>JANHMN010000001.1:57763478-57777113 GCA_030674055.1 Rhabdomys pumilio | reverse complement strand
AGAGAGAGAGAGAGAGAGAGAGAGAGAGAGAGAGAGAGAGAGAGAGACAGAGACAGAGACAGAGAGACAGAGAGAGACAGAGACAGAGACAGAGACAGAGAGACAGAGATTTCAAGGGGTCAGAGAACTGGCATAATAGGTAAGGGAAGTTGCCGTCAAGCCTGACTGACTGGGCCCACACTGAAGGAGATCTCACTGCCACAAAATGTCCTCTGACTTCCACACGCAAGCCGTGGCACACACACCCGCTCCTCCTTCACATACACAACACTCACACACAAAGAGTACTTCTTTATTTTGCATATATGTATGAGAGCTGGAGGAGGTCCGGAGAGGGCATACTGGATCCCCTGGGCCAGGAACCCAGACTTGGGTAGCGCCACATACCAACGTTCCAAGTCAGTGTCAGTTTTCGTGATGTTTCTGTAGAAGAGGACACAGAAAGCGACAGCTAAGTAACTCAAGAGCCCCTTAAACTCCGGCGGTGGAGACCCGCGGCAGGCAGGTGGGGGCAGCGCAGGGAGGAGACCTCTGCGGTAGGGCTGGCTCCTGTGCCGCCTGACGGACGACAGTCTCCGACTTGGAGCAGATGGGCGTCCGTTCGTCCATACCTCAAACAGTCAGCCACAAGGATGCGGGGGGAGGGAAGAGCGGCTCGTGAGGGGTGAGAGTCCATGCCAGGTGACTTGTCTCTGGTCCTTCAACGCTCCGGCACTGCGCAAAGCGAGAAAGTTCAACAGGGCCCGCGAACCGGGCGGCGAAAGGTAGAGACGTGATGTCACCTCTGGGTGCTGACAGGGGCGGGGTTTATGCAGATGAGGGTCGCGCAGGGTCTGCCGGGTCCGGGTTCCGTGCAGAAACGCGAGTGATTTCGCCACGAGGAGGGACGGAGTGCGATCCGCGGGCGTCAGTCGAGCGCAGGGATGGCGTGTGCGTCCGGGGAGGCCCGCGGTCGGGCGGGGCGAAGTGACCACGCGTTAAGGGTGGAGGGCGGGTGGGTGTGAGTCGGGGCTGGGTGGGAGGAAAGTATACTTACCTGGCAGGGGAGATACCATGATCACGAAGGTGGTTTTCCCAGGGCGAGGCTCACCCATTGCACTTGGGGTGTGCTGACCCCTGCGATTTCCCCAAATGCGGGAAACTCGACTGCATAATTTGTGGTAGTGGGGGAGCTGCGTTCGCGCGCTTCCCTGACATTTATTGTACAAAGACAGACTCGTTTGTCTTATCTTTTTCTCTTATTACACCAATCGTAAACACAAAGTCATTGAGCTAGGAAAAATCTTAAGTTTTCATGTGCACTGTGAATGTTGATTTTTTTTTCTTTTTAATTTTATTCTTTATTTTGAGACAAGAACTCCCTGTGTAGACCCAACTGGCTGCTCTTGAACTCGCGGAGAGTCTGTGTCCTGGGATTTAAGGCGTACGGCACTGCCCTTTGTTTTAATACCTGCTCCGTCTTTCTCCCGCAGGCTGTGTGGGTTCTCATGGCTGAGGAGGTCCTCATCAAAGAATCACATTGAAGACCTCCATCTTTACTTCCCCCATGGATCCTGGTCTTGTGATCATGTGAACCTGTGGAAATCTCACATACCCTCACTTTATCAAACTAGTATTATTTCGATTCCTTTTAGGTAGCACTGGACACTTTTTCTTCCGCATCCTTCATTTCAAGCAAGCTGTTGACAAGTTCTTCATAACAAAATGCTTCAGCTGAAGACCAGGCCACATTAGGTCTTAGAGAAGGAGCCAGCAAAGGGGGATGACTGAGTCTGCTACTCAGTCTGAGGAAAGAGTTTTTCCCATGTTTTCTTATAACAGACAAGATCAGTGGACACACGCTTCAAGATGCCTTGGCTATCCTGAAACTCACTCTGTGGATCTTCTGGCCTCAAACTTACAAAGGATTTAGCTGATCTTTATAGGAGTAGGCTGTGTGTAGGGAGGTTGACTTCAGGCTGTGACTATGGGGGGGGGCGGGGGGAGAACGCTATGAAAGCTATGATGGACATTTTCTGCACACACTATAACATTTGCGTTAGGTTCCCTGAGGAAGAAAGGCTTCTCTATCTCCCTGAACTTTATAGGGGAAGGCCCACCTCAGGACTTCACTCATTCAGAGCCTCCTCTGATCCCACAACTAGCTCTCCATTTTCTGTAAATTATAGGGTGATTTGTGTAACACATGTACTCTTGGCAACTTCTTTAGTTTTTAGTAAGTATTCTGTATGGCAAAGAGGAAAATAATCCCTCAGAGTCTGGTGTGGAGGGGGGCGGGGGGGTAGGACACTCACAGTTATTGAACACTATAGCTTCATCAAACTTAAAGTGAATGTACATATCACAAATTCAAGTCATTTCGTTCTGTAACTGTGGTTTTACTCATACCAGAATATAAACCGTTTAAGTAAATTGCCAACTACCGTGTAGTTTGTTGGTGCAGAACTGTATTCCTGACCCCCCTTCCGTATCCCCCCACTGGCCTTGTTGCCCAAGGATGGACTGAATTCCTGATACCCTGATACAGAAGAACACCACCACATCCAGCTTTAAGATCGGCATTTATTTCTATCTCCACGAAAGGACTTAGTGAGAAAACACCATTAAATTAAATTTCTCAACAAATACATATAATGCATGTGGAATGTTTTAGGTGGCAGACATGTGTAGACACCCAGGGCGTGAGGTAAATAAGGTGATCCTTTTTCAAACAAAGATACTCAACACTACGTAAACATCTCACTTAATTAACATTTGTCATTGTTACGTGTTATTCATTACCTGAAAACTAAGAATAATAAACCTAAAACTAAGAATAAATAATAAATCTAAATATTGGTATCCACAGTAATGGATAGGTACACCAAAGCCTCAGAAACTACCTCAAATTCACACCAGCGAGACATGCAGCCTTAACAAAGAACATTATTATGTCTGGAGTGTCCACAAGTGGCAGAGGAGGTTACCTTTCAGGTACACATCTCACAGCTGACCTCTACAAGGTCATGATGGGAGAGACACTAAAGATGAAGGGGGGAGAGAGGTTAACCAGAGTGAGAAGGAGGGGAGACCTTGAAGACCTCAGGAACTCTTACATCTTAAAGGAGTCTGAAGGATGAAGGAACTTCATCCTGGATAGGTGCAGCAAGGTTTGGCTCCAGGAGCCTGAACTGATCTCCAAGATTTACCCACAATGCACCTGTACTCTTCCAGTCCTGGACGCTCATTCTTCTGCAGTCCTGTGAAAATCGAAGGCACCCCTGTTTTCCTCATAGCCTTTTCTTTCAAGTGTCTATCAGCTTTTATCTACACAATGCCCCCTTTTGTGATTTCTTAATTTTGAGCAAAGACTGGAACAGGCACTGGAGATCTGTTTAACACCAGACTCTAGATTTACCCTGGACTGTCGCTGAATTGTCCTATTGTTGCCCGTTTCCTTTGATCTTATGGGTCTGCTGTCTAGAACCCCAGAGGAAGGGCGGAGAACTTACCATTGGAGCGGCTCCTGTCTGAGGCAGAACTACGTACTGCCGCCAATCCAGCCTGCAGAGACTCGTTGCCAAGTCTCTGTGGAATCTGCAGGGAGAGTGAGGCAAGTAGGCGACCGTGACACTATGTGGTCTTTGGGCGCCCACTGCCCTTCGCGCTTCTGTACCCGAATGGACATCGGCCCCCTTTATTTTGTCTTTGTTGTACCCCCAAAAGATCTAGACGCGACTAATGGTCTAGATGGGTATGGGAGTGCGAAGATAGACTGTGAAGGATGGGAGAGAAAAGTTTCTCGAAATTTCACCATTTAAAGCTACCAAGAAGTCTGGCTACAGAGGACGACAGGCGGGGTCTCTCTCAAAGAAAACGGGATTCGAGAAAATGGACTGACCGATTGATTAAGATCGATTCAGACTCAGCTTTTTCTCCGTCCTTCTGGTTGCTGTAAGGTCCTGGGTTAAGAATCGCACTTCATAACTAGTTCAACAGGGAAATCAAAACAGCAACAGCAACAACAAGATGCGTCCAAAATTGTAAAGAATAAACCAAACCTGCGGTTCGAAAAAGTACCTCAAGACCAAAGACGTTCTGAAGTCTGAGTTAACGATACCCAGAGTGTCCCAGTGATTTATACTTGACCCGACGGCAGGAGTCCTCAAACAAATGCAAGCCACGCTGAGAACGCGCGGCTTGGCTTGAGTTGATACTTGGTTAAAAACAAAAACAAACAAAAAACCAAATATCTTAACTTGTAAGATGATTAAGTACTGGACTTTGAGTGCACCGACTAAATGGCAGCAGCCGAGACCCGAGGGGCCCCCTCTGAGTCTCGAGTCGGAGATACTAAAGGCTAAATCAGAGCTTGTGAGGCAAGCCACTCGAGGTCCCGGGAGAGAGCAGCAACACAGGAAAAGTAGAGCGCAGGGGCGGAGGAATAGACACATCGATCTTTGTTCAAGGGTCAGGAACACTAACGGTTGTTCGCGCCATGAAAGAAAAACAAACAAACAAAAACAAAACAAACAAGCAAACAAAAACCATTCTGCGGCCCTCCGCTTCCTAGGAGCAGGACTTACGTGAAGTGTCCAAAACCTGGGACATATCCAAATGCCCGGGATCTTGTAGCTTCGGAGAGCACCGGGATCCCTCGGAGGAGATGCACAGCTCATGAACTTGAACCCTGGTGAGGAGCAGCATTCCGACTCCAGAGCCTGTGCGTTCTCATGGGCGCAAACTTCTAAGACAGGGCCACTCAGGCGCTGCTGTCTGCTTGTCTGAGGGATCACTGGTGTGCCGGCTAAAATTTAAAATGCTTTAGGATTTCATGTTAGAAGCTGGTAGGGATAGCAGGTACACGATTCTCATGCAATCGTGCAGCCGAAGGTTTATATGTAGTTTCCGTAGTGTAGTGGTTATCACGTTCGCCTCACACGCGAAAGGTCCCCGGTTCGAAACCGGGCGGAAACAGAAAGGTTCTTTTAACCCAGCCTAGGGGTTACCACAGTAGAGTAAAAACCCTTATTAGTCTCTCTCTGTGATAGTGGTTTTAGATGAGGTCATAAGGGATCTACCCTCGGGATTAGGTCACTTCTCTCCTTTGGGAGGTCTGCTTTATTGGGAATAGAAACCACCACTGGTATATTTAAAAAAAAAAAAAAAAAAAAAAAGTGTAAGCTTTGGTATTTCGTTATGATAGCCTAAGATTTTTTTTTTTTTTTTTTTTTTTAGTACCCTAGAAAATCCCCTGTTTCGGCCCTAGGGAAGGTTGGCATCTCTGGTGGATTTTAGTACTGGTGAGAGGACTAAGAATGGGCCTGGAAGAAGGGGAGTGTGCATTTGAAATGGCGCAGGACTTTGAGTGCCAAGCATCAGCTAAAAGGTGGTCTGCTTGACTGCACAGTGCCGCGTCATGTGAATGTCGCGGGCAGTGCATCCTCATATGAAAGTCACCTCAGTCTTTTGCACAGAGCAACTGAAAATTATAATGGCATTTGGGTAAGAGGGAAGGTCGCGATCTTCAGTCAACGTGAAGATAGATGAGGCTTTTATTGTACCCACAACAACGTTCCTACTTAACTGTCAGGGGAGATAGAACGTTGTGCGAATGAGTTTAGTCCCAAGTGTCTATTCAAAGGATGATCCCTGCAGACTGGCCCATGGCCCAGTGCAACAAATTGAGGCACTCACGAACTGTAGGGGTCTCCTCTCTGCGGGCTCTGGTTGCTGGGACCAGAAGAAAAACCACATTCTAGTCTGCTGGGAGCAGAAGAAAAGTCACATTTTAGTCTGGATGTAGTGAGTCATTCTTTTAATTCCAGCACTTGGGAAAGCTGAATCTGAGTTTGAAGCCAACCTAAAAGGAGCGGGGGGATGGGGAAGCTACGCTGGGCATGTCAGCTTTCTCCCACAGTCTCTTTTCACTTTCTCTTAAACTCCACACTTCAAGGCTGATTACCATTTAATGATGCTTCTATCTTCTTTCCTGTCACCCTCAACTCCCTCCTTTTGACACCAAGGAGCAGAGCATGCAGTCCTCAAGCGCTGGCCCTTCTCACTGCTCGCTATTCAACAGCCAAAACAGGAGAGCTAGTACGGTTCATGCTGCTATTTCCTGCTTTATGGAGACACAGAAAACCCAAGGTTTCTCCTGACCAGCACCTGTGGCATGGGGCTCCCTCGTACTTCAGTCGACTTGGCTGCGGCCGATGGGGCAGCGAGAGCTGGGAAAAGGCGAGAGGGTTAAGGGGGAGTCGTGAAAGGGAGCAAAAAAAGTAGGTCAGGGAAGAAAAAAAGGAAGACGCCAGAGAAAAACGAGGCTCCTCAGCTGAATAGCAGATCTATTTACTGTTTACTGCTCCTCAATAAGGCAGTTTTTTAAAAAGTAAATGTTTGTAAATTTAAAAACAAAGGCCACTAGAAATAAGGGAATTCGTGTTTGGGACGCCTGGTGATGTTCTAGCATGTGCCCACGGTCACGTCGGTTCTGGTAGCGTGAGGCCCTCTCTAGTCCGTGCGTGCGTCTTTTGGTTTCCGGTTTCCTTTTAAGGAGAGCAAGCTTTACCTCCGGCTGGGGCGATCCTGGCCGAGAGAAGCACAGCGGGAACAAGAAGAACGAGGAGCCAAGCTGGAGGCGGGTAACTGGTTTCTTATAAGATAAGGAAGTCACTTCCGTGTCTCCGTGGCGCAATCGGTCAGCGCGTTCGGCTGTTAACCGAGAGGTTGGTGGTTCGAGCCCACCCGGGGACGTGTACTTCAACTCACAGATCTTCTTTCCTTAAAGCCAAATTCTTTTCAGACCCTCAAAATTGTCAAGATATGGCTCAAACTATTATTTGGTAAGGTTTCCTCCCCCCCCCCTTTTAACAACTAATATCTGTCCCTTTCCCATATACTTCTTATTTTTGATCACGTGCTTCATTACTACAAACAATGACATCCATTCTGTGCACACATCTGTGGTCGCTCGTGCAAGGGCTTCTGTAGAGTCCTGGAGAGCCAGTGTTCAATGCTAGTATTTAAATTTTAAAAGCTTGTCTCTTTTGTTGGCTTATTAGCTGTAATTCTTTCCTTGTTTTTATTGTCATTAACTTTCTGATTTAGTAGTTTTTAACTTATCATAGTCTATTTTCAAGTGCTGTCGTTCATGGCTACTTGCATCGCCATTGTTTCCCTCTGAAAGACGCCGAGTAATTCATCTTTACTACTTTTGTTTAAAGTCTTAGTTTTTTTTTAAAGGGAATGGGAATAACAGGAATAATGACGCTGTGCTTGCCGTTTTGTTTGTAGCGGTATTTACAATGCTCCTAGTTCTTAGTGTGCGTACAGATTCCCTCCGAGTGGCAGCTACTTTCACTGGTTATTGTAATGAACAGTGCCGGAGCGCTGGCTCTTCCATCTTGACACCCCCCAGCCCCCCCTACTCCCGTCCTTTAAAGGCGGATCTCTGTATTTTGTGTATGTGACATCACTTATTCCTCCAATAACTTTTGAAGATTTTTTTTTCTTTCCCAATAGGTTTTAGCAGTTTAATTCTCTGTGCATGGGTGTGGTTTTCCTCAAGTGTCTAGTACACGAGGTTATTCAGATCCTCAGATTAGTGGGTTAATAATTCTCATTACAACTGGAAATTTTTCAATTACTGCTCCTTAAAAAATTTTTTTTCTTCTTCTTCTTCAGTCCATTCAGGATCCTCAGTTGCTGGTTGGGCTTCTTACAGCTGCTCTACCACTTATGCTTACGGACTTTTTCATTGATCTTTTTTTTTCCTTCTGGTTCTCCGAGACAGGGTTTCTCAGTGGCCCTTCTTTATGGCCCTGGCTGTGTTGGAACTCGCTTTGTAGACCAGGCTAGCCTGGAACTCAGAGATCCACCAGCCTCCAATTGCTGGGATCAAAGGCGTATGCCCTCATGCCCCAGCAAATATTTTTTTATTATTTTACTTCTTAATAGCTTCCTGTAGCTTTGCATTCCCCAACGTTTCCCCATTTAATGGCTTACTTTCTGTTAATTTCATCTGGTACATTTATTATCCTGGATGTTATTTTAGGCTCGGAAGGCGAGTTCTGGCCATTTTAATTTTATTTTGTCTATGTCCTTGGACCTATAAAACAATTATATAACAGCTTCAGGTTTTTCTCAATGCACTCTAACTTATCAAATCTGGCCCAGGATCTCTCTTTTCTCATTGTGTGCCAGGTTTCTTGCTTCTGTGCATGCCCAGTATCTTAGTTTGGGTTTTATTGCTGTGAAGAAACACCATGATCACAGCAACTCTTATAAAGGGCAACATTGTAATTGGGACTGGCTTACAGTTTCAGAGGTTCAATCCATTGCCACCGTGGTGGACAGCATGGCAGCCTGCAGGCAGGTATGGTGCTGGAGAAGAAGCTGACAGTTCTACAACTTGACTAAAGACAGCAGAAGGAGACTGTGCCACACAGGGAGTAGCTTGAGCATATAAGACCCCAAAGTCAGTCTCCACAGTGACACACTTCCTCTGACAAGGCCACACCTCCTAACAGTGTCACTCCCTAAGGGCCAAGCATATCCAAACCATCACGTGCCCTGAGCCTTCTCTCCAGCCCCTGCTGTCAGTCTCTTCACAGACATACCCAGATTAGTGCTCTGCTGGACACTGGAGGAGGAACCTCTACCCTCCCTCTTCCCTTCGAAATATATCACAGACCTATGAATTCTAGCTATCCCTAATCTAAATAGACATGTGTATGAATGATAAACTCCCAAGCAGATTTGGGGGGGGGGGTCACAAGGGAAGGGGAGCGGACATGGGAGGACTGGGAAGTGAGCATGATCGTGACTGGGGTGCATGACGTGAAACTCCTCCCAGGCAGAATGGGAGTTTCCCTCAAAACACCCTCCATTCGCTGAGCCTAGACAGAGCTCTGCAGCTCTGTAAGCAGGTACTATGAGGGCTGCAGTGCCGTTTCCAGTTGATCAGGATTTACCTTGATACCTAAGCTTAAGAGCACAAGAGTTCTTCAAAGTCCCTAGAAAGCACTCCTTTAAAGATGGGTAGGTAGGACAATGTATTTAAAAATTGCTGGCCCAGTAGAGGCCCGGTCTGACCAACTCAGCTACCACTCAGCCCAGATCCACTAGAGTCAGTCCACCCCAACATCTACTCCATCTGTAAGCTGCCAGAGCTCATGAAGAAGCTGGTTCTGCAGAACCAGCGCCACAGGGTCTCCATGACTTTGGACAACAGCAGGCTATCCAAGAGGAGTCTCAATAAGGGTCCAGGGCTGATGGTGTGGCAGAAGCCAGAGGCCTCGAACCAGACTCATTGCAATGAACATCTGCGTGAAGCTATCTGAGCGAACGGGAATACTGTGTGACACACAGCAGCTTCCAACGCCATATTCTCTGCAGCTAGAGAATATGTAATGGAGAGCTGAGAAAGATGGAGGAGCGGAGCAGTGGGTGGGGGGTGGAACTGGAGCTGTGATGGGTGCGAGAGAAGGCTGCTGAGGTGATGGAGGAACAGGCCGTTACCGGGAGGGTTGTCAGGATGGTGTGCAGCAGTCTGGGGCTTGTGCGCACTCAGCCTCGGACCTTGGAACGAGCTGCCCAGCTGCAAGACTGCCCTGGCTCTGAACAGCGACCGGATGTTCGAGATGAAGAATGGTCCATTTACTAGATTGGATTTCCTTGAAAGAAAGACCTCCATGGTCCTTACTTCTTCTAGAGACCACACTGGTCCTTGGCTCTTGCTCCGATAGCTGTGTTGATGTCCGCAGGTTGTACTGTCACCAGAGCCCAAGTTCTTAGTCCGCGCTGTTGCCAGAAAGTATGTAGAAGCCCAGGATTTGTGCACCCGCTGACTGTAAAGGGCAAGGAAGCTACTATCAAAGTAGTATCGATGTGATGTCTGCAGACGCATAGTTCAAAACGAGGACCGCAGAAGGCTTCAATGACAACCCCTACCTCCACCACAACCCAATCACCAAGATAAATGATAAATAAATAAATAAATAAATAAATAAATAAGAGCCTAAAAAGGAAACCATCAGAGAACTCAGGAGTGTTTGTTTGTTTGTTTGTTTGTTTGTTTTTTAACTCATTTCAAGTGAGTACACTGTCGCTCTCTTTAAAGAGACCAGATGAGGGAATCAATCATTACAGATGGTTCTGAGCCACCATACCAGTTGGTAGGAATTGAACTCAGATCCCCTGGAAAAGCAGTCAGTGCTCTTAATCACCGATCCATCCCTCCAGCCCCAGAGAACTCTTAAAAACTGTGATAGGGTGTTGAAGCTTAGTTCTCCACGTTGATGGCTTCTGTGGGGGGCACAGTTGGAGAAGGATTCATCTCCCCTTCGGGGGCTGCCACTGGGAGTCCGTCCGTGCTCCAATGAGTGTATACGGACAACACAAAATGGACTTGAGTTTTTCCTTTTATTTTTTTCCTCTTTCTTTCTTTTTTTCTTTGTTGGAGCGAGGTCACAGGGAAGGGGAGTTGGACACAGGAGGATTGGGAAGTAAGCGTGATAGTGATTGAGGTGCATGATGGGAAATTCTCAAATAATTAATATTATGTTGGAAAAATATTGCCAAAAGACCCCCTTTTTTTAAAAACAAAAATTAGAGTTCAAAAACTTACAAGAGAATGCACCCCAACAGTCACTAGGGAACACAGGGTCCTATTGCTGGTTCTTGGTTTTAGGAGGGAAGGAAACGCTTTTTTAACATTTCCAGATGGTAACTTGAGGACAATTTTGTTGGAGTTTAAGAGCGGAAGCAGCGGGGCTGTAGTGTCACTTGCCTTTAACCCCAGCACTCAGAAGGCATAAAATGTGTGTGGGGGGTATGGGGGAGGGGAAAATATGTTTATTATCAGATTAGTTGAGAAATGTGTTTCTAGCACATAAAGACAAACTGTTGGCTAGCAACCATGTTCCAGGAAAGGATATAACCTGCAGATAACCGCAGCCGTCACACAGTGAGGACCATACTTCGTAGCCCTCTTCCCTTGCGATGTGTCAGGGATCGCCTTCAGCCACAGCTTCCAACGCCTGGTACGGTTTAACAGTCTACAAGCAAAAGCTAATGAGGTCAACTTTGAATATAAATCCCCAGTCTGCGCATGACAGGAGATTTGTAACAGAGCGCAATAGAGACAAAGTAGCAGCGCCAGGAGGCTGCGGTGACCGACTTTACAAAAACAATTCTAAGAACAGGAACCCCGAGTCGGAGATGGTGGGAGCTCAATCCCAACGGAGACACTTGCAATCTAGAAAGTCACCTGCTGGCTTCTGTCTCTAAGAGGAGAGCCCGAGGGCTTTGCACCAAGAACCGGCTGCCCACCCGCCTTCCTCCAGGGCCGCTCCTGCCTGGCCTCAGGTGAGTCACCCCGAAAGAAAGGAGTCACCTCTTCCTGGACTACATCAAAGATGTCTTTTGCTCACTAAAAGAGACCCAGTAAACATTTCAAGGACATTTTGAACTAGGTATTTTTGTCAAATCTGAAGACTGTCTTTGCGGAATACAAAACATAACACAAGATGATCCTCGAAGCCTGATGCTGGTGGTTGAAGAGGAGGCCGATATGACAACTCCATCACCATGACAGTCGTCTGGTTTATTCTGCTAGGACAACAGACTCTCATACTGAAAAACAGAAACAGCAAAAGAAACCCTTGTGGGATTTGCAATATTAGAAAATGTCTGTGTCTATAAAAATAAATCATATAAACAAAAACCAGTAAGGATGGTTGCCAGATCGTTTCATAAATGCGGCTTCTGGATACTTACATTGTGTTTGGGACCACACTAAGACGCAATCTTTTCTAAAAATGGTCCCACGGATAGACCCTCTGATGCAGCTCTAGATACCTAATAATCCCAGCCTAAGTGACGACTAAAATCAATCGTCACAGCAGCTTAAAAAGAGATTGCACGGGAAAGACGTCAAGATAGCCATAGGGGATTCTAGGTTGTGGCAATACGGGTGTTCTTTATGTGTTTGTCAAGTGTATTTGTTTAAAAGGGGTGGGGGGAAGTTGTTGGGTTTTTTGTTTTTGTTTTTGTTTTTTTGAGTGGCGCGTAGGTAAAAGGACAGGGTGCGGAATGAATGTGAGACACGTGAGAGGAACGCTTGTTGAGAACACAGATCTAGAAAAAAATGTTGCTTGTAATAAAATATTGGGGGAGCAGTTGTTAGAATAAATAACATTAGGGAGACAGGTGAATCACGAGGGGATGAGGGGATTTGGGACAGTTTTAAACTCATCTTTGGTTTTTCATTTGGTCTTTTAAACGATTTCCATTTCTTTAGATAGATTTTTACAATTTGCGACTTCTGCCCCGGTGCTTCTGAGAGCCAAGCTGCCCGCATTCCTTCGGTTCTAATTCTCCTTTCAAATCCCAGCCCGCTCAAGCAATCGTTAACTGTCCTTATCGGGGTTTCCCGTTTTCCATCCAAGCTTCTGCAGACCCACCTGTGGAATACGGAGTTTCCCTTTCTGCCAACGCGCTGCCAAGCAACCTTGCTCTCCCAGTCTTGAAGCCACAAAAGCAAAAGCCAAAATCCCATGCGTGGAACTGTGTCCACTGTTGTGGAAATTCCGACAAGATCCGAATGCAAAACGTCGGTGAACCAATGTCGGATATTGCCCAGGCACTAAAAAGCTACACTGTAGCCTGGGCCAGAGAGCAGGGACCAAGGGAAGGTCTCCGTATCCAGCTAACATCCACTAAACCAGAGACTGACCTGGGATCCACTCACCCCAGCTCACCTGAAGACAAAGAAAGTCCGGGAAAGGCACGTGACCTAAAACCTTTTGTAAGGTCAGGAATGAAGGGAAAGAAAAGTGCTCTTGCTCAAAGTAAAGAGAGAGGTCCCACCGAGATTTGAACTCGGATCGCTGGATTCAGAGTCCAGAGTGCTAACCATTACACCATGGAACCTACACCTATAAGGGCCCTGAATTATTCCTTGGTTGTATAAGAAAATGTTTATCATCCATTCTCTTAGTTATTAGTTTTGTGCGTTTTTATTTTATCTGCACTACAGAAAATGAGAAACTGAAGGCAAATCCTCTATGACCTTAAAACCAGACAAGAGCCCCCATCAAAAGCAACATGGCCTCCCTTCATTCACTACAATTTTCTGTCCCCACTCAAAAGTATTTCTTTTGCCTGTCATTCTATTCCTCCTCCAAGCAGGCTCAGTGATGAAAGGGTGTGATCTGGGACATCCTGTGCTCTTCCTTGGACGACAGGCACCCATGATGATGGTTCACACTACCCATCTCTACCATCTCTAACATAAGCCTACAATAGGAAGGACTGGAGGGACCTTCCTGTATTTTTTTCATATATGCACACATGTGTGTTTCACTTAGGTTAAGTTTTTTTCCTTCAAAAGGAAAATGCACACATATTTATCGAACGAAATAAGAGTGAGTGATATTTAAGGTTATAAAACTCTTAGCCTAGGTCACACTTGCCTGAAATCCTTCTGTGCTGGCCAAGCTAGAGGCCTGGCCCTGGCATTTAGACACACTGCTTTCGGAAAGCTGGCCATTGGTTCCATTTTAATTTTCTTATCAGAACTGATTTTTTTTTTTTTAATTTTTAAAGTAGATACTATTCAAAGTACCCAAACCCCACTCACTGCAGGGGGCT
>JANHMN010000001.1:57743510-57763378 GCA_030674055.1 Rhabdomys pumilio | reverse complement strand
ATATTCTCCAAGGCCTCATAAACCACATAGATAAAATTCAACATCATATTTCAAAATAGTAATGTGTGCATATACAGTCAGCCTGGGGCTGTTAAAGATAAACTTGTATTTGTTAAGGCTTTAATTAAATTTTTTTTTGATCACTCATTTATAATTGTGGGAAAATAAAGAGAATTTTGCACTTTGCAGGCAGGGGCAAGAGAAAAATCTATAAAGTGATCACAAGAAACAAAAACAAAACAATGTTTGATTTTTCAGAGTGGACTCTACCTAACTGGAAAGTACATAGCCAGTTCCTTTCTGGTTGGCTAAGTCTTTGCTTTGGTTTATAGGGTAGCCTGAACAGTTTGGTTTGGAACTAGGCAAACATATAAAATCTAACTTTGTAACCCAAGCTAGCTTCAAATTCACCTTAGCCTCCAGTGTCCTGGGGTCACTGGTATGCAGAACCAGCTTACACTGTTTACTCTGGGTGTTGGTGTGCTTACCTGGGACCCTCACAGCACCAGGCTTTCTCAGCATAACAGCACCTCACTGAGATAACACCTCTCAAATCCCAACCCACTCACCTTCTAAAATGTGTGTGTGTGTGTGTGCATTTGTGCATGCATGCACGTGCGCACCAGAGGGTGTGTGTGTGTGTGTGTGTGTGTGTGTGTGTGTATACATGCAGGTGCCCATGGAAGGCCAGAGGCATTGGATTTCCCTGGAGCTGGAATTATTAAGGGTTGTGAGCAGCCAACGTAAACACTGAGAATCCAAACTCTGGAAGAGCAGTCAACAGATTCTCTTAACCACTGAACTGATTCTTCATCCTCCCCTTCCCCATTCATTTTTGGGGAAATTTGGTCAAAATTTGACCTAAGCACCACTGTCAGTCAACATCAGAGCTGGGTGGCCTGTGACCTGGGAAGGAACTCATACATTAGCTATGTCAGACTCACTGAAGAAGTTTTGTTTTTTTCTGCTGTTCGAGTTGGTTGATGATACTCTCTCATCACAATGAGACCATATGGCTTTGGACACAGGAGCCACACACAACATTTGAGAGAATGCAGCACATCAGGAAGACACTTGTGATGTTTTTGAAGAGGAAAATAGCAAAAGACTGCAGCGTGGTCTCTCACCTAAGTCCCCACCAGCCAAACTGTAAGGTCCTCACGAAAGGGAGGAACTCCCCCCACTCAAACCTCAGGAATTCATGGCCACCAAATAACTCACAAGACACTGAACTCGATGCAAACAGCAAGAGGTATATTTCGAATCAATGCATTGTGGCCGCACTCCCAGCCTGACCTATGCAGAGGCAAGCAAGGGAAGACGACCCCGAATTAGAATAGTGTAGAACATTTTTTAAAGGACAAAACCACAACCCAGGGGGAGTAAAGGGGATCATGATTAAGTGCCTATGGAAAGCACCTGCCCATTATTCAGCTTCTGTGACAGGTTCAAGAAACAGTCATGGGGAAATATCCTATCCAAGCTTTCTTCTCTTAAGAATCAAGTTCCATTCAATTTATTTTGTGCTCAGCCAAGTTCCTGGAACCCAGAGTGCACGAACAAGCTGACCTGCACTCCTGGCTCCAAATCTCATCTAATTTATTTCATGGTCAACCAATTTCCTGGGACCCGGAGTACAGAACAAACTGGTCTGCACTCTTGGCTCCATCCGTTTAGGGTTTAAAAATTTTTTAACTCTTTCAAAACCAACTTAAAAAAAATCAAACAAAAGGATGAAAATTAAGCTCAGAAGGTTTAAACGTAAGCTGGAAGCACATTTTCCTGCCCTACTATAGGTGCATAGATTTTGAATGTTTGTTTCCCAGTTGGCGGATGTGCTTAGGATGGATTAGGAGGTATGGCCTTGTTGGGAGAGGTATGTCATTGAAGGTGGGCTTAAAAGTTTCAAAAACCCTCATCCAGTCAGTCTTGTTCTTTCTCTCTCTGCCTCCTGCCTGTGGATCACCATGTAAACTCTTAGCTACGGCTTCAGCCCCATGCTTGCCTGTCACCACGAGGCTTTACAATATGATACTCAGGGACTCACCCTCTGAAACTGTAAGCAAGCCCCCAATTAGATGCTGTCTCTTATAAATCACCTTGATCAAGGTGTTCTCTCACAGCAGTAGTACCCCAAGACAATGGGCTACCATCAAATTCACTGTCCTTCTACCTCAGGTTCCCGAAGACTACGATCATACTCACGTGCCACCAGAACCAGGTTTGCTAGAATATTTAATAAAGAAGTCTCAAATTACCAAGGCACGGTAATGTTTGTTCACCTATAGGCAGAGACGGGAGAATTGACCAAGAGTTTGAAGCCAGCCTGGTCTACATAGTGAGTTCCAGACTAACTTGACAGTGAGAGTCTGTTGTGGGGCCCGTCTCCAGCTGGGTCCCACAAAGTCTGGTTCGGCAGGAGATAGGATGTAGACGGCCGTGTCTCTGTCTCTGTAGCTGCCCCTGCCCACGGGTGGTCCAAGGCAGAGCACCAGTGGGGAAGGTGCGCTTCTGCCTGCCCCGAAGTACTTTGGGAGAGCTGGCGGGTTCTGAAGTGTTACAGCTCTTTGCTAAGCCGGGAAGTGCTGGCTAGGTAGCAGGGAAAGAGAGTAGTAGATCTCTTGCCCAGTGTTAACAGCTCTGGAGTCGGCTAGCAGGCGAAGAGGGGAGGGTCCAAGACAGAAGCTCTCCGAAGACAGGATGGTTCTTGCGCGCTTTATTTCTCAATTAAGCTCAATATATACAGTTTGGGGTGGGTGAAGGTTTTAGCAGCAGGTAATCCCATTGGCTTAGTCTGAGGTTTTTTCTCTGTTCTGAAGATGAACCCAAGGCCTCATGCAGGCTAGGGATTTAATCTACCACTGAAATTATAGTCAGCCCACACAACATTCTTACTTGATGCCACTTCCTATGCAAATTAAAATATAATATAAACATTATTTAGTGACTATTTTTATAAAGACAAATGATAGTGGTTTGTTTGTTTGTTTGTTTGTTTGAGACAGTATGTAGCTCTGGCTGGCTTGGAACTCACTGAAGTCCTTTGGCCTCTGTCTCTCCAGTGCTGGGATTAAGGATGTGAACCTCAAGTCTGTTGAAAATATAATACTTTTTTGAGATAGTCTATGGGCCCTTTAGAAATCCACAAAGTTAGATATCAGAAGATTTCACTTAGAGTTTGATATTAGGAAATTTGTTTTTAAAAAGATCAACAAAGCCAGGCTGGCACACACTTTTAATCCTAGCACTCAGAAGGTAGAGGCACACAGATCTCTGAGTTCAAGACCAGTCTGGCCTACAGAGCAAGTTCCAGGATAGCCAGGACTACATAGAGATCCTATTTCAAAGAAAAGAATCAACCAAACAAACAAAAACAAAAAACAAAAACACACACCAATCAAACCAAAAGAAAGCAAACAACAACAATAACAACCAAACCACAAGGGTTTCCAATGCAAGGTCAAGGCTGGCGTTACTTAGCTGAAGATCCACAGGCGTTGGGTGGATCACCACCACTCAAAAAAAATTGGCTTAGTTTACCTGTCAGTAGGTAGTTTTTGCAAACAAGAAGTTGAAGAAAAGGAACACATCACGACTGGGGTTTTTTTGTTTGTATCTGAGACAGTTTCATAAAGTAGCTCTGGTTGCCTTGGAATCCACTATGTAGATAAGGCTAGCCTCGAACTCACAGGGATCCGCTTGGTTTTGCTTTTCAAAGGCTCAGAGTAAAGGCGCGCCCTACTCAGTCTGTCCGGCTCTGACCTGGATTCTAACGGACGTTCTCACATGCATAACCCGGAATAACAACCACCAAGTGACCTCACAAACGCCTGAAGCCCACGCTCTTCAGTCCCTATTCTGGATCAACAGGCTACAGCAGCAGCAACGAGAATCGAGGTTTCTTTAGCATCATTTGTTCCTAAATTTCTGCAGTATTTTCAGAGGCCCCTTTAAAAAACAAACAAACAAAAAAAAACCGGTCATTTTCAGACAACTACGACTTCTCACGCCTTGGTCATTCACACACACACACACACACACACACACACACACACACACACACACACACCTTTCTGCGCCCATGGAAACTCATTGTCCTCTTGTGCGGGCCGCCCCAACACCCCCGGCAAGACCCAGAGCCGCGGAGGCTCCAGCCACACCTGGGTCCCTCCAGCGTCCCTGCTCGGAGTCTGCAAAAGACCCGAATATTGTATTAATTTCTTGTCACCACTCTAATCGCCTGTCGACGGCGGCGCCTGTTCTTCGCACTCGCCCACCTCCGGGCGATTAGCGTGGAATAACCAACAACCGCTACACCCGGATCCCAAAGCGTGTAGGCTTCTTCTCCGAGTCCTGTTGGTCACCCGGGCCGTAACCTGGTCAGCGTGGGGTTTCCACGAGTGGCAGCGGAATCCTAGCATTCAGGAGACGCTGGAGGATGCGTGGCAACCCCTCCCTTCTCGAGCACAGCCCAGCAAAGGAATGTTAAGGAAGTGTTGGAAGTTCACACCTACCCTGGGACTCCTGCTGTCATCTTAAACAGTTTTCTGTCCTTTCTTAGGGGCGGACAGCTAAACATGGTTATCAGTGGATAAATTAGCAGATGGATAGATAAGTTAGCAGATGGATAAACACACCCAAACCGATACCCTTCTCGGGTTTGGACACTCTAACCCTGCTGATGGGATATCAATGTTAAACCCTGAAACCGGTGCGCTCCCCACCCCCACCCCCGCCTCCTCTTCGAGATCAACAGATGCCTTTGTCAAGCCTTAAACAGCTAAGGCACGCGCCCTTACTCTTTCCACCTGTGAACTGTGGTGGAAAGGAGTGTCCCAAGAGTGTCAGGGAGCCTGAAGTTCAAGTGATTGTTCTAGCAACAATGTTCCCACCACAGAACCTCAGCAGAGCCGCTCTCCTGCACAGCTAGCACCGCTACAATTTATGTTTGAGGAAAGCGGCTATGAATTCCACGCTGGCCCAGCACTCTTTATTCAGCTTCTCCTCCGGAGTGCTGTGGTACAAGTGCCGGCCACCACACCACACACCACTTTATTATTTTTGAAAAGAGCGTATCTTTGTTTGTACCTTATGTTGCTTTCACTTTTCCGATTTTTTTTTAATTGGATTGTTTTCCTGGTTATTTAGTGACCTCTACACATGTTTATTTCTGTGGTGGCAATGCGTGTACCATTGCCACATGGTATGTGTCATGCCTTGCCTGTGCTCACATCAAGTCTCAATGAGAGCTTATTAAAGACTGCCATTGAAGACCGTTGCAGAAGAGCCATGGAGAGAAGATCCAGGAGACAATGCCTGTGAAAGGACCAGGGCCAGGTAGCCCGTTTTAACTGTCCCTCTCTCCACTGCTGCTATTGATAAGCCAGCCTGCCTCCATCTTAGGCTTGGAAGCCACCTACTAAAAACAAACTAGGTTAACTCCTGTTTATGATTAAACCTCTGTTTCTCAAGGACTGGGCTATGCCCTGCATGTAACCTTACCTACGTATGGCTCTCTACTGCCTGTTCCAGGAAATAAAAACTATACCTTTGCTTCAAAAAGTTGTTATGACCTCCTTACAACCGTGTTTCAGGAGAGTATTATTATCAACTTGTTATGCTTCCATAACTCTGCCTATTTGCCAACCAAACTCCCATTTGGAGCCCCCTACTCCTGAGCTATAAAAACTCTTATCTGTCCAATGCTGATGATCTCTTGAACCCCACCTTTAGCCTGCACACACACACACACACACACACACACACACACACACACACACGCTTTATGTAGCCATTATTTGGGTCGGTGTTCTTTCTTCTAAAGCTACTACTTGTACTGCTTTGACAACAATAAAACCAAACCTTAGCTGAAACTGTGAAAAACAAACTTTATTCAGTAAGTATCAACACAGATGCTGCCGCTGAAATCTGTCCATGAATACCTGGGCATTCTGAAGGGGAGTGAGGCACCAGAGGGCAGGTCAGAGGACAGTCAGCACAGGTGAACGTGCACAAAGGGCTTGCCAGTGTGAACGAACGCCGGTCCCACCAGGCTGCTGAGTTGAGCTCCCTGCAAATTATACCTTGTGCTCTTCCTGCCTGGAGACACTATTTCCTGGTCCAGAGTAGTCCGATCTCTGGCTCGCTCTTCAAGCACGTTGGCACTGCTTGAAGAACTGGAACCACAGTGACACCGCGACTCTGTCGGCAGCCAGAGCTACACAGGGTGCAATTCAGTTTCATGAATGAATCTTCGAGGCACCGCGCTGGCTTTTTCTCTGGGTTTCCTCAGCATTATCGCACTTGACGGACCCCTAGAAGGGGATATGCTTGCTTCCCTAATACACACATATTTACATCACGAATCATACAGTAGCAAAATTACAGTTATTAAGTAGCAATGAGAATAATGTTGTGGTTGGGGGTCAGCACCGCATGGGGACCTGTATTAAAGGGTCGCAGCATTAGGAAGGTTGAGAACTGTGTTCTAAAAAAAGAGACGGGGCGGGGAAGAGGGCGGAGGAAGAGGAAAAGAAGGAAAGAGAGGGTGTGTGAAGTGGAGGTGAAAATGACAGAACCTGTAATTGAGTGGCTGTAACCGAGGCGGAAAGTGAATGCCTAGGGGTTCCCACATACTGCAACCTTGTAAACACCAGGATTGACCTCCATTCCCCGCGGCGACTGGGTTAGGTATTGGGCGCAGCCGCAAGCTAACTCCCCTTAGCATTAGATCCAGTAATCTGCAACTTTAATCTTCCTAGATCTCTACAAGTTGACAGTATCTAGTGTCTAAAAACCAGAAAGGTTTTTTGTTTGTTTTTCTTTTTTGTTTGTTTTCGGTGTCGTGTTTGTTTTTCCCGGAACCCATCTACTTTTCCCCTTCCCTAAGCACAACTGCAGAGTAGGGTGTCTAGTCAAGCAAAGGGGTCGACTCTGTCTTCACCTGGAGAACCAGGGGAAAGTCTATCCGTTATGATGATTGAGATGGTCGGAGAAGAAACGGAAGCAGCATGCCAATTGCTCCCTTGAGCCAATTACCACATAAGGACCCTGAAAGACGATGCTCACCACACACCGAGAGTTGACTCCCCACTTAAGCCACCACGAACCCGAAAAAGTGTTTGTGCACACGGCTAGACTGGAATAGAACCCAGGTGAGTTTCCTTGTGGCCTGGCCTCAGAGCCCAGAGCATCACCTGGCCCCGAAAGATGAGAGGTGGAACAGAGGCTGTAGGGTGCAGGGGATGGATGTGGCCACACTCGATACCTGCTAGTCTTCAGTTTCTAGTCCTGTCGGTATTTATAGATACTGAACTACATGCCACGTCACTCAACTGCTATCACCCAACTGCTATCACTCCCTGGTGGTCTAGTGGCTAGGATTCGGCGCTTTCACCGCCGCGGCCCGGGTTCGATTCCCGGTCAGGGAAGTTCTTTTAACCACGAGGGATACAAGAATCTTCTTCAAGGTTCATGGGCTTAGCTGTCCAGGAAAAATCAGCAGAAAACACTCTGGAGTTTTCATTTCAAATAAATAGCAATTCCCAGGCGACAAACATGTACATTGGTGATGTACATATGTGCTGACCTAAACATAATTTTTTAAAAAAATGTCTTATTTCTCTTCATTTCAGGACAATTTAGCAAGAATTAGCAGACATAAAAATAAGCAAGTACTTTGATCTAGAAAGTGTTTTTTTGTTTGTTTGTTTGGTTGGTTTTTTTAGAATTAATTCTTATTATATGTGGAATATATTCTTGTTATGGTTATATATGATATAAATATTCTACATAGAGAGCCTAGTTCATATGCATGAATTAAGGATTTTTAAATATAATACTGCTCCATCCACAGTACAAAGAACAAGCAGTTTTTGAAGGGCTTTTACTGGTGATGGAACCAGTGTTTCAGACAAGTTTTTGTTTTTTGTTTTTTAAAGAAATTATGTGTAAAGGTGTCTCAATGGCATGTATCTCTGTGCACTCTGAGTGTGTGGCTGGTACCCTGGGTGGCCAGAAAAAGAGTACTGGATCTTCTGGGACTGGAGTTATGGAGTTAGAACTGCTATGTGGGTGTGGTCTTCTCAAATAGCAGCCAGTGCTCTTCACCCCCAAGCCATCTCTACAGCTCCCCAAGGCCAAGTTCTTACAGCATTTGCTCTACGTAAGAAACCCTGTGACAGCTGGGTGTCAGGTGGTGGCACAGAACTTTAGTCCCGATACTCAGGAGGCAAAGACAGGTGGATCTCTGTGAGGTGGAGGCTGGCTTGGTCTACAGAGAGCATTCTAGAACAGCTAGGGCTACTCAGAGAAAACATGTCTCAAAAATAAATAAATAAATAAATAAATAGAAAGCCTGTTCCAAGTGTGACTCAATATTTATGCGTTAATTAACCTGCACTTTTCAACTTGACTGGATTTAAAAATCACCATGGATACCATCTCTTGGTATGCCTATGAATATATTTGCAGAAAGGTTTAACTGAGGAGAGAAGACCCATCCTAAATGTGGGCAGACCCAGCTATCAGCAAGAGTCCCGAATTGAATACAGAGAAGAAAATTGCTACTGGTCTCTTCATGGCTGTAATGGCTTCACTGGCTGCCATGTGGCCCTGCTGCTATGCATTTCCCACGATGACAAACCGTATTCTCAAATTATGAGCCAAAAAGCCCTATCTTCTTTAGGTAGTTGTTCTCAGATATTTTATCACAGAAAATTAAATAAAAGGAGCTGTTTAATTTGGGAGCAACCCATGAAGAAAGCACTCCTGTCTAGCCTGCTTCAGAAGGCAGAGATTTAGGTACAGAAAACCTGAATGAGTTATTTAACCTCTCACCCCAGCCTGAGGTTCCCTTCAAGTCTGAAGCTTCTCTGTAAAATGCTGCAAACTTCCCTTTTTCCTCAGTTACCGTAACTTCCCAGAGACCTGCAGCTTTGAAAACCAAGTCTATAGAGTCGGCAGGAATGGGATGACTTTATGTGTCTAGAAAATGAGATTCTGGAACTCTGGAACTAGTAATTGTGGGGAGGAAATTTTTTTCCATAATTTTAATGTTCTGAATAACATTTTTAAGTCTTTAGCTGTAGTTGGGACTTTCTCGGAGTACTTACATAAAAGTGCGATATGGATATGTATGGGGGATGGGCAGATAAATAATAGTTACAGGATCACCATGTGTCTTAGAGATACCTGAACCAATCACACCTCGAAATAGATTTGTGGAGTAGGGTTTACAGATGATTGTGAGCCACTTTGGGGACTAGGAACCGAACGCAGTTTTTCCTCAACTTTTTAAAAAATATATTTTATTCACTTTACATCCCAATCTCTTCCCCCTCCAGTTTTGCCCCCCCCTCCCCTTCTCCTCTGAGAGGGCAGACCTCCCTTTTATCCCCCACCCTGGGATATTAAGTTTCTTCAGGGCTAGGCGCATCCTCTCCTACTGAGGCCAGACAAAGCAACCCAGGTAGGAGAACCACTGACAGGCAACAGCTTTAGGGAGAGCCCCCCCACCCCACCCCCGCTCCAGTTGTTGGGGGACCCACATGGAGACTGAGCTGTATATTTGCTACATATGTTGGGGGCGGGGCTCAGTCCAGCCCTTGTACACTCTTTGGTTAGTGGTTCAGTCTCAGAGAGCCAAGGGTTCAGGTTAGTTGATTCTGTTGGTCTTCATGTGGAGTTCCTATCCTCTTTGGGGGCCTCAATCCTTCCTCCAGCTTTTCCATAAGACTCCCCGAGCTCCATCCAACGGTTGCTGTGGGTCTCTGAATCTCTTTGTCAGCTGCTGGGTGGAACCTCTCAGATGCTGTTTATGCTAGGCTGCTGTCTGCAAGCATAACAGTATCTTAAACAGTGTCAGGAACTGGTGCTTGCCCGTGGGATGTGTCTTGGGCCGGTTATTACTTAGCCATTCCCTCCATCTCTGGCAACATCATTCTTAGCAGCCAAACCATATGTTTCTCCAGTTTTCCTGCTGTCTCTTTTCTAGGTGAATTTTGCTGCCCTTCTGGGTCCCGTGAGACTTGAAAGAAACAAGATGCAATGAAGGATTCTCCTAAAGGAGACTATCATTTGAACACAGCTGTGCAGAATTATACGTAGGCAAAGCAAACCTTAAAGCAATTTTGAAAATTGTTAACGTCAATAAGCCCACAGAGGGAAAATGGGATGCCAGTTGACAGCAGGAGGGCAGGTCCAGGAGACGAGCTCCGATTCTCAACGAGCTGTCTGTGGCCTTAGAGTGAGGAGTGATCTATGTAAATGAAGGATGCTTGGGGCTGCAGTGTCTGCACCCGCTTTAGAAACGCGAGGGATTTCACCAGTGTGGGAGAGAGCGCGGTCCCGGTGGAGGGTGGTGGTGGGATGGGGCAGAGGAACGACGGAGAAAAGTGTGTTCCGGGAAGCTCTCGAGCATGCATTGCAAAGTGGCCGTGCATTAACAGCAGGGAAGGAAGGGCTAGGAAAGCTGAGTAGCGGCTGGAGGTGGAAAAAGCACTTACCCGGCAGGAAAACACTGTTATCCGGTGGGGGTTGGGGGAGAGGTCTCCTAGGAAGAGACTCATTTATTGCATCTGGGATGTGCTGATTCTTGCAACTGCGAGGAAGTCGGCTTCCTGACTTGTATTATTTAGAGCTGCGTTCCCCCTTTCTCCTTATAATTTGTTACAAAAAATAACCGAGAGGGCAATCGTGGGTAAGAGTTTGTAAGGGTTTTGTTTATCTCGCCTGCCTGTGTTTAGGACGCTGGAAACAAAGATCGGAAGACAGTTCCTGTGTGGTTGCTGGGAGTCAAACCTGGATTCTTCGAATAGCTCTCATTCTGAGAGTCTTTTTAGCTCAGAATTTCTTGATGAAACTTAATCTTGGCGAAAACCTTAAATTAAGTAAACAGTGGTCTTCTCACAAAAGAATTTTAAGCTGGTGAGTTGTTGGAAACCTGACTTCTGACTTCTTACTCAAAAGCTTCAGTGCAGTGATACTGAGAAATCTCAGACAGGATCCCTAGAGATCAAAGCCTTTTTGATTGTTTTTGTTTGTTTTGGTTTTGTTTTTTTTAAATTTGAGTCAGGGTCTCACTATTTAGCTCTGGCTGGGCTGGAGCTCACTATATAAATTAGGCTAACTTCCTCCTTATGTGAGTTAGGCTGACCTGGAAGTCACGGAGGTCCTGCCTGAATGTGGAATGGCCCAACAAACCCGACAGTCACTCCTTGTATCTAGCCAGAAGTTACCACATAACTCAATTACAGTCTAAAGCAGACAGGCAGAAGATTCCGGATGTCAGTCTTTCCTGAACACCTTCTGCCTGCCCATCATATCTGTTTCTGACCTAGAATATTGGTATGAAGCCATCTCTTACCATGAGAATAAATCCTCAAGTTAAGGTGTCTGAATGAAAACAAGGGGACCTTGAAAATAACTGAACAGCGTAGTAGCGATATTTGTTATTCTTAAGTTTGTGCCTGGATTCCTTGATACATAAGACTACTTATCTACTTGTACGACTGCAAGTCAAATAGAAGTTAACATTCCCAGCCAAAAAGAGCCCGAAAAGATGGACTTGGGTCTTGGTCCTTGCACCAAAAAAGTACGCTGGAGGCAGAGAGGGGGCCAAAGTAAAAGGAGATGCTGCATTGGCCGGGAATCGAACCCGGGTCACCCGCGTGGGAGGCGAGAATTCTACCATTGAACCACCAATGCCCTTGTAAATGTAGCTACTGACAATACATTAGGAAAAGGTAAGAAAGTCATGCATCTACTGAAACGTAACAATGTAAACTAATGTATCCTCATGGGGTTTAGTATTTTCCAGTATTGAGAAGGAAATGCCCTCCTACGCTAGGCTGTGAAAAGTCCAAGTCCTCTCACCTGACTCAATCTGAATCAGATTTGCCGCTCAAGAAGTTTCCGAGCATGGCCTACAGAATTCCTTCTACTTCTCCTTGCTACGATCTGGGAGTTTCAGCTTATTAGAAGGGAAATTCCAGTTTCAGTTCAAACTGGTGGTTCTGAAGAGCCTTCCTTGTGGTTTACCAGTGCCCAAAGCACTCTAAATTCAGAAGTAGTCAAAAACACACGTGGTATAGGTCCTGGGGACACGTGCACAACACCACTCCCATCTGTGTGACACAGATGGGCACAACCCTTTGCACATTCCATTTCCCCTGGTTTAGAGAGTAAGAAGGGAGAGGTGAGAAGAAAAGCCGGCCATTGTTCCCCAGGGTTATGAGTTGTTTACTTTGCAAGGCAGGTGGTCTCCTTTGTTTTCCTTCCTTCCTTCCTTCCTTCCTTCCTTCCTTTCTTCTTTCCTTCCTTTTCCCTTCTCCCTCCCCTCTAGACAGGGTATCACAATGTAGTTCTGGCTATCTTTGAACTCATTATGTAGTCTAGACTAGACTTAAATTCATAGAGGTCTACGTGCCTCTGGCTCCCAAGTGCTGGGATTAAAGGCATGCACCACCACACATGGCAAAGAGAAGTTTTTTTACTTCTCTTTGAATAACAATACGTGAATAGCAAATACTTGCATAACAATTCACATCCACACGTTTGATCCTAGATACTTTGCTAGAACCATAAACAAACAAATAAGACATCACACCCCTCTGCACTGGCTGGGAATGGAACCCTGGCCTTCTGCATGGGAGGTAAGACTTCTACCACTGAGGCATCAATACAGTTATGATAGTTATAACACACATTGAGAAAACATGAAAGCCCATCCATCTCATTTTACTCAATGACACACAGCAATATACCTCAGCATCTCCACAGGACTTCTTTGTTTTTCCCAGTGTTGAGGAGGAAATGCTCACCTGCCTGCTAGACTGTGAAAAGGCCCAAGTCCTCTTACCCTTCCATTTGGGCCAGGTTTACCCCTCAAGAAGTTTCAGGACATGACCTGCAGAATTCCTTCTACTGCCTGCCAAGAACTTGAAGTTTCAGCCCATTAGAAGGGAAATGCCAAAGCCAGTTCAAACTCCTGGTTCTGAGAAGCCTTCCCTGAAGTTCACCAGACCAAAGTAATAATAACACCAAAATCTAACTTGGAGAACCAATGAGTGTGCCTATGGTGCAGGAATGTGGGTGAGGGGTGATAGCTCTTGGAAGCTAGAACCCTGGAGTTCACTTTCTTTAGAATTTTCTGTATCCAGTGAAGTCCCCACCCCACCACAGAATGTTTCTACCAGAAGAAAATCGCTACATCAGTCAAAGTACAGTTGGGGCACAGTGTACTGGCGCACAGATACTAAGCTGCATTTTTAAAAACAGAAACTTACACTTCAAAGCCTTCCAATAACTGCGATTGCTTCCTGTGCATCCTATTCACTCAGTTCCAAGGAGGACTTGCCAGAGAGACCTCTTAGGTTTCTGCTATGCTGTTCATCCAAGGGGAAGGAAATCTTGATAGTTCCAGTGATTTTCCCCTCTCCTCAGTTCTCCTCGCCTCTCCTCTTGTCTTTACAAAGCCTGCTTTCCTTTTAGCAGTTGATCCAAATAATCTAAGACTGGAGTTTGCTTCTCTGTGAGAGGGACGATATTATGGTTTGTATATGTTCAGCCCAGGGAGTGGCACTATTAGAAGATGTGGCCCTGTTGAAGTAGGTATGGCTTTGTTGGAGTAGGTGTGTCACTGTGGGTGTGAGCTTAAGACCCTAACCCTAACTGCCTAGAAGTCAGTCTTCTGCTAGCAGCCTTTAGATGAGGATGTAGAACTCCCAGCTCCTCCCGCACCATGCCTGCCTGGACACTGCCATGTTCCCCCCTTGATTATAATGGACTGAACCTCTGAACCTGTAAGCCAGCCCCAGTTAAATGTTGTCTTTTTAAAAATTGCCTTGGCCACAGTGTCTATTCACAGCAGTATACTCTAACTATGGAAAATGGAAATTGTGATGTAGCAGTGGGAGAACCTTCAGTTAGAGTTACATCCAGTGCTCCTCTAGAAATACCCAGCATCCCCTTCTGCAGGCTGACAGGTGTCCAGGGCCTCAGAACCAAAGAGTTCATCCTGATGCCAACATTTAACTCGATCTCACTCAAAGTTCTGCTGCAGAGCAGGGTGACCAGAGCTGCAGAGACACCAAACAGAAACCACCAAGCAAAGGGAAAGGGCTCTAATTCTACACCTAGACACAAGAAAGACTCGGGAGTCGTTGTGTCATGGAGGACCATGTCTGCTCTCGCCCCTGCTTTTCTGATTTACCAAAAGCAGAATAAGGATGGTGGAGGAGAATTGTGGGTTACTACTTTCTCATTTTATTAAATGTTTTAATTATACATTCTCTTGTATTACATAGAAACAAAATGATTGTAAGCGCAAGACATCAGTGTGCAGTACCTCTTTCTCCCACAGATGCAGGTGATTGCTGGGAGCTGTAAGTCAAAAGGCTGTACAAGAGTCCCAGGTCTCTGTCCCCGCAGGGAATATAGTAATTACATTGCATAGCACCCTACAAGAAAGTCTTAAAGGCCTGTACTTGAGTTCCAAACATTTTCTCTTTGATTGTAACTGAACAAAAACATGTTGGTACTGGGTGCAGAGCCAGTTCCCCATTTGACGTTTGTTTAGGCAACACTTTGTCACTTTTAGGAATTAACTGTGCCTCGTGTGTGGTGGTGTTCAGGGAATGATGATGTTGTCCTGTTAATATGATAGACTTTTGGATAGCTTGCTTTTTGTTTTAAAATGGACGCCTGCCAGTCTGCTACTCCCTATGTAGGCCAGGCTGGCCCCATTTCATCTGAGGCACTGCTTGTCTCCAGGTGCCGAGAGTAAAGGTGTGTACCACCCACTCATCCCCAGTCATTTCTTAGCATGTGGGATACAGATCAGAATGGCTTCATTTAAACTTTTGTGGGTTTTGCCAACTACCTGCTAAGATCTTAAGAGTGGAGCTTGTACAGCAGAAGTTCTCAGCCTTCTGAATGATGCCACTCTTTAACACAGTTCATGCTGTGATGAGAAATTATCTTCCTTGTTACTTCATAACTGTAATCCTGCTTTTGTTATGTGTCAGGGGCAGCTTTGCTTATACACTGAAGGTCTAAAATCAGCCATAGGCCTAAGACAGCCTGCTAGCACAAAGTCTTGGGTCTCTGTGGAAAAACACTGAAACTGCTATTGTAAACAAGCAGCTTTGGTGGAAAATTGCCAGCCTGAATAGTCACAGACCTTGGGTAGCCTTGGTGGATAGTACCAACTTAGAATAGGACAAGTGAATCAGAGGCGGAGTCATAGTGAACTGTCCCCTGAACCTTCACCCAGCTGATACTCTCTTCTGGAAGATATCTGTACTCCCCCTGAACACCTATGCTCCTGCGTCATCCCCTTCCCCACATCCTGCCTTTGTGTGTATATAACCCCTGTGTGAAAAAGTAAAAATGGCGATTTGATCAGCCTATAGATAGATCGCCGTTCTTTGCGTCTTTGCCTGTTTCCCCCCAAACATCCCCACCCCCACCCCCGCTCTCTTTCAGGTGACCTCTCCGGACCCCTGTTTAATGCCCTGCTGGACAGGACAGTTATGAATCATAATGTAAATCTCTGTGTTTTCTAATGGTCTTAGGCAACCACTCTGAAAATCCTTCGACCACCATCCTAAAGGATTCCTGACTAATTTGAGAAACGGTGCTCTATAGGCTAAGATGGTGTGTTACAGATTCTTTACCATCTGCCTGACATAGGTGGATATTTATGTGTTTTGGATAATTCAATACTGGTCTCTGGGCCTTCAACATTCCCGCTGTGCCCAAACAAAAATGTTCAACAAGCCTCCCAGGTGGCAGGTGGTAGGTGAGCTGGTTGGCTGGGAACCCATAGAAGGGTAGATAACAGCGACATCATCCTGATGTCACAGACGTTGGCACGACATATGCAGATGAGAGGAGTGCAGGGTTTGTACATCCGCAATTGATGGGGAAACGCAAGGCATTTCTCATGTGACGCTGGAGGAAGGGGGGGGGCGGTCAGAGGATGTTTTCGTTTTGTTTGCCAACTCTCAGCATTCCAGAAGCTGAATCCTGACACCAAGAACATTAGTTGTCTTTAGCAAATTTGCATTTTAATCCGACTGGACTCAGCTCTGTGCCTCAGACCTCCTCCCAACATGGGGTTCCAGTTTCTCAGTCTCAAGAGTCGCCTGCCCTCTACTGGTCACCACCGCCGCTCACTCGTCCACTCAGGCAGCGTCCTCAGCCGCCACCCGGGGCCCCGCAGGCCCGCGTGCAGGTGGGTCGAGCCGCTGCGCCCGCCGCGTGCCCCGCGGCTTCTTCACTTTTTCCAGAGCACGCCGAGCTCCCAGGGACACACGCGCGCGTGCGACATTCCAGCACATGACTTCAAAAGAAAAAATGTCCCGGAGGGCTTTTAGTTCTACGAGGAGGACTCCAGAATGAGAAAAGCAGACCTGCTTTTTGGAGGCTGAGGCAAGAGGATCACAAACGCAAGTCCAGCCTGGACTATAGTTTTCCTGTACAATTTAGTAATACCGTGATCACCGCAAATCGAAGGTGAAATAGAGGATGGCAGACAGCGCAATGGAAGACTGTCCACAGCCTAATCGAGAACACAGTGACACCTCCGATGGGGACCACTCCATGGGGAGAAAGCACGTTGTATTGGCCAATTTTAAAGTTCCATGGCAATCTCTCCGGGACAGAGAGACCAGGAAAGGTAGGAAAAGCCTCAACAGTTTTAAGAGGACCAGATAGTTGCAGAGGAGAGAAGTGTGCAAGCCAAAACAGCCTGGGAACTAGTGTGGAACTTGGATATTACAGGTATGTGTTAATGGGGACATAAGAGCCTGGGAAGTACTGCGGGGGAGGGTTGCGGGGTGGGAGCTTTGGTGCGTGTTGTGGGTATATAATGCAGAACTAAATGCTTCGTTGTTGGAGGTAGTAGGCTGTAAATACAGATAATGGATTTAATGGCCTTCTGACAGACAAGGATAACTCAGATTCTATCCCAAGTACTGAGAGAATAGCAGAAAGACAGCAGAATTTGGCTAGCTCAGGGTGGTACATGCTTAGCAGAGGACCTTGGTGGACACCGTTGCCGGGAGAAAGGATGTGAGAACACTGGGGACAGGGACAGCCACATCTACTGACATGAGATTTCAACCTCGGGATTTGAAAGCAGGGTAGCATGACTCCTGAAAACATGCTCAAAATCACTTTGCTGATATATCACTACGAAGGAAGTCAACTGTGTATTTGTTTAAAACCAGAAGAGAGGTCTCATGACAGTCTTGAGACTGACACAATGTCCTCATGATCTGCTGCCTGGTGCAGGTGTCTTAACATTCACCACCAAACAGCCATCTTAAAACAGAACAAAACCCTTCTTATGCCCTTTGTGGTGCTGTATGCCTTCAAGACACTCTTGGGGAGGAAGAGGCAGGTAAATGGACCACCTCGAATTCTAGGACAGCTTGAGTTACCTAGAATTGCAGGCCTCCTCCCCTCCCCCAGACCCCCTTACTGGCAGGATGTCAGTGAAGGACTGAAGAGGCCACAGTGGAATGAACCTAAATTGTTGACTGTTGATTGGAGTCACTTGAAAAAAATCATTATTTTTCCTCTGTGGAAGTCACGTGGTGTATTTAATTTAAGTCCAGGGATCACAACTTTTGACTTTTCTGGAGGGACATACCACTATATCAAAGGAGCTTGACATGACAGCCAAAACGGTGCTGTCCTAGAGACAATGGGATGAACTAAGTCGAGCTATAGCAGGTTATTTTCGCTCAAACGGCTACGAAGAAGCAGTATTCCGTTTTCAAAAAAGAAGCTGAACTAAATATGAATGACGAATTAGATAAGTATGCTGGTCTTTTGGGAAACATGGACATCTGTTATGAGATTACAAAAAAAGGTAATGGAATTAGAATCAAAACTAAATGAAGCAAAAGAATTTACATCGGGCGATCCTCTTGGTCAGAAACGAGACCCAAAAGGATGGATTCCCTGTCCACCTGAGAAATACGCGTTGAGTGGTCACAGGAGTCCAGTGACTCGAGTCCTTTTCCATCCTGTGTTCAGTGTCATGGTCTCTGCTTCAGAGGATGCTACAATTAAGGTGTGGGGTTATGAGACTGGAGATTTTGATCGAACTCTCCAGGGCCATACAGACTCTGTACAGGACATTTCCTTTGACCACAGTGGCAAGTTTCTGGCTTCCTGTTCTGCAGATATGACGATTAAATTATGAAATTTTCAGGGTTTTGAATGCATCTGAATCATGCATGGCCACAACCACAATGTCTCTTCAGTAGCCATCAGGCCTAATAGAGATCATCTAGTGTCTGCCTCGAGGGATAAAACTATAAAAATGTGGGCAGTGCAAACTAGCTACCGTGTGAAGACATTCACAGGACACACAGAACGGGTATGTATGCTGTGGCCAAATCAGGGTGGCACTCTGACAGCCAACTGTTCCAGTGACCAGAGTGTGCATGTGTGGAAGAGAAAAGAAAACAGAAAAGAAGATGCCTCCATAAGATCTGGCAATAGGCATGCTGGTAAGGCATTTTCTTAATTAGCACTTGATGCTGGAGAGCTCAGCCCATTATGGGTGGGGTCACACCTGGGCTGGTGGTCTTGGGTTCTGTAAGAAAGCAGGCTGAGCAAGCCCAGGGGAGCAAGCCAGTAAGCGGCACCCCTCCATGGCCTCGCATCAGCTCCAGACTCCAGGTTCTTGCCTTGCTTGAGTGCCTATCCTGACTTCCATCAGTGATAGACTGCTACGACGGGGAAGTGTAAACCCAGTAAACCCTTTCTTTTGGTTATGGTGTTTCCTCACAGCAACAGAACCTTAAGATTGTCTTGCTGGACAAGTGGGGCCTGAGCTGTCCAGGAAAACCCAAATGACCTCAGCTATGTGTATTGGGTTCAGAGGGACAAGAGGGGTTTCCCTAAGAGGATAAAGTCTTGCCTTAGTCTGAGGGGTAAGGAGCAACTGCGGCCCAAGTAAGGGATCTTATGTGTGGGATTAGTCTTCAACGATGGGGTAAATCCATAAAATGGAAGGTTTAGCAGGAAAGCTGGGGAAACACCAAATTAGGAGTTAATGGAAAGTATTAAGAATAATATTAACTATTAAGCCCAGAAATGGCATAGCAGTTATTTTATGTTTCCAGATTTTTCTATGTTTCTTTTCTTTTTTAACAAGAACAGTTGGAACTGATGTCCCCCTTTCTTCCCTTCCCCAAGTCTCTTTGTCCCAACTCCTCACTACTTTAGCCAAAACTCTGAAGGTAAAGCCTAGACTCCCCAAGGTAAGAGCAGGAGAAAGGAGAGCTGGCTCAGCAAAAGACACCTGTCCTGGACAGTCCACAGGACTGAGCCCCACGGTGGGGACAGCTCTTGTGCTGTGTGACCCTTCTCTATGGGTAAACGTTTGAGGAATGGAGGGAGGAGAGTATGGCAATAAAAAGACAGTGAAAACACATTCCCTGACCGGGAATCGAACCCGGGCCGCGGCGGTGAGAGCGCCGAATCCTAGCCACTAGACCACCAGGGACACGTTTGGGCTTGCCCCATTGACCAGTAAAGGAAAGTTCTAAGAGTAAATAAAGCCTATTGGGTTTTCTAAAACTATCTGGCCAGGCATTGACCCGCTCCAACTATCGAAGATCATGGTCGTCTCTTCCATTTTCTGTCTGGGTAATGTTCTGCCTCGGAAAACAACGAACAGGAAAGCGCAGCTGGAACCCGTTTCACTCCAGCCTTCGCGCCACGTGCGCCAGGGTGGCACATCTCTTCCTCCCAGCCTCGGCTGAAAACTGTCGGTTTGACTAAGCGTGTGGTGAACGAGGTTCTCCTAACCTGGAAAGGGGCTCCTTTTCCTTCCCTCCCACCTC
>JANHMN010000001.1:57722982-57739424 GCA_030674055.1 Rhabdomys pumilio | reverse complement strand
TCTCTTCAGACACACCATTAAAGATGGCTGTGAGCCACCATTTGGGTTCTGGGAATTGAACTCAGGACCTCTGGAAGATCAGTCAGTGCGCTGCGCCATGTCTTCAACCCTGTAACTCTTTTTCTAAACAAACCCGCTTTTTATTAATGTGTGTGCATGAGTGTTTTTCCTTCATGTGTGTCTGTGCACGACTCATGCTAGCGCTAAAGGAAGTGGTAACCCTCCATGTGGATGCTGGGAATCGACCTCGGGCCCTTTGCAACAAGTGCTCTTAACCACTGAACCAACTCTCCACCCCTGTTAGTAAATCTTCGGGGTACTAATGTTTTCTACTTCAAGTTTCTCCTGCATCAGGTCGAGAGCAGCTGGAGGAAACTACACGGATACTCCCTTCGCCCAATGGGGGAAAAATAGGGATCAGGTGAAAATGCTTGGAAATTACAATAGTAGAATATAAACAAAGACTACGAAGGCGGCCAGGAAGGCATAGAAAGGTAGATGACCAGACGTCATCCTTGATGTCACGGGCATGGGCGTGGCATATGCAGATGAAGGCGCGCAGGGTCTGCCGGGTCCGGGTTCCGTGCAGAAACGCGAGTGATTTCGCCACGAGGAGGGACGGAGTGCGATCCGCGGGCGTTAGCCGAGCACAGGGATGGCGTGTGCGTCCGGGGAGGCCCGCCATCAGGCAGGACAAAGTGACCACGCGTTAAGGGTGGAGGGCGGGCGGGTGTGAGTCGGGGCTGGGTGCGAGGAAAGCATACTTACCTGGCAGGGGAGATACCATGATCACGAAGGTGGTTTTCCCAGGGCGAGGCTCACCCATTGCACTTGGGGTGTGCTGACCCCTGCGATTTCCCCAAATGCGGGAAACTCGACTGCATAATTTGTGGTAGTGGGGGACTGCGTTCGCGCTCTCCCCTGGCATTTTCGGTGCAGAAAAGTAAGACTCCTCTTCACTAGCACTTCTTAACTACTTGCTCTCCCGGCTCAAGACCCCCTTGGGCTCCAGATTCTCCCTCCAAATAACTCGCAATTCTGGAGGGAACTGCCTCAGCTTCCTTCTCCACACAAGCCAACCGAACCCGCCTTGCAAGCCTTGCTGCTTTCTTTCGGTCTTCTCTCTGTGGAGATACCAAACAAAAATGGCCCGACCGACAATGACCATCTGTTAATAAAAGCCATTTCTCAACGTGAGGTGCTAAGAGAAAAACCTTGCCACCTGTATTGTATGCTTTTCCTGATTGGTTTCAACTTGCACTCGATACATGCCTATACTAATGCAAAACACGAAGATTACTGTAACACACGTTATAATCTGTAACCAACCGCACTTTCAAGTGGTGGGAGTATGGAGGTTCCTTATGGTATCTTTTTATATTTTCTCTCTGTGTGTGTATGTGTGCGCGTGCGTGTTTAAAATATTTAAAAGATGTATGTTTAATTCTGTTGAGTCTCTCTGTATAGGAGGTTTGGGTGTTCTCAGAGGTCAGAGGTCAGATCCTCCCAGAGCTGGTGTTACAGGCACTTGTGAGCCACTACATGTGAAGGTTTCGTTATGTTCTCCTTTCTTATAACGTGCATACATATAACGAGGACATTTGTGACAAGTTTTTCCATCATAGGAGTTTTCTCTAGTTTTAAGCAAATATTTAAGTCAGTATTTCTTAGTGTGGCATGGACGCACGGTGACTTTGGACGTTTTCAGGTGCCAAACTTCCTTTGCCTTGGAAGACACACTGTAGGTTGGGACCTTGGCCTGATTTCTGTGAGAAAAGGAAAGGCACTCAGATGGGGTGTCTGAGTAGTCTAGAAGATAACTGCAATACATTTATTTGGCAAAGTGTCTAAGACAATGGAAGACTGGTAGAGCATTTTCTTCAGTCACCATGAGGAATAGCCCCACCATCCTGAATCTGCTTGTACAGCACTGACTCTTCAGACTGCCTTTGATTCCAGTTCCCTTTTCAAATCCCATGTCACATTGTCTTTCGAGCTCTAGTTTCCCCAAATCCCTGTTGCTCAGTTACTGTGACTAAGGCAGTTGGTTAAGCTGCTTGTTTTGGGATTCAAACTCTCCTGTCCTAGTACTTACTACCCAGGGCTGACTCTACTTACCTGCCTCAGATCAGGGATGACTGGGTGAAATCAGGGTGTTATGGCCATTAGACTAGGAGGAAAATTGTATCTTTAAAGACTTTTGTTTTGTTTTATTTTATTATTATTATTATTATTATTATTATTATTATTATTATTTGTTTCTTTTTGAGACAGGGTTTCTCTGTGTAGCCCTGACTGTCCTGGAACTCACTCTGTAGACTGGGCTGGCCTTGAACTCAGAAATCCGCCTGCCTCTGCCTCCCAAGTGCTGGGATTACAGGCATGTGCCACCACTGCCCGGATCTTTAAAGACTTTTTAAAATATTTATTCATTTATCTTAGTATATGTGCTAGCCAGGTAGAGCTTGGAAAACAAGGCAGTCAGGCCTAGAGGCCTTTACTTACTGAGAAAACTCTCTAGTTCCAAACTCTACCTAAGTTGTTGCTGAGGTATATAGTGTGATGTTGCCCCTCAGGCCACCCTCCTGCTGCTAGCGAAGCATTCTTCCACAGATCTCCGGCTGCCCTTTTACCTTTTATTTGCTGAACTGCCAGGGCTGGCTGTGAATTCGCTCTGTAGTCCACACAGACCTTGAACCTTAGGTCCTCTTGCCATAAGCTTCAAAGTAACTGGGACTAAGGACATAAGTGACAGACAGGTCGAGCTCCCACCATGGTGTGGGAAGCCATGACAAGGCCTTACTCTTGGCAAACACTCACCCTTGGCTCTCCTATCTACTATTCTTCTTTCTGCTTATCTTCCATGATTCACTTGTCAGTTCTCAGAACTTCAAACAAGGCCTCATAGCAACCCACCTTAGTAACCCTTCCTCCTGATCTCTAGATTTAATCAACATCCTGCTAGATAGATGTTTTTAGAACCCCTGGTAATGGAAAGGCTTTGTGAGAATAACTTAGTTAGACCCGGCAGCTGCAGCTAGCTTCCTCCACCTGCAAAGCCCTCTTTCCTTTCCTACCCTTCCCCATATCCTGTTTTCAGAGTATATAACCTGTGTGAACAATAAAAATTTTGCCAGCCAGATCAGACTTCTTGACGTGCTGTGCCTTTTTATTTTCTCCTGCATCTCAGTCCTCTCCACGGGGTCTAAGGGTCCCACTTGATTGTCCCCCTGGCCTGGACACCATGGTTTTAATTTTTTAAATTAAGGTAACTGTAGTTTCACCTGAAATGGCACATACGGGATAGAGAGTCCTCGTGTTCTTCTCTTCCTCATTGTAGATCAGAAAACACGGTATATGTCTGATACCTGGGACTACACTGTAGATCTGGCTTCTTGTTGTTTTCAAAAAGGGGTATCACTATGTAGCCTTGGCTGGCCTAGAACTCACACAGTTCTGATTGCCTCTGCCTCCTAAGTGGTGGGATTAAGAGTGTGTACTACAATAACCAGCCTTACTTTTATTTTTAGATTTACTTTTTCTTATGTGCACCTCTTATACCTGCATGTATGTATGTATGTATGTATACATATATGTTTGTACGTATAGCACATAATTTTCGGTGTCCACCAAAGCAGATGTTCTGAAAATGTAGTTACAGATAATTGTCAGCTACTAGATACCATACCCAGGTCCTCTGCAAGAGCAACAAGAGCTCTTAACGATGTAGCTATCTCTCCAGCCCCTTCTGGTTTGTTTTTGAGACAGGGTTTCAAATAGCACAGGCTGTTCTTACCTATCATAGATGGCCTTGAATTTTACCATTCTTGAGCCAATTTCAGAAGTGTTTAGATTACAAAAACAGGCCACCAGACCCTCCTGGCCCTCACTGTTTACTGTGAGTGGTGTGTGTCTTTTGCTGGCTCTCCTACCACCTCACTCAAGCAATCCCAGAGCCACTACCCATGCTACACAGTCCTGTGTTCCTTAGGACAGTCCTTCTCTAACAAGAGGGTTGTCTGTGTATAGGGTCCATTCTCCAAGACCCCCAGTGCACAGAGAAAATAAGGATTCTGGTTAGCAAAAAGGAAACCAGGGAGACCCAAGTGTGTGAATTCCAACAAGGTCCACAGATACCAGCACCAGCCCAGACATGGTGGGACACTGGGACCTATGCAGAGAAAGGCCAGAGGACCGGGCCTTAGAAACTCCAGGCAGGTGAGATTGCAAGCAGGCAGTTGGGTAGGGCTGGGTAGGTTACCCTCCTTCTTTCAAGTCTCTAGCTCCTTCTTGGGCTCCCTGCCTCCTGTCTTCTGTGTGTCTGTCCAGCCTACACCAGGCCTTAAGGTCCCTGTCCCCCACTGTTTGGGCCTCTTTCTCAATCTCTTGGCGTCTGCTCCCCACTCTCTGGGTCTGCTGCCCACCCTGCCTCTGCAGAGCCCAGGCTGAAGATCACTGGTTCCTGCAGACTGTGGCAAATGAGGAAGATGCAGAGAAGACTCAGGATGAAGATGTCAAAAGAGTCAGTGGCCAGAAAGCCTGGAAGCCCCTGCCCACGAGGGACACACGTGAGAGATAGGACATGAGAAAGTGTGGAGCATAAATGCAGAGGAAGGGATACTAACTACGTAGACCACACACAGAGCCAAGACTCTCATGACCCTTTCCCAGCTCCATCAACCACTTGCAAGTGTTTTGAATAAATGTTCTTTGTTGCTTATTCCAATTCATGGGTTTCTGCTACAGCTCTTTTTTCTGGTCCACAATGACCTGGAAATCCTGGGAGGTGCTCTCTGGACTCCTGATTCACACCTATAACACGACCCTGCCCCTTCCCACTGCTGACCCTGCTTCACCCACCATTTAGGACCATGAACACCCAAAGGCTGAGAACAAAATAGGGACAGGCTATCAAGAACCAGCTCTACCTGCCCTGTCCCTATTGGATCTCCATCTCCCCCGGTCTCTCTGCCCTCTCTGGCTTCACTGCTGTGTTCCTCCTCTGACTGTGCCCAACAGCTGTGGGTGCCATGGCTTCCTGTCTCCCCACTGACACCTGCCCTTTCTGTCTATCCTCATCCTCTGTCTTCCTGCCAATTCCTTCTGGCTTTGTCCCCTTTCCGACATCACCGCTGCTGCCCTGTATGGGTCCCTGCTCTCTGCACATACCCATGTCGTCTCTGTGCATCTCTGTGACTCTGGGGATTCCTTCCCGGCGTCACATCTGCCATCTGCATTGGGCTCCTCTTCCTCAGTTACCAGCCTCGGCTTGGTCGGTGGTCCTGAGTGTTTGGGAGTAGTGGAATAATGACTCAGAATCTGGAATGGATGCAAACTGACAGCTCTCTGCTCTGTTCAAGAGAGCTCTCTGCTGGAGATAGCTCTCTCTTGCAGACCAAAGTCCAGTCTTTCATTCTGCACCGGCCACTTCCTTAGGAACTGCGTATCAATTCAATCGTTTAGCCCAGGTTTCCTTTGACTATCCCACAAATCAGCATTCTCTGACCTTGGCCTCTTGACTCTAAAGCCAGAGCCACATGGCCTACACTGTGGAGTTCTGCTGCTTGCAGGAGCTGGAACATGGCCCCCTTGTTCTGTTACATTACAACCAGCTTCCTGTGTTCCAGCTCCATCACTGCCTGAGCTCGGCTGTTCTGATTCTTGCTCTGTAGACTGACCTTGAACTCTGCATGGATCTGAATGCCTGTACCGCCACGCCTGTACCATCTCGCCTGTACCTAGGCTTTTCTTCATTTAGAACTTGCTCTGTCCCAAGCTAGCCTTGAACTCAAGAGATCGCTTTGGCTTTGTCTCCTGGGATTACAGGTGTCTACCCCCATGCCCGAGCCTCAGCTTTTCATGGCCACTGTTCCTCAGGATCCAGATCGAGTCTGTGTCTTCCAGCCTCAAGATCTGCATCACAAGAGCGTCCTCCATTTCTGGATTATAGTTCATTCCAGGTTAAAAGTCCAAACTATTCCTTGTTCAACTGCAAACAATAAACTGAGCTGGGTGGGATCCTGTCCTGAGACCACCACTCCTGAAGCCTCTTCATCTCCTTCCCTAATATCTTTCTGACAAAGCTGGCTCACAGTGCAGCTGCCTCTGTTCTTTCAGGTTCATGAAGCCCCTCATACAATTCACACTGCATCCTTGTATTTTGCACAGTTGAGAAATCTTGAAAAGAACAGTTCTTACATTGATTTATATATTCTTGAACTGATGTTTTCAGTGTTTTCTTTCCCACGGCGTTACGGGCTGTCCTGAAGTTATTGAAGGCTTTTGGTGAGGAACATCAGACACATTCTCACTTCCTGGAATCATGCTGACTCTGATTATCATGGAGTCATTAACCTTGGCAGGGAGAACCTTCCCCGAAGAAGGAACATGGAGTAAAATATATACATCATTATACAAACAAGACTTAACAAGTTGATAATATTTTGTCTAGTAAGGCAAACCATCAGCACTCAAGAAGACTTAAGCCTTGCTAGATCTACTACAGGGGCAGGCAGGAGCTGTGTCACACCATCATGCTCGACTCCATGCTCAATTCTCTTAGCCTCTGATCTACCTCTACCCGTGGAGGTGTGTATTTGGGCCTATCTCTCCTGTTCCTCCCACATTAACAAAGCCCGCTGACATGACAGAGACCTGTGTTAAGGTATGACGCACACCCCGCCCCCAGAGTAGCTGCAGCCATTTTGTTCCATGCCTGTCAGCTATTTCATGCTGACTCTGTAACATGCCTGCCAGTCACTGACACAGAGAAGTGACTTGGCTCAAGGACATGCTGACCACATCCCATTTTGTTCTGTGTGTTCTGAGTGTTCTGTATGAGGTCTGCGAATCTTAAGAAATCCCACAAAGCTTTACATAGGGCCCATCAAATCAAAGGTCAATATGAACTATTATGTCTAAAATAGCTTCAATCAGAGCTGACTACTGGGCAGCCCTTCCTGCACCTATGTATGAGCTCACTGTGGTTTTTGTGGCTGACGCTGAAAAATGTTAGTAATAAGCAAAAGAAAATCACCATTACAATACACAAGCTCTGTTATCTTCAGTGTTCTGAAATTCCCGTTTACCTACCACCTTACCTTACTCAAGACCAGTCAGCTCAAAGGTTAGCAGATAATACTTTGCCTAGTAAGCCAACTGCTCCCCTCCCTTCCTCTTCAAACTTTTGAACCTGTTTTTTTTTTTTTTTTTTTTCCTATAAAAAGCCCTATCCTGAAGGCAAACTATTATTGCAATTAGGCTCCCACAGTTCTTTTTGTGGTCCTGAACATTCAGTATTAAGGTATGTATGTTCAATAAGCTATTCTTAACTGAGGTCAGTGTTTGTATGGGTTGAGTGGTGACTCCTGAACACCACCAACCTTTTGTAAGGAACAACACACACATGCGCACACAGCTCTTTGGTGGTGGCTGGCACCTGGCACACTGCATGGGCTCACTGAGTGGGAGCTTTCTTACTTGGGGCACAACACCTCAGACAAGGCATTATAAAACCGATTGTATATAGGTTATAGCCTTGGTACTTATCCATTCGACAGACCCTGTGACAGACAGGACACTTGTCTTCTCTGTGCAGCAGCCATTCCCGGGCTGAGGGATCCCAGAACCTGAGTTCTCGGCAGGTCTGCTCCTCAGGGACCTTCAGGGAACCTGCTACAGCCTTCACTTCTTCATCTGCTCATTACAAGGGAAACACTAGTTGTGATCCTAGCTTCAAAAAAGCTGCCCAGTTAACAGCTTCACAGTTTCACAGTGGAAGACATTTCTGTGTGAAGGAGAGAGAAGCAAGCATGTCCTTCCACCACCTTTAGCTAAGGCCCTTACAACAAATGACAGTGACAATGGCAAAGCACATGTGCTGACTTAATGCAAGTTCACGGTCACCTTGGAAGAGCTTCTGTCTTAGTGAGGGAACAGATGAACCAGAGGATTCAAACATGGGCTCTGTGGAGAAGCACTAGGACAGGGCCAGAGCTCCGTGGTGCAGTGCTAACACTCAGGGAAACTCAGCTAGGCACACTTTCTGTATTCCTGTCTCCAGAGGGAAGCATGCTCGTACCTTCCGAACCTTAGTGAGGGTCCCTGCTGTGAATTTCTACTCACCCCACACAGAAAGTCACTTCAGATAGGAAACATAGAACAAACCAAGGCCATAGACTAACCAGTGAATTTTGCAAGGGTTACTTACAGAAGCAGAAACAACTCAAAGACAGCTGCTGCATCACCAAAGCCCTTCATAGCATGGATGGCAGTTCACAAAAGCAGGAAGCCTGGAGTGCGCTGCACAACCTGCAGGCCGCTCAATAGGTAGGACAGTGTGCTTCCCAGGCAGCTCAGGTGGGCTGAGAGCATCTCTCTGCAGTCTCACAGCTTGTGTGTGTGCTTGTGGAAGGAGGGCCCTAGAGACTCTGATCAGTTTCAGGAACTTCCTGAAGCTATTGAGTTGTTTACTCCTTGAGCTTCCTTGGAGGATACAGTGTTTCACTTCATCTCCCTTTTAAAAAGCATCCTGAGTCTGAACAATGTCCCCTCGGGACAGCTGTTGTTTACTTCCCCTTTGAATTCTCTCACTTAGAGTATTTCCATCATGGAAGGTTTAATATCCTAGGAACTGCTACACAATAGCACCTCTCCCATGATTGTCTGGCGCCTGCTTCTGGAGAGAAAGAACAGGGAGGAGTGAGTGCCCTTCCAGCTTCTATGTAATATGATTGATGTACCAAGGTGCCATGTTCAGGGCCAGCATATTCCAAACCCATCACACCTAAGATGCAAACCCCAGAATCCAAAACAGTGATACAAGTGTCTGCAAAGCTTAAGTCCAAATGTTTATGTCTGTACAAAGGAATGTGAGTTTGTATTTACTATACTTTTTTTCCTCTCAAGTTTACGTGTCCAATGTTTATTATGAAAACAGCAGTCCTCCGAACACTGCAAGGTGTCCCCTAAAAAATGCCATTATCCATGAATGCAGTCAGCATGGTGGTTGGTATGTATCTTCTCTCTGGTAACTTGCTTTTCCTTGGTTCTCTCATTCTCCATACAAGGCTCTGGGAACGGCCTGCAGAGGGAACCTGGAGCTTGTGGGTTCCTTCCCTAGGCCATGGCCGGGAAACCAGCAAGGAGTCTCCTCCTCAGAGAGCTCTGGCCATCTCCCTGAGCCTAGACCAAAGCCTTGTTGCAGGATGAAGATGCGCTCTAGCTGCGAGGCTTCCAAGCCGCAGTCAGGCTACTGAGTGGGTGGGTGTTCCAGAGGATGCTCGGCCACAGCTCTCCCAGTATTACCTGAAAACCAGCAAAAACAAGATCCAGGACAAAAGCAGACCGACCTAGAAAGGCATCTGCGGCATCTGCTCCAGGCTGCACTGCTGGAGACCCAGTATCCAGGCATTCAAGGGAGAATGTTCAGCTGCGGAGGAGCCAGAGACCAAGGGATTCTGTGTGCTGAGGTCCGATAGGTGGCCTATGGTGCGGAGCCGCAGGCGGGGTCGCTCTAGTGTGGTCTCTGGAAAACTTCTTCCTCTCTGGTCTCTCTGCTCCCTACTTCACAAAAAAAGTGCAGTACACAGGCACCCAAAGGCAACTGGCTTCCTTCCATAGTTCACCTGTGCACAGGACAGCTTGGCTACCTACCTTTGCACCAGCTAAGGACCTGGGATTTTCCTTTCACATTTAAAGGAAAGAAAATTGGTTTGCCACCAAAGGTCCCACCGAGATTTGAACTCGGATCGCTGGATTCAGAGTCCAGAGTGCTCACCATTACACCATGGAACCCATACAGGAGCTCTTTGTTTGTTAGCGTTTCCTCAGCTGTTGATGGAAGTTTTTACCACCCAAAATTTCCTACAGACTGGCCTACTGCATTTCACCTTCATTTTGAAGGCCACTCAACTTAGAGTTAAGAAAGAGTCTTTCCACCATCATCTGCCTCAAATGCCACTCCTTCCTGTCCTCATGTTCAATTTCTTCAACAAATGGTTTTAGTGGCCGTGTCTTTGTACTTTGCCTTCTCCCCACCACCCAGGAATACCAAGAGCAGGATTTGGAAGTTCCTGCCTTGCTAGGCCACCTAGCAGCAACAGTGGCCCAGCACCGCTTCCTGCAATATATATAAATGGGTCAGCAGCAGATAGGGAGTTGGGACGTGGGTGAATTTTCATATTTTTCTTCATATACACACATTTGTGTACCTTCAGTGGGTTTTGTGTTTCTTACAACCGATGTATGTTTAAAAAATAAAATTAAATGCAAGCAACGAAATTAAAGGTTCACATAAGATATTCAAGCCAGTGTTAATCCCAAAAACATGAAGAGAAGACCATTGACCCAAATGGCCAAATTAATTAAAGCAAGCAATTAATTAAAGCAAGTTTTTTATTCCTGTATATGGGTTTCCTACCCCGGAAGGCGTGCTTCAAGAGGCGTGCTCCCTCACTGGACGTGAGGAAGACAGGGTTTTTATAGTTCAGGGGTAGGGGTAGGGGTAGGTTCTGCAAGTACAGAACCATTAGTAGTTTTGTTGCATATGGGGCGTAGCCCAATCCTTGAGAAGCAGAGATTTAATCACAGACAGAAATGAACCTGGTTTGTCCTTATTATAAGATGCCTTTTAAGCCCAAGATGGAGGCAGGCTGGTTCTTCACAAGACTATACCTGTATGTGTTAAAATACACCGTATGTCAGACTAGAAAGGCATATTGTTTTCTGACTTATTTTAAATAGTCACCTGGCAATAACCACTTCTTAAAAATTGACCATAAACCTGGCGTGGGGGCATAAACCTCTAATTTCAGCACTCGGGAGGAAGACATGCAGATGGCCGTGAGTTCCAGGTCAGTCAGCGCTACATGAGTATCTCAAAGTAAAATAAATGTAAAATTAAAGCATAGACGATTTGCTCATATGTCGGAAAAACAGTTTTCAGTAACACCACAAACATTCACTGGCAGATGTCGCGCAGAAGGAACTGCCGTGCGCAGGTGAGCTTCCTGGAGACAGTCAACTGCTAGTTTTGCACACCTGTCCTGAATGTGCCTCAGAGGCACAGCCCCGGGGGTGAGGGGGAGGAGTGCGGTTCCTCTCTGGGTTGCTTCTTGCTACTGCTGTCTTTTCATGTTTGTGATTGCCATATCCCTCTTGTATCTAGCGTGGTGGGAACGTGTGGGGAGACTCTCACTGCCTATAGTCTGCTGTGATTGCTTCATGAGAGACAGCCCACTCTGTCGGTCAATTTTCCTACAGATCGATATGAAGATCATAAAATAGTAGTGTTTAGATAAATTTTTGTTGTTGTTATTATTGTTATTCATCGAGACAGGGTTTACTGTGTGTAGCCCTGGCTATCCTGGAACTCACTCTGTAGACCAGGCTGGCCGCGAACTAAAAAATCGGCCTGCCTCTGCCTCCCAAAGTGCTGGTATCAAAGGCGAGCTCCACCACCGCCCGGCACGTTTAGATAAATGAATGATTTTACAGAATTCCCGAGTTGATTTAAATAGTCTTAGGAAGTCGGGGTAGTTGATAAGGAAGATTAAGAAGATGGTTTAGGTGGTTTTGCCAGGAAGATAGACTAAAGCTAGAAGGAAGAGTAGAATGTGCCCCTCTCTTGTAGAATAGAGAGGACTACATCGCAGAGAAAAGGAGCACGGCGAGTTTTCATGCATCACAAGAATGTAATTGAACTTGGGAGAGAAAAATGGGCTTGAGACAGGTTAATGATCAAAGAAAACGTTCACTCTAGGTTAGGGCTGAGTTCTCTGATCTTGTGAGGTACGGATGTGTTCACAGGTGTGCACCATGAAAAGGTAGGGCATGACGGAAAAGAAAATGATCCTATTCTAGGTATCAGAATAAAGACAAGAATAGAAACTAGACGATTAGCCGGTTTAGCTAAGTAAGGTCTGAAAGAATAAGACATATAATAAATGACTGATTTCTTGGTAAATACAAACTTGTCAGCTATCATGCGAAAAACTAGCTACTAAAGACTTTACTTGCTTAAACTTTAATCAATAACAAAAGAATTGCTTTGAGGTTAGGATGAATTTGTGGAAGAAAGATGGGAAATGTTAGGTGTAGGTTTTTTTTTTTTAAAGAATATAAAATTAATAATCATGTTGTAATTTTCTTTAGTTAAATGATTTTAATCTTTTGAAGGATATGTTTTTGTGGTAGTTGTTTTTGGAGAATATATAACTTGTTGTTCTCTTTACGTAGGAAATTTTTGTCTTCGGTGGTATAAAAAGACTAAGAAAAAATAAAGTTGTTGGAGCCTTTCATCAACCAAGAGCCTTTCATCACTCTGTGTGTGTGTGTGTGTGTGTGTGTGTGTGCGTGCGTGCGCGCGCGCGCGCGCGCATGCGCATGTATGTATTCTTTTTTGCCAGCCCCAGAGAATTAAGGTTTGCTCCCTTAGAGAAAAAACTCTTCTGAGTGATTAGCCGCAGACTCCGCGAATCCTCTTCAGTCCCTGATCTGTCGAAGATGGCCTTCGGCAATTCACCTCTAAAACAAGTAGCTGTGTAAACTGCTTTGAAAGAACAAAAAGCTGCACACTCGCGGGTCTCCTCCGGTCTCGGCTCCCGACAGGGTCCTCCTTTCTCTTTCCCTCACTGTCTTCCCTTTCCACCGACCGCCTTTCCTACACTCACCTCTCAGGCCCAAAGGGGGACCGCTCTGTGTCTCCAGCACACACATGGTGACCAGTCCCTCGTCGGTACCTGCTTAGGGTCTGCGAAGGATCGAACCCAAAGCGCACTAGGGTCCCTTATCCTAGTCCTGGGCGCCCAGGCCGCGACCTCGCCGTCGTGGAGTCACTGGTGGCCCCTGATCCCCGGGTGGCAGCGGGATCTCAGCATCCGGAAGCGTCAGAGGCACGCGCGCTTCACTGAGGTCACGCGAGCTCGGGAACCGGGCTCAAGACGTGCGGCCTGGTGACTCCAGTTCAGACCCCAAGGGCTGTCCCCCAGTGAGCACCGTTACCAGCCTCCAGGACTGAGTACCGCTCCGGTGTGCCTTCGCTCACCATCCAGCCAACCTACCAACCTTCGCGGCGTCTCTGTGGCGCAATCGGTTAGCGCGTTCGGCTGTTAACCGAAAGGTTGGTGGTTCGAGCCCACCCAGGGACGAGTCTTTTAATCCCCTTCCTTACCATTCCTGTCGAATACACCTTATGATACTGAAACCATTCCAGTACACTTTCCCCTTCCCTCAAGGTCAAGGCCAACAGTGAATAACTCCCCTCACCTATCCAAAGCCAAAGGAAGCTTACAGAAGTATCCAGTCTTCAGGTAGTGCTGCGGGGTACGCTAGCAATAATACTGTTGCCACCACTGTTTTTATAGACAAGGCCTGAAATAACCGAGGCAGGTCAGGAATTTGAGTCTAGAAACATCATACCTGGCAGTGACCTATCTGAACGAGTCGTTGCCTTGAATCTCCAGATACACATTTACGGTGCTTTTCTTTGGCTCGTTGTTTAGGCTTAGACACATGTAAAATGAAAGTTGAGGATTCTAGACCCAAAGGGAAGTCCACCTTGCCTGCTGCCGATGCTTTGCGCTGGTCCATCGCACACACATCGGATTACTGGGGTTGATCTTTGGACCAACCAGTAGGGTAGCAGGAGTGGAGAACTCCTCTGTGTTTCTTTTTTAATTTGTTTCTTTTTGAGACAGTTGCTCACTGTGTAGCCAAGGCTGGACTGGGATTCGCAGAGATCTGCTAGCTGCTGTCTCTTGAGTGCTAAAATTAAAGGCATACACCACCATACCCAGCCATGTCTAATTCTGCATTTCTTTTCCTTTCATATTAACACACACACACACACACACACACACACACACACACGAAATATATTATAAAATGTACAAGGTGTTCTGCTTTGTTTGATACAGCCCTGCCTATCTTGGAACTCACTATGTAGACAGGCTGCTCTCTAACTGGAGATCGTGCCTTCTGTCCAGAAGGTTGGGACTAAAGGCATGTGACACCACACTTGGCTAAGAGTTTCGTTTTGTGTATGTGCAGTGCTGACAGAGGCCAGTAGAGGGTGTCAAATCTCTCTGAACTGGAGTTACAGACAGCTGTGAACTGCCTGGTGTGCTTGCAGGTAAGGAACGTTCTGCAAGAGCAGGAAGTGCTCTGAACTGCTGAGCCCTCTGGCCAACACTCACTCTAAATATATTTCTCTCCCTCCTCCTCCCCCTCTTCCTTCCTCTTCTTCCCGCTCCTCCTTCTGGCCTGGAACTCCCTCTGTAGACCAGGTCTCAGAGTCACAGAGATCCACCTGCCGCAGCTTCCGAAGTGCTAGGATTAAAGACATGCCCCACCACCGCACCACTACTCTGAATTCCTTAAGACCTCAAATACAGCTAGGTTCCTCCTTTCTCCTCCACACACCCTCCCTTCCTTCGCTGTCATTTTCCCAGATAATAGTTTTTAAGTGAGCATAATTGCTGTGGAAGCAAAGTATGTTGCCTCCTGTAGATGTTTGACAGTGGAGAGATGGGTGTAGCACTGTCACAGGATGGCATTTATATAGTGTTCAGGTGTAGCCGTGTTCCTTTCTTGTTTACTTGTGTTTGAAACTGGGCGGGGAGGGGGGGAGGGGGGGTCACAGTGCACAGGCACACAGACACCATGCTGAGTATTTTGAATGGAAACTTGAGGAACTTCAGAGCCCTCCAATAGCTAATCGTTTTCTCTGATGATCTCAGATCGAAGAAGACTGTTTAAGGAGGTTGTTATGACCAACTCCTTACGCTTATGTCTTGCTTCTGGGCGCCCCATTTATTTGCCTGCCAACTCCCACATTTGGGAACTTCCTGCCTTTAAACTCTAAGAAACTTATCTTCCCAATGTCCGGGGCTGATCTCTTGAACCGCGTCTTACAGGGAGACGGCCCGTGTGCATGAATTTTAAAAAGCTCGCTCCAATTTGGTGATTTAAGTAGGTGATCTTTCTGCTCTTGGAGATCCTTGGTGGGATTAACACTGTGCAAAACGTCAAGGCATGATTGGATATTATTCATAAGCCAGTGGGGGGGGGGAGACAAGCCAGCGTGGTGGGAATCCTTGTGGGCCCAGGACTAGAGCTATTTAGGATTGGCCACTGACCTGAGGGACAGGTCCCGGGCCAAGGGTCTCATTGCTGGAAGCGCCCATCCTTGGAAAAGCTCCAGGACGCCGGTGTCCCGCAGTTCTCACCGTTGTCCCCCAGGGTGGTGGAGCCCACATGGCCTCCCGCCCGGGATCTACGATCATAGACGGCCTCAGTTACTCTGGGTTCGGACGTCCCGGCTCCTCGGTTCCTGCGACGGTGGGAGCCGGAACATCAGCGGGGAAGGGGCTGCGCACGGGCGTGGCCCCTTCGTTCAGGGCAGAACTACGAGCTGTTTGTTTCCGGAGGAGGAAGGCGGGTCCCTTCTGGGCCGATTTCTCCGGTGCCTGTTCAGGGTCCGTCTGGGCCACAGTCTCCTGGCCTGGGGAGACTGTCCCGCCTCTTGCGCACTCTTCCACTGCCGAGCACTTTGCTGCTATAGAACCTGGACACACAATGGCACCCGGTGCGTTCGCAGGCAGCCGGCGTTGCAACCGGATACAGCACAAGATTTTTCCTGAGGGACTCCGTCAGCTTGTTCTCCCCCTGACGCCTTAGTATTTTCCCCTATAAGCCAAGCGCTCTAGGCAGGACCTTGTCCGCAATCCTACCAGTTATAGTTGCTTAAAAACAATCTTCTGGCCCACGCCTGAAACCACATAATTGTTCAAAAACAATCGAAGGTGCACGCCTTTAATCACAACACTCTGGGGGTGGAGGGAGGCGGAATTCGGTGAGCTGGAGGCCAGCCTGGTCTACGCGGCAAGTTCCAGACACGTCAGGACTACATAGTGAGACCTGTCTCAAAACTAGGACATAACAATTTTCTGAAAGAGACAAAGAAAAGAAGACAGAAGAGGCAGGAAGAGAGGGGACCGGAAAGGAGACGTGGAGGTTAAGGAGCACGGTGGTCGGTTGCCCTTAAGAATAAGTGAGTGGCCTTCCCCATCGCCAGCAACCGGCTGGTCGCTGAGATCCACCTGGCTTCCCGCTGGGAGTGGGATGGAGACCAAGATCCAGCAGCAGGAGCACTTTCCTCCGCGGTAGATGCAGAAACCCACAACTTCTACCTCTGCCTAAATCTCTCCAGGAAGAGAGAGAGATGTCCCGGGTCCGAAACCCAAGGGATTTCCCCTCCTATTCCATTCGCCTTGATTTCACCCTGAGCACAGCCGAGGACAGGCAGGTTGGAGCCGCGGGAGAAACCAGCACAGCGAGAGAAATGATCCCAATCTGTACCTGGAGCTCTTAGGAGGAGTGTCTGTCGTAGTAATGGAGGTGGGAGGGAAGGAAAAGGAGCCCCTTTCCAGGTTAGGAGAACC
>JANHMN010000001.1:57670038-57722882 GCA_030674055.1 Rhabdomys pumilio | reverse complement strand
GAGGTGGGAGGGAAGGAAAAGGAGCCCCTTTCCAGGTTAGGAGAACCCCGTTCACCACACGCTTAGTCAAACCGACAGTTTTCAGCCGAGGCTGGGAGGAAGAGATGTGCCACCCTGGCGCACGTGGCGCGAAGGCTGGAGTCAAACGGGTTCCAGCTGCGCTTTCCTGTTCGTTGTTTTCCGAGGCAGAACATTACCCAGACAGAAAATGGAAGAGACGACCATGATCTTCGATAGTTGGAGCGGGTCAATGCCTGGCCAGATAGTTTTAGAAAACCCAATAGGCTTTGTTTACTCTTAGAACTTTCCTTTACTGGTCAATGGGCAAGCTCAAACGTGTCCCTGGTGGTCTAGTGGCTAGGATTTGGCGCGCTCACCGCCGCGGCCCGTGTTCGATTCCCAGTCAGGGAATGTGTTTTCGCTGTCTTTTTATTGCCATGCTCTCCTCCCTCCATTCCTCAAACGTTTACCCATAGAGAAGGGTCACACAGCACAAGAGCTGTCCCCACCGTGGGGCTCAGTCCTGTGGACTGTCCAGGACAGGTGTCTTTTGCTGAGCCAGCTCTCCTTTCTCCTGCTCTTACCTTGGGGAGTCTAGGCTTTACCTTCAGAGTTTTGGCTAAAGTAGTGAGGAGTTGGGACAAAGAGACTTGGGGAAGGGAAGAAAGGGGGACATCAGTTCCAATTGTTCTTGTTAAAAAAGAAAAGAAACAGAAAAATCTGGAAACATAAAATAACTGCTATGCCATTTCTGGGCTTAATAGTTAATATTATTCTTAATACTTTCCATTAACTCCTAATTTGGTGTTTCCCCAGCTTTCCTGCTAAACCTTCCATTTTATGGATTTACCCCATCGTTGAAGACTAATCCCACACATAAGATCCCTTACTTGGGCCGCAGTTGCTCCTTACCCCTAAGACTAAGGCAAGACTTTATCCTCTTAGGGAAACCCCTCTTGTCCCTCTGAACCCAATGCACATAGCTGAGGTCATTTGGGTTTTCCTGGACAGCTCAGGCCCCGCGTGTCCAGCAAGACTATCTTAAGGTTCTGTTGCTGTGAGGAAACACCATAACCAAAAGAAAGGGTTTACTGGGTTTACACTTCCCCGTCGTAGCAGTCTATCACTGATGGAAGTCAGAATAGGCACTCAAGCAAGGCAAGAACCTGGAGTCTGGAGCTGATGCGAGGCCATGGAGGGGTGCCGCTTACTGGCTTGCTCCCCTGGGCTTGCTCAGCCTGCTTTCTTACAGAACCCAAGACCACCAGCCCAGGTGTGACCCCACCCATAATGGGCTGAGCTCTCCAGCATCAAGTGCTAATTAAGAAAATGCCTTACCAGCATGCCTATCGCCAGATCTTATGGAGGCATCTTCTTTTCTTTTTTCTTTTCTCTTCTACACATGCATACTCTGATCACTGGAACAGTTGGCTATCAGAGTGCCACCCTGATTTGGCCACAGCATACATACCCATTCTGTGTGTCCTGTGAATGTCTTCACACGGTAGCTAGTTTGCACTGCCCACATTTTTATAGTTTTATCCCTCGAGGCAGACACTATATGATCTCTATTAGGCCTGATGGCTACTGAAGAGACATTGTGGTTGTGGCCATGCATGATTCGGATTCATTCAAAACCCTGAAAATTTCATAATTTAATCGTCATATCTGCAGAACAGGAAGCCAGAAACTTGCCACTGTGGTCAAAGGAAATGTCCTGTACAGAGTCTGTATGGCCCTGGAGAGTTCGATCAAAATCTCCAGTCTCATAACCCCACACCTTAATTGTAGCATCCTCTGAAGCAGAGACCATGACACTGAACACAGGATGGAAAAGGACTCGAGTCACTGGACTCCTGTGACCACTCAACGCGTATTTCTCAGGTGGACAGGGAATCCATCCTTTTGGGTCTCGTTTCTGACCAAGAGGATCGCCCGATGTAAATTCTTTTGCTTCATTTAGTTTTGATTCTAATTCCATTACCTTTTTTTTGTAATCTCATAACAGATGTCCATGTTTCCCAAAAGACCAGCATACGTATCTAATTCGTCATTCATATTTAGTTCAGCTTCTTTTTTAAAAACGGAATACTGCTTCTTCGTAGCCGTTTGAGCGGAAATAACCTGCTATATAGCTCGACTTAGTTCATCCCATTGTCTCTAGGACAGCACCGTTTTGGCTGTCATGTCAAGCTTCTTTGATATAGTGGTATGTCCCTCCAGAAAAGTCAAAAGTTGTGATCCCTGGATTTAAATTAAATATACCACGTGACTTCCACAGAGGAAAAATAATGATTTTTTTTCAAGTGACTCCAATCAGCAGTCAATAAGTAAGGTTCATTCCACCGAAGCGCTGCACCACTGCCTCAGCAGGGCCTCTTCCGTCCTTCACTGACATCAGCCAGCCGGGGAGGGGGAGAGAGGGAAGGAAGGGAGGGGAGGATGGCGCCCTGGGCCTCATCTTAGGGAGGGGGCGTGACGGGAGGGTGCAGGCGGGCTCCTCAGCTGTTCGGGGCTCAAGCCCTAGCCTTGCGTCTTCGCGTCCTGTCCCTCACGCCTGAGCGCTCCCCTGGAGGCGTTTCCTTAATTGAGGTTCCCTTCTTTCTGATGACCTTAGTTTGCGTCACACTTTTGGTTTAGTAGTTGCTGCTGCTTCCTCCTCTTTCTTGACTGGGTCTCAAGTATCTTAGGCTCCCTGCCACTCACTTGGTAACTGAGGATGACCTTCAACTCCTGATTTTACTGCCTCTTACATTCCAAGAGCTGAAATGACACGTGTGTGCCAGTCCACCTGGCTCAGCACTGGAGTATCGAGTCATCCTGAACTCTACAGTGACTTCACAAGGAGCAGCAATTGCCCTCACCGTCCAAGTGAGGCACAGACTCGGCGCCGCTCCCAACGCTGCGGGGACCAGTCATTTCTGCGGGACAACAGGAGGGTCTGAAGCCTCGGAGGTGAGCAGAGACGGTTCCGCTGTCTGTACCGGGTGTTGCCCTGCGCTTCCCCGGGCCGGCAGCTCAGTCCCGGCGTTGGCGTCCAGCGAAACCAGCGAGAAAACACCGAGGACAACACAGAACCCGGTAGAACTGGATTGAGGCTCGGCCAACAGCACCAGCACCAAGGAAGCGCACAAGTGCTCCTCATCAGGCACGTGGCTCGCCGTGATCGTATAGTGGTTAGTACTCTGCGTTGTGGCCGCAGCAACCTCGGTTCGAATCCGAGTCACGGCAGTATTGTACTTCTGCCTGGCGACCTTTTGCCAGGATCTCACCTCTTTCTAGTGGGGGTTGGAAACTCAAAACATCTAGTAGTGCTCTCCCGAACAGGCTCACAATAGCCTATTTCCAGGCATTTCCTACAGGGTCACAAAGGCTTTTAATTTTAGCACTCTGGAGACAGAGGCAGGCGGATTTCTGTGAGTTCAAGTGAGTACAGATTTAGTTCCAGTACAGCCAGAGCTGCACAGAGAAGCAAAAACAAAACCAGGTTAGTTTGATGCTTTTGAAATCTGTTAGTGTGCTTATAACTCGGTTTTGTCAGTGTGTATGTACTTGCAAGCACACTGTGTAGCCATCCAAAGGCCTAGGGCATATACTAAATACTTGCTTCACGTTTGAGTGACAGAGCCACCCATGATTTGGGTCTTGTTAATTTTTTTACACTGTTTGAATGAGCAGGTGAAGTGTTTGTGCTACTCTACATGCCTGGGGAAGACATCCCAGAACGGCTCTGTATCTCCCACTAGACTGATAAGACAGGTCTTAGAGCCTGGAACACTCACCTACAGCTAAACAGTCCTATAGCCCAGCAAATATCCTGAACTTGCCAGCATCTTCTTGCCTCAGTTTCCTAGCTTCCTGTGTGTGGTGATTACAGGCATCACCTTTGTCAGACTCAGTGTCGTCTTTTTTTTCCCCCTGCCTATGTGAGTACATTGTGTAGAGTGCACTGTTAGTTATGTCCTCCACAGGGACTTTCCTTCCGCAACACTAGAGGGTTGTTCAGACTATTGGTACCTGCTAATAACAAAACCTACTTTGCTGTGTCTTTATTTACAAGTTAGAATCAAGAAAGAAAAGACAGTCCAGGGGCCAACTGGAGAGGTGACTAAAGTCCCCAGGCCCCAAGTGGAGTGGAAGTGAAAGGGAAGAGTAGAAAAAAGTCAATGTATAAACAAAAGGCCCCCTCTTCTTCCCTCCCATGGAGGCCGGAGGGAGGACCACGGCCGGAGGGAGGACCACGGAGCTACACACGCGCGCTACACCCCCCCAGCCTCACCACCTAGCGTAAATAAATTAAAACCTCAAAACCTACTTTGCTGTGTCTTCTAGTGGAGAAATGTAAGATTTATTTATTTTATGTAATATACAGTGTCACTCTCTTTGGACACATCAGAAGAGGGCATCAGATCTCATTACAGATGGTTGTGAGCTACCATGTGGTTGCTGGGAATTGAACTCAGGACCTCTGGAAGAGCAGTCAGTGCCCTTAACTGCTGAGCCATCTCACCAGCCCACTGAAGGGGCCCCTAATAATGAAGGATAAGGAGTCTGAACTGGCCATCTTTTGTAGCCAGGCAAAGCTACCAGTGGTAAGACTGTGTTGCCTTTGTTTGAGTTTTTGGCCTAGGGGGTCTGGCAGAGATTCCTAAACAACCCAGGCTGATGCTAGAACAGAAGATTGCTCTCTGAAAACTGACAGTGGGACCCCAATGCCATTGCCTGCATGGAGCCTTCACCCCTATGTTCTAATCTCTTTGGCATGGGAAGGTTCTCTGCAGGATACTGGAAGATAAACTTGGACACCAACCCAGCCACTAAACCTTTAACCAACATCTATCCTGCCAGCAAGATCTGTTGGGGCAACAGTGGTATAGACCTTGTGGGCTAACCAATGTCTGGTTTAACTTAAGGCTAACAGCACAAGAGGGAACCTATATCCTACACTACCTGGATGGCCAGGCTCCTGAGACTGGATAGCCCAGAAGAGTAGAATAGAATCAAACACAACTGGCCGATAAATAAATTCAATTCAATTATTCCTAATGATATTCTGTCATTCTTATAGATTGGTGTCTTCCCCAGTCGCCATCAAGAGAGGCTTCCTCCAGCAACAGTGGGAGGGGATGCAAAGACCCACAATCAGACACTATTCCAAGAATGTCTAAATTGGATATCTCCATCAGGTCTCTTGGAGTTTGAATAGCTCAAAAGAGCAGAAGGAAAGATGGTAGGAGCCAGAAGGGATGGAGGACACCAGGAGAACAGGGCTCACAGAGCCGATAGCGGCAAGCATGCAGCCTGTGGGTCTGCGCCAGGTTCTCTGCATACATGTTATGGTTAGTAGCTTGCTGTTCTTGTGGGGCTCCTAACAGTGGGAGTGGGTGCATCTCTGACTCTCTTGTCTGCTCTTGGTGCTCTTTTGCTCCTCCTGGTTTGCCTCTTCCAGCCTACATATGAGGGCTTCTGCTTGTCCTACTGAATCTTTTTTTGTTCTATTTGCTTGTTTTCTCCTGGAGGCCTACTCTTTTCTGAAGAGAAATGGAGGGGAGTGGATCTGGGGTAGAGGGGAGGCTGGAGGGAACTAGGATTTGAGGAGGGGAACATGTAGTCAGGATGCATTGTATGAGAGAAGACTCTGCTTTCAATTTTTAAAAAGATCAAAAAAAAAAACATTTTTAGGGTTCATGGTTTACTGTGGTGGAATTTGGTAGGGTTTGTTTCTTTATCTTCATCTACAGTTTGGCTCTATTTGAAATTACCTAGGAGACACACCACTGGGTATTCATGTGAGTGCCTTTTCCAGAAGTCTCCAAGAATGGAAGGCCCACTAGGAATTTGTGCAGCACTACCCCATGGGTTGGACTGAATAAAAAGGAAAAGAGGCTGGGAATGTCTCTTGGTTGGTCGAATACTCACCTAGGATATACAAAGCTCTGGTTTCAATCCTGAGGACTCATAAAGCTAATTCTTAGAATTTGTGCAGAAGCTAAACTACCCATTAAAGCTATGTTTAAGACAGGTCCTATTATATAGCTTAGACTGGCTTTCAACTCTTAATTCTTTTCCCTCAGCATCCTAAGTACTGGGATTTTAGGCATGCAACACACCCAACCACTAAAACTTTTTTGTAACCTCAGTATCCTGTGGTGCTTTCATGATCATTTAGACAGGTACAGGGTGTTATTAGTACTGTCTAAGCTCTGCCCTACAGTCACCTGACAACAGCCAGGTGTGTCTGACTCATTATAAAAGGGGCTGCTTGCCCTTCCTCCGCTCTCTCTTGCTCCCACTCCATCCTCTCTCCACTTATCTCCTCTCTCCCCCTCTCCCCTCTCCAGTGCCTTTATTCTCCTCTTCCCCACCCCCTTTCTCTCTTTCTCTCTGCCTTTCTCCGTCCCTACTACCCCATCAACTCTCCTTCCCATGCCCTGAATAAACTATTCTATACTATACTATTGTGTGGCTGTTCCCTCAGGGGGAAGGGACGCCTCAGCATGGGCCCTCAGAGGCACCCCATCCCCCACACCTTACCACAAGTCCACAAAACACATTCTTCCTCTCCCTTGATCTTTTTACAAAACAAAACACAGTGTGGTGAAAACTTTGGCTAGCCCAGAGAGACTGCCAACTAAAGATAAACAAAGTAATTTTGCCTTTTTGTGCCCTATTAAATGGTATTTTCACATTTTTGTACTCCTGCCTCACATTTTTGTTAATAGTTTTTCTGTTTAAAATGACTCAAGTGTCATCTAATGTTTAGTCCTGAGCAGGAAGAGTGTTCTTCAGGCACAAGTTAGTGCTGTTGGACCCGATGCTCCAGGTGTGGGAATTAACAATATTCATTAAGAAAGGTGTTTTAAACAGAAATACTTGTCAGGTATTCACCCATTGACAAAATTGACAGAGGCCAGCAGGAGTCTGATGCTGTATTTCTTCTAGGAACATTGGTTCATTATCTGCTATGTTGTTGTTGACAGAATGTATTTCACAAGAACTACAAACAACAAGAACCAACTGTTTATAAAATGATGAAACACATATTGGACTTTCCATCATTAAAAAGAAGAGGAAAAACATTTCAAAGACAGTAGGAGAGGGAGATGGATACAGGAAGTAAGTCAAGGATACATACAGGTAGCATGAAGTTTGCTCCCCTGAACCAGAAATTCACGGTAAAATTAATGCAACTGCCTTTACAAACTGATTTTAGATGATTCAGCATACGAGTTAAGGGTCCAGGTAGCAAATTCATGGCTCTGAGTTAACTGGTAGGGTAAGCATAAAACATCAAGATATTTTAATTAGAAATAGCTGAGAGTAGATAAAGGACAACAGTCCAAATCTCTTTAGTTTTCAGAACCGTCGGAAATCCAGAGACTGTGACATTAATGTTATTTAATCATTTGTTGTTGAGATATAGCTGCTCCCGACAGCTCCCCAGTCTGGGATTCAGAGAAGAAACTGAGCATCTTCCCTCCGGGTGAGGTTGTACATTGTGGCAGGTGGCCCCTGGGCGGAAGTTGCCTACTCATCTACAGACAAATCACTATCCAGAAAAAGGAGACACTGTGCAGAATAGTCGGCTGATTATCAGGGCAGTCATGCCTTCACACTTCTGCGTTACAGAGGTCTGTCAGACGATCCGGGGCCAGACAGCCACAATTTGATGCTCCAGCATGTTGAAAAACAGGACTGTATAGGCAGGCAGCTGTGTCTACAATTTGTTTCAGTTCTGGAAGCTATGTTAGGGGTCCTGTATTTTCAGGTAAATTTTATGTTGCTCTCGGAATTCTGGCGGGATTGAAGACAAAACATAGTCTCTTAGCCAACTCAGGCTATTTAGCATTGAGAGAAAATATATATATATTTGTGAAGATGTTTTCAGATAATATACAAGCTAAACCAGGACATAATAGGTATACACAGGATAGACAGCAGAGTGCTTTATTTTATTGATAAAATGATAGACTGGGTGTTAGGTGTATCTATACTTTATAAATTACAGAATGGTAATAATTGTGCTCAGTTTATATATCTGAGAGAAAAGAGCCTTTTAATTGGATAAAAGGGGGAAATGTAGACTGCTGTCCATAAGTAGGTGAGGGCAGGTGGAAGATAAGGCTAGAGCCTGTGATTCAGCAGTGGAAAGGGAAGGCGGGCTGAGAGTTTTAGGGAATGGGAGAGGACAGAGACAAGGAGACAAGATGGAACTTAGAAGAGAGGAAGATGATCCTGACCCACATGGCTTGAAATAGCCACAGATAGCTATGGATATCATAAAAGAGCAATCGAGTGATGCAGGGCAATTTGTCCAATCTAGGTGGGCAGCTCATGTTTCTATCAGTTGGGCTTTGAGGTTTTTTTTTTTTTTTTTTGGTTTTTCGAGACAGGGTTTCTCTGTGTAGCCCTGGCTGTCCTGAACGCACTCTGTAGACCAGGCTGGCCTCAAACTCAGAAATCTGCCTGCCTCTGCCTCCCAAGTGCTGGGATTAAAGGCGTGCGCCACCACCGCCCGGCATGGCTTTGAGTTCTTTGTGTGGGCATTTTGGGGGTTGAGAATTTACTGATATAAATCTGTTACATTACAAGCCTCTGGGGTGCTCTATTATACGGGGCTCAGGGTTTAGAGGAAGTTGCAGCAGACTAGGCACGGGACGGATGTCTGGGAAGGGGAATGTGCCCCCAGCTGTTGAACCACAGCCTGTAAGCCATTCTAATATACCCCTTTCCAGATGGATGGATGGAAAGAGACAGAGAGAGGGAGAGAGACACTCGTTCTCTCAGTTCTAGTTTTCTAGAGAACCCTCACCAATATAGGTAACATTGGTCTATAAACAGTTTTCGTATCTACTGTCGGATGAACTCAGTAGCTCTGTCTTACTCCAATATTATGCAGTACTTTTGCCAAAACTTTTGTGATTTTTCTTTGTAGTGCTTGTAAGACATTAATTAAAGTGAAGTTTTCAAACCTAGGAACTTAGTGGGCTTCTCTTAAAAATTAACTTTTTTGCCTGTGGTGGCCCATTCTTATAATGCCATATTCTAAAGGCTGAAGCATCATCACAAAGCAAAATAAGCCTGGGTACATACTAAAACTGTCTCAAACAATAACTTAAAATGTTTGAAAGCCATGTGGAGACTCTAAATTACCACTAGATGAAGAACAAAAGACATTTTTATCTACAGTCCAGGAACTAGGCCATTGTTTGGAGCTAATCTTAAAAGGACTTACTCGGAGACGGCAGGAGGAGCTCAAAGCTAGCCTCAGGACCGGGGATGTAGTTCATCTGGGAATGTTGTAAGCACTGAGCCCAGCACATCACGAACCTGGGCACGTACTGTGCACCTTTTAATATCAGCACTCAGGAAGTAGAGGCAAAAGATCAAAGTTCATTCTCTACTGAACGGCAAGTTTGTGAGGCCAGACACAAGGCTCTTTCTTCAAAGGGGGATGGGGCTGGGGCCATTGTAAGTAAGTGCAGCTAATTGCAATCCTGTTTGAGCTATAAGCATACTGAGTTCCAGCAAGCCTTGGCTATAGCCTGAGACCTTGTGGTTTCTTTTTTTTTTTTTTTTTTTTAAAGGAGGAGTTAATCCCAGCACTTAGGAGGCAGAGGCAGATGGATTTCTGAGTTCAAGGCCAGCCTGGTCTACAGAAAGAGTTGTTATCAGGAAGACATACCAGGAAGACGTACCAGAAGTAGCAAAGCTGGTCCCAGAGCTCCGTTCCTCTCATACCTGGTGCTCTTCTCCACAAATGCTGGCAAATTCTCAATGACCATTATAAGGAGCCAGAATTTTAAATCCTAAAAAGTAATTTCCATTTTTGTATGTGTAGTGCATGTGTGTGTGCGCGGTATGTGTGAGTGCAGGTGTCTGTTCTCACCCACTACCTTAGGATGGAGTCTCTGTGGATCCTTGCTGCTCATGCCAGACTAGCTGGTCTGCAAGCTTCCATTTGCCACCTCCACAAGCGCATGCAGAGCACTGTGCTGGGATCACAGGCTTACTACCATGTCCAGCCTCCTCTGTTCTGGGGACCAGAACTCAGGTCCTCAAACTTAAACAGTAAGTACTTTACCCACTGAACTATCTCCCCAGCCCCAAATTTTACACACACACCCCATATATGTGCCTATGTCTGTTGCTTCCTGCCCTGCCCCCCCTTGACTAGGTACTGAACTCAGAACCCTCAGCATTCTAGGCAAGCTATCTACCTCTTGAGCTAAATACTCAACTCATTTCTTAGTCTTTTTTTTTTTTTTTTTTTTTTAACTATGAATGGCACTTTATTCAGTCATTTTCTTTACAACTGAAACTCTGGGAATTCAAAATTAACATCTTTGCATGTGAGCTTCTTGTACACTCCTGAAAAAGTTTCTACCCTGTGCTCCACGTTGTTCTGCTGTGCTAAGTGAACTTTTATGAGCCAGCTGCCATCCAGTTTTACACGGATCCTCTTACCAACATCTCACTTGGGAAGACCAAGTCCTCAAGGATGGCATCCTGCACTGCTGTCAGGGTGCGGCTTCTGGGAGCTTTTGCTTATTTTTCCTACAGCTTTTCCGGGTTGGCTTGGACAGAATCCTCCCCTGAGCAATGAAGACTACATGCTTCCCACTGAACTTTTTCTCCAATTCACGAACTAGTTGGACTTGGATTTTCTGGAAAGATTTAAGCTGAGGAACTGGTACAAAGATTATGATAGCTTTCCGACCGCCACTTTCAGTTTCCTGGGCTGTGGGGATGTTGAATTCCTGTAGCTGGGCCTTGAGCTCTGAGTTCATCTCCAGTAGCACCTGGGAGATGCCAGACTCAACTTGTCCGGCTTCTCACCACTGGGCTCGAAGAAATACGTTAGCTGCAAGGGGCCTGTTTCAGGTGACTGAGTTGCTATATGCACATAGTTCACGAAAGTACTGGGCATACACCTCTTCCATGTTTTTATACACAGGCCCTGGCTAGCACCCCAGAAAAGTATTGAGGAAGTCAAGACACTGCACTGGCAGGAGACATTCACAAACATATAGTTACCTCCTGGGGAGCTGGTGGGCTGAGAACGGATACTCTTCTTTCCATGGGCTCGTTCTTTTCTTCTCCCTCCCCCTCCTCCTCGTTTTTTGTGTGTGTTTGGTTTTTGATACAGTGTAGCCTTGGCTGTCCTTCACAGATAGCCACTTGCCAGCCTCCCAAGCACTGGGATTAAAGGTGTCTGCCACCGTGGCACAGACCCTTTCTTCTTTTTTTGATATATAGTTTTCCTGGTGTCCCCTTGGCTGTCCTGGAACTCACTCTGTAGACCAGGATGGCCTTAAACTCAAAGATACATCTGCCTCTGCCTCCTGATTGCCCAACTCATTTTCTTTTCTGAAAAGAAACAGACTCAGCGTGTGAAGCAAAGGTGGGCAGAGGAAGAAGGCATACATGAATCTCTAAACATCTTTTCTCACCATTTAGTGTTTTGCATACAAAGACAAAAGTAACATTTTCATTTAAAAAAAAACTGCTAAATTTTCTAATTGTTTACAAAATGTTCAACCTCATATACAAAAGAAAAGAATCTCCCATAGAATGGGAATACCAGTTGATTAAAGAATTTAGGAAGCTCTAGGTTCAAGTCCCAGCACTAAACAAACCCAGTATGAAGGTCCACGCCTGTCTCCCATTCCCACTCCAAAAGACCATTTGGCTGCAAAACTTATTCAGGCAGGAGCAGTGAAACTCCTGCAAAATCTGCAGGGCAGAAACATGAATATAAGACAAAAATGGGGGTGGGGAAGGCATGAAGGCAAAAACCACCCTCTGGCTGGCCACCCTGACTCAACGCCCTTGTGAGCACTGTGGCCTTGTGCACACGCCGTGCCCCACTCCTCAGGGTCGCAGGTTCTAGCGGCCCGCCGAGCAGCAGGGCCTTTTCCCAGCGGGAGTGGGGGTTGTAAGAACCGAGTTCCGGGTGCACTTCCCACAGCTCAGGTAAGTCACCGAACACCGGAACCAGTTCTGTTCCTGTCCTCGCGGCACTCACCAGGCCTGGCCCCAGCCCCTGGCGCCCCGCGGCTGACAGAGCCCAGCTCTTCGCGGTGGCAGCGGAGTCCGAAGACCCCAGGCCGGCCGCGGCCTCTAGGCGGGTACAGGGCTGGGCGGCTCGGCGCCGCGGAGTTCCGGGCGAACCTGGAGCTCCTGCGCTGACCTTTTTTGAAACTCGGGAAGGCAGGAAAGCATGGTGGCCCGCTGCAGGTCTGGACTTTCCTGGCCCGCTGAAAGTCAGCGAAGAAAACAGCGGGCGGAGAACAAAAGAACAGAACCCACAGCTACTACAAATCAGGGTTAGTCGCTGAGGCCACGCCGCCCTCGTCCCTAAATACCACACGGTGCGCGCTGATTGGTTGAGCACTCGCGGAAGTACTCCCTCTTCCCCACCTATCCTTCCGCTTCCTCCACTCCTCCTCCTGCTAGACAGTCTCTGGCAAAACCAAACAAAACAAAAACTCTTTCTTGTTGTAAGCACCGCGAGACACACACACACACACACACACACACACACACACACACACACACACACCTCTGAGACTTGGCTTCTGAAATACATTAGAGTCGAAACTAGGAATATTTCCAATGTCCCCCCTCCCTTATTTATTTATTTATTTATTTATTTATTTATTTATTTGAGACAGGGCTTCTCTGTGTAGCCCTGGCTGTCCTGGAACTCACCTTTTTCACATTAAAAAAATTTTTTTTCCACCTTCACCCCGTCCACTCCCACAGCCGGGAGAAGTGGCACAATTCGAGAACCTGAGAGACAAAAAGCAGGCGGATCTCTTGTGAGTGCATGGCCAACCAGGTCTATGTACTGAGTTCCAGAAAGAAAAGGAATTTCAAGGGTAGCTGGCACAAGCCTATAATCCCAGCATGCAGGAGGCTGAGGCAGGAGGTCAGCAGTTCAGGGTCACCAATTTTTTTTTTTTTTTTAAATATGCTCCTTTTTGTTGTTTTGTTTTCAGGCGGAGTTCTGTGCCTCTTCTACCTGCCCATCCTTTTCACACCTCGGTTCTTTTCCCCTACAGGTCTCTACAGGCAGAGAACCAATGAGGGCACCGAAGGGGAAAGAAAGGCAAAGTAAAAATTCAGGGCCCCTTCTTAGAGCACCACTACCAATGGAGAAGGATAAACCAAAAGACGCTGCTTCATAAACTGGCAGAGGCTCATAGCTGTAGGATTCAAAGCCAATGTAGAGTCTAGACAACATTTGTGAAACCTGTCCCAGAAGACAAAAACAGGGACCAGGTGACCCCTGTGGAACCATGTAGAACCCACATGGTAAGAGCAGATTCCTACTAATAAGTAAACAAACAAACGTTAATAATGAGCAAATAAGGAACCCCTGCGTAAGCCAAGTGGTCAGCCATAGTCCAATAAAATGTTCTGGCTAGCACAAAGATGTCATTTTGATGCGTAGAGAATGTGTCATTTCAACTAGACATACTACTGCCTTTCTCAAGGCTTGGGTCTGGAACGCCGATTAGGATCAGCAAAGGAATGGAGAAAGGACAGACACACAGACAGACCTACAGAAAATCGGGGCCAACAGAGATGTGCTCACTCTGATAGAATGGCACCTACTAGCAGGCAACTTGGAATCTCAGCATGTTCTCTGTAACTGCCTGCCTCCGGAAATTCTTTAATTTTTAAAAAACAAACCCCAGTATTTTATTGTATTGTTATGTATGTTAAATATGTTTATCCCAGCAGAACTTCACAATGACCTTGAGCAGTCCCGCCTTACCAGTGAGGAACTGTGGCTTGCTTAAGGCAGATAGCTGGTACATGCTTTAACCTAAAGGGGAAGGGTTTAACCTAAAGGGGGAGGGGTGGTCCAGATGACCTACAGCTTCTTTCTGGAGCCCAAAGCTTGACCCAAAGGTGCCCAAGGAATACAGACAAATGCATGCATGGACCGAACCTAGAAGGAATGTCCTCTGGGCCAAACAAGGCCACAGCAAGGTCAGGAAAGTACAGAAGGGAGAACTCACAGAAGGAGGGTAAAAGACACTGTTGTTGGGTTCAGGAATTGCATCACAAACCACACAAACACGGATATCAGTCAGACAGGGATAGTTTATTGAGCAGATGCCCCTGGACTGATCAGCCAGGGCCAGGGTCCAGATTCAGGAACTTAACCACGACCCTAAGGTAAGATCCTACAGCGTTTTAAAGCCCCAAATCCGTAATCATCTGTGCCAAGCTATTTCACCAGTCAGGATCTAGGGATGGGGATTGGTTCCCTTAGGAACAGGTCTTTGCTGAACACGAACCTGCTCCCATTGGTTGGGTAGGGTACTCAACTGTGGCAGGGGAGTTGCCTTGTCTAACATTCGTGTCCTAACTTGCCAAGCAGGATGTCAGTTCCCAGGGAGGCCTTGAGAACTTAAACTTTACTAGACCTCTACTCAAAATGGAAGTCTTATTCCAGATAGTTTCCTATATTGGTGCAGCTGTCTCTCTTATGTCAGGGACTACCCCAGGGGTAGCTTATATCATAAAAGCTCATACACAGGTGCAGGAAGTGCTGTTGAGTCATTGGTTTGGCTCCAAGCTTATTTCGGGTAACTATATAAAATAGTTCTATTGGTTTCCAAGGGCACAGAACATACCAGAATATGCAATCTATCTTGGCATTAGAAAGTTTCCTAGTAACAGCAGAAACATATGAGAAAGTTTCCTTATAATGGCAGGCTAGCCAGGTAACTGTTACCTAGGCTTTGACATTCCATCTAGGGCTTAATATTTTACCAAGGCTTTGACACTGCTCAAGTTCTGTCTGCAGTGCTAGCACTATCAGCTAAAAACAATAAGGGGCATCAAGAGAAAAACAAAATAAAGGTTGTTTATTCGTGAAGTGTACTCAGTGTCCTGTGTCTCTGTCTACATGCTCCTCCTATCCAGATCCCTGTGACACCTGTGGCTGTGCTTGTTACAGCACCTAAATTCACTGGAAAGGCATGCAAACAGTCTGTGTAGCCTTGCCTGGCTCAGAACTCATTGAGTAGACAAATCTGACCTTAAATTTGCCTCAATCCTCCTGCTTCTGCTTCCCTTGAGATTGCAAGAAGCTGGGTGGGTAAGCCACAACACCCAGCTTCTAATAAATCTAAATTCTAACCATCTTTTAAGTCTACCCCAAAGCCAAATGCCCCAGTGTTTTCCTTAAGCTTGGATCTGTATTAGGCCCTCTAACCATTTTATGTTTAAATATACTCAACCTACTAAGAATCGAAATTTAGTGTTGGATGCTGTGTTTCTCACGAGACAGGTGGGGTTTTGTTGCCAGTGTCTGCGTGTTGTAGGCGTGGAGGAAGCAGTGTGGGAGTGACTTGAGTGAGTTTGGATTATTAATGGGGACACAGCCATTTGAAAGGCTAAGGCCTCAGAGCCCTGGCACATTGGCAGAGCCGTTTCCCCATATGGGTCAGGTTTCTTCTGCAAGACTAAACCAGGAACAATATGCCTTGCAAATTAATGGGAAACCAAAACAGGAAAACTATACTTTGCAGGTTAAGGGTTCTGTTTTCAGATGAGGCCGTTGAGAATAAGTTCTTGTTTGTCCTGTGTTAAGTCCTTGCAAGTTAAGTTTTCTATTTATAATTAAGAAGCTCCTGTTCCTTAGATCTGATGTAAACTGCTTGCAACTCCGTTCCTATGATTCATTGTATCCTTCTAACAATGTATAACAGCCAACCTCTTGCCCCATAAACATCTTAGCTCTCCTATAAAGGGACTTCAAAAAGCCAGCAGAGGCTGCTTCTCAAATCCTGACTTAGGGCCAGTCCCAAGTGCACCTCAAAATACAACTTGCTTACATTGGACAATCATATCATGGACTTAGTCTTTTCTCCCCCTTATTCTCAAATTTAACATTTCTTCTTCTGGTCCCAGTAGAAGGTTTTATTTATTTATTTATTTATTTATTTATTTATTAAGATTTATTTATTTTATGTATCTGAGTACATTATTGCTGTCTTCAGACACACCAGAAGAGGGCATAGGACCCATGAAAGATGGTTGTGAGCCACTATGTGGTTGCTGGGAATTGAACTCAGGACCTCTGGAAGAACAGTCAGTGTTCTTAACTACTGAGCCATCTCTCTAGCCCCAAGTAGAGGCTTTTATAAGAATTAACTGCAGCTTCCTTCCCCTCCTGGACTTTTACAGCCAGAGGCTACTCCTCTACAGAAACCTCCTACTGCTGGGGTTCAGGAATTGCCACCCAAACCATAGGAACATTGATCTCAGTTAAATAAGAATAGTTTATTGAACACACACCCTACTGGTCAGACCAGGAACATAGTTCAGAATTATTTGAAATATGACAATAGATATCTTTTTCTGCCATTTTTTTTTTCTCAAGACAGTGTTTCTCTGTATAGCTCTGGCTGTCCTGGAACTCACTCTGTAGACCAGGCTGGCCTTGAACTCAGAAATCCGCCTGCCTCTGCCTCCCAAGTGCTGGGATTGAAGGTGTGCGCCACCACCGCCCAGCTTTTTCTGTCATCTTGTTAAGGGAATAAAACAAACGAAGAACCACAAAACCCATGAGCTCATACTCAGGTGCAGGCAGAGACCTGAAGGTAGTTCCAGGATTGGAGCTTCTACAGGAAAAAGAGGGGAATGAGGGACCCTAAGGACTTTTTCCAGTCTCACACCCTCCTCACAGCTTCCCCCTTCTGCCTGGGGTCAAGGCTAGGCCAAGTTCCATTCTCATTCCACAGGAACATTCTTGAGTAAAAAATTCTCAGAATGTACTGAGGTAGAGTTCAGTACTCAGAAATTCCCAAGTGGAGCTCAAGTGCATGTCATGCTTGCTAGCCAATAGATTTAAAGGTCAATATGCTTAGTCAATAAGTTTGAACTGTAACTTTACTGTTGTAACCTGTGCCCCTAAAAAGTGTAAAAACTACTTATAATAACCAATCAGAGTCGCCTTCCGATTTAAGGGGAGGAGTTTACCAAGACTCGAGCCAGCCCTAAGCTCTGGGGATGGTATGCACAATGGAGCTTCCAATTAGTCCCCAATATCTCTGTCAATCCCTTACTTATCTTAGGGACAAAAGCAGAACCGTTGTCTGATCCAATTACCTTAGGCACTCTGAACCTCAGGAAAATTTCCTCTAATATCTTCTTGGCTACCACGGTAGCTGTTTCCTGCTTGGTGGGAAAAGCCTCAACCTATCTAGATGAAGTATTCACAAACACTAGAAGGTATTTGTAACCCTATTTTCTTGGCTTAACTTCTATAAAATCAACCTTCCAATATACTCTAGGCCGTTCTCCCCTAGGTCTTTTGCCCTGTTTACTCTTGGCCACATAAGCATTCACTTGCTGACATACATACACTGCTCTACTGTCTCTCTGGCCCCAAACCTGAGGTCCATTATATATACTTTAGATCCCTTAACTGCTTGGACAAGCACTTTATCCCCTAAATGAGTCCATCTGTGCATTTGGCCTAATAAGTCTTTTACTTGAGTTGTGGGGAGCATAGTTTTTCTTTCTTGTGTGGACCATTGCCCTTCCTTCTCTAGGTAAATAGTTGGTAGGGTGGCTAGAAATCTGAGTCTTTTCTTCTTCAGTATATTTTAAGTGAGGCCATCCCTTAGTCCAGTCCCATTCCCCAGCAGATAGACACCTGAATAGCCACTTCTCGAGCCACTTGATCTGCCTGGTTAATGCCGCGGCAGTCTCTTCCCTTCTGATGTCCTGGGCAGTGAATAATACAGTTGCCTGCTTCATCAGGGCATCCAAGAGATCCAAGATTTCCTGTTTGTTTTTTATTTCTTTTCCCTTTTACATACATAAAATAAATAAATCTTCAAAAAAAGACCATGCAAGGTCCTAGATAAACAATTACATGCCTTAGAAAAGAGATCAGATGAAACACTAGAGAAGTTTGTAGATGAGACTGAGCAACAGAGAGATAAACTTAAGACTTGGCAACACCACCTGGAGGGAACACTAGGACTAAAGGGTCAGGATTTTACAGGTCAAGATAAGCAACAGAAAGAGGAGAAGGTTGGAGACGGGAGCTAAAAAGAAAGATTCAACAGTTCACAGATCAGACTGAATAGCAAGAAGGTAGAGCTAAAATTTGGAAGCAGAGTCTAGAGGATAATTTACCAAAGCTAGTAAATCAAAATAAGGTTACAATATCAGAATTACAACTTAAAAGAGAAGTTAAATTATGGAAGCAGAGCCTAGAACAGAAGATACAAGAATTTATAGAGCAGCAAGGACAAAAGAAAGAAACGTAAAACTTGGCAAAGTGCCCTAGAGGAAACACTAGAATTGAAGACACAGGAAATTACAGATCAGAATAATTAATTAATTAATTAATAATAATTAATTATAATAATTAATTATAAATAATAATAATAATTAATTATAAATAATAATAATAATTAATTAATTAATAGGAGAAGCCTCCACTAGAGACCTAGAGACAACCCAAGATTTCAAATGTTTTAATTGTGGTAAGCAGAGTTATCTCAGAATAAACTGCAGAAGAAACCAAAGTAATTCCAAAGGGGGGCTATGCCTTCTGGAATATGTCAGAGGTGTGGCAAAGGCTGACATTTGCCTGGGGAATGTAGAGCAACAACAGACAAATGGGGCAGCACCTTACCGAAAACATTCCCAAAGATGCCCCTTGCAGGCCCCAATGCCAGGCAGGGAGAATTCTCTTCCTCATGGCGATTAAACACCACTGCTGTAAAAACAGGCATGAGACCAGATAACAAGCCTGAGGCAAATTCTATAGACAATTCAAAAAATCCAAAAGGGGGCCAAAAATGAATATTTTGGCAAACTTCTATAGAAGATCAAAGGCCCAAACTAAGAATACTGGTAAACAATATTGAGATTGAAGGAATGGTCGACACTGGAGCAGATGTCACCATTATCTCTCCAAAACTTTGGCCTGTAAGAAGTAGACATTCAATTTCAAGGAGCTAGAACTGTATCCCAAATAAAGCAAAGCACCAGATGGCTTAAGCTTAAATGTACAGGACCTGAAGCCATTTACTTATGAGGAAGGGATCTGTTACAACAGTGGAAAACACAAATTAATATCCCCTCAGCTTCAGAGACTGGCCCAAAACCAGTCAGGCTCCTGATAAAAAACTTAAATTAGTTAAAGAACATTATGAAAGGCAGTTACGGACTGTCCAGGATGTCCATAAACAAGACACAGCAGGGGCTGACAATTCAACTTTACATCAAGGAGCCAATGCTGTTAAAATACCAACAGCCTTACCACTAAGGTGGTTAACTGACCAACCAATTTGGATTGATCAATGGTCTATGACAAAAGAAAGACTACAGGCGCTAGTCCAGGAGTAGCTGGGGGCTCAGCATATAAAGAAGTCCACCAGCTCTTGGTATTCTCTGGTAAGTCCGGCAAATGGAGGATGTTGACAGATCTCAGAGCAATTAATAACATTATTCAGCCAATGAGTTCCTTGCAGTCTGGGATCCCAATGGGATCCTTGTTGCCCAAGGAATGGAATGGCCTATCAAGGTGATTAACCTAAAAGATTGCTTTTTCAGAATTCCTCTACATGAATGTGATAAGGAAAGTTTTGCTTTCTTGGTACCTACCTTCAGTGGAGGTCGCCCAATAAAAAGATATCATTGGAAGGTCCTGCCACAAGGAATGTTATATAGCCCCACCTTGTGTCAATATTTTGTACAACAGCCATTGGAGATGATTCACAAACATTTTTTCCAATTCATTATTTATCATTATATGGGTGATATCCTATTGGCTGATTCAGATATAAATATCCTGAAAAGAATGTTTGATGAAGTAAAAACAAAACAAAAACAAACAAACAAAAAACTTTGTCTTGCCTTACTGAGGATTGCAAATCACCCCTGAAAAAACACAAAGAGAGGGTGTGGGACCATGAAAGGATAGCTTGGTTTCTGGTGGAGCACTGGCTAGAGATGGCCAGAGACCCACCCTGCAAGGGACGGCATACATTTCGCCACACTCCCAGACTCCAGGCTTCTGACACGCCGGCTAAAGACCTCCATTGATCTGCGCCTTTCAGTCAGAAATGCAATGCATCTACAACCCCTCCCAAAGAGGGGTTTGTGTCACCTAGCACAGGTAGAAAGCATGACCACAGTCCTCAGAGCCTCAGGAGATCTCCATATTAATGAGATACCTAAAGGCCAGAGGGCATAGCCAATTAAGCATTCCTTCCCAGACCCTCCTCCTTACAAATGGTATTTAACCAAAAGCCTGCCCTGGGTTGCATGAGGGAGGGGGCACAACCACATCTACTTTCTGCCATGACAATAAACGTTTTAAAACCATGGACTTCCTTGTGTCTTTGGGGGCCCAACATGGGGAACTGTGGATAAGACCTTTGACTACCTAGCAGCCTAATCTCCTGCCTGGATGACTTCCCTCCATGAAGGCCACCAACTCAAGCAAACCAGCCGACCCAGCCAAGCAAGTGCTGTAACCAAGAGTCTCACCCCACAGGGCGCTGCCAGAGCTTCTCTCCCTTGTCCCTCTTGGCTGTGGGCCAGTCCAGCCCGTATGCCCTCCATCTCAGTTCTTCCGAGGCTCCCAGCAGCGTCTGGGAGCCAGAGGACAGAGACCACAAGTCTCCCAGTCAGCATCTTCATCCCAGAGACCCCCAAACCAGGAGCTCTGCCCCCACAGGACTTCAGACTGAGATCTCCCCACACCCAGGCGGAACCACTCAGCTTCTCAGCCCAGCATCTGCCTGGTGCTGTGTAGAGGGAACTCAGTCAAATTCCCTTGCTTCTGCCTTCCTGAGCCGTGGCAGACACTCAGGAACCACAACACAGCCCAACAAGACCCATACCCACTCACGAGCTACAGCCCCGTAAGAGGGTATTCTATTAATTATCTAGGATATAGAATATGTCTACAAAATGTTAGGCCACAGCCGGGCAGTGGTGGCGCATGCCTTTAATCCCAGCACTTGGGAGGCAGAGGCAGGCAGATTTCTGAGTTCGAGGCCAGCCTGGTCTACAGAGTGAGTTCCAAGACAGCCAGGACTACACAGAGAAACCCTGTCTCGAAAAAACCAAAAAAAAAAAAAGTTAGGCCACAAAAGGTGCAAATCAGAGGAGATCAATTAAGAACTCTTTTTTTTTTTTATTTTTATTTTTAAAAATTTATTCTTTAATCTTTTTTCACAGTCCAGATTTTGTCCCTTTCTGGTCCACCCTGACTGTTCCACATCCCATACTGAAGATCCCCAAACTCGGGAGACCCTCACTCAAGTCTCGGGAAATCATGGCCACTCAAAAATCTCAAGACTGTACCTGGATGCAATTAACAGAGGTTTATTGGGAGACAGTTGGCTAGCCAAGGTCAACACTGCTCGTCCACGCAGGAACAGAATTTTTTGACACAGAGTGGTGTCCTGGGAAGACCTCAAGTGGGGGGGGGGGGAGGGGTGACCAAGAACAGTGGAAAGTTAGTTCTTGGAACCACCCAGACGACTTGCATCTTTCTTTGTTGTCAGGAATGTGTCTTCCTGCTTTAGGCCTTCTTTTCCCTGAGGCTTGAGGAATGTTAATACTCTTCCTGGGATGTATCCCAGGGCAGTGAAGGCCTGAAACCCTACGTTCAGTTCTGTCTTCTTGGAACTAGTGAGCCTGTATATATTTTATAAAATGGTCTTTATAATTTTTCACTCTACAATATCTCCTCTTCCTGCCTCTCTAAGAGAATGTCCCCACCCCCTCACCCCTACCCCACCACCCACACACCACCAAAGCTCCCCACTCCCTGAGGCCTCAAGTCTCTTGAGGGTTAGGTACACCTTTGACTGAGTCCAGACTTGGCAGTCCTATGCTGTATACGTGTTGGGGGCTTCATATCAGCTGGTGTATGCTGCCTGGTTGGTGACCCAGTATCTGACAGACCTCAGGGATCCAGGATAATTGAGACTGCTGGTCTTCCTATAGGGTGGTCCTTCTCCTCAGTTTCTTCCAGCTTTTACCTAATTCAACCACAGGGGTCACCAGTTTCTGTCCATTGGTTGGGTGTAAATACCTGTTTCTGACTCTTTCAGCTGCTTGTTGGGTCTTTTGGAGGGCACTCATGATAGGCCTCTGTTTGTGAGCATACCATTGCATCAGTAATAGTGTCATGCCTTGGGGCCTCCCCTTGAGCTGGATCTCACTTTGGGTCTGTCACTGGACCTCCTTTTCCTCAGGCTCTTTTCCACTTTTGTTCCTGCAGTTCTTTCAGACAAGAACAATTCTGGGTAAGAGTTTTTGATTAGGATGGCAATCCCATCCCTCCATTTGATGCCCTGTCTTTCTACTGGACTCTACAAGTTCTCTCTCCCCACTGTAGGGCATTTCATCTAAGGTCCCTCCCTTTGAGTCCTGAGAGTCTCTCACCTCCCAGGTGCATTCTGGAGGATCCCCCACCTCCTACCTCCTGAGGTTGTCTGTTTCCATTCTTTCTGCTGGCCCTCAGGGCTTCAGTCCTGTTCCTACACCCATGATCATGTTCCCATCTCTCCCCTCCCCCCCCCTGATTGCTTTCTTCTCCTTCCCAAGTGGGATTGAGGTGTCCTCACTTGGGCCCTTCAGCTTGTTAACCTTTTTGAGTTCTGTGGACTATATTCTGGGTAATTTGTCCTCTTTTTTTTTGGCTAATATCCACTTATTAGTGAATACATACCATGCATGTCATTTTGGGACTGAGTTACCTCACTCAGGATATTTTCTAGTTCCATTCATTTGCCTGCAAAACACATGATATCCTCATTCTTTTTTTTTTTTTTTTTTTTTTTTTTTTTTTTTTTTTTTTTTTTTTTTGGTATTTTTTGAGACAGGGTTTTTCTGTGTAGTCCTGGCTGTCCTAGAACTCACTCTGTAGACCAGGCTGGCCTCGAACTCAGAAATCTGCCTGCCTCTGTCTCCCAAGTGTTGGAATTAAAGGTGTGCACCACCACTGCCCGGCAAACGTCCTCATTCTTAATAGCTAAGAAGTATTAATGATTTTTAGAAGTTACTGAGAGATAGTAACTGGCTTCCACCTGAAACTGGCTAGACATTACAAGAGCTAAGGAATTTATTTCAAACCTTACAAGATGATAAAGATTTAAATAGCCAGAGGAGATTATCAGCCTAGGCTGAGAAGGAGTTAGTTCAGGTAGAAAGGAAATTGCAGTGTTGTATTGATACAAAGATGGCCCGAATCTCAGATATCTCACCTTCTATTCAATTGCCTATAGGAATTCTCACGCAGAAGAAAGATTATATCTTAGAATGGATAGAGTAAGAAACTAAAAGTCTACATAGAAAAGGCCTCTGAATTGATACTAAAAGGAAAACTGAGACTTCGACAATTAACTGGAATGGACCCAGCTGAGATTGTGGTGCCTTTTACTAACGCAGAGATTGCCTCGTTGTGGCCACAAGATGAACATTGGCAAAGAGCATGCAGTAACTTCTTGGGAGAGATTAACAACAGATACCCTAAAAGCAAGCAGCTTCAGTTCATCAAAGGAACTAATTGGATTCTCCCTCATATAATAAAGGGAATTCCAAATTTCTGGAGCCCCAACATTTTACACTGATCCTAATAAATCAGGAAAGGTGGGATATAAATCAGAAAATGTAACTAAGGTGGCTGAGAGTTCTTATAAGTCAGTTCAAAAATCTGAATTATAGAAAATGCTCATGGTGTTGTCAGATTTTCAAGAATCTTTTAATGTCGTGACTGACTCTCAGTATGCAGAAGGGGTTGTTTTACACATAGAGACTGCTGAACTTATTCAGGATGGTTCTGAATTGACTTCACTACTTATTCAGCTACAACAAATGATCCGGAATAGGAGTCATCCACTGTGTATAACACACATAAGATCCCATACAGGTCTGCCAGGCCCTCTGGCACAAGGTAGTAATGAAATTGATCAGCTATTGATAGGAAGTGTACTAGAGGCTTCAGAATTCCATAAGAAGCACCATGTTAACAGCAAAGGTTTAAAGAAAGAATCTCAATCACTTGGCAACAAGCCAAGGAAATTGTGAGGCAATGCCCTACTTGCTCACTTTATAATCAAACTCCACTGCCTACAGGAACTAACCCTAAGGGCACCCAAAGAAATGACATTTGGCAAGTGGATGTCTTCCATTTTACAGAGTTTGGCAAACTGAAATATGTGCACCATACTATAGACACATTCAGGATTTCAATGGGCGACTCCCTTAAGGCTGATTCTGTAATTACACACTTGTTAGAAGTCATGGCCATTATGGGAATGCCCATACAAATCAAAATGGACAGAGGTCCGGCATACGTCTCTAATGAGATGAAGCAGTTTTTTACATATTATTATGTTATAAAACATGTTACAGGCACAGCACACAATCCTACAGGACAAGTGATTGTGGAGGGATCTGATCACACTCTAAAGGAGATGCTTAGCAGGCAGAGGGGGCAGCAAACACCCAGAGATACATTACATAGTGCTTTGTTAACCTTAAATTGTCTAAATGCTAATGAACAAAAAACAACAGCTGCTGAAAGACATTGGATTGTGAAAAAAAAAAACCTGCTGAACTAAACTTGCCTTTTTTTTTTTTAAAGGATATTCTGACATCAGAACGGAAACTAGGAAATGTGTTATGCTAAGGGAGAGGTTGTGAGTATGTTTCCACAGGAAAAGAAAAGCTATGAGTTCCTTTCAAGTTGATAAAAATCAGACATGACAAGGTGAGCCTCCTCCCCACAAAGACCTCAGTGATGGAGAAGAAAAGGGAGACAAATGACAAACAAAATAAGTGATGTGGATGTAGAGTGAAAAAATTATAAAGACGATTTTATAAAATATATACAGGCTCATTAGTTCCAGGAAGGCGGAACTGAATGTAGGATTTAGGGCCTTCACTGCCCCATACATTCCTCAAGCCTCAGGGAAGAAAATCCACCTGTGGGTGGGGTAGGCCCAAAGCAGGAAGGAAGACACATTCCTGGCCACAAAGAAAAGTAAAAAGGCATGCCCAGACAAGTCCTAACTAGCCATCCTGCCGCCTCTGCTGATATTTGAAATAACCAATCATGTGTAACCGCGCGAAAATTCCTTCCTTTCCCTACCCCCTACTATAAAAGGTTCCTTAGCCTACCACACGGGGTCAAACTGTACTCTTGCACGAGTGTGCAGTTTGAACGCTGGCTGCCAGCTCTCTTCCCTAATAAACCTCTGCTAATTGCATCCAGTAACGGTGTCTTGGAGTTTGTGGGTGTTCGCGACTTCCCGAGACTTGAGTAAGGGTCTCCCGAATTTTGGGGAGTCTTCAGTGACGTATGTGTGGTGATGTTTATGTCTCTCTCTATGGAGACAGCTCTGGAACTGGCTGAGATTAAAATGTCTATATACAGCTAATAACATTTATTGGGTACAAAAATTCTCATGACTCGTTATTACATATCATCCTTTAAGATGGTATGGCTGGAAATTTATATTGTAGTTCGATTATGTGATCAAACTGAGCTCTGAAGAAGAGCAGTTGTCTTTCTTTATTGATCTTCCTTAACCGATCTGTGCATCCTGCACGTTCCATATGAATGTCTTTAAAGAGCTATGTGTTACTTGTAAGGCTTGTGTACTGCGGGATGAAAGAGGAGAGAGACAGCCCTGACAAGATTCACACTCTGGGATGCTGAGATTCTGGGACCTTCCATTCCAGCTCCTTGCTTGATTCTGATGTAGAGTGAAAAATTATAAAGACCATTTTATAAAATATATACAGGCTCACTAGTTCCAGGAAGGCGGAACTTAATGTAGGATTTCGGGCCTTCACTGCCCTGGATACATTCCTCAAGCCTCAGGGAAGAAAATCCACCTGTGGGTGGGGTAGGCCCAAAGCAGGAAGACACATTCCTGGCCACAAAGAAAAATAAAAAGGCATGCCCAGACAAGTCCTAACTAGCCATTCTGCCGCCTCTGTAAGTTGCTGATATTGGAAATAACCAATCGTGTGTAACCGCGCCAAAATTTCCTGCCTTTCCCTACCCCTACCCATAAATACCCCCCCACCCCCCCACCGGGGTTTGGGGTCGAAATCCCTTGTCTCCTGCGTGGGACGGGTTTCAACCCAAGGGCCCTTGCTATTAAACTACCTTATGCAAATGCATCAAGGAGGTCTCTCGTGTGTCCATGGGTGAGCACCGGTCCAGACTGGAGGTAGGGTCCCCTCGGGGGTCTTTTACTACCTCAACTACACAGAAGCTGCTCCTTTTAAGGACTTGCTTCCAGAACTTTTCCAGAACAGCTAGCTCGCCCATCCAGCCTTTCAGTCTGTTTGTCAGGACTTCAGCTAAGCCATGAACTTTCTTAGCACATGGAGACTAGAAGGCAAATGATGCCAGCTAGCCCTACTTTGACAAAACCAATTTTCCTATTTCCCTAGGACTCCCAGAAGGGAATTCTGCTCAAGGCAGACAAAAGAAGATCGTTGTCCCAGTCCCTAAGGTGCTGTTTGTATTCGATTGTTAATTCTGCTTCCTCAAGAGGGGCTGCCTGGATGAGGAGTGGATCATGTACTCGGTGATTTCATGGGAACCTTCTCCCCGTTTTAACTGGTCAAATAAAGGCTAGAGCCTGTGATTGGACAGTGGAAGGGGAAGGTGGGGCTGGAGGTTTTAGAGAGTTGGGGAAGAGAGGAAGATGGGTAAGATGGAGGGAGAGGAGAGGAGATTAAGATGGAACAGAACCACGTGGCCTGGAGAACCGCAAGTAGCAAGGGATCTCATAGCTGGGGAATAGAGCGGTGTAGTGGTAAATGTGCCCAGTCTAGGCGTGCAGCTTGTAAATATTGTAATTGAGTTGTGTGGTTTTGCACGGGCTAATTGGGGTTGGAGATTTACCACAACATTATAGCATTTTAAATTATATACTTCTGTATGCTAATGAGTTCTAGGCCGCCCAGGGCTAAATAGTGAGAGCACTTCCAAATAAATACATTAAAATGAGTTCTCATAGTTCAGATTATTTTTAGTTGACAGGACTTAAATCTCGAATGGAGAAATTAAATTAATTTTGTTGATAAGGGAAAGTCATGAGCATCTTACCTGTGGAAGGCTTCAGACGGCGTGACCATAGTTTCCAGGTTTCTACGGCTCACATATAGCTGCCTGGGCTTTCAACAACAGAGATGAAATAAGACTAAGGAAAGTGATTTCAAGTCAGGGCTAAACCCAGGCAATGGCTTAGCTCTGGTGCTTGGAAACAGGTGAAATTTGTTTATTGATCTGTGCCCTGGCAACTATCCTGAGACCATCTGTTAACTATTTTTTTTTGTTGTTGTTGTTTTTTCGAGACAGGGTTTCTCTGTGTAGTCCTGGCTGTCCTGGAACTCACTCTGTAGACCAGGCTGGCCTCGAACTCAGAAATCTGCCTGCCTCTGCCTCCTAGGTGCTTGGATTAAAGGCGTGCGCCACCACCGCCCGGTGACCATCTGTTAACTTGACATGTCCAATTACCTTTACTGGGCTTTCTTAATGGTTGAGAAATCTGCAAATGTAAATAGATTTACTTCTTTCCACCATGGTTGTCGTTTATATCTTTTCATCCACCTGTCAAAAATCTCCAAGAACAAAAAAATAAAACCCTTTTTAAAATTGATTTGTTTAGTGTTTTCCTTTGTGTATATATGTGCACTACATCTGTGCTTGGTATCCACAGAGTTCAGAAGAGATCCTCTGGGACTGGAGTTAAAGATGGCTGTGAGCTACCATGTAGGTGCTGGGAATCAAATCTAAATCCTTCTCCTTCAGCCTGTCAAATGCTGATATTAGATGTGTATTGCCATGCTTGGCTTCCCTTAGTAATATTGATGATAGTAAATACAGGGACCAAATTCATCAGTGGATTGGAAAATATTTAGACAAATAGCGCTTCATATATGCTACAAAGTAAAATATATTTATTTGAAAAGTTGATGCCAACTGTCATAACAGGAGTGGCCCTGTCACTCACATTAATAATAATGGCAAATGCTAACAAAATATTTATTCCATTGAAGGCCTCAGAATCCAAGTTTTTCCCACAGGTGTCATTTGCTATTTGGGACAATGTGTAAAGAGGAAGCTCCTACCTGACATATTTTATAATGTAGAAACAGAGGTGCAGAAAACCTCACTGAATTTTTCAAAGTATCACCTGTTTATGGTGATCTGAAGCTTCCCCACAAATACTGCAAGCTTCTCACTCCTCTCTTGGTATTGGTGGCATCTCAAGAGATGTGTGACCTTAACACCTGGTCTGGAGAAGTTAGAATAGATTGAGGTATGTCCAAGAAATGATATTAATGAAACAAGTTCTATTTGGGGTGTTTATGATGTTCTGAATAAATCTTTAACTTTTCAGACAGGACCTTCTTATTGGATGCTAAGCAGAAGGGTTCCTAATACTTGAAAGAACTAGGAATGGAAGGAAGAAGGCAGGAAAGTCCAGAAATACGAGGTTACCACGTTTGGGTGAGATGGGATAACATTGCAGTTATTTTGCGGATGGGTACCCCATTAATCACACTACTAAACAGCCTGTGGTGGCTGACATGTCTGTATTAGCGCCTCCTCCCCACAGGGCACTGAGGATCACTAAAGATGACCCCATGACCCCAGAAAGCCGAAGTCTGTAAGATGGTGGGTAAGGCTGGGAACAGCCTGGACCATGAGGAACAAAGAATGGCAAAGCCAGATGAAGTAGACGGATCAAGAATGGAAGAATGCGGTCGTAGATGCTGGCTGTCATTGGCTGCTAGCTCCCTTCCACAAGTCTAACTCTATGTCAAGTAAAGAACTACAGGGCTAGAAGTTTGCACAAGATTTATTTGCACCAAGTATAGTAGACACTGCACAAAGCCAGAGTTCCTTGCATAACACACGGGACAGGGTGTTCAGAGAGGGAGCAATGTCTATCCCCCTGGGGAGTCTGGGCTTACATGCTTCTTAAGAGGATTTGGAGCAAGACATAGCTCCATTTCTTTCTTGAATTGGACTGTGCATGAGGTATTTAGCTGGTTGGGCCATTTTAAATGATAGCAGGGACCTCTGAAGAAAAAAAAAAAACCCACCCAGCCTTGTTGTTTATCTTGTTATTATCCTATTAGATGAGCTTCTTGGTCAGAACCAAGCTGAGCTCCTTCAGGCCAGCCTTCTCCACATCTGCTTCCGTGAGAACCCGAGGAATCTGCTGAGTTTCTTGGAAAGCTTCCTGGGCAGTTTGTAGGTGTAAGAGTGTGTCTAGGTGCTGACCAGCACGCCTTCCTCTTGTACCTCCTGATTACTTCAGTCAGGAAGTGATTTGGAAAGTTTGCCGTGCTGCCAATGTAATGAAAAAAGAAGACGGCTGTAATGTGAATTTGAATATTACATTGAAATATCAATGGTTCCTTCGTCTTTCCACCGAAGTTATGAAGAACATCAGAAACAAGTGAGGGTATTATTGAAATTGTGTTTTGGGGAAAAAATTGATTGATGGAGCACACTTTTAATCCCAGCATTCAGGAGGCAAGAGGATCTCTTGAGTTCGAGGCCAGCCTGGTCTACAGAGCAAGTTCCCAGACAGCCAAAGCTACATAGAGAAACCCTGTCTCAGAAAAACAAAACAAAAGGACTGTTTAGACAAAAAAGAATAACAATAAATTATGGGTATCTACAAACTTGGAAGAAGCAGAATTCATGGAAAGAATGGTCTTTGCACCGGAAGAGGAAGAATGAACAGCCGGAGCACAGGCTGTGGGGACTACGGGGGGGGGGGGGGGGGGGGGGGGGACCGGGAAAGAAGGTGCTGCAAACCTTAAAGCAACATTTCAGCATGTGCCAAGGAGCCAATGAAGTAGCGAAAATGGGATGATGGTAGGTCCACAGTGGGAGGCAGAAGTAAGGTGACAAAAGGCAGGACACGTCTAAGAAAAGTAGGGGGTGGGAGGTGTCCTCTATTCAGATTAGGGAGCTCAAGGGGCTTCCGGGCTGCTTGTCACTTCGGAAACCTGAAGAGCGTGGGAGGGAGAGTGGGGCCAGGAGGAGAGTGGGGACGTAAGTGGCAGATAGATGTACGCGGAAGATTCGTGTGTGTCTGAGAAAGCCAGCAAGAGCGGGCAGCGAAGTGACTGTCTGTTTATACCCGGTGGGTGTGAGTCGGGGCTGGATGAGAGGAAAGCATACTTACCTGGCAGGGGAGATACCATGATCACGAAGGTGGTTTTCCCAGGGCGAGGCTCACCCATTGCACTTGGGGTGTGCTGACCCCTGCGATTTCCCCAAATGCGGGAAACTCGACTGCATAATTTGTGGTAGCTGGGGACTGCGTTCGCGCGCTTCCCTGAATGTTGCTGTAAATAAAGACCCGTAATTTTTCGATGAAGTCTTATTTGAGAAAGTGTTCAGCCTTTAGATAAGGCGCTTGCTAGCCTGTGCTTCGGTGTCCGCTTTATTTTGACCATTTTATCTAGCAAGACGCTAGATGTGTTAGATATATGCAAATGACAATGAAATCCACACAGCCACAAAAGATAATTGAGATGTTTTCATCACTCATAAGCGACTACTACTTGTTTTATTTTTCCTTTTAATCTGTAACGCTTGAAAATGAGGATGTCACATTACCAACGGAGTTCTTGTTCGTAGAATGTTTTTGAAGCTTCTATGTGTGCATATTTTGCCTACTTGGAAATACCTTCCATAATAGTGTTGCTGCTACGGCAGGAAATTGTGTAATTGTTTGCAGTAGAACCCGAGTTTATCGAAATAACTCCCCACTCCCCCAAAGAACTCCTAATCTGAATTTATGGAATTTAGTCCTGGCGTGAACGTTTCTCTACGGTTAGGATTTTATTTAGCTGTTTTCCTTACACATTGTTCTCAGAAAGGATTGTTCCGGTGAGAGTCACTCTAAACACAAGACTTCTGTTTGACTCTTCCATAACTGCGGTTCAAGAATGTTGAGAAACATCAGGACAGTATTCTTCCTCTTTTTACTGCCTAGAATATCGGTGTGAAACCACTTTCTGGCATGAGAATAAAAACCTCAGACTAAGGGAGACTGAGTGGAAATAGAAAGAACTTGAAAACAGTTGACCAGCTGTGGTAGTGATACTTAGTATTCATAAATTTGTGCCTGGACTCCTGCTTGAGCCACAGCTAGAAAAGTTTAATGTTAACACTTTCAGCAGAAAAACAGGCTGGGTTCTGGTCCTAGGTTTAGATTCTAATTTCAAGAGGAAGATGTGTAGGTAGTAGACAGAAAAGAACATGCTGCATTGGCCGGGAATCGAACCCGGGTCACCCGCGTGGGAGGCGAGAATTCTACCATTGAACCACCAATGCACCCATGAAAGTGCTTTCTGACAGTGCGTCAGGAAAAGGTAAGAGAAGCTATGCATCTCAATGAATTTCTACAGAAAAATAGCAATGTAAACCAATGTTTCCTCATGAGATTTTTTTTTTTTTTAATTTCCAATATTGAGGAGGGGAACACAGACCCTCCTAGATGCTAGGCTGTGATAAAATTAGGCCTAATTTGTCATTCTAGGAGTTTCGAGGCACGACCAACAGAATTCTTTCTACTTCTGCCTGCCACGATCTGGGAGTTTCAACTCATTAGAAGAAAAATGCTAGTTTCAGTTGAAACTCGTAGTTCTCACCAGTGACCAAAATATGTTCAATTCAGTAGTCAAAAACACACTTGGTATAGGTCCTTGACCACATCACATCTGTGTGACACAAGAACCTTCTCTGATCACCACACATTATGTTCCCGCTGGTTTGGGCAGGAAGAAGGGAGAGGTGTGTGTGGGTGGGGGAAGCAGGCCATTGTTCCCCAGGGTTGTGAGTTGTTTACTTTGCAGGGTGGGTGGTCTCCTACCACGCAACGTCTGCCCTACTGGGACGTTACATAAACAACGGCTGGAAAAAGTACTCAGTAAACTGATTGAGTACCATCTTGTGTGAAAAGTCATGCCATCCTTAAAACCACCCAGGAGATGATGGACAAGAGCAAAGAGGAAGCGGCCTAAATCCGCCCACACGCTCACTCTCCTCCCCACCCCCCTCCAGAAACCTTACTGATGCTTAAACCTGACCACTGGGTGGACGGAGATGGAAAGAGAAATCAGAACGGTGGCTCTGTGTGTGGAGTGGGTGATGACTAACCCGTTACCTGCACAGTGCGGGCCGATGGAGATCAAACGCTCTCTTTATCCCTTGACCTAGGTGACGGCTCACTTGTCAGCCACACAGTCATAAAACTAATTGAAGAAAGTCATCATGCTTAATCTTATTCTATCAACTAGAGTTTACTTAAAATACTGGAACCGTGGAATGAGAACTGTGAAGTCACGTCACTCTTGCCTGGCAATGCCCAGGCAAATGGGAGGAGGAAAGTGGGTGGAGGAGGGGAAAAGTGGAGCAGGCGGGGAGGAGGCATGAACCTAAACTCCTGAGGGGACAGACTGCTGCGGCCTCGGCCTCGTTTGTTTGTTTTTGTTTCCTTGCTTGCTTTGTTTTTTGGTTTTTTGGGTTTTTTTTTTTTTTTTTTTTTTCCCCATCCTGCCCTTGGAAGTTAGCTCAACTAAAGATTTCCCCTCCCCCAAGGCCCGGCTGGTCATCTGTAGCATTAACATCTGAAGGAACCGAAACACTCTTGCTGATCTTTAGCGACTTGTTGGAGTTGTCTCCAGTTATGACCCGGGATAGAGGATGTCCATCAAGTCAGACTGAAAACACTAGCAGGAAGCCGTGGTCCACAACCTAGCAGTCCCTTTGTTATGCGGCACCTGAAGGATACCTGAGAGGCTTGAATGCGTCCAATTATATATGGAGCCTCGGACTGCGTCACACAGAGTAGTGGAGTGAGCAGCCCCGACCTCCAATTTGTCTGAGGTTTTAAAGGCAAAGACTACAACCGTGTGACATATACAAAAAGGCCGCTGTGAGCAAACATGGGTTACAGGAATGGAAAAAATAACAGTTAAATGATCAGGGAATTATATAGCATGTCCTTGAGGGCAGGGATACACTGTATAGAAATTTATGGCTGGTCTATATAACCAGGGACTAGTTTACCTAAGATAATTTTGGCACTTAAAAGTTTTTCTTTTGTTTTATTGGATATTTTCTTTATTTACATTTCAAATGTTACCCCTTCCTCAGCTTCCCCTCTGGAAACTCCCTATCCCATATCCCCTCCCCTTAAAGTTTTTCTTTTCTTTGTTTGATTGATTGTTTTTGTTTTTGGAGACAGGGTTTCTCTGTGTAGTCCTGGCTGTCCTGGAACCCTTTCTGGTCTTGAACCCACAGAGATCCATCTGCCTCTATTTCCAGAGAACTGAGACTAAAGACATGAGTCATCTTTTCCGGTTTAAAGTATTTGTTAAGAATCTCAGCATTCATCAGTGCCCGGCTAGCTCAGTCGGTAGAGCATGAGACTCTTAATCTCAGGGTCGTGGGTTCGAGCCCCACGTTGGGCGCATGATTTTTAGCACTGGAGAGGTGGCTCTGTGATTAAGAAAACTGAGCTCTGTCTGCAGCAACTGCGTGGTATAGTTCTCAACCATCTGAGTCTAAGGCCAGCCTAGTCTACAAAGTGAGTTCCAGGGTTGTACTACATACTTTCAAGAGATGGTTCAGTAGCACACTACACTTTATCTGTCTCAAGGAGACTGTGGAGCCCAATCCAGAAAGGATTTACAATAAACAGAGTTAAGTGCCAGTAATGACAAAAAATGTTTTTAAATCTTTCTAATAGAGAGTAACTTTATAAAAGGAACCTATCTTTGTTTAAGATGTCATTACCTGGGGGTAAAGCCTCTTCAGGATGTGCTTGAGGCTATGGAGACTGAGAGAGACAGCTTTAATCCTGCAAATCTGAATCTGCAAAGAACACCTTTGTAGTTTGACTGAAGGAGATTGCTCAAGAGGACCAGGTAAGGGCCTTTCCCTCAGGGAAGGGGCCGATACAGTGAGGGTCTTTCCTTACAAGTCTTTAAATGCCTAGTCTTCAGGCTGTACTTGTGGTTCGTGTTTTATTACCAGGAAGGGCATCGTTATCATATATATTTTAATTTTGTCTCTTTTTTTTTTTTTTTCAAAGCTGAGGACCAAACCCAGGGCCTTGTGCTTGATAGGCAAGCATTCTACCACTGAGCTAAATCTCCAACCCCATATATATATGTGTGTGTGTATGTGTATATATATATATATATTAATGTATTTCATGTATATGGGTGTTTTACCTGCATGTATGTCTGTACCACTTACATGGCTGGTGCCCAGAGAGGCCAGAAGGGGGCATCGGATCTACTGTAGGATTAATTGAATCTGGATCCTCTGAGGCATCTCTCCAGCTCCCTACCATATTTTAATAAAGTTTTCTGTGCCTGTCCTAAATTAATTATATGATGACCATTTGGGGGATTTATTGGAGCTATTCTGAAGTCAGAGGTTGGAAAGGGCCAACTGTAAGGAATCTCAGGCTGAGCCAAGGTGGGGCAAGAATTGATCTTTGAAGTTCCTATTCTTATATCGTCACATGCCACAGTCAGAGACACCCATCATGAAAGCCCTGTGCCCACTGAATGTGAGTGTTTGAAAGTCCGAGCAGCACAGTCATGATGAAGATACCCAGGCCTTGGGGTGTCTCAGGGATCAAAGTCAGTTTTCTCTTAATGTTATGGATTCTCTGGGAACTTGTCAGCGATTTCTATTTCCCTCAGAATTATCAGGTCTCTGTCCACCTCAACCTACCTACCATACGTTTTATTTTTTTTTTTGACATACATTTTATATACCACAAAATTCACCCTCTTGGAGTGTGTACCACAGTGTCATTTAATTTATTCACAGGCGAGAGCCATCACTGCCCTCTACTTCAAGAGCGTGATGGATACAAGGAGCCATCCCACCATGCGGACCCAGCCGTCTGTAATCTACTTTCTGTATGTATTTCCCTAACCTGTACATTTCCTTTTGGTTATAAGTCTAGCTTTTAGCAGCTGAGTCTTCTCTCCAATCTCCAATTCTGTGCATTTCATATAAGTGAAATTGTACAACATGTGACATTTTGTATAATGAGCTTCTTTCATGCAGAATGATGTAACCCGGACTCCTAGGTAGAAGTGGCAGGGGAGGCTGAATCTCTACCTCAGTTTTTTTATGTGACTGAATAACGCACCACTGTATAACTGTACCCTGCTGCTTGTGCACTTACCTGCTGGTGGGTGTGGTTGGCTACTGTGACTGGTACTCTACATGTTTTAGCGTGGAGATCCAGCAGAAGCTCTCTTGGGCATGTATGTGCTCAGGAGTGAATTACTGAGCTACATGACAAATGTGGGGTCTGACTGTCTTGAACTGTCAAGCTGACTACAGCTGTGGCTGCTTCAGTCTGCAGTGCCCACCAGCAATGCCTGGGAAGACCAGTCTCTATCTTGCCGCTGCTGCTACTGCTTTTTCCTCCTCCTCCTCTTCTTCCTCCTCTTCTTCCTCCTCCTTTTCCTCTTCCTCCTCCTTCTTCTTCTTTAAATATAGGGTCTCCTGTATCCCACAAGACCTGAACTCCCTATAGAGCAGAGGACAACTTTTACCTTCTGATCTTCCTGCCTTCATCTCCCAAGGTATAACAAGTGCATAGCACCCCACAGCAGCTCTGTGGGAACTTGAAGCAGCGTCTTCTGCATTCTAAGTAGGTAGGTAGGACCTCTGTCATCTAAGCTACATCTCTGACTCAGTAATGGCTCATTATCATATATGTTGGTTTTATAAATAATCAGAAATCCTATTCGCTTGAATGCTATCTTGTCGTGCGTTTTCAATGTCAAGTGACTAATGATATTGGGTACCTTTCAAAACGTGGACGTGTTGGCTGTTGTCTATTTGCTTTATGTCTGGACAGTGTTTTGTCTCTTTTGAATTGACTTGCCTTTTAATTGTTGAGCTGTGATCATTCTCTGTGATTTTGAGGATCCAAGTTCTTTACCCAATATAAAAATTGCAACTATATTCTCTCCTTACTGAGGGATCTTTTTTCTTTCTTGAACACATGTAAATGTTTTATTTGGAGAAACAGCAAGGAAGACATGTTGGATACAGGGTTTGAGTGTGTCAAAGCCAGTGAGTTCAGGTTACTCCAGAGGCTCAGTGGCAAAGGCACTCGACACGACTGATCCAGACCTGTCTAAGACAGAATATCATGTGCAGACGTCTGTGGATCTACTGGTCTGTCTCAAGTAGAAAACCTTTGGAAATAAACAAACCCCGGGGCTGGAGAGTTGGTTGAGAGGGTAAAGGCCCTTGTTGTTCTTCTAGAGGACTTGAGCTGTGTTCCTAGCATCCACACTGAATGCCCCATAACTCCTTTCCCCATTAATCAGCAGCTCCGGGGGATCTGATATCCTCTCCTGGCCTCCATGGACAGCTGCATTTACATATACCCACCCATGATGGCTGTTCTTGGGTATCACCTTGACTACACCTGGAATGAACTAAAAGCCAATAAGTAGGCACACCTGGGAGGGACTTTTTTTTTCTTAATTAAACCATTTGAAGTGAGAAGATCCATTTCTAATCTAGAATTTGAGATGGGAAGGTAAACCTTTAATCCAGATTGGGAAATCCACCTTAATCTGGATTACACCTTCTGTTGGCGGTCTGTATAAAGGACATGAAAGAAGGACTGTCTCCCCGCCTGCTTTCCCTCAACCTCACTTTCAAGTCCATTTCTTCACTGGCATTAGAGCCTACTTCTTTGGGATTCCAGTGTACACTGAAAACCAGCTGAGACATCCAGCCTTGTAGACTGAACAACTACTGGATTCTTGGGCCTTCCATTCATAGGTAGCCATTGGTGGATTAGCTGGGCCACAGCCTGTAAGCCATTCTAATAAATCCCATTACATAAACAATTAATTAAAATTAATCTTTCTTAAAAAACAAACAAACCATGGATGAAGCTGTTTGAGAAAAATTCTGAGTGTTTGTGAGACAACTCCAAGAAGACAGTGTTCGTATCAGGCTCCAAACCCAGTGACATCACATCTAGATGACCCCCCACAATGTTGCCAAGGCAACTGCCATACATTCCCAGAATCCACCTGGCTACCTCCCACCCTTACCTGCAAGAGGCTACTCACTGCTCATATAAATAGGCAGAACTCCCTAACCTCTCTCTCCCTCTTCTTCTTACCCCCCACCCACGACCTTTGCCCTATCTCCTAAATAAACCCCACTTGGACCCGTTTGGTCTGGTGTGGTCTGTTTCAAGCCACGCTCTAAAGAGCATCAGACAGGACAATGGTCTTGTGATCTCTGTCCTCCGAAGCACAGCATTGCTCTTGGAGGGTGCTTTGGTGGCACTCCCAGCTGTAGTAGGTAGGCGCGTGTTTGCTTCAGACGACTCTTTGTCATTTGCTATCACTGTTCTGCCAGCCGTGGCTTGGCCTTGTGATTGTATACAGCCTGAACTCATGTGAAATTTGTTCGTATGGCTTTGTTTCACCCTCAGAATATAAATTGTCTGATTCTGTAAATAAAGTTGGTTGCTGCATGAAACTTTAGTCCTCTTCGTTTTAAGACTCCATTCTCCCAGATCCCACTGGGCTCTAGAGAGGTAACTGTGACACCAAAACAGGAGCCACATTGTCCCACATTGTCCCACATTGTTACTAAGTCTCCATTCCTTACAAGAATAAGTTTCCATTTCCTAAGCTAAATGTACCGTGTTTTTCAACCTACCCTGAACTTGTAACCTCATGATGCTTGCCCACCTCTTTGTCTTGTTAAACTCCTGAACCTATATGATGTATTCTTGCACTATCTACCCCACAGGCAGCCTTGAGTCCCAAGACCCCCACCCTTCTGTCCAGGTGCTAACAGCCTATTATCTCAACAGTTGTTTTCAATCAACCACAAACCTTCCCTGTAAAAGGGACCTCGAGAGGCTGGAGACATGGCTCAGAGGTTGAACACACTGACTGCTCTTCCAGAGGTCCTGTAGAAACTTAAAATTAATAAAAAGCTCTGATTTCAGCTTTAAGCTCAAATATTAACTTCTCCCAGGGACACATCCTGGGAGAAGCACATTTCAAAGACTCAAACAAACATTTCAGGAAGAAAGACCCAAGATAGGAGTTTATGAGCCCTTAACACAGTAAAACATGGGTAAACAAAAGCTACTTAAGCTGACCTTCTTTTAAAGATAAGGTGTAAATTTGAGTTACTTAGAAACTGAATCTGGGAACAGAAACCAGGCTTGGGAACGGCTGTTTGAAATCTTTTTAAATATTGTCCAAGAAGCAATTAGCTGTCCTTGTGAAATCTGTATATAAACCATTCTTTGCCTGAGCTTGGGGTTCCTTCTCGCCTGTGAGCAGAAGGGCCCCAGTGCGCCGGCCGCTATCAACTCATCAATTCATCAATAAACCTCAGTGTGATTGCAGCAAGTCCTGTTCGTGAGTATCTCTGGTGGAGCGAATGCCGTGATTTTGGATCTTTAAAATCCAACAGTCCTAGGTTCCGCTCCCAGCAACCACATGGTGGCTCACAACCATCTCTGATGGTCTCTTCTGGTGTGTCTGAAGACAGCAACAGTGTACTCATATACATAAAATAAATAAATCTTTTTTTTTTAAAGGGACCCCAAAAGCCAGTGAGGAGCCACCCTCTGAAATCCCCATTTTGGGTGAGTGAGGCAGTTGTCTGGCCATTCCTTTGTGCATCAGACAGTCATGAAAATGTTTTTCCCCTCAGGTCTATGAATGTGAAATGTCTCCCTGAGGCTAAAGTGTCTGAATAATTGGTTCCCAGCTGGTGATACTGAGAGGGACTCCAAGACCAAGGACTCAACACAAAGGAGATTTATTTGCCTCAGAGAGACAAAGGTCAGGGAACAAGAGACAAAAACAGGAAATAGAGGACAGGGGAGAAGAGGAAGGGAAGAAGGGAGAGGGAAAAGAGGTATTTGTCCCTGAGGGACAAAAGATGGCCTCTGGATAAAGAAGGAAACAGATGTGGTCCACGGCAAATGGCACTATTTAAAAAGGGTAAAAGGGAAAAACTCCGTTAGAATGAAGTGTTTAATTTTCGTTGGTGAAAGGTTAATTACGGTGGCAAAAAAGGGGTTTATACACTTAATCCCTGCATTTGGGAAGCAGAGGTCAGCAGATTTCTGTGAGTTCAAGGCCAACCAGGGCCAGAGCCTGGAGAGAAAGGGGTGGGGATGGGGCTTAGATTTTTTTTCAAAAATCTATTTTAATAAGGGTTCCCAAATGCTTTGACCCATCTTCTAGATCACAGACCAAAGGTGGGGGAGAAAAGACAGTGAATAGGATACGGGATGTGGACCTGTTTAGAAGTTACATCTTTGGAGCAATTCCAATCTTCTTTGTCAAGATACCAACAGTCCAGTTTAAAAGTGTCACCAAACAAGAATCAGCAGTGGTAGCACGATCCAGCGGAAACAGCTAGGCCTGTGTGGGGTCGACCAGAACCAGCCAGGATGCCAGGAGAAGTTCTCTGCCATGCCTCTCTCAAGAAAGTGAAGATCAGCGAAGTAAGACCAACAAAACACTGTGTGGCAGCAGTTCGAGCACTGTCACTGTCTGCTAGGTCTTACTTACACTCTCTGCAAACATCACGTGCCCGCTCATGGGTCTGCTTCAGCAAAACATCACATGACACAGCCAGAAATTTCTGAGAGGGGAGAGGCATTCAAGGACTCTGTTATCACCACTGGAAAGCTTCTTAGAGACCTTGGAGTTTCAGCTGCCCAGCCTAGACAACACAGCCCACGTAGGGTATATCTGCCATGTCTTTCCTTTATGTGCTTACTTCTGAAGACATGGCTCCCTCATGTATACCTGACAGGTGTGTGTGTATATATATATATATATATATATATATATATATACACACATACATACATACACACACACATACCTCCAGGTATATCGGGTGGGTGTATACAAGGTATGCTGTGCTGAAAAAGCACATTAGAATACTGACGGTCACATGTCCCACTGAAGTGAAATGAAGAACAGAGAGGAAAGTCTTCAACCTCCGATTAAGGGCTGTAAGGGTCTGAAAATTGCTGAAGGAAGACCCCAGACTCAGATAGTATGCAAAGACGAACAGCATTCATTCTACAGTAACAACCTGCATCCGTGGGTCAACCATTCTCGAAATGGTAACCCTAGACAAAGGTGCACAGGCCTTCTTAAAGGGAATTAGAGGAACTTTTAGAAGGATTAGGTAATGTAAAATTTCACTGGTGGGTGCTAGGGGGATGGTCACAGGTGGTCAGTGGTCTGCATTCCTGTCATGAACATTTAACCATAAAATGAGAGAGATAGGGCTGCCCAGCACTGATGGCTCATCCTAAGCTGTTTCCCCATTCTTGTGGTTATCCCCAGGCTGCTCTTTGGTAGGGGGTTTTATGACCTTGTTCCTGGATTTTATGATCTGTTCCTGGAGTTGGCGCCTTACTGCCTTTTTTCTAAATCAATCCTGGTCTTTAAATAGAGGCAAATACGGTTTATGTTGTCCTTTCAGGGGAAGTACAGAAACTTGACATAATCTCCTGTCTGAAATCTCCCCTACTCAGGACAAGAAGCAGACAAAAACCATGAGATGCCAGGTTGCCAGACTCTGGGAATCAGGTAAACCCTGGGAGGTGAGAAGGAACAAGGCAGTCCGGCCATGGACCAGCTCACTGCCTTCAGATAGTGCCCATACACCAAAGGGGTCTGAGGCCAAATCCCAAGAGCAAGGGGAGAGTCAATACCATAATAACCAGTAGAGAAAAATTTTGCAGTGTCTATACAACTAAGGAATACCAGGCATGCCAAGGCACAGGCAGTCATGATCCATAACAAGTAGAAAAATCCACCAGTGAAACAGAACCTGACATGTCAGGGTGTCAGAATTAGGAGACAAGACTTTTGGTTACTATACCTGAATTTCATAGGCCCAAATCTTTAAAAGGAAATTCAGAATATTTAAAAGCAGTCAAATGAAATATTAGAGATTCAAAGATGCTAGAGAGGGCAGCTTCCCTAGAGAGATTAGCAGCAAGTTACACACTGCGGAACAGCTGGTCAGGGAAATAGATCCGTAAGTAATTGAAAATATCCAAACTGGGGCTGGAAAAATGGTGTACTAGTTAAGAACACAGGCTGCTCTTCCAAAAGACCGATGTTCAATTCTCAGTACCCACCCAGAAGCTCCTGTTTATAACGCCGGTCTCTCGGGATCTGATGCCCTCTTCTGGTCTCCTAGGGCACTGGTAAATGTATACATGCAAAACCCTCACACACATACAAACAAATAAGTAAACATTTAAAGAAAGAAAATACTTGAAACCTAAGGACAAAAAGAAACTGAAAAATGAACTGTAAGACAAACTTAAATTGCCTAATATATGAAAACTAAGCTTCATGAAAATTGTGGATAGAGAAGGAAGAATGTTTGAAGAAACAATAGCTGAAACTTCCCCAGCCATAACGAAGATTACCACGTGGTGGAGCATCCACTAGAGAGGAATACTCGTGTTTATGCAGATAGAAGAAAGTCATTTTTAAGCTGGGCATGGTATTGAACACGTTTAACCCCAGCACTCTGTGAGTTCGAGGCCAGCCTGGTCTACAGAGTGAGTTCTAGAACAGCTGGTACACAAAAAAACCTGTCTCACAAAACAGGAACAAACAAAAAAGGAAGTCATTATTAGTCAGCTGGTGGGGAGTACACTGGGGTTCTGGATCCTGATGTAGCCCTGAACCTTTCTCAAGGTGAGCTCTTGTAAACAAACAAACAGAAAAACAAACAAACAAATCATACTGATGGTTACATACACCAGTCATCAAGAACAGTTAGCCAGAAGCAGACTACAGAAGCCAAAAAGCAAAGGTGGTACATTCAGAGTCTCTCCCAGAACTACCGACTCTGATGGTTAGGTCTCCGTTTTCATATGGGCAGATGTGCTGTCTACCTGCTGAATTTTATGACCTGAATGGTACTTCCATCATGGTGTCAGTTGTGTTAAGAAAGGACTGAGAGCCTGTTCAGGTCTAGGACCTGTTTCAATTAAAGGAAGAGATGCAAAGAGCCGAGGTATCCAATCTAAGAGTCATGATGTAAAATAAATCCCAGAGAGGTTGGCGTCAACTCCAATGAGGTGACGTTGTACAAAGACAGAGCTTATGTCAAATTTCTTTCCGTAATTTCCAAGACTATCAGAAACCATGTGACAACACAGCTAAGGCAGTTTTTAAAAACACTGGTGGCAAGAAAAACCTATGCCATAATATTTATCTTCTAAAATTGGAACCAGCCTTGATGGCAAAGACCTGAAATTCAATGCTGGAAAAACTGAGGCAGGAGGATGAGGAGCTCGAGGTCTGCCATATTCTACTATTTAGGAAGCTGGAGGCCTGCCTGGGCTGCAGACAAGTCTATTTTTTCTTAAGTCATTTCCATAAATGTGGAAATAATTCACTGATAGATGACACACCACACAGGAGTCCTGCAGGTAGCGAGCAAATACCAGATGGAAATCTGGTTCAACCTGAAAAAATAACAAACATCAAAGAAGGGTGTAGATGTCATTTATTTTCTTAATAATAATAATAATAATAATATAAACTCTTTTAATAAATTGAATTTTATTACCTCAAATAAATGTAATAACCTGGATTATAAGTCCAGAACACAAGAAGAAAAATGATCAAGAACAGCATTAGGAAGGGAAGAATATCATTTAAACATGGGTCATGGAAAGTGCAAGGCGTATGCTAGAAACCTAAAGGAAGCACTGTGAGTTTTAGAAAATAAGCCACCGAAAGAGACCTGCCTCTGCCCCCCAAGTGCTGGGATTAAAGGCGTGAGCCACCACTGCCCGGCTTTGATGAATTTTTAAAAACGCAAACACTCCAACAGGACAATTAGATTCCCCCAAGAAAAACTTAGATCATTGTCAAAGATATGGGGGCAAGAAGGGGGGGCAAAGTTCATATCAGATTTCATGTATCATATGTAATCAGAAAATCCTAGAACCAATTTAATTCAAGGTGTCAATAGGAACACACGTCATTGATACAGGAGAATGTCAAAAACACCTGCCGGTAAGGAGCCCAGAGGCTGAGGGGACTGTTTTGTTATGTGAAAGTGTCTGTTTCTTCCCTAACTCTTTGAAAGGATCCCAGGGAACGACTTTAACATTTATTTTCTTATTATTGTTTTGAGTAGGGTCTCACTGCATAATTCTGGCTGGACTCACTATGTAGACCAGGCTGGCCAGAACCATCATTCACAGCCTCTCGAAGCACCAGCCACACCAGACTTGGAGGGCAATTAAAGTGTCTAGCAAAAGTAGGAAAAGGAGGGTGGGGCAAACAAAAACAAGACACACGAGTGCACACTAAGAAAATAAAATGGACTCTAAAGCAAGGAGTTGAACTTTTAACCTTCCCATTACAAAGCAACCTCACTATCCAGTTGGACCACAGAAGAAAACAGAAGTACCTTTCTTATCGCAGCATGAGCAAGTCTCTATCTCAGTGCCAGTTGCAGCCACAGCCTTCTGGGTCACAGACCTCTTAGAAGCTTCGGAAATAAACAACAGATCGGTCTGTACCGAGCTCACTTTCATCCTCGAGTGTCCCGTTGCCGAGTTACTGTGCAGGCATCCGGCAGAAAGCAGACACTGCCAGGAAGAAATGGATTGAGGCTCAGTTAACAGCGGGAGAGCCCGTGGTTCATTGTCTGGTCTGTGGTTCGCCGTGATCGTATAGTGGTTAGTACTCTGCGTTGTGGCCGCAGCAACCTCGGTTCGAATCCGAGTCACGGCATGGCGTCCTGGCTATCTTTTGCACCATTCTAAACTCTTAGACACAGATCTACCTGCTTCTGCTCATCCTCCCAAGGGAAAGTGGGGCAGTGCAAACAACTGCTCTCTCCCAAGCTCTATGAATTTGTCACCTACTGGCTCCAAGTCACTGCCCTGCTCAGAATAGCAGATCTTCCGAGGCATCCTTACACGTACAGACATTCACTTACAGACAATTCTTTCCAGCATCAGCGAGATTATTTGGCAGGAAATGAACCTTTAATGTCTTCGAACCCATCTTTACCGTCTGCAGCATGCTGTTATCAGTCAGCGTTTCTTCTTCATATTTGTATACATATAGTAATGCAACTATTGAAGCATCTTATGATAAAATGGTGCTGAAAGTCAACATCTGGATCAAATTACTGTGAACTTTCCTCAGCCCAGCAAGGGCTGTGAGAGGAGGGGGTAGGAGAGAGAGAGGAGGGACAGGATGCATCTATGAAGGTCAGAGGAATTGAAGCAACTCTGCTTTACCAGACTTGCAGGGCAAGTTCTCCCACCCACCTTAGAAAGGTGAGGTCTGTAGGCTTTGTTTATTTGTTTGTTTGTTTGTTTGTTTGTTTTGGGTAGGGCCCCATGCTATCCTGTAACGAATTCCTGATCCTCCTGCCTCAGACCCTGAGTACTAGGATTACAGACATTAGCTAACAAGCCAGCCTGGGTTTTGTTGCTTGATTCTCATGAGTGAATGCACCTCTGCTGTCCTGCCAGGTTTTCCCCATAGCTTTTGTGCCTTGGGAATCTGTCCACTACGGAGTGGTTATCACTCCCTCATTTGGTTTCCTTTTGGTTTGAGTGGGAGGGTGTATGTGTGTGTTCCATTACACTGGATTCCATCTTGGGGGCCTAGAGCATGCTAAGAACCTTCTCCAACACTGAGCTACAACGCCATCCTTATTTTGGTCTAATGAATGAGTGTGGCTACAGTGTGTGAATGGGTGCATTTGCTTCTAGTGTGTGAACTGCTGTGGACAGACTGGTCTGTAGAGTCTTTATACTTTCCACTCTAAAGCAGAAGAAAGGGTTTGTGGACCAGAAGATTCCTTTGCTTACAGGACAGAGTCCCTACTTCCAGTGCTAAACTTACCAGATCTCATGCTGTAGCTCAATCGAGCCTTAAAATTCCTGGGTAACCTCAGTGCTGTGATAATCTCTTACCCCAATAAGCCTGTATAGAAAACACACAGCCCAGTTATTAGATTTATAAGCTATATGCCTAGACTGGGCAGATACATCGTTATACTAACTTATTCCCCAGCTATGAGACCCCTGGTTACTTGCAGCTTCTCCAGGCCATGTGGATCTGCTCCATATTGGCTTCCACCTCCTCTCTCCCAGTCCTTCCTCCTTCCCTTCTCTCTCTTCACCTGTCCTCACTCTCTAAGACCTCCAGTCCCAGCTTTCTGGTGGGGCTGTGTCCAGGCTGCTGGTGTGGAAAGCATACTCACCTGGCAGGGGAGAGTCGATGGTCACAATGGTAGTTTTTCCATGGGGAGGCTCACACACTGGACTTGGAGTGAGCTGACGCCTGCGACTCCTCCAAACTCTCATAGCTGAGGTTGTTCACAGACTTCAAAAACTGTATTTATTTTCCTCTGGAAACGTCAGGCTTTGTTCCCCATCGGTGTGTGCTTAGTGGCTGTTTATAACAGATAAAATGCATGCATGTTTATTTTAATTTCCTATACTTTTGTTTACTGGTTTCTTTGCAAAACCTGGGACACTGAAAAACTATTAGGGGACAGAAAAGTGGTGACCGTGTGGTGACCGTGTGGTGACACGTTCTCAAAGAAGTTCCTTTGCCACAATTAAGGATTGAATTCAGAAACGTTCAGCGTTTGCTTTCGCTTTTCCAGTGCTAGGTACTGAACACTTAAACCCGTAGTCTCTGCTCCCTGTCATCTGAGGAGTGACCGGTCTATCTGTCAAGTCTTTAGTTCTTCGAAATGACAGCTTAATCAATCTCATTCATTTACAACTGAGGCTAAGGCAGGCGGTTCAAGACCTGCTTGGGCAATGCAGTGAGTTCTAGGCCATTCTGGCTCCTTATCAACACTGCGTGTAAAAATGAAAAGTGACAAGTATGGGTAGGATAGCCCAGTGGTGGAGGACACACAGCCCTCAGATCCATTCCTAGTACTGAGTGACAGAACATACTTCTCTCCCAAACATAACAATCCAACCCCTTTATAAACACAGGCCTTGTGAACCCCAGGATGCCTAGAGTGGCAAACATGGGAAAGGAGACCCAGACATGAGTCGACCTTTGGTTCAGGGTCAATTTATGAACCTGGATATGAAACTTGGAGTATAAGCCTAGCCATCCTGGCTCCTAAGAACATGCTGAGAACTGGGGTGATTATCCTGCTCGTAACAACTGTTAAGTCTCTTTCACGGAAAAGTAACAGCTTTCTGAGTGGATAGCACACCACCAAGTATGCTGAACTTTCCTAAAACTCACCCAACTTTCTGCAAGAACTGGGCAAGCACCAGCTCCACAGAATGACAGTACAGGAAGGGCAAGCATTAGTGTCCTTGTGACAGAGAACCTACACTGGCTGACAAAGCATATTTGGAAAAAAAAAAAAAAAGGTTTACAAAGATCGTGTTCAGAACTTGACTGTAGATCTAAGAGAACACTGGAACACTGGCTGTTAAGGGATAAAAAGCACTTTGAACTGGAGGTGACAAGAAGAGAAAGGGCAAGTTGATTTTTCATGAAAACAATAAAATTATAAGGTTGGATTTTAAAGAAGAACAGAGGATGTCTGGAGAGAAAACAAAAACAAAGGAGGAACTGTCTCTTAGCAACCCTTTCCCTGTTCTTTCACTTGCCAGGGACTCATTTCAAAACCTACTGAGCAGCTTTGTGCTGGCAACTAAACCCAGGCTTGGTGCGAGCCTTAAACAAGCACAGAAGAAATTCAAACCAAAATTTGAGTTACTCACCTGTAAGTGTGCTCTATGGTTTTAAGAAACAACACCAAACCAAAAACTCCAGACTTCAGATCAGCTCTGAGTCCTCATTCATGGTTTAAGCTCGGTTTCCAGGCATGCACAAATGCATGTGGGCTTCTCTGCTACTTCCCTCACAAAAAAGTCCCCAAATGGATCTACACCTCTCATTGGCTCCCCGGTGCTGTTTTCTGAGTGTGACCAGAATATTCTTCCTCTAAGGAGTAGGTTTTTGTATGTATCTCACACTCTAGGGCCTTCAGCTCAAGCAGAAACGTAAGGCCTCCACTTAGCAAAGACGTGCCCAGGGACAGGTAGGGCACTTGTACTGTGCACCCGTACGAGGCTCACAGAAGATGGGAAGGAAGCACCCACCCAGAAAAACTGATGTAGTAGAGATGGCCAGTGAGTGGGAAGGGCCTTGGAAACCAGTTTTGAGTAGGTCAGGGAGACTGCAGGCAGGTAGTCTTGAGGGTCCCCACCCCCAAATCTTCAGCTCCCTTTCTGGTTCAGCATTCCCCTCTCTGGGATTCCACTCCCACTTCCCCACTTCAGGTCTCACTCACTCTTCTTATGGCTCTCTATCCTCCTCTGTCTTGTCGGGTCTCTTCCTCCTTCCTCTTCAGGTCTCTCTCTCTCTCTCTCTCTCTCCTCTCTCTCTCTCTCTCTCTCTCTCTCTCTCTCTCTCTCTCTGTGTGTGTGTGTGTCTTCTGTTCTCTTGGGGCCAGATGCTGTCTCTCAGTATCTGAGCCTTGCTCTTACCTTCTTACCTGACCCTCTGCAGAGTCCAGGTTGATGGTCACCAATCGAGTCCCTAAACATTCTCCTTCCAACTGGGGACCTGTTTCATGTATCGCAATATCAAGAACAAAAGAGGGACAGATTGCCAAGTATCAGTTGCCCCTGCTCTATGCCTGAATCTCTCCCTATCCTTCTCAACTTTGTCTACCTCACTCTTCCGCCTATTCTCTCCCACAGGTGCCATGGCTCCACAGAATCCTCACCATAGCTGCCTGTCCTGTCTGCCCCATCCTCCTGTTTCCATGCCACTGTGGGTTCTAACGCTGTTCTTCTATTGCTGCGATAAAACACCAAATCCACAGGCAAATTACGAAAGAAAGGATTCCTCTGGCTTATGGTTCTAGAGTGAGAGTCCATAACAATGAGGCAGGCAGGCATGGCCAAAGGTGGCCAAAGCCAGAGGTGACAGATCACACCTCCAGCCAAACACAAGAAGCAGGGAGAGGAAATTAAAAGTGAGCTGAGGCTATAAACTCTTAAAGCCCACATTCCAGTGACACAGATCCTCCAGCAAATTCTATATCTCAGTGGTCCCGTGACTTCCCCACATAGGGGGACCAAGTGTTCAAATACATCAAACTACCACACCCTACCCTACACATGCCTTTCATCCCAGCACTCAGAAGACAGAATGGTAGATCTCAGTGAGCTCATGGCCAGCCTTGTTTACACAGCAGGTCCCAGGGCGTCTCCACTCTACACATCTCCACCCTATCTCTCCACTAATGTCTGTACCTCACTCTCCTCTTCTCTGTGAAGGTCACACTAGCCCAGCTATGTTTGCCTTCCTCTTTCCTCTCCATCTCTCAGCTCCTGCTGTGGTTGGTCTTTATGGGCATGCTTGTGAGAGCCTTTTCAGAAAAGATCCACTAAAGTGGGAAGTGGGACCTTCAAAGCAGATGGGGTTTTCCAGTCCAAAGCCTAGGTACAACAAGGGCCGAGGAAAACCAGTGTGTACCTGCCGTCTGGCACTTCTGCCCTACCAGCCTTTCTACCTCCAGGGCGTTAACAGTGTTGACCTGACACTAGCCTTACAGCCTAGACTCAATCCAAGTGATCCCTTGGAGCTCCAGGCCATCACCCCCAGCCCAGAACTGCAGAACCATCCTGTGAGATGACGGGCTGAACTGGTTTCTCTGCCTCCCAGTACAGTGATTGCTGTGGTGGACTGGCAACCTGCCCTCTACAGAACCCTGCTGCATTAGTCACTTTGCTTCTTGCTGTGACAAAACACCAGAGAAGCAAGTTAGGGAAGAACTTACTTTTGCTCATGATCTGAGAGTTTATCACAGCTGGGAAGACCCAGCACCCCAAGTGTGAGGCAGCTGATCACACTGTATGTGCAAAAGAAAGAGAGAGAGACAGAGAGAGAGAGGGGGGAGGGGGAGGGAGGGAGGGAGAGAGGGAGGGAGGGAGAGAGGGAAGGAGGGAGAGGGAGAGAAGGAGAGAGAGAGATGGAGAGGGAGAGGGAGAGAGAGAGGGAGAGATGGAGAGGGAGACAGAGGGAGAGAAGGAGGGAGGGAGAGGGAGGGAGGGAAGGATAGAGAGAAAGAAAGGGAGGGAGGGGGAGGGAGGGGGAGGGAGAGAGGGAGGGAGAGAGAGAAAGAAAGGGAGGGAGTGGGAGGGAGGGAGAGAGGGAAGGAGGGGGAGGGAGGGAAGGAGGGAGAGGGAGAAAGGGAGGGAGAGAGGGAGGGAGAGAGAGAAAGAAAGGAAAGAAAGGGAGGGGGAGGGAGGGAAAAAGAGGGAGAGAGGGACTGAGAGAGGGAGAGAGGGAGAGAGAGAGAGAGAGAGAGAGAGAGAGAGCCCACTGTGGGCTGAACTGCGATGGTCCTGCACACATCATTCCGGACAAGCCTCTCTCCTTCGTCAAGCCTCTCTGGAAACCCTTACAGCCACCCCTAGCAGTTCTTTTCTAGGTGATTCTGAATCTAGGCCCAGTTGACAGTGAAGATCAGCCACCATACTTCAACAAATCCCACCCCCAGAGCAGTTACTTATTGGAGCCTCTCTGTCTCCCCTTGGTTCTGGGTATGGCACGACCTGTGGTGAGGAACACGGACTCTTCAGCAGTGGCTGGAGCACAGCAGGAGCACAGTGCTCTGACGGGTGGAGTGGGGGAGCACTCCTATTTGGAGTCAACACTGCAGAGTCAGGACGTTTTAAAAACCCTTTTGTGTTTAAGTCATGTGCTCGGTACTGCTGGTGCCGAGGGCACTGCTACAGAGAGGAACTTGTCTACTTGTCCTCCCGATGCAGCTGGGCCGACGGATCACGAGTCCCCAATAGGACTGCTCCTGCTGTTCAGGGAGGCTGCTACAGCACTCTGGGTCTTTGCTCATCACAAGAAGCACTGATTAGAATACCAGCCTACAAACCGCCCATATGACACCTTTATTTTTAGAGACAGGGTTTCTCTGTCTGTCTTGGCATGTCCTCTCTGTAGACCAGGCTAGCATCTGTATGAACTGATAACATGAGCACTCCACAATACTGGAAGGTTTCATTGTAGCTGTGAGACAGGAATAATATACCTTGCATGTTAAGGTTTCTGTTTGTAATCAAAATAGGTAAGAATAAAGTCCTGCTTGTCCTAAGTTGTTTTGCAAGTTAAGGTTTTTGTTTGGAATTAAGAAGTTCCTGTTTGGGCTGGAGAGATGGCTCAGTGGTTAAGAGCACTGACTGCTCTTCCAGGAGTCCTGAGTTCAATTCCCAGCCACCACATGGTGGCTCACAACCATCTCTAATGGGATCTGATGCCCTCTTCTGGTGTATCTGAAGATAGCTACAGTGTACTCATATAAATAAAATCTTGAGAGAGAGAGAGAGAGAGAGAGAGAGAGAGAGAGAGAGATTCCTGTCTGCCCTGTGTTAAGTCCTTGTAGGGTGAGGTTTCTATCTGTAATTAAGAATACATTTTTGTGGCACCACCACTAAGTGTAGGTCAGCTCTGTGTATGGGGGCCCAGTGGAAGCTAGGAATGACCAACTCAGCTGCCACCCAGGCCCAGATCCAGGGCATTGAGTTGGCCCACCCCAACAGCTACCCCGTCTGTGAGCTGCTGGAGCATATGAAAGGGCCAGTCCTGTGGATACAGCTGCAGGATCTCCATGCCTCTTGGCAACAGCAGGAGATCCAAAAGGACTCCCAGTGAGGATCCAGTATCGATGGTGCAGCAGAAGCCAGAGGCCTTGAACCAGACCAGTGACTCACTGCAATGAACATTCATCTAAAGCAATTTGGGCAAGAGGGTATACACTGCAGCTTCCAATGCTACTGCGTCCTATGTGATGGGGAAGCTGGAAAGATGGAAGAGCTGTGTGGTGATGTGGGAATTTCTGGTTTCTTTGGAGATTCATTTGTGTCATGTGATGTTTCTCTGGAAACTGCCTTTTGAGAGGATGTTTTGCTGAGGCAGACACTTGAGAGGACGCATGCTGTTTGGAAGGAGTGTAAAATTGAACCCAACAGACAGCGAGTGACTCTCTTGCATTGGTTTGCCTTGCAATGCTTTGCTGGTCTTTGCTTGTTGTGACTTTGCAGAGGGAAACGCGCCAAAGAACTCATGGTATTCCAGCTGCTTCTTGCCACTTCCTCTGACTTACGCCAATTTGGCAGATCCTTGCAGTTTCTGCTAGATGGAGCAGCTGCTACTGACTGGTGTTTGGTGTCTGCTATTGGACTGAACTGTTGATATCCTGATATCAAAGATCAGAATCACCCCCAAAGAACTACTTCTAAACAGCTCTACAACCCCCTCTGTCCTATTAACCATCTTTCTCCCCTGCTTTTGGTTAGTGGGCTAGAAGCGAGGTTGAGGCATTAAAGAACCCCAAATAAAGTAGGGTTTGAATAATCTAAGCCTACAGAGTGGTGTGTAAACTGCAGAACTGGAGACATGACAGCTGTGACAGATGTGAGAAAAGGCCGTGGGGAACAGAGGAGCAGGACCAGGTCATTACCAGTAGTGTCAGCAGGGTCGTGTGCAGCAGCCTGGAACTTTCCCAGACTCAGCCCATGTACAAGCTGCCCAGCTGCACAATTGCCCTGGCTCTGAACAACTCCAGGATGCTGGACATGAAGAATGGACGTTTACTGGATTGGACCTTTTCAAAAGACCTCCATGGTCCATGCTTCTCCCAGAGGCCATGCTGGTCAGCGCCCCAAGCTTCAGCAGAGGACCGTATTGATACCTGTGAGCTAACTGCTACTGGACACCAGGCAGAGGTCCTTGGCACATGCTGATGCCAGAGACCAAGTGGATGTTCCTGGTCTGTGCTGTTGCCAGGAACTCATGTGGCAGCCTAGGATCCATGCTTCGCTGACTGTGAGAGGCAACAAAGCGACCCTTGCAGTGTTATGGATGACTCAGACACACAGTAGACAAAGAACATGAAATGCTTCCGTGACAACCCCTGTCTACCTCACCTCAAAGGTGATAGTGCAGAGAGGAGGCCATCAAGAAGAATTTTAAAAGTTGTGAGGTGGGAGTCTGGAGTATAGCTCTCCATGGTCAGTGGCTTCTGACTGGGGTGCGGTGGAGAACTCAGTTTCCCTGGGGAGGCGGAAGATGGCCACTAGGACTTTGACCATGTTCCAGTGAGTGTATGGACGACATAAAATGGAATCTTTTTTCTTCTCCTTTCTTTTTTTTGGGGGATCACAGGGGCAGAGAGCAGACTGGGAGGTGAGGCAGATAGGAATGTATGACAGGAGATTCCCAAATAATTAATAAAAATATTGTGTTAAAATAAAGAGACATTCCTGTTTCTTAGAACTTATGTAAACTGCTTGCAGCCTATTCACATAATACCTTCTTCCTTCCATTTCTATGGATCTTTTAAACAGTGTGTAACAGCCACCCTTTCACCCCAGTTAACATCTTATCTCCTATAAAAGGGACTTCCAGAAACCAGCAGGGGCTGCTCTTTTAAACCTTGACACAGGGCGAGGAGCCGGTTGTCCACTCCCCAGATCCAACACAAATTACATGTTGCTTTATTTGGACAGTCATGTATTTGGTCTTTTCTTTGAGACTTTATCTAAGCTGCTTTGGAACATGAGCTGTCAGGATGACCCTTCCCACAATTTCTAACACACACACACACACACACACACACACGTAAAAGAGATCAGTGTTTT
>JANHMN010000001.1:57640561-57660038 GCA_030674055.1 Rhabdomys pumilio | reverse complement strand
GTGTGTGTGTGTGTGTGTGTGTGTGCGCGCGCGCGCGTGTGTGTGTGTCTGTTGGACTATTACTGGTGGTTGGTGGCCTGTGTACACTACTGCAAATGCCTCTTGGGGCCAGAGGCCTGAGGTCCTTTGGAGCTGGAATTACTGGTGCCTGTGAGGTGCCTGTGGTAGGTGCTAGGAGCTGAACTTACTCTCTGACCCATCTCTCCAGTCATCCCTTGACTTTGTTTAGTCCGTTCTGTGTTCTCGATGTATAACACACAATGCTTCTCCAACAAGGGGAACAGACAAGGCTGATTCTCTAGCTGTGGCTCCTGTATCTATGGAGGGCTGGTGCTAGGATGGTTCCAGTTGACAGCCCGTTTATCTGGGGCTATCTTAGGGGCATAAGCTACCACCTATTGACCACCTTTGTGTTTCATTCTTGTGACTACTAAGTAAGTATTAAAAACAAACAAACAAACAAGCAAATGTAAAGATCCCATACTTGGGAGACAGAGGCAGGTAGATCACTGCGAGTTCAAGGCCAGCCTGGTTGGTCTACATAATGAGGTACCCAGGCATATACAGTGAGACCCTTTCTTGAAAAACAAACAACGAAAAGCTATAGCCTGGCTCTGGGCAGCTGCTTTTCAGTTTAATGTTGTGAAGGATACTGCAAATTCTTTGCCCTGGCTTATATCCTAGGTGGATGGAAGGGAGGGATGATCTAGGCACACTCCCAATCCCTGGCCCTCGAAGGCATGGAAAGGACTGGCAGAGGTCTCATCAGCTCTCCCATGGAAATCTGCCTATGGCTTCCAAGGGAGAGAGAAGAGTTCAGAAGCATTTTGGGTTTTTTTGTTTTGTTTTTGTTTTTGTTTTTTGTTTTTTTTTTTTGCAGAAGCATTTTGTAAGTATCCCCTACCTGGTGGTGGAGATCTGAGTCTTGAGTGCTCCGGCTGAAGTTTCCAGATTTTTGTGTTCCAGAAAAGTAAACTGCACTAGGGACACAGGCTATTACTAGAACTGAGACATGTATACTGGGAAAGGAAAAGCAGAGGAGCACAGACTCAGGCCCCTTCAAGGTCATTTACATAGCTTCCTCTTTTTCCATTTGTGTATCATAGGTTTTCTTCCCCCATATTCTTTTATTGTATGTATCCTGACCGTGGAAGTGTTTTCAGTCTCTCTCTTTTAAAAAAACAAAACCAACTGGTATCTGTGAAAAAACAGGAGGTGAGGCCCCCCAAGGAGCCAGAAGGAGCCCCTTTCTAACAGCAGCTGGAAAAAAAAGGAAGAAGTGGGGGGAATGGACTAATTAGGATGTTTGCAGTTGAGGAATCGCTCACAGGAGACAGCCCGCTTCCTGCTCTGTGAGCCCCTCAGTGGCCTCAAGTCTCAGGCCCTTTCTGGAAGCATTCTTGCCCTATCTCAGAAACCAGGCTGAAGTCAGCTGGAGCTGGTAGCTCATGACTCAGTCCAGCCGTTGGGAGACTGAGGCAGGAAGACCACAGCAACCTCAATGCCGTACCACACAAGGATCTGAAAATAGCCTGGGCTACAATCCTGTTGCAAACAAAACCAGTGAGCTGTGTAGTGCTAGATGTGAGGACTGTTTGTCTATAGGTGAGGTAGTCATCCAGGCTCCAGTGGGGATAGAGAGAGAGTAGTTCTCGGTTCCTCTCCCCACATGGGGCACACAGCACAACACCTACTGTGGCATGAGCTGAGGTGTATTGTTCATACACTGTGGTCATACTCTTCAATACCAAAATTGGGTTCAGCTGTCTCTCAAAGATAGAGCAAGTGTTCAATATGCCCTATGCCTTAGGATAGCTGCCCAGTGTGCATACACACACACATGCACACCCGCGAGCACACACACACACACCACAAAAGCACCAAATGAAGGACTGATAACCACAAACAGATTTAAAATTCGTGAGAGTGATGTGGCAGGGAGGGAGAGGAGTGGAGCAGAGCATGCATTCAGTCATGCTACTAGGAAATAAAATTTAGGTTGGGCGGAATGGCATGGGCCTTTAAGCACTTCAGAGGTTGGAGCTAGAGGCTGAGGCAGAGGCAGGTTCATCTCTGTGAGTTCTGAATGCATAGGGGCACAGTAAAGGAACTGACAACATAACCTTCCATAGTATGGTTAAAAGGAAGGCTTTTATTGTAGGTAAAAAAAGAGAAAATACACACACACACACACATATATATATATATGCAGAGATTAAAGTGATTTAATGTAAGAACCTGAGTGTGGACCACTTTTTTCAATATCTAAGCAGTTGTGTATTTTACTTTAAGTGAAATAAGCTTTAATAAATGTATGTTTGCATAAAAATTGTGGGAAGGGTCATCCTGACACCACATATCCCAAAGCAGCTGAGAAGTAGCAAATATTGAAAAATCCGGGAACAAAAATGAGTGTGTTCGATCTAGACAGCAGAAACAAAAGATCGCTGGGCAGAAGGACGATAGTGCCGAGACTCGGATTCGAACCGAGGTTGCTGCAGCCACAATGCAGAGTACTAACCACTATACGATCACGGCAAGCCACACGCCCAGCGACAGGGTCTTCCCTCGGAACACTACACACTAAACGATCGTGCCCTACGGTCCGGAACAATTATAAAGACCCGCTGGGAGCTGCTGTTCATTAGCGCCCTGCCCTGACCTCAGCCTTTTGCCCCTCTGCTTCCTGCCGAGCGCCTGCGCAGGGTACTTACAATGGCTTGGCGGTCTAAGAGGCCCGGAGGCGCCTACTGGTCTATGCTGGTTTCCATGCTTCCCTTCCGCCTGTAGTACAGAAGGCGGCCGCAGTAGCTAGTGCTGAGCCTGAGATTTCTCGTAGTTAGTTGAATGATGAGGGCCGCTGCTGAGAAGGCCGTGGGTCCATTCCACTCTTGTAGATGCTCTTTTCCCCAGGGCATCTCCGTCCTGCCCATCTCCGGAGGGGGTAAACCCCATAGGGTCTTTTCAAAAAGCTGGAAGCAAAGCAGCAGTCTACAGAAGCAAACCTTTAGAGACCAAAACCATCACCGCCAGTCCCCGGATTCTTTACCGCGTGGCCTACTCTTTGTTTCTGTGATTTATTTTGCTTTTTCCATATACTGTGTACATTAAATTGGTTCTGAAATTTTCTGACCGAGAATTATGCTGCAGTCTCTCTTCTTGTATGAATTTCCTTAGCCATGGTGTGTTTCTGTGAGGTAGAATAGCTACCCTAGAATAGTGTCTCCGTGTTTTATTAAAACCCTTTCTGTTTTCTCTGCTTTGGGAACTTGTCTATAACTTTTATTATTTTAAGGTTTAATTTTATTACTTTAGGGTTTGAGACACATGCTTTTGGGTCCCCACAGCCTGTGTTTGGGTGATATGCTTCTGTTTCTGGTTTCTACTCTACTGTTACGTGTTAGTTGTTCTAAAAAGTCCGACCGACCGCAGCTCAGAACAGACCACTCCAGACCACGCGGTTCCAAGGGGGAGGAGGTTTATTCAGGAGAAAGGGCAAAGGTGGGGGGAAGAAGGTGGAAGGATAAGAGAGTAGAGAAGTAGAGGCCAGCCATGACCACGTGGAAAGAGAGGAAGGGGGCAAGCAGCCCCTTTTATAGTGGACCAGGCCTACCTGGCGGTTGCCAGGTAACTGTGGAGAGGAGCATACCTGGCTGTTGCCAGGTAACTGTGGAAGTGGAGTTTAGACAGAATACTAACATTAAGTATTTTTGCTTCTTCCCATGTTGTCGATCCCACACTCCACGTTATTACTTTTGTCTAAAGGGTCAAATGTGTCTAAAAGTCATGTCAGTATCAACATAAGTGATATCCTTACCATATCCGATGTTCTCCCTTCTTTTGTGCCTACAGGACTCCCTCCTACGGTTGTGAGTGGGGTGGTATCCCATGCTAATGATTTTGTTTGTTTGTTTGGAGGTGGGTTCTCCACAGCCCTGGCTGTCCTGAACTCCCTATGTAGACCAGGCTAGCCCCGAATTCCTAGAGACCTGCATCCTGAATGCAAGAAATAAGCGTGTGGACCACTGCTCCTGGCTGGTTATGAATTCTCAAGGTATTTATAGGTCTCGATGTACTTTTGTTTTACTGTTTTGTTGTTGCTGCTGCTGTTATTGCCCGTGCGCGTGTGTGTATATGTGTGTGTGTGTGTGTGTGTGTGTATTAAAAATTGTCTTTGTGCCAGGCGGTGGTGGCACACGCCTTTAATCCCAACACTTGGGAGGCAGAGGCAGGTGGATATCTGAGTTCGAGGCCAGCCTGGTCTACAGAGTGAGTTCCAGGACAGCCAGGACTACACAGAGAAACCCTGTCTCGAAAAACCAAAAAAAAAAAAAAAAAAAAAAAAAAAAAAAAAAAAAGTCTTTGTAGTCGGCCCAGGCTGGTAGGGTGCGATGACTACTCTTAGTTGTCAACTTGACTACATCTGGAATTTCCTAACACCCAAATGGCCAGGTGCACCTGTAAGAGATTTTTTTTTTCTTAATTAAATCATTTGAAGTGAGAAGACTCATTTCTAATCTGGATCTCTGAAGTGGGAAGATACACTTTTAAACCATATCTTTTGAGATTTATTATAACAGTTATATATATTTATTATAACAGTTATATATATAGAGAGAGATAGAATGATATCTATATATCGATATCTATATACCATTCTATATGTTGTGTGCCTAGAAGAATAATACAGCGGGGCGTGACCTTGAAGTTTTGATTCTCCTGGTTTAGCCTTTCCTGTGTTGAGATTACATGCAGGGGCCACCAAGCCCAGCCCGCTTAACTTTAGGAGAATTTATATGGCACAGAATTTGCAGTTAATTTTTCATTGTTTTTTGCTTCAGCACTTCAAAGATTTGGTGTAGCTGTCTCCTGACTTAAATGGCTTCGGTAGAATCCTGAAACTGCAGAAAAACCTTGATACTATCCTTCCTTTTGTACCTGTGTATATATACATTGTGTTTTTCTTGGGCAACTTTGAAATGTTTCTCTTGGCCCTAGGATTTGATTAAAATGTGTGAGCTAATTTGACTTGATGTTTCTTGTGTTTATTAGCTACAGAATAAAGCCAGTCATATATCAATGCATTTATTAAGTAGGTTGGTGGGGACCACAGGAAAAATCTCAAGGGTTTCAGATGCTGTCGGGTGACAGACTTAGGTTTTTTGATTGGCAGAGCCTACTTGTGTACTTTTTTCGAGACAAGGTTTCTCTGTGTAGCCCTGGCTGTACTAGAAATCTTTCTGTAGACCAGGCTGGTCTCAAAGTCAGTGATTCTCCAGCCTCTGCCTCCCAGGTACTGGGATTAAAGTCCATGCCTCTGCTGCCCGCCCACATAGTTGTCTGCTAGGGATACATTTTAGGGGCTGGGGAGATGGCTCAGTAAGGACCTGGGTCCAATTCCCAGCACCCACATGGCAGCTTACAAACTCACTGTCGGTAACTCCAATATCTGGCATCCTCATACACATACATATATACAAGCAAAACACCAATGCATATAAAATAAAAATAGATAAATTATTTAAAAATTATCTTTAAAAAAGAATATATTTTAAAGATTTTAATAGTCAGAAAGATGGTAGGTGTGACACAAGTGGGCAATGAAAAGCCTTCAAAGGGACTAAAAACAGCTCAAGATAATTTGGCTCTGGGCCTTACAAAAGATTTAACATAAATAGGTTTTCCTGTGACCCCCACCCCCCATGGGAACTTTGGTTTATAGACATATGGGATGCAATGGGACGACATCCTCAGGGGAGCAATTGGGAAGCCAACTGTACGGCGTCAGTAGCATGCCTTCTGGCACATTCCTGGCTATGGAGATAATTCTGCTCAGGGAATTCTAACAGGTGAACAAACTATGTTCTGATTGCTCCTAGCATTTAGGTTGAGGTATACGGAGGCACAGAGGGAACCACAGGCCCATGATTTGTTGAGATGTGGCAGATATCTCCCACCATATACCTGTCTTAGCAGCAAGATCCTGGCCAATTCTGGGTGCCCTAAACTGACCTTGGTTGGTATACTATCTGCTCGCTTCCCAGCTGTATGCAGCGGGAGAGGCCTGTACCTACTCTGAGAGGACACTGGGATCTCTCTGTTTCATAGGTAGTAGTCTCTTCAAAGTCCCCTCCCCCTTTACTCACACTTTTCAAGTACCCCAATTCTTCATGAGTTAGGGTTCTTAAGTTTTCCTTATATTTCATGAATCTTGGTCTTTGTTGTTAGTTTGTTGTTCTTGTTTTGTTATGCGATTTATTTAATATATATGAGTGGTTTATCTGCATCAACATCTGAGCATCAGACCCAATTATAGATGGTTGTGAGCCTCCACATGGTTGCTGAGATTTGAACTCAGGTCTTCTGGAAAAGCAGCCAGTGCTTTTAACTGCTTTTAACTGCTGAGCCATCCCTCCAGCCTCAGTTATTTTAGTTTTCGTTTGTCTATTTTGGCTCTGAGTTTCAGTTTGGATATTTCCAACTGTTTATGGATATATGTTCCCTGATCATGTGTTCTGCAACGTGTAACTTATTGGTAATCCCTCTGTGAAGTCGTCAACTCTGACATTAAAAACAAGGATCTATTTATTTTATGTGTATGTGTACCTGAGTGCATGCCTGTGCACCATGTGCATGCAGGAGCCTGTGGGGCCAGAAGAGGCATCAGTTCCCTGCAACAGGAGTGGTTGTGATCCATAGTGGAGTGGGTGCTGGGAACCAAACCTGGTTCTTCTGAAAGAACAGCCAGTGCTCTTAACCATGGAACCATCTCTCCAGTCCCAGCATCATGTTTTTAACCTCTAAAATATAACAGCCATATTCCACATCTTTACGGTTTGGCCTATGAAACACAGGCAGAAGTCTCCTCTCCTGCCTGGCATGTTCACACATGCCTTTAATCCCAGCACTTGGAGGCAGAGGCAGACAGATCTCTGTGAGTTCTAAGCTGGCCTGGCCTAGTTAGTGCCAGGACAGCCAGGGCTACATGGGGGGGTGGGGGGTGTCTTTTCTCCTACTTCTTTTGAGACAGGGTCTACTATGTTGCCCTGGCTAGCCTAGAACTCACTATGTAGATCAGGCTGGCCTCAAATAGAGAGCTACCTGCCTTGGCTTTCTTAGTTCTGGGATTAAAGGCATATGCCATCATGCCTGGCTGTTCTCTCCTAATTCTAACATAATGACACATCTGATTCTGTTTCAGTGATGGATTTTTCTACCCATGGGTCATGGCAACCTATGCCTTGACATGCCCGATGTCTTATTTAGGGTTAAAACTCCCTGTCTGTCTTAGTTTGAGTTTTATTGCTTCGAAGAGACACCGCTACCATGACAACTCTTATAAGGGAGAACATTTAAAAATGAGGCTGGCTTACAGGCTTACAGCTTCAGAGGTTCAGTCCATTATCACCATGGTAGGGAGCATGGCATCATGCAGGCAGACACGGTGCTGGAGAAGAAGCTAAGAGTACTATATCTTGATCTGGAGGCAGCAATAGGAGATTTTGTGTCACATTGGGAGTAGCTTGAGCACTGGAGACTTCAAAGCCCGCCCCCACAGTGACATACTTCCTCTAACAAGGCCACACCCCCTACCTAATAGTGTTACTCACTATGGGCCAAGCATTTAAACATATGAGTCTATGGGGACCATACCTATTCAAGCCACCACAATGACGAAAGTCAAAGGGGAGGAAAGGGTTTATTTGGCTTACCCTTCCATGTCACTGCTCATTATCAAAGGGAGTCAGGGGAGGAACTCACACAGGGCTGGAATCTGGAGGCAGGAGCTGATGCAGAGACTAGGGAGGAGTGCTGCTTACTGGCTTGTTCATCATGTTTTGCTCAGCCTGTTTTCTTATAGGACCCGAGACCAGTAGCCAAGCAATGCTGGTGGTAGGTCCTCACCATCAATCACTAATTAAGAAAATGTCCTACAGGCTGGCCTATAGCCTGATCTTATGGAGGTCATTTTCTTTACTAATGTTCCCTCCCTCTCAGATAACTTTAGCTTGTGTCAAGTTGCCATAAATCTATCAAGCACACTTGGTATTCCTTATATAGACATTGTGAAGTTTTTCTCTACTGGCTATTATGGTAGTCATGAACGTTCCCCAGAGACACTTGACTCTCCGCTTGATCCTGGGATTTGGCCTCAGACCCCTTTGGTAGGTGGGCACTATCTGAAGGCAGTGAACTGGTCCATGGCAGGACTACCTTATTTCTTCTCACTTCCCAGGCCTTACCTGATTCCCAGGGTCCGGAGACCTGCATCTCATGGGTTTTGTCTGCTTCTTGCCCTTCGTGGGGAAGGGAGAGTTTATACAGGAGATTATGTCAGGTTTCTGTACTTTACGGGACGTCTTTGTTCTTTGTTTCATCTCAGTGGGACATGTGACCGTCGGTATTCTAATGTGCCTTTCCAAACATTTTCTTTTGTACCCTTCCCCCAGCCTGCCGGCCTGTCAGCCTTAGCAGGCCTGTCACCCTGAGCAGGCTGGGCCGAGCTGCTTACCACTAAAGACCGAATAACAATAGGACCTGAGAAGCAGCTTGCCTTGGAGACCTGTTGTCTGCCACAGCAGTCGAGTTGAGTAGATTGCCTGCTGAGCTTGCTTGATACACCTCTGGGCCGCGATTAAGGATGCACACCCCTCACCCATGCTGCTGAGCCGAAGTGCCGAAGAGACTCTTCCTGTGGGGGTGGAGTCTCCCCCTTTTTATTTGATGGTCGTACATTAAACTTTGAGCCTCGATCAGAGAACTTTGTCCTGGCTTCATTTCTTTCTGCCCTTGTACCCTTCCCTAGCCTCTCTTGCAGGTGAACCCGGTTTAACTGTGGCTGCTGGCGGCTACATCTTTTGATCATTGTCTTTTTGTCACAGCATACATTATAGATTATATACACCCACCTGATATACCCACAAGGGAGCCATGTCTTCCTGACAGAAGCAGGTGATATAAAGGAAAGACATGGCAGATATACCCTACGTGGGCTGTGTTGTCTGGGTTGAGCAGCTGAAGTTCCAAGGTCTTTAGGAAAGTTTCCAAAAGTGATACCTGAGTCCTTGGGTTTTGCATAGGCCTAGAGAGGACCAACTGGAATGAGCTCACCTTATTTCCTATCAAGCAGCCCCTTTGCAATAGGAGGAGAATATTGCTGGTACCAGATAAGCGGAGGATGTAATTCCTTTTCCTGGCCCCCATAGTGTGATGGGCACACCTAAAGCTGTGATGGAATGGCCTGCCAACCCATCATCTCATTCCTGGTGCGTTTCAAGGCCTGAGGACTCTCTGACCTGGCTTGGTCCTCTGCCGTTGACTCAGCCTACCTGACTGCTTGCCAGTCCACCAGTTCCCTGTCTGGACCTGACGCTTTTCCTGCACCCAGCCTGTTTTCTGCTTCAGGTCTGGTCCAGCTTTTCACCTTGCAGTTCGATTCTGCAGTTTCACAATCAGACCTTACTCAGCGCTCCCTCCCAGCACTGGTCTGCTTAGTTATCTTATCAAAACGGACTCTTTCTCAGCCTACTTCTGAAGCCACTTAAACTACACCGCAGCCTTTTAAACTCATATTCATTCTGTAAACCATATAGATATACAGATTCTGTAATACATATATAAAGATTAGTGCAAGATGTATGATATGAATTTATTTTATTATTTTTTGGGGTTTTTTTTTTTTTTTTTCCTTTTTGGTTTTTCGAGACAGGGTTTCTCTGTGTAGCCCTGGTTGTCCTGGAACTCACTCTGTAGATCAGGCTGGCCTCGAACTCAGAAATCTGCCTGCCTCTGCCTCCCAAGTGCTGGGATTAAAGGCGTGCGCCACCACCGCCCGGCATGATATGAATTTATATTAACAATTGTTATTGGAATAAAGAACTTGCATTGGACTTAACCAAACTACCCAGGTAGGTTTTTTGTTTGTTTGTTTTTTGTTTTGTTTTCCAAATTGCCATCACTGAAACTGCTGAACCTTGTGAATTTTTTGTTATTCAGTAAATTCTGGCACAGTGGAAAGACAGCAATTCTGTCTATTTCTGCCATAAATATGCACCCTGGCTAATACTTCTGCTCTCACAGCTATAGAAAGCAGCACGCAGACGGATAGAGATTCTATAGTAAACCCCACTAATCTGTATGATGATAACAAATCAATAGCGTCTATGTACTTCCTTCAAGAATGAAGGCCTACACCCAGAAGGGCTCTTCACACCAGCTTGATCACTGCCTCTTTCACAAGTTCCCCTTTCCTAAGACACCTTAGCTCTAGAAACTGATGAAAACCGAGGACCATCATGTGTCTAGCTTTTCTCTAGATCGGCTGCAGTTGCAGAAGATAACAGCCACCGGGCCCACGGGACTTTTAACAAATGCTGGAAAGATGGGAAGCTTTCCTTACTGCTGCATGCTCAACAGAAAATACAAGGTTCTTCAGGATAGTAACAATTAAAAAAAAAAAAAAAAAAAAGAGGGTACATATGAGTGTCAGCCACCATACAAATACTCAGAAACCTACCTTACAGTACCAGAAGCTCACTGACGACACACTGACGGAGAGACTGAAGCCAAAAGGAGGAAAACAGCAGCTGTTCTGTAAGCTCACGCCGCCTAAAGGCAATGCTTGTCAACTGCACATCTGTCTGTTACAGACTTCCATTGGCTCCCACAGTGTCTCGGGTGGATTTCTAAGGACAACAACCTGCCAAGAAATAACAGAGCTGTGGTGGTTCTTCCTGGTTGTCACCTTGACTTCGTCTGGAATGAACTACAATCCAGAAATGGAAGGCACAACTGTGATCCAGGCATGGTGGCTGTGAAGAGCTTAGACCCAGGCAAAGTAGTACATGCCTTTAATTCCAGGAGACTGAAGCAAGCAGATCCGAGTTCAAGGCCAGCCTAGGACAGAGCAAGTTTCAAATCCAAGTGTGGGGGTATACACTTTTAATTTAAACCATATCTTCTGCTGGAGGCCTATATAACGAAAGGAGAACTGTTCATTCTTCTTTGTCTGCTTGCACTTAACTTGCCAGCACATCTGTTGGGACCTACTTCTTCAGGATTCCAGCTTATGCAGAAGACCAGCTAAAATACCTGGCCTCTTGGGACTGAGGAACCATTAGATTCTTGCACGACCCATTCGCAGCTGCCCATTGTTGGGTTAGTTGGACTACAGACCATAAATCGCTCCAATAATTTCCCTTAATATATGGAGTCATTCCGTAAGTTCTGTGACTCTAGAGAATCCTGATTAATACAATGGCCAAGGGCTAGAGAGATGGCGCAGCAGTGCAGAACACTTGTCCTTGTTGGGGAACTTGGGTTTTATTCCTCACACCATTTGTAATTCCAGTTCCAGGAGATGTGTCTAGGTCACTGTTCTATTGCTATGAAGAGACATCATGACCAAGGCATCTCATAAAAGAAAGCATTTCATTGAGGGCTTGTTTACAGTTGCAGAGGTTTAGTCCGTTGTCATCGCAGCAGAGAACGTGGAGCTGGGACAGTAGCTGAAAGATACATCCTGACCTGCAGTAATTGGGCACCACTTCAACAAGGGCACCTCTCCTAACCCTTCTAGTCCTTCTCAAACAGTGCCACGTTCTGATGGCTGAGCATTCAACCTTATACACCTATGGGAGCCACTCTCATTCAAACCACCACAGGATCTAATGGATCTTCTGGCCTCCAGGGACACCAGCATTCACATGGAACCTGTGTATACATGTAGGCCAAGCACTTATATGTGTAAGATAAATAAATCTAAGTGTAGCCACTGCTATCTGCATGCTATTCTCTATCATGTGGGAGAAAACAGCAGCCACGAAAAGGAACAAAAGGTTTCTTTCTTTTTTTCTGAGACAGGGTTTCTCTGTGTAGCCCTGGCTGTCCTGGAACTCACTCTGTAGACCAGGCAGGCCTTGAACTCAGAAATCCACCTGCCTCTGCCTCCCAAGTGCTGGGATTAAAGCGTTTGCCACCACTGCCCAGCTAACCAAAGGTTTGTAAAGAAAGGAGGAAAGGCAAAGAGGAAAGAAACCATCTGGATAGTCTTCCCCCTGGACAGGCAGTTTGTCAGGAAGCTAGCTAAGACAGTGGTTCTCAACCCTTTCTTCCTCCTCCTCCTCTTCCTCCTCCCACTCCTCCTCCATCCTGGAACTTGCTCTGTAAACCAGCCTGGCCTGGAACTCAGAGATATGCGTGCCTCTGCTTTCCAAATGCTACAATTAAATGTGTGCTCCACCACGCCTCTCCCTCTCTCTCTCTTTAAAAGATTTATTTATTTACTCATTTTATGTGTATGAGTATACTGTAGCTGTCTTCAGACACACCAGCAGAGGGCATCGGATCCCATTACAGATGGTTGTGAGCCACCATGTGGTTGGTGGGAACTGAACTCAGGACCTCTGAGAGCAGTCAGTGCTCTTGACTGTTCCAGGACTGTCAATCTTTTTAAATGGCTGCTGAGACTTTTCCATACAGTATTTCATGCTACGGTGACTCCCAACCATACAGTTATTATCATTGCTACTGTAATTTTGCTACTGTTATGAATGGTAATGTAAATATCTGATATGTAGGATATCTGATACTCCATCCTTGCTGTCAACCCTCTCCCCCAGACTAGTCCTCTCAGGATCTGAGTGAGACACCACAATAAACAAACAAACAATCAAACACAGTTACTGATGGACTTTGAAGCATCTTGGGCATTTCTGTCCAAACATACATCACTGAGTCTGTGTACCTGTGCACTGTGGTCCTCTGATGTACCTCCTCCTGAGCTAAGGCCAGAGAGTAGCCCTGCCCTAGGCCAGCAAAAAAGGAACATGGGTACGGCAGGGAACACTGGAGCAGGATTGGGCATGCCCCTGGGGAAGATACATTTGCAGAACGGGCTTAGTTAGAACAGGATATAAATGCCATCGTGTGACAGTGCTACACCCATGTCACCATTATTGAAGCAAACATTTTCGGGAGTAATCAAAGACACTTCTGGAAAAGACTGCAGTAGTGTGGCTTGTAATCATAAACTAGGAAAAAGGAAACTGAATAATTCATAATTTAAGAAACATCTTCCCCCCCCCCCCCCGCCCCCAAACATAATAGAAAGACAATAGTTATAGCTCCAGAACCCTATGTGCAGAAACAGGAGGGTTCTGAGATCAAGACCAGCTTGACAATCAACCCTCCATGTTTATACTGATGATTCCCGTCCCTGTAAAACAGTGCTAGAAAAACACAAAACAAACAAACAAACAAAAAAAAAACCACTCCATTTTTCTGGCCTGAGGCTATGAACAAATTACTCTTAGAGTTTTTTTTCTGTTGTTGTTATTGTTAGACAGGGTTTTTTTGTTGTTGTTATTGTTAGACAGGGTCTCACTATGCATCCCTGGCTGGCCTGGAACTCACAGATGCCCACTTGCCCCGGTCTCCTGAACCCTGGGATCAAAAGTCATGAGCCACTATGCCCGGAATTTTTGAGTGCCATCTTTGTAAAAATAATACTAATAATGTGCCAGCAGCAGAAAAAAACGGAAGCACCGCGGTTAGCTAGTCTAAAGGAATGTCCATTTTCCAAATCTCACCACCCGTGATTAGCAGAACGCGCTGATTTTTCACAGAGACAGTGTAGGAGACACCGTGCTGCCCGTAGGTGAGTCAGGCGTCACCACGACGGCCACACTGGCTTCGGAACCCCCTGGCTCTTCCCCCTACTCCCATTCCCGGAGTCCACTTCTCGAGTTCGCAGGAACGGAAGAAACCGACCGCACTCCCCCACCCCCCACGCCACGTCCCGCCGCCACCCGGAGGTTCCAGGGACCCAGCAGGGCTCTGCAAAGGAGCCCAAGTGCGCTTCAGGGTCAGGTCCTTCCGAGACCCCGAGCACGAGCGAGGAGCTGGTCACCCCGGGTGTGTACTGGAGCTTCGGCGCGGTCCGCGTCGGAGAGCGCGGTGCAGGAGCTCAGGGAGGCCGGACGGGAGGGACGGTAGCGGGGTGCGGTGGACAGGGCAGCGCAGGGCAGGAGCCTGGAGCAAACAAGACCTGCGGAGACAGTCGCGTGCAGGGCGCGGCTGTAGGGGGTGAAGGAATGGATTTTTATGGGGTGCAGAATGCGAGGGAGAGGAGAGCAGAGGGCTCTGCAGGAGAAGAAGAGACGACCTTCACCTGTCTGAATTTTTAGAGGCAGCCACCGACTGATACACTTAACGTTTGACTAGCCGTACAGAGGCCGCGTCTTCGTGGGTGTTTCTGTAGCTCGCGGGGCTAGCTAGCACTCTGCGTTGTGGCCACAGTAATGTGGATGCGAGTCCGAGCCAAGTAAGTAGTTTCTACCTGGTTAAATAGCCCTTCCTCTGTCCACTCTTCTCACCACCTCGGTCTTTACTAAGACCACAGTGCCTGTGGCTGAATTGAAAAAAACAGAAAACAAAAAACACTTGAGACCCTGAAACTGCCTTTGCCTTTTCTGAGCGAAGTGTAAGAACCAAGAGAGGAGGGGCTGCCTTGCAGCCATCCTCACTGAGGTCTTCATTTGTAGCCTAGCCATTGTTCTTTTCTGTCTTGAATATTTTTGAATACTGGGTCTTCCTTCTTAAGACAAATCACAAATAAGATGAGACTTTCTGCCTCAATCGAGTATTTTGAATAACATCTAGTAAATATAACAAAATTAAGCCGGACGTTGTCTAATACCTGTAATTCCGAGGCTTACATGGAGTTCCAAGCCAGCCTGAGATACACAGTGAAATCCTGCCCCTCCCCTAAAAAATTCCCAAACGAATTAAACAGGATGGCATGTCCAACCAATTTTTTTTTTCCAGTAAAGTGAACTGAATTGCTATCTGGTGCTTTACGGGTGAGTTTGACACAAAGAATTGCCCCTTTTCCCTTTCTTATTGTGATAAAATACCCTGGTGGGGTCTATTTAAGGGAGAAAGGGCTAATTTTAGTTTACAGATCCAGATTACAGTCCATCATTTTGTGGAAGTCACAGTGGTTGGAACTTGAGGCCCCTGATCACTTTGCAACCTCAGTAAGGAAGCAGAGGAGCCAGTCAATGGACAAATGCTAGACCTCTCTCTCCACTCTCATCCAGTCCAGGACACTCTGCCTAAAGAATAATGCCGCCCAGAGTGGGCAGGTCTTTGAACCTCAATTAATCTAATCAGGATAATCCCCACAGACATGCTCACAGGCCTGTCTGAGCTAGCTGAGACAGTCATCAGCATTTGGGGCTACAGGAGGGCTTCCCCACATCTTGCTGTGACTGTGTCTCTGATGGACCCACCAATGTTTTTGATTTGTGCCTTAGATTGTTCTGTGAAACTATAAACTTCATGAAACTGCTTCCTTGTTGGAACATGAAATTTGGAGTAACCTAAATCTGTGTTCCTGGACACTTAAAATCATTCCAAAATAAACTATCTCTGTGGATTTTGCATTGACAATATCTTAAGAGCTAGTCTCAAAACAAAACAAAACAAAACAACATGAATACTCCAATCAAGCAAACAAGATGGCAAAACTGTGAGCTCCTGTAATTCCAGCAGTTGAGAGACATAGATAGGCAGGTCAGTTCAAGGCTGTAATCGGTCAGGCAAGGACAGTTCACCTCTCTTTATTGATGCCAGAAGAACTGGACCACAAAACTGGACCAGGGGACTCCAGGCAAAAGAGCACAGAGTGTAAACTGCATCTCCAGGCCCCGTTTTATTTTTACACCTGTTTGATAGCAGTTCAACAAAGAAGCTCGATCCCCAGACAGCAACGTTCAAGGTTACACAACAATGTTACATGTCTACAGAAAGTATCTGACATCTGAGACAGGAGCATCATTTGACCTATATTTTAGATTGAAGGAGAGGGCCAGGTGTGGTGGTGCGTTCCTTTAACCCCAGCTATTGGTGAAGGCAAGTGAATCTCTTTAAATTGAATGTCAACCTAGTCTATAGCTGGAGTCCAGGACAGCTAGGGCTCTGCCACACAAAGAAACCCTGTCTGACACTACCCAGCCCCTGCCCCCACCCCATTCCCACCCCCACCCCACCCTACCCAAAAAAGGAAAAAGAAAAAAAGAAATTGAGCAAGACCTTAGGCATTCTTGAGTTTCTTTCCATATTGGTTTCCATTCTACATTTCTTCACTGTCTCTCAGGACAGGGTTTCGCTGTAGCTCTGGCTGTCCTGGAACTGGCTCTAGAAACCAGCTGGCCTCGCCTTTGACTCCCGAGTGCTAGGATTAAGGGTGAGCACCAACCCCTTCTGGCTCTAAAATCCCTTCTTGCGATATATCAGTATCAGATGATCCCATGTCCGTCACAAATACATTATATCTCATAGAACCTTCATCCTCTACTACAAAGAGACATTTAGCAGAGTTGGAGGTCCCATGAAGCCAAAAGAAACTGAAGAACAAAAGACTTATGTGTGTGTGTGTGTTGTGTTGTTTTTTGCTCTTTTGTAACTCAGCACCATGTTGGTCTTGAACTCAGAACAGAGATCCACCAGTCTCCACTGAAGTGCCGGGATTAAAGGTGTGCACTACCATACCTGGGAAAAAGAAATGTTTATTTAATTATTCTGATGCAGGGGATTTAGAGTTTCTTGCTTAGCCTCAGACAAAGTACCCACAACGGGGACAAGGACAGGTACTGAAGCACAAATTTTAGTCATTTTTCCACAAACAAGTGTTATTTTTGAAGGGTGGTGTTCGGGCAGTGGTGGCGCACGCCTTTAATCCCAGCACTTGGGAGGCAGAGGCAGGCAGATTTCTGAATTCGAGGACAGCCTGGTCTACAGAGTGAGTTCCAGTACAGCCAGGACTACACAGAGAAACCCTGTATTGAAGGGTGGTGTTGAGTCAGGGTTTCTTTGTGTAGTCCTTACTGCCCTGGAACTCATTATGTAGACTAGGCTAGCCTCCAACTCTGAGATCCGCCTGCCTCTGCCTCTGCTGGTATTAAAGGCTTCACTCCCCTCCCCTTTCCACCCCCTATCACCTCCCACCCTGCTACAAGAGTCATTTTTGAAAATAAAGACGTTTTTCTCCTGGAGAAGCTGTCAGACCGAGAATTCCTGGAGGTGTGGAGTTACTACTTAGCAAACGGAAGCCCAGTGTAAACACTGGAACAAAATTAATCACGTCACCAGTCAGAAAAGGACTGATCTCCAGCTAGCTGCCTCCCACCCTGACCATCTTGTCTTGCTGCTCAGGGAGTGTCCTCCATTGCTCTGCCAGCCGAGTGCTAAGCCAGCATGCAGGATGAGAAATATTTATTTCTTTAAAATATTAATGTCTTTCCGGTCACTCCTACACCCCCACCCCCACCCGTGCTTTTGTTTTTTGAGACCTGGTTTCTCATTATGCAGCCCTGGCTAGCCTGGAACACACACACACACACACACACACACACACACACATATATATATATATATATATGTATCTTACATGTATGTATGTATGTATGTATGTATGTATCTGCTTATGCCTCTCAAGTGTTGGAATTAAAGGAGCAGGCCCAGGTTACTTTAATTTTTTAAAAATTAGATATTTATTGTAAGAAACACAACACCTACCAAAGATATACAAATGTGTATATTCGAGGAAAAGTATGAAGGCTCCTTCACATCCCAACTCCCTCCCCACTCCACGGCTGACTCACTTTATCTATTACAGGAAGTAAAGGTAGTCCAGTGTGTCTGCAAGCAAGACAGGAATTTCTAAATCCCAGTCTTGGTGTTCCTGGGCAGTGGGGTAAGGCAAAGTACAAGGCAAGAACACTATCACCATTTATTAGGGAAATTTCACATCTGGTCAGGATTGAAGGGTAATCTGAGAAGGATGATGGAGGCTGGAAGGACTCTTTCTCAGCTCTAAGTTGAGTAAACTTGATCTTGTTTTCATAAATGCAGAAGAAATACAGTAGGACCAGCAGGAAGAATTAGATGGCAGGTAATTCCACAATCCTAGGTGTATACAGAATGCATACATAGTATATAGGTTCCATGGTGTAATTGTGAGCACTCTGGACTCTGAATCCAGCGATCCGAGTTCAAATCTCGGTGGGACCTTTCTGTTTACCCTGAGAAGAAAGTTGTTTTCTTTCATTTAAGTGAGACTCCAGCCCCGTGTCCGAGGTATGAGACTGGGAATAAAAAAGCACTGAAAGAAAAAAAAGAAAGAAAGAAAGTAAGAAAGCACTGAAAGGCCATACAGAGGAAAGCTGCCCCATACTACCTGGCTCCAAGTCCTTACTTAGCCAATCACTAGACTCAAAACTCACCCAGTAACCGCTGCCCCCCACTACACAGGTAAACTGAACCAGGATGTCTGAGTGACATCCCGTGAGCAAGTTTTGTGGTGCAGGCTGGATCAGATGCTACAGTTGCCTTTCTACGTTGGTCTGCTTTTGTTCTGGATCTTGTTTTGCTGGTTTTCAGGTAATATCGTGGCCGAGCATCCTCTGGAAGCCTCGCAGCTAGAGCGCATCTTCATTCTGCAGCAAAGGCTTTGGTCTAGGCTCAGGAAGATGGCCAGCGCTCTCTGAGGAGTAGACTCCTTGCTGGTTTCCCTGGCATGGTCTAGGTAGGGTACCCACAACCTCCAAGTTCCCTCTACAGGCCTTTCCCAGAGCCATGTTCCCAGAGCCTTGTATGGAGAATGAGAGAACCAAGGAAAAGCAAGTTACCAGATATAAGATATATACCAACCACCATGCTGACTGCATTCATGGATAACAGCATTTCGGTTTGTTTGTTTGTTTGAAGATTTATTACGTATATAGCATTCTTCCTGCATGTATACCTGCAGGCCAGAAGAGGGCACCGGATCCCATTATAGATGATTGTGAGCCACAATGTGTTTACTGGGAATTGAACTCAGGTCCTCTGGAGAGCAGATCTTTCCAGCCCAGATAATGGCATTTCTTAGGGGACACATTGAAGTGTTCAGAGGACTGTGGTTTCCGTAATAAACATTGGACAAATAAACTTGAGAGAAAAAGTGAATACAAACTCGCATTCCTTTGTATTCACTTAAGCATTTGAAGCTAACCTTCACAGTCACTTATATTACTGTTTTGGATTCTGGGGTTTGCAATCTTAGGTGTGATGGGTTTGGGACACGCTGTCCCTCATAATGCACCTTGGTACATTAATTATGTTAAGCAGAAGTTGAAAGGACTCTCACTCCTCCCTGTCCTTTCTCTCTGGAAGCAGGTGCCAAGACCCTCATGGAAGAGGTGCATGGGAGAGGTGCCATTGTGTAGCAGTTCCTAGAAGATTAAAACCTTCTATATTGGAGGTACTCTAAGAGACAGATTTAAAGGGGAAGTAAACAACAGCTGTTCCAAGGGGAAGTTCAGACATCAGATGCATTTTTTAAGGGAGATGAAGTGAAACACTGTATCCTCCAAGGAAGCTCAAGAAGTAAACAACTCAATAGCTTCAGGAAGTTCCTGAAACTGACCAGAGT
>JANHMN010000001.1:57609460-57630561 GCA_030674055.1 Rhabdomys pumilio | reverse complement strand
GAGGTCAGATCCTCCCAGAGCTGGTGTTACAGGCACTTGTGAGCCACCATATGTGGTCTTAACCAGCTAACCATCTCTCGTTCTTTGGTTTTTCGAGACAGGGTTTCTCTGTGTAGCCCTGGCTGTCCTGGAACTCACTCCTTATTTGAGTTTTTAAATTCAAAATGTTGATGACCTGTCTTTTAAGAACAGGCTGTGGAACGGATGTTGGTAAGCGAGAGCAATGTATGAGGGGGAGAAAATTCCAGGTTTAGAAAAGAGTGTTGGTGAAGATGGTGGGTATTTGCAGGCAGCAGGCATATACACTGAAGATAAAGAAGAATGTAATGTAATAAAATTTTTATTTTTTATTTTATTTATTTATTTATTTATTTATTTATTTATTTATTTATTTATTTATTTATTGCAGCTCACTCAGTAGGTCAAGGTGTCCTAGAACTCACTGTGGTCCATCCACCTGCCTCTGCTCCCCAAACTAGGATTGAAGCCTAGAAGAAGGGTTTTGTTCTGGGCATTTTGGGTGGTCTTGTTGTTTGTTTGCTTTTGGGATTTTAATTTTTGAGACTGGGTTTCTCCATGCAATAGCCCTGACTGTCCTTGAACTTGATTTGTAGGCTACAGTTAACCTAACACTCACAGAGATCCATCCACCTGCCTCTGTGCTGGGTCACCGCACAGGGCTTTTGTTCCCTTTTGTTTTAAGAGGGCTATTTGGAGGCAGTTGTAAGACAGTGATTATGGGGTGGCCATCAAATCATGCGGGCATTAGGGCCGATCTCGCATGATCTCTCTTCTGGTTTTAAACAAATACACAGTTGACTTTCTTCGTAGTTGTATATCAGCAAAGTGCTTTTGAGCATGTTTTCAGGAGCCAGGCTACCCTGCTTTCAAATCCCGAGGTTGAAATTTCATGTCAGTAGATGTGACTGTCTCTGTTCCCAGTGTTCTCACATCTCTCTTCTTCCTGGCATCGGTGTCCACCAAGGTCCTCTGCTAAGCTCGTATTAGCCAAATTCTGCCATCTTTCTGTTATTGTTTCTCTCAGTACTTGGGATAGAATCTGTGTCATCCCTGTCTGTCAGAAAGCCATTAAATCCATTATCTGTATTTACCGCTGACTACCTCCAACAACCAGGCATTTAGTTCTGCATTATATACCCATAAACACCACCAAAGCCCCTTCTCTCCACCCCCCCCGCCCCCCACACTACTTCCCAGGCTCTTATGTCCCCATTAACACATACCTGTAACATCCAAGTTCCACACTAATCCCCAGGCTGTTTTGCCTTGCACTTCTCTCCCCTGAAGCTATCTGGTCCCCTTAAAACTGGCGAGGCTTTTCCTACCTTTCCTGGTCTCTCTGTCCCGGAGAGATTGCCAAGGAACTTTAAAACTGACCCATAAACCGTGCTTTCTCCCAATGGAGTGGTCCCCATCGGAGGTGTCACTGTGTTCTCGATTAGGCTGTGGACACTCTTCCATTGCGCTGTCTGCCATCCTCTATTTCACCTTCGATTTGCGGTGATCACAGTATTACTAAATTGTACAGGATAACTATAGTCCAGGCTGGACTTGCGTTTGTGATCCTCTGACCTCAGCCTGCCAGAGTCTGTGGATTACTAGCCTGGATAAGTAGGCTCGGCTTTTGTTTTCAACAGTTCACACAGTCACTGGAGGAGACCCAAGGACTAGGCCACTTTCCCCTGAGAGGCGGGGCAATGGGTTTGTTTTTAGTGCACATGGAGTTCCCACTGAGGACCTTTGCCAGATTCTAACAGCTCAGGGAATGTAGGAAACATTCCTCCAAAAAGCAGGTCTACTTTTCTCATTCTGGAGTCCTCCTCGTAGAACTAAAAGCCCTCCGGGACATTTTTTCTTTTGAAGTCATGTGCTGGAATGTCTTTTTCTGAGTGCTCGGCGTGCTCTGGAAAAAGTGAAGAAGCCGCGGGGCACGCGGCTCGACCCACCTGCACGCGGGCCTGCGGGACCCCGGGTGGCGGCTGAGGACGCTGCCTGAGTGGACGAGTGAGCGGCGGTGGTGACCAGTAGAGGGCAGGCGACTCTTGAGACTGAGAAACTGGAACCCCATGTTGGGAGGAGGTCTGAGGCACAGAGCTGAGTTCCGATGGATTAGTATGCAAATTTGCTAAAGACAACTACTGTCCCAGGTGTCTTGATTTAGTCTCTGAAATGCTGGGAATTGGGCAAACGACAAAAGCGAGAGATGGCTGGAATAAACCAGAAGTAAAAAATGTGTTCTAAGATTAGCAAATGGATTTACAGTCCTCATCCCGCATGTCTCTGTGGCGCAATCGGTTAGCGCGTTCGGCTGTTAACCGAAAGGTTGGTGGTTCGAGCCCACCCAGGGACGGTGCCTTTTGCCTAGTTAAAATTCTCCTCTCTAGTCATTTGAAATTAGATTTGTCATCCTTATAGAGTCTGAAGAGTCCTTAAATAATACAAGAAGACTCCGATCCCACAAAGACCTCTAACCTGCTACTAATTCAGCAAACGTAGCTTTCCCATAATCTATGTCTGGGGTCTCAGAATCCCTAGATCCCCTAAATAAGTAACTATTTCTCTGCCTCACAATTTAATGACAGTATTGTATGCTGGCCCCCCACCCAGCCCTCAGAATAAGACTTTGAAGGAAAGGGCTAATAGGAAAACTTCTCAATTTCACCCAGTATTTGACGAGAAAAGCTTGGAAACATTTGTGTACACAAATCAACGTTAAAAATTAGCCAATATAGTAATTTTTTCAGTTACAACATCAATATTTCCATTTAAAAAAATTATTTTTGGTTTTTCAAGACAGGGTTTCTCTGTGTAGCCCTGTCTGTCCTGGAACTCACTCTGTAGACCAGGCTGACCTCGAACTCAGAAATCCTCCTGCGTTTGCCTTCCAAGTGCTGGGATTGAAGGTGTGTACCACCATTGCTTGGCCCTCTTGTACTTTTAAAGCAGAAGAGGTGGGATTAAATTTATTCACCTACTTTGGCCTTTTCACTTTCCTTTCTTTTTCTTTTGCTTCTTTTCTTTTTTTTTCTTCTTTCTTTCTTCTTTTTTTTTTTTTTAGGCGGGGAGGTATTGTCCACTCTTAATTTTGAGACAGAGTTTTATGAATGGCCAAGACTGCCATTCTAAGTGTGTAAAACCAAGTAGGCTTTGACTTGTGACCCTTGCACCTCTGCTTCTGGAGGTAGGTGGGATTATACACCTGTACTGCCAGGCCGGAACAACCCTCAGATATGTTACATTTCTCCCTAGTTATTGAAAAAGAAAACAACAGCAAAGTGTCTTTGACTGCTGCCAGTGTAGAGGGGATCTGATTAAAACACCTTAGCCGGGCTGTCCTGTTCAAAGTAAGATACTTGCTGGGTGTGGTATTGCACGCCTTTAATCCCACCACTCAGGAGGCAGAGGCAGGCAGATCTCTATGAGTTCAAGGCTAGTCTGGTCTACAGAGTAAGACCCTGTCTCCAAGGGGAAAAGAGGTGAAAAATCTGTAGTTGGGAGGCTGAGGTCAGAGGACCTTGGGGAGTCGTAGCAAGACCCTGTCTAAGAGCGCGCATGTGCATTCTCCTCCTCCCCTCACAGTCACATCTGAGCAGAAATAGAGCACTTTCCTAACCACAAGTGTGAGAAACACCAGCCATTGTTAGTTCTAATAGTGACTTTCACTTCTTTATCAATTATGTTTTTTAGCCTTGCCCATCCCCCTCATCCTCTAGATAAAAAATTATTAAGATTTTCCAACATGGGAGGCTGACACAGAAGCATCATATTTCCAGGGCTAGACTGGGCTGCAGAATGAGTTTAGGTCCAGCCTTGGCAAATAAGCAGGAATCTTGTCTCCAACAAAAAGTAAAAAATGTTTAGTGGGGTTAAGGACTTAGCTGAGTGGGAGAGAGTTTACATGACGAACTTGAAAGCTCTGGATTTGATCTCCAATACCCAGAGTAACTCAATAGTTTGCCTGGGTAGAAACTCTCCTACAGTTCTTCTATGGATGCTATTTGGTCTTCTTAAAGCAGAGTCCTGGATGAGATGAAGAAAGGGACGGAAGAAAGCCATAGGGCGCTGTTGGGCAGTTGGCATGGAACAGGGACCCAGGTCTCCCACGATTCTGAAATCCCTGGCTGTAATCTTTGTAAATCTAGAGTTTGGAATAAATGGAGTAAAGTTTTGGAGTAATTTGCAGGTTTGTTTATTATCGTCATCATCGTTATTATTAATGGTTATTTTGTTGTTGCTGGAATTCTTTTTTATTGTCGTTTTGTTATTTTTTTCAGCCAAGGATTCATTTAACTCAGGCTGATTATAGAACACCTTGTGCCTTCTCCTCCTAAGACCAGTTTAAAATAGTGGTGTAAATAAAAATTTTGATGCTTACGATTCTATTCCCAGTTGAGATGAGAATCAAAATTGCAAGGAGCAGGGTTTTTAAAAACAAAACAAAAACCAACCCAGAAGTAGTAAAAGGAAACGCCCAACGTGGGGCTCGAACCCACGACCCTGAGATTAAGAGTCTCATGCTCTACCGACTGAGCTAGCCGGGCCCTGTAGACCTTTCTTCCTTCTATGTCTTTATAATCTTGTGTACAATGGCGCAATTGCTCCAATTGTTGGCATTAGCAAAGTTCCAGAATCTACAATTTGGTGCCTTTTGTCTGATACTCTTGATGCACAGAGACAGGTGGGTCTCTCTGCTTCCTCCAGCTCTTTCTGAATGGTATCACTGAGAGCTGGGTTTGTGGGGCGCGTGGCAATGAGGAGCGGCCGAGCGAGCGCACGGACGCAGAAGGCTGTCCTTGTGGCGTTCGAGTAGTGCGAGACGGGTGTGAGGAGACTTGTATTTCCGGAAGCTGGCTCTTCTACCCTGGTGCCTTTTTCAATGTAGACCTCAGTGATGATGGCTCCGGGTGTGAGGGACTCTTACTGGGAAAATAGGTACTTATTCATTCTTTTTCTGCAGAAGTTTGTTTTTAATACCAAGTTTGTGATGTTCGAGTAACAAGGTGTAGAATCGACAGAGAGACACAGGCGCTCTCCTCCCTAAGTGTTTGGTTCTCCGACAGAGAGCGGATGTGCCAAGTTTTGGTATCACCGGACTACTTCTCCTTTGCGATTGGGAAGGCGAGAACAGGCTCCTTTGCAGATCTGGCTCTTCCCAAGAGTTTAGGATTCTTGTATTGGATAAGCTGCGTGGAATTATTTAGCGGACTCAGTTTTACCGCAAAGGCAAAAATCAGAATTTTGTTAATTAGTAAAATAAAAAGGCTGCAAAGGGACGGTACCACTAAATGCCGTGACTCGGATTCGAACCGAGGTTGCTGCGGCCACAACGCAGAGTACTAACCACTATACGATCACGGCGAGCCACCGGGCAAGCAGCGGGTTGCGGCCTCAATTTAATGGCCTTTGAATGAGAGTAGCCTTTCTGAGTTGTCTGGTTTATCTAATGTAATCTATGTGGCCGCAATGTCAAAAGCCTGGCTTTGTAAGCTTGATGCTTCCGCAATACTAGCGCGAGCATCAGCTCCTCGCTTCCCTGGATTTCCTGACCTGGGATGAGAAACCGCCGCCCGCCGCCCGCCGCCCGCCGCCCGCCGCCCGCCGCCCGCCGCCCGCCGCCCCGGCCCACCTATGTTGTTTCTCTCCAAGGAAACAAGCCATTTTGCAGGCATTCCCAAACCACATTCTCATTTACGTCTCCACCCTGTGCGCTGGAATCAATGGTTTTGTTACCAGAATGGTGCAACCAGAAAAGAAGCAGAGCTGGTGAGGGAGCCCTTCTCCAGGGCGGTGTTTCCTGGCTCCACTCACAAAGCGATACCTTCATAACCGAAGGCAGGGCTGCTTGTAAAATCTCAGAAGAGAGTCAGCCATCATTTTAGATACTTCCCTAAACAAACCGAAAAAGATTATCGTAGATATCTGTGACGCCATTCGCTGTACGAAGCAGATCCGCATAGTGTACGAATGACCGATAAACGCTTGGAAAGAAACTGGGGAGAGTTGGATCACGGGGATCAGGAATCTTTGGTAAAAAGAAGGCCTAATGCGTTGGCCGGGAATCGAACCCGGGTCAACTGCTTGGAAGGCAGCTATGCTCACCACTATACCACCAACGCAGGCTTCTTGTGAGCTTACTTAGTTTTCTTATGAAGGTCTAACCAAAAAACTTTTTTTCTTGCAAATTTGTTCTGATTGACAAGAAATTAAGACAGAAGAGAGATGACAGACACTCTAGGATTCGTCCTAGATCTTTAAACTTGATCTCCAAGTTTAAAGAAAATAATTCTTTTAATCATTTGAAGGGAGCTTCTAGAATCGTGAGATCCAGTAAAAGGCTCTGCCGTGGGTGTTATTTATGTGTGATATTCCTTCTAGTGATTTTACACTTTTCTAGAAAATTGACAGAAGAAAAATAGTATTTCCCTGACCGGGAATCGAACCCGGGCCGCGGCGGTGAGAGCGCCGAATCCTAACCACTAGACCACCAGGGAAGCTGACTAGCTGCTCCGGTTAAGATCATATGACTCGAAATAACTGTGCGATTCCCGTTTCATCTTTGTTGAAGTTTTAAAATTATACAGAATATCTTCTTTGTATTGAAACTACTTTTCCAGCGCATCTCTTTTAAATAAAAAAACAACAAAAGAGTTCTCAAGCCTAGCTCTTAAGCCCTGGAGAGAATTCCGTACACAGGATCACACTCCCAAGACCAGAGAGACAAACCTCTGCAGACAAATCGCCGGATCTAGCAGGGGCTTTGGCAAAAATACCAAGCATTTTTCTTAGAGGGTATAAAGAGCATCGTGGAAGGAACGCTAAAATGTCCGATATAGCAGCTCCAGCTGAAACTCCTGCCACAAACAGGTTGTGCTGAGACTCGGAAAAGGAGCCTGCTGCTTACTGCGAATCAGTGTTTCAGTTTAACTCCCTAGGGCGTCGCCCAGCCTTAATTTAAAAAAAAAAAAAAAAAAAGTGTATTCTGAAAGAGTGAGGAGAAAGAAAATTGGTGTGGATTCCCAGATGAAGAAACCTTGTCCTATCCCTAGCCATCCATTTCCCAATCAAGGTATAGAACTGAACGTGAGGAAAAGAGAGACGGAGAAAACAACAAATATGGCAAAATGGTGGCAACAAGGCAAGGAATAGAACGTTTGTTATACCTTTTTTTTTTTTTTTTTTTTTTTTGCTGTAGTTTTGAAACTGTTTAAAACAAAAATTAAGTAAGCAAAGGCCGCTATTGGTCCTTGTTTGTTGTTGAGGGAGGAGGATATGTGTGTGTGAACTAACCATGAAGAGGTTAACCATCAGTTCAAATAGAATACTTATTTAAAAAACGCCCCTACACCTGGGTGGAATTATTCTTTGGCTTATCGTCAAACCCTTACCTACAGTGAATAAACTTCACTTTTGATAATGAATTATAAAGAAGCAATTTAAAAACTGAGTCATTAACGATATGTGCCTATCAACAGGGACTAACAGAGAAGGAAAGGGCAGGGCATGGGGGTGTTTAGAGACGGGTATCTTTCTGGCTGCTTTGATTTGTTTTTGAAGAGTGTGCTAAGATGTTAAGTAGTAACCTTCTAGCTCTCTAGCTCTTTTGCTCCAGATGTTTTCACTGAACCGGTATCTGTGACAGTATCAAAATCCTCTGGGCAGCATCTTGGAATTGGTAAAAAAGGAAGCAAACGTATTTCTCGTTGGATTTGCAGCTATTTTTTCTTTGGATTGCAACATTCCCTGCTAAGGAGAAAAGGAGAGTCTTAAGAAGCTCGCAAGATCCCTTCCAGCGGTTATATACCTAGTAAACAATAACCAGAGAGAAGACGCTTTGTGACGCTGCCTGCAAATTGTATAAGGGACTGACTGCAGTAGCTGATCGGTCACCCAGGCAAGGCTTCTCAGGGATGCCAAGAAACCCCAGTTCTTGTAAGTAACTCAAACTCTGGGCGGCAACATAGACTTGGGTGGAATTACTTCTTTGGTTTATCCCGGGAGCCTTACACGGAGTGAACAGACAGACACACGTTCAGTGTCCTCAAGAAAAGTCATACAACATTCACAAGAAATCATAAATTCAAAAGAAATAAGCTTTTGGAGGGTGAGGATGATCAAAATATATTGTATGAAAAAATTAAATAAAAAACAGCTCATGCTGCTATTCAAAAATGAAGGGGGGAGAGTAGTTCAGCCTGCCTCCGTTTGGTCGACAGTGCCTTTTCGCCGATTATTCTGCCGCCTGCTGGTGATTTGGGGCAACACAGAAGAACCTGGGAAAGCGTATGTGCTCTGAGATGGAAATTTGCCACTTGTTAGAAAATGGATCTGGGGTCCCAAGAAAATGACCACACAATCCAAAATATTTCGGCAAGGCAAATAGTTTTTCTTTCGTAGAAGGTGCGTACCAAAGACAAATCAAGCAGGCAGACACCCGCAGAGAGCATCCCCTGGGTTTTTCCCCAACGCAAAGGGATTCCTGTGCTTCTCAAACTTAGCCCATTGGCTAATTTAAAGTGCAGTTGATAAAAAGAATTCAATTTGAGCACCCAGTACAACTTGGAACGCATATTTTTATTTCAAGAAGTACTGACCCTAGAGGAATTCGAATTTCTGCTGTAACATTTCCTTATTGTTTGTTTGTTTGTTTGTTTGTTTATGAACTGTCGCCTTATTTATCTCTTTGGTAGAAAAGACCCTTCATTTTCTTCACATTTTTCCACACCACATCTCAACATCAAAGCACAGGACAGGGTTATTCTCCTCCTCCAGGCATTTAAGAGTGGATACATAAGAGGTTTCATTTTGTTTTGTCAAACATTTACAAATAGCACCTGAATACAGAAAAATAATACAAAGAAATTTCTTTAAACTGCCCCCATCTGGTTAAAAACAAAACATTAATCCCCTGAGTCCATAAGTCCACAAGTAAGATCAAGCCAGGCTTTTCTCTAACTCCTCCTGATATGAGTAAAACCCCTGGACATTGTGTATAAAGAGATAGAAAACTGGAAGGTGGAGAGAAGGAAGCAAACCAGCCAGAAGTGGGGACTTTCCTGGGCTCCCCAGCCACCCACATAGTCCAGATTTGGAGCCAAAAAAGGCTGACAACTTGGATGGCCAGTACTTCGAGGTAGAGGCAGGAGTATTATTAGTTCAATGTCATCTCAAAGGGAGTTTGGAACCAGCTTGGCCACATAAGACCCTGTCTTCAACAACAAATCATAAACATTAAAAATTCCTAAACTGCATGTGGTACCACATACCCCTAACCCAGAAGTTCAAGGCCAGCCTGAACTACACAGGCTGATGTGTACATTTTATTATATTGTGTGTGTGTGAATTACACAAAAGCCTACTGTGTACAGACAAAGGACCAGGAGAAAGGCTGCCTCACAAGACAGAAAATGTCTTAATAATAATGGCTGTGTCCTAGTCAACAGCACAGAAATAAGCCGTGGCTTACTCTACTCAAAGACTGCAGTGGGTGCCCAGACTTCTGCCCTCAGCTGGCCTCAGAGAAGATGCTCATCCCTGCTGGGATGGTACCAGAGAAAACTTAAGGCATTTGAATTCCACCAAAATTTAGTGATAAAAAAGCAACCCCACCTCCCTGGGTCACCATGGACCACCTGGGATTGATAAGGAGCTGGTACCTGAGATTGGTCCAGGCTAGTTACAGGTGGTGGTGGTGCTCACCTTTAACCCCAGGACTCAGGAGGCAGAGGTAGGAGGATCTCTGTGAGTTTGAGGCCACCCTGAACTACAGAATTAGTTGCAGGACGGCCAAGACTATACAGAAGAGACCTTGTCTAAAAAAAAAAACCAGACAGACAGACAGACACACACACACACACACACACACACACACACACACACACACATACATAGTCCTTTAATTGGAACAATAAAGATGGTAGTCTCTCTGAGGGACTGGGTACTGTGTGCCAACGTACAGGAGGGCTTGAAACTTTTGTAGAGCAGAAAAGGGAACGTTGAGGTAAAAGATTCCATCTGCAGATCTGTTGCCCTGCAGTCTCAAAGTTGTAAATAGCAACAGAGGTTGGTGTGTTGATCTGTCAGGAGCTGCCAGGATTCCAGCTGACTGAAGCTGTTACTGAGCTCTCCAGCCCAGCTCTTCTCAGATATTCTTAGGCTTTGCTGTTCACAAAGGCCTACAGAGGACCTAGATTCCTGTGTTTGCCTGGCTGTGTGACAAGACAAGTATTCTCACCACCCCACCCTGAGTTCTTTCACCAATAGAAACAGAAAGTTAAGTTTAAATTAAAGCATTATACCCCCAAATATATAAATTTCAGCCAAAAAGCATTTATCATACCATAGGCAACATTTAGATGACTAGGTCTGAGGCATTGTTATTGCTTTGAAATGCTAGAGATTCAGCAGGGCTTGTATGTGCTAGGCAAACACTCTATTTCTGAACCATATCCCTGGCCCTACCTGCTTTTAAGACAGAGTCTGGCTTGGCTGCCTAGACAGTCAGGGTTAGGATTCCAAAGTAGCTGGAACTCCAGGTACACACTAGTGTGCCAAACTCTAATATATTAAGGTAGTCATTATAAAAGTTACTTTAACCAGTTAGGTGTGGTAGACCACACCTTTAATGCCAACACTTGAGAGGCAGAGCAAGGGGTAAAATCTCTATAAGTTTAATGATATCCTGGTTGCCATAGTGAGTTCCAGGTCAGCCAAGACTGCACAGTGAAATTCTGTCTCAAAAACAAAAACAACAACAAACAAAAAACAAACACCAAAAACCCAAAACAAAACAAAAACAAGGGGACTGGAGAGATGACTCAGTGGTTGAGACCACTGACTGCTTGTCCTGAGTTCAATTCCCAGCAACCACATGGTGGCTCACAACCATCTGTAATGGGATCCGATGCTCTCTTCTGGTGTGTCTGAAGACAGCTACAGTGTACTGTAACTCTTTTAAAATAAATTTAAACAAAAACCAAGCCTATCTGTGGTGGTGCATACCTTTAATTAAGCTCAGCTCTTGGGAAAGCAGAGGCAGGCAGATCTCTGAATTCAAGGTCAGCCTGGTCTGCAGAACAGCTAGTGCTATGTAGAGAGACCCCTGTCTCAAACAAAGCAAAGCAAAGCAAAGCACAATACAAACAAAAATATAACTTTAACAGGGGCTAGAGATGTAGTTGTTTGGTAGAGTTCTTGCCGGGCACACACTCTGATTCTTACTTACTGCTGCGGAAGTCTGGATGTGGTAGCAAACACTGTAATCCCAACACTCAGGAGGCAGAGACAGAAGGGTCAGAAGCTCAGTGCCCACTTCATACCAGCCTGGCCTGCCTACAAAACAAAAACATGGTGTCTTACTTAGATTGGGTTTCATTGCTGTGAAGAGACACCATGACCATAGCAACTCTTATAAAGGACAACATTTAATTGGGGCTGGCTCACAGGTTCAGAGGATCAGTCCGTTATCATGGCAGGAAACACAGTGGTTCGAAGGCAGACATGATAATGGAGAAGGAACCAGGAGTTCTGCATGTGGATTGACAAGCAGCTGGAAGAGAGAATGAGTCACTGGGCCTAGTTTGAGCATCTGAAACCTCAAAGCCCACCTCCAGTGACACACTTCCTATAACAAAGCCACACCTACTTCAACAAGGTTACATTCTTTGAAATGGTACCACTCTCTATGAGCTTATGGGGGCCATTTTCATTCCAACCACTATGTAGATGGTGTAGATGGTTATAAATTTAAAAAAGAGATAGAAAAGAGCAAGCGTCACTGAGGATAAGCAAATCTCACCAAACAAAAGTCGCCAAGAAGCTAGACTGGAAAGTCACATATTGGGTAACTTTCTGTATTTGACATGTGCAGAGTAGATAAATTTGTAGAGACAGAGAGACTGGTAGCTCTTCAAGGTTGTGGGATGACTGGTCAGTGGGTTCAGTGGGTTTCTTTTGGGGTGGAGTGAAACTATAGAGCTAGACATGAGGACGCCTGCACAGTATCTTCAGATGCATAGCAAATGCACTGGGTTTTACTTGTTAGCTTGCTGTGTTGGTTTCGGGTTCTTTGATTTTGAGACAGAGTCTCATGTAGGCCAAACTGGCCATAACCTGACTATGTGGCCAGGTTATCACCTTTAGCTCCTGGTCCTCCTGCCTCCACCTCCAGGTGCTGGGATTACAGGCATGCTTTGACTCATGCTGTGTTTGAGGCTAGCCTGAACTACATAGAGACACTGACGCTCAAAAAGTTGTTTTAAAAAGGGTTTCTTTTTCTTTCTTTCTCTCTTTCTTCCTCTTTCTTTCTTTCTTTCTTTCTTCTTTTCTTTCTTTCTTTCAAGACAGGGTTTCTCTGTGTAGCCCTAGGCTGTCTTGGAACTCACTTTGTACACAAGGCTGGCCTTGAACTCACAGTGATCTATCTGGCTTCTGCCTTCCAAGTGGTGGGATTAATGTCAGGAGCCATACCTAGCAAAACATAAAAATAGGGTTTTGTTTGTCTGGCTGTTTGGGTTTTTGTTTTGTTTGTTTGTTTGTATAAAGACTAGATCCTGGAGTCATGAAAGTGGGAAAGATGGCTCCACCCCTCCAAGGCTGTAGCACTCCAGAGAGCAGTACGGAACCTCAACTGGGGAGCACAGTAGGTGGAGCTGGCTATGATGGGATGGGTGCTGCCTGAGAACAGGAGAGTTGTGTACACAATTCTCTTGTGCACAGGGATGGTGTTTAATGTTCAAATCTGAGTCCTCCCCGGAGATGCTGGGTAGGTGGTGTGGGGTGTAGTCTGAGTATCAGCACCTGCAAAGCCCCCCAGCTGGCTGCTATGCACACCCAGGCTTTCCTGCTGCTGCTATTTCAGGACTGGCAGAGTGTGTGTCCATGGGATACTGTATTACTTATATCTTACATTCAGCTGTTACTCTTACATTGGCGAGAGTGCACGTGGCTAGAGGGCCTTCACTGTTACATATTTCTAGCTACTTTTGTGTGCCTGGCCAATGTTTGAAGACTTCATCCAGGCCGGTTAGCTTAGCAAGTTTCTGTGTTGTACTAAGATTCAAGTTTAATTTAGGATAATTAACACAATCCAAAACTGAGGTGAAACAAGGTTTTGTGTGTGTGTGTCTTTGTTTTTATTGTTGTTGTTTGGGGGTTATGTTGTTGTTGTTTTGGTTTTTTGGCCTTTATTTTTATTTTTATTTTTTTTTTTTAGATAGTTTCTCTGTAAAGCTCAGCTGTCCTGAAACTTGCTCTGTAGATCAGGCTGGCCTTGAACTCACAGAAGTCTGTGCCTATATCCTTTTTTTAGGGGGATTAAAGGCAAGCATCATGGCAGCCATTTGGTCTAACATTTAATGAGAATACAAGACACTAAGTAACAGCAGTGGCTAAAGCAGAAACCTAGCAAAAAAAAAGTCATTACATGATTTGCAATAAGTGCTTGGAGACAAGAAACAATAACAAACCCAAGACTTGAGTTATCAACCCAAGAGGATTATTTTCTTATAGTAAATTCTGTCAATCTGACTTGGTTATTTTATCTACAGCATTATAATACTATGTCCTGGGCCAGTGGAATGGCTCAGCTGGGCGAAGGTTCTTTCAGGTCAGGCCAAGTCTGAGTTTGATCCTCTGGATCCACATAGTACAAGGAGAACCAACTTCTAAAACATGTTTCTCTCTCTCTCTCTCTCTCTCTCTCTCTCTCTCTCTCTCTCTCTCTCTCTCTCTCTCACACACACACACACACACACACACACACACACAATAAATAAATAAATAAATAAATAAATAAATAAATAAATAGTTTAAAAACATTTTAAGTTGGGTGTAACATACTTTTGATCTCAGCACTTAGGAGGCAGAGGCAGAGGCAGAGGCAGAGAGGCAGAGAGGCAGAGAGGCAGAGGCAGGGGAATCAATGTAAGTTCCCGGACTGCCGGGGCGACACAGAGAAAATCCCCCACCCCCCTTCTGTCCTCTTCACCTTAGAGTCTAAGTCTATGTGTATTTTTTCTATTTATTTCCACCAAGACACAGGCCCTGGAGAATCTACTGTAGCCACAGTGATACAAGACTTCTAGGCCAGTAAGTCTGGATTTGAATAGGGTGTGCCACTACTCATATTTATAACTAAGTTATAATAAAGCCTCTCGAGTCTGAGCTCCTCTGTGAAGCAAAGACTACGAGCTACCTTACAGCTTAAGGTTTGAAGACACGAATTCTGATCACTCGGCATGGCTCTGACATTGGCGCCTATAAACAGAGGCTTCCATTTTATGGTTACTCTTGCTTTGGTGGGTCAGCTCAGGGTGTCTCATGACTGCTGGACCTGGGCCACGAGGACTTCTCTCTCTTAATGACTAAAGGTCAACGCACCTTCTCGACAAGGTTCTCAAGTGTTCAGTTAACCTTGTCTGAGTCTTGCCGTGCTTTCAAATGTGGCTTTACCCCTAAAATCCACAAAGTATTCTATCCCACTAAAAACTGTATACAGGTTAGTTTCAGGCACTCTGATTATTTTGTAAGCTTTCCTAGCTGAAGCTTCTTTACTTTTTTTTTTTTTAAGTGGTAAAAATTATCTTACAATATCTAAGCATAGTAAGTATTTACCTCTAAAATCTACCTCGTGGTGACATCATTTCTCTGGCCACAGCCAGTGGAATTTGCTTCTTTCCCTGTCTCCAAACCTTATTTTTAAGATTTAGACCATGATAATACTTTGCGTTTCAGTTGTCACTTTTCTGTCTTCTTCTTCTTTCTGGTATTTTACTTTTATTCTTTGTGAATTTATACATTGTATTTTGATCATATGCCTCCCCCAGTCTTTTTATATTAAGTTTAAGATTTTTTTGTTTTACTTTCTTTACTCTTCTTTTAATTAAAATTATGTTTTCCTATTATTTTAATGGATATGCTTATACTACACACATGAACAATCGTTAAAATGCCGGGCAGTGGTGGTGGACACCTTTAATTCTAGCACTTGGGAGGCAGAGATAGGTCTCTGAGTTTGAGACCAGCCTTGTCTACAAAGAAGGACAGCCAGGGCTACACAGAGAAACCCTGTATGGAAAAAATAGTATAGAAATAAAGTAGCCATGATGGAACATGCCTTTAATTCCAGCAACCGAGAGGCAGAGACGGCTGTTCTCTGTAGGTCTGAAGCCAGCCATGGCTTCATAGACAGACCCTGTCTCAAAATCAAACAAAACATAAAACTAACCAATTTACTTCTTTGGTTCTTCAAGATAAACAAACATTTATTTGTATAGTCCTGGTTGATTCTGGAACTTGCTCTGTAGATCAGGCAGGCCTTGAACTCAAAACTCTGCCTGAGTCTGCATCACAAGTGCTGGAATTGAAGGGGTGGGGGGCGACCAGGCTCTGGATCTATTATTCTTTTTTTGTTTTTGTTTTTGTTTTTGTTTTGTTTTTCGAGACAGGGTTTCTCTGTGTAGTCCCGGCTGTCCTGGAACTCACTCTGTAGACCAGGCTGGCCTCGAACTCAGAAATCCGCCCGCCTTTGCCTCCCAAGTGCTGGGATAAAAGGCGTGTGCCACCACTGCCTGGCTGGATCTATTATTCTTAAACAATGTCTTATTCCTTATTCACTGTTCTATTTCTGTGAAGAGACACCATGACCAAGGCAACTCATACAAGAAAGCATTTAATTGGGGGCTTGCTTACAGTTTAGAGGATGAATCCTCCTTTATTGTCATGGTGGGGAGTGTGGCAGCAGACAGGCAGGCTTGGTGCTGAAGAAGTAGCTGAGATTGCTATATCCTGAGCCACAGGCAGCAGAGACAGGCACGGGGCCTGGCATGGGCATTCGAAGCCTCAAACCCAGTGATGTGCTTCCTCTGACAAAACCACAGCTATGCCACGCCTCCTAATCATCACCAAACAGTCTACCAACTGAAAATTATACATTCAAATACATGAGCCTGTGGGGGGAAGTTTCACCCTAACCACCAGAAGCAATGTGAGGTCTCAGAGAGTTCTAACTACAGTGCCCACTACATCCTCCATTATTCCTATTTTTACTTTAATTAGTAAGATTGTTTTAGGGAGAAGAAGGTTAAGACAGGGTCTATGTAACCCAGGCTAGTCTCAACTAATCTTCCTTCTTCAACCTTCAAAATAGTCCTATGTAGTTTCTAGGGTAGTGTCCCTGCCCCATGCTTGGGGGCCAAAATGTCCCAGACTGCTCTGCTGCTCCGGTCCGAGGGTCAGGGTCTAGCAAAAGAGAGAGTGGGGGAAAAAGGGGAAGAGACTCGAAGAATGGAGACAAGACAGGATGTACAGTCAAGTCTCGTTTACTGTCTCTCATTGACTCCTTTGCAAGAAAATCTTGGGAATTTATAGGCACAAGCAGGGGAACACAGCTGAAGACACTTTACCACGTGCACCACGCAGCTGAGGTCACTAAACAGCAAAACAAGATATGTGGGATAAACAAGATATTTATCAGAGTGTGCTCAGCTGTTGTAGGCTGTTGAAAAACAAGTCTCTCATCAGGGTATATGGCTCAAGATGGCTGCAAAGATGATAGCTGCTTTCTGCTAAAAGTCGGCTCCCAACAGGGCAGGGCCAGGGGAACCTTTAGTCTGAATCACCATGTCTGGACCAAGTAAGGGTTTGTTTTTTCTTTTCACGTGTGTGGGTGTTTTGCCTACATGTATGTGTGTATACCACTTGCATGCAGTGGCTTCAGAGGCTGGAAGAGGGTAGGAACCCTTCACACCAGAGGTATAGACAGTTTCAAACAGTCATGTGGGCACTGGGAATCAAATATTGGTCCTCAGAAAGAGCAGCCAGTGCTCTTAACCACTGAGCCATCTGTCCAGCCCCCAAAGTAGGTTTTTGTTTTTTTAACATATAGTAAATAGATTTGCCAAAAATCTATGTGTGGTTACCATTGTATCTCCATCTTAATGCATCTTTCTCTCTAAATATTTTTCTTTTTTTTCTTTTCCAGTAAATGCTTTGACAGTTCTTTTTCACAGAGGATCTGATGAGATCAAATTTAAGTTTCAGGTGGTTTGAACACCTTCACCTGTTTAATTGCTTTGTTTCTGTTTGGTTTTTAAAAGTGGATCAAACAGTGGGCCAGAAGCTAGGCCAGTGGCATGCTAGAGCAATGCTTACCCTGGGCGCTGCCCCCAGTCCTTTGGTGTCATAGCCAGTCTACTCTTTCCTTCCCCAGTTTTGTTTCACTTTACTGTTATTTTTTCCCTATAAGATAGTTTTACAATCTGAATTTGTATCTCTGAGATCCATTTGATGTTTCCTGAGTCTCCTGTAACTTAGTAAATAGTTCTAGACAAGGGATTGATCAACTTCAGATTGAAATGGCTATTTTGGTTGTTAAATGGGGTTTCTCAGTGTAGCCCTGGCTGTTCTGGAACTCAGATCCACCGCCTCTGTCTCTGAGTGCTGGGTTAGTGGTGTGCACTACCGCAGACGGCCAGATTGAGAATGCTTTATTGTTGCTTTTCATTTGTTTGTAACAGGGTTTTTCCTCTGAAGCCCAGGCTGACCTTGAACTTCTGACCTTCTTGCCCTCTCCTGATCATCACATCACATACCATGATGAGTCCATCTTTCATTTTTTGTTTTTGGAAGGCAAAGTAGCCTTGTATGCCTAACTACAATCAGAAGAACATATTTTTCTCTCTTTAGTGATGAATTGTTTGTTTGCCAAGATACATTAACTCACTAGAAAGTGTAAAATGCTGGTATTATGATTGTCATGTTTCATTTATTTATTTTTGAGATACAGTCTCAAAATAATATTTTAATAGTAAATACTTAAATTTGCCAGAAATCTACTTCTGTGTCTAGTGGCCTACTAGCCTAGGCCTACCTGGACCTTTCCAGCCTCCCAAGTGTTGGGATTAAAGGTGGATTGCCTCCATGCAGTGGGCATCTTCATTTATTTACTGAGTATTTCTAGAATTTTCCCATCATTTTAAGATATGGTTTTCATAAGAAAATCAGAATAAAGCCAGGAATGTTGGCCTAAGCCTGGAACTCAGTCATGTGGGAACAGGGGTTCATCCTAAAGTACATTTAGGATTGGAAGCTAACCTTTGAAACTTTGTCTTCAAAAATACAGAAAATAAAACGGGGCTGTTGAGGTGGCTGGATAGGCATAGATGTTGTGTTTATAAAAAGATAAGGAGAGAGGGAATATGTTTTGGTGGCTGTGTAGTCAGGTATGGGGAAAGGGGGTGCTTCCGAGGGCCCATGCTGAGACATCCCTTCCCCCTGAGGGACCAGCCACAGATGGTATAATATAGAATAGAGTTTACTTAGAGCAGGGAGGGGAGCTGAAAGCATAGTAGAAACAGAGAAAGGCAGGGGTGGGGAAGGGAAGAAATGAGAAGAGGAGTAGAGAAGTAGAGGCTGGCCATGAGCATGGAGAGAGAGAGAGAGAGAGAGAGAGAGAGAGAGAGAGAGAGAGAGAGAGAGAGAGGGGAGAGCGCGGGGGGGGGGGGGGGAAGAGGAGGGAAGAGGCGAGAGGACAGAGTGGACAGAGGCAGGAAGACAGAGCCCGGAGGGGTTCAAGCAGCCCCTTTTACTGTGAGTCAGGCACACTGGCGGTTGCCAGGTAACTGTGGGGCGGAGCTTAGACAAAATGCTTACAATAGGTGCTTGCCACCAAGCCTGACAATTTTGGTTGGATCCCCTGGCCCCAGACAGTGGAAGGAGTATCAGGTCTTGCAAATTGTCCTGTGACTTACATGCCTGTTCTGTGACAAACACACCTGCCCCCTCCACTATCAAAAAAAAAAAAAAAAAAAAAAAAAGTAATGAAAAATTTAAACAAACCCAAACCGGTTAGCTATTTGGTTCTTTCCGTTTAACAGCACTTCTCAAAACGGACGACACAACAGCTTTCTCCAATAGTGGCCACTTTCTCCTGTTAAATATAACCGTGAACTTAGGCTTAAAATGTTTGATGTGCGTCAATCCAATATATCCAGTTTCCATTTTGATAACTAATTTGCCCTGTCTCTGACAAGTGGAAACTACTATATTCTAGTTGCCTTCTGATTCCTTTTGATACATTTTGTTTGCTTGCTTGCTTGATTTGAGACAGGACCTCACTATGTAGCCTTGGCTAACCTGGAACTCCTTATGTAGGCCAGGTTGGCCTGAAACTCATAGAGATCCATCGCCCTCTGCCTCCTAAGTGCTCAGAATAAAGGCATGTGACACCATGCCCACCTTGATACAGCATTTTAAAGCTTTCTTGCTTATCTTGGATAATTCCTGACTCTAAATGGAAATAAGTTATTTCTCCAAAGAATTCTGGTTTCTTGTAGTGGGAAATCATACTTATGTTTTACAACCTGGGCATTAGAAGTGTTTACTATCACATGCTCATGCCATGCGCATTTTCATGCAATGCCTGAGGAGACCAGAAGGGGGCTCCAGGTCCCCTGGAGTGATTTAGATTAGAATTACAGAGTGTTACTTAACTTCATCTACATGAATCAGCATTTCTATCCCACATCAAAGATCGTGGTTCTCAAAACCCCTACTATTAGCCACCTGTAATTACAGCACCCAGGAAGTTGAGGCAGGAGAATTGCAAGTTTCAGGCCAGCTTGGGCTATTTGGTGAGTCTCTGTTTCAAACCAAACCAAAACCCTACTATTATTATTTAACTTAAAAATAAGGTTTTATTTTTGAATGTGCATTTGTGTGAGGGTTAAGTAGATTCCAAGGAGACCAGAAGAGAGCACGGACTCCCCTGGAGCCCCCTGATGTGGATGCTGGGAGCCAAACTCAGGTCCCCTGTAAAACCAACACGTGCTCTCAACTGTGGCTCCATCTCTCCAGACTTCATTAATTTCTTTTTAAGCCCACAGTATACTCAAAATAGTTCCAGAATAATACCAACACCACTGTCAATGATAATGAGGACTATAAAATACTTTTGTACCAGTTGGGCACAGTGGCCTCTGCCTATAATCTAGCATCATCAGGACATCAGGATAATGGACTCAATCATCTGGCCAGCATAACAAGTTCTAGGCCAGCTGGGACTACACATATAACAACATCCCATTTCAAAACAACAACAAATTCCTTAAAATACCTTAAAAAAATTTTTTTTGTGCATGTGTGTATGCCTGCATGTATGTATCTATGTGCACCACATGTGTGCCGAAGCCATCAGAGGTCAGCTGAGGGCATTGGAGCTCCTGGAACTGGAGTTACAGTTAGTGATGAGCTGTCATGTGGGTGATGGAGAAGGAACCTGGATCCTCTGTAGGAACAGCGCGTGCTTTAACCAATGAGCTCTCCTTCTAGCCTCAAGAAACTGGTTTTTTGCACGTATTTTTGATTTCAGAGTATATACCACTTTGCATATTATAGACAACCTAGTCTGTCTTAAAGTCACTTGATTAGTTTAGTTGGGGGATGTCTTAGTCAGGGTTTCTATTCCTGCATGAAAGAAGCAAGTTGGGGAGGAAAGGGTTTATTCAGCTTACACTTCCACATTGCTGTTCATCATCAAAGGAAGTCAGGACCAGAACTCAAGCAGGTCAGGAAGCAGGAGCTGATGCAGAGGCCATGGAGGGATGTTACTTACTGGATTGCCTCCCCTGGCTTGCCCATCTTGCTTTCTTATAGAACCCAGGACTATCAGCCCAGGGATGGCACCACCCACAATGGACCCTCCCACCCTTGATCACTAATTGAGATCAGCCAGTACAGGGAAATTTCACAGAATAAAAGTTCTTGGGATGAGGACTGGTGAAGTGGCTCAGCAAGTAGAGACACTGGCTACCAAACCTGACATTTGGTCCCTAACACCCACATGGTGGGTGGAGAGAGCTGACTCCTGTAAAATTTCTCACATCCACATAGATATACACAGACACACACAGAGAGACAGACATACTCTAAATAACTTATGTAAAAGATTATTGTGATATGGCCTTGTATAGTTGAGAAAAAACTAAATTCATTATAAAAAAAAATACCTGTGTGTTCCCACATTTCTCTTTTGTAGACTGTGTGTGTGTGTGTGTGTGTGTGTGTGTGTGTGTGTGTGTGTGTGT
>JANHMN010000001.1:57588954-57603958 GCA_030674055.1 Rhabdomys pumilio | reverse complement strand
CAGAGACTGTAATAAAGACACAGAGACTGTAATAAAGACACAGAGACGGCACTGTAGACAGTAGGAGAGGAAGAGTTCAGGAAGTGAACACCATTGGCAGTTATCCACAGAGTCATGACTAGTGATGAAACCAGCGGGACTCTAACAAGGACTCATGAGATAGTTAGATAGGCAGAAGGAATTACAAAACAAATTAAGGTGGGACCAAGGAATTCAGACTTGATCACAAACACTTATGCTTAAATTCTATGTTGTAAACATTGAAAATGCGTGGGCCTGGAGAGATGGCTCAGCAGTTAAGAGCACTGACTGCTCTTACAGAGGATCCAGGTTCTGTTCCCAGGGCCCACAATGCTAACAATGACCTGCAATTCTAGCTCCAGGGACATACCGTCAGGCCTCCTCTGGCATTTGTATGCACATACTGCACATAAATTCATGCTAAACAAACACTCATACACATAAAAATACTTAAGTATTTTTAAATTTTAAAAAATTTTTAAATTTTAAAAATACTTTGTGCTCCCTGTCTTTGGATGCTCGAATGGAAGACACACAGACATTTCCTGCTAGACACACCAGCTTATTTTTAAAATGCCTTGGCTACCTCAAAGGCTGGGCACTCCTAAACCCTCCCCTTCCACCCCAGGCCCAGTCGGGGAAGTGGCCAGTGTCCACACGGCTGGTTGGCTTTATCAGCTGCCGATCATCCCATCGGTCTTCCCTGAGTCATGGTATTTCTCTCTTGTTCCTCTCTTGTGTTCTCACCTGAGCAGCTCTAAGGACCCTGCCCCATGCCTAGTCATTGGTCGTTGGCATCTTTATTAATTGATAAAAAGCCAAACTGGGGACAAGGACTTTTTTTTTTTAAATATTTTTAGATTTTATTTATTTCATGTATGTGAGTACACTGTTGCTGTCTTCAGACACACTAGAAGAGGACATCAGATCCCATTACAGATGGTTGTGAGCCACCATGTGGTTGCTGGGAATTGAACTCAGGACCTCTGGAAGAGCAGTCAGTGCTCTTAACCACTGAGCCATCTCTCCAGCCCCGGGGGGTGGGGGGGACGACAAGAACTTTTAGTGTTTGGACATGCAGATTCCTGACTGAATCAAAGCATTAGAACCAATCTCCAACACCAAACATATACACATACACATAAAAGTTTTAATATATATATATATATATATATATATATATATATATATATATATACACATATGTAGCTCAGTGACAGAGCATTGGTCCAGCATGTACAGGGACCCTGAGTTTGATAGACAGTGTTGCAAAATAATAATGACAATAATACTAGTAATTATTCTGACTTGATGTGATGGCATGCTAGAGTAATGCCAGCATTCAAAGTGGAAGCAGAAGGATCAGGAGTTCAAGATCTTATATATATAATATTATATATATATTAGCTGGGCTACATGAAATCCTATTTCAACCTTCCTTCCTCAAACTAAACTAAGTAATAATAATTATTATTTATAACTTTCTAAGAAAGATAGTCTTCTTTTAACTGTACCTATCACTTCATATCTGCCTGTCTGTACACACACACACACACACATCCCAAAACTTGGAAAATGGAAGCAGGAGCATTGGCCTTTATTATAGTAGCAAGTTCAGGTCCAGCTCAGCCTACATAAGACGCTGTAAAAAACAAAACTAAGCAAATGCCATTAAAGTGCCCATAGTGTCTGTAAGTTAAGGTACAGCAGTAGGTACTGTGTACACACACACACACACACACACACACACACACACACCCCTATTGGAATGGATTATTTCCTAGATGAGCTAAAGGTTGTTTCAGAAGATGTGAAGACTGTACTTTGGGGGATGGTCAGAGTTTCTAGAGAGGCATCAAAGAAAGGTTAGAACTGCAGAGGAGAGAGGAGCCAGGCATGGAGCACCTGCAGGAGAGGGCTGAGGCAGTACGTGTGGTTAGGAGCAGTGCTTATGTAGAACACCCCAAAGAGCACACCAGCTGACCGTAGTCTTTTGCTCTGCAAACTGAGTTGCTTTGGGCTTGTTTCCCTTTCCCAACATTTGCTCTTTGGCTTCACATGAGAAAAGAGGAGAGCTCTCATAGTGCCATCCACTGCCTCAATCCCCCTCCTCTGCCTGGCTCCACAATCACAATCCCTTGTCCCTCTCCTTTCTCAGGAATATGCCGGCTGGTTACAAGTTACATTTTCAGATCCAAACTGCTTCTGTTCAGTCTCTGACTCTGATACTTATTATCTCTATGTCCGTGGGAAAGTTGCTCAGTCTTTGTGCACTACAATTTTCTTATAGTAGAAACGGGGATATACTCTCGGGTGCACTGCTTAGACGGCATGCACAGGCCCAGGTTCATCCCCAGTGCAGAAACCCAGTGAGGGTTTCTGTAAACCCTCCACCACCATAAAGATAAGGTGCGCGCGCGCGCGTGCGCGCGCGCGTGTGTGTGTGTGTGTGTGTGTGTGTGTGTGTGTGTGTGTGTGTACAGACAGGTGTATGTGGGCATTGGCCTGCACCACCACACTATTTACCCGGTACTGGGGACCCAACTCCAGGCTTCGTGCATGCTAGACAAGTGCAATGCCAACCGAGCCGCATCTCCAGCCTTGCCAACATGTTTGAACGAAAAACGCTCGTTGTTAAAGAGCAACTTTATTCCTCAGAGGTGGGACTTTAAAAGAAGAACTTCATAACCAGTTGACTAATGGCATTCTTTTATGGCACCAGTCATATAAAACTCTTCCTTGCTGAGACTCAGGATTCAGCTCTTTCCCCCATGGGATATTTAAGAACAACTAGCTCAAATGAACACAAGAAAAGATAACCAGCATTATTAATAATAAGGAGATGCAAATCAAACTAAAACCATGATGAGAAAAGGCTGGGGAGATACATGCTCAGTTGGTAAAGTGTTTGTCACACGAGGATCTGAGCTCGGGTCCCCAGCACCCACTTAAAAGTTACGCACAGCGATGCATGTCTGTAACTTCCTTCAGTCTGGGGGACTGGGACAGGCAGATCCCTGAGGCTTGCTGGTCAACCAATGGAACAGAAATGCTGGCTTTTAGGCTCAGTGAGGCACTCAGTCTTAAAAAATATGGTAGAGGCAGTGAGATGTTCAGTGGGCCCATGTGTGAGCCTGGTGGGAAATCCTGTGCTTCTAAGATTCCCTTCCAGGGGAGACTAAGTGCAGGTTACCACTTTCTCCTAAGGTTCCAATGACAAACCAAGGCATGGTTCTGCAAAAGTTCGCTCGGGGGAGCCATAAGTCTATTGGGTTTCCTTACAGAGCACAGATAACTTACAGGGTTAACGTACAGGGCCTCGGGCATTCCTCAAGCCTTACCCAGCAGAGATGAGTGGAGCCTCCCCTCCCACAGTCTTACAAGAGATTCTCCTGCTCAGCTCCCCTATGTGGGGGTTGCGGTAGGGGTGGTGGTGTAAACTGTCAACAATCCTGATTGGGATGACCTTTTGCAAGGGGGTGCAGCTGAACTCCCCAGGATGACAGCACTCAGGACAGACTGACAACTTGATCCTGAAGCCTGCAGAGGTGCAAGGAGAGAAGCAACATCACAAAACTGTCCTCTAACCTCCACATCTGGAGTCTGCCAGATGTGTGCCATTGTGTGCGCGTCTATGCTCACAATACTTAAGTGAAGAGTCAAGCTGGAGAGGTGGCTGAGCAGTTAAGAGCACTTGTTGCTCTTACAGTTCAGTCTCCAGCACATACATGGCTGCTAACATCTGTCTATAATATCCCTTCCAAAGGATCCTATGCTCTCCTTGGCCTCTGAGGGCACTGCACACAAGTGGTGAACAGACATCTATACAAGCAAAACACCTGTGATACAAAATAAAGCTTTAAAAAAAAACTTTAAAAATGGAAAATTGAAGCAACCCCCCCCCCCCAAAAAACGGGGTGATCCAATGAAAAAGACACCTGTCATCAACCCCTGGCTTTCACATGTGAGAGCAGAGCCAACACCAGCAGCCCCAGCACAGGGAGGGAGAGGCAGGTAGATCTCTAGGACTTTGAGGCTAGCATGGACTACATAGTGAGTTTCAGGCCAGCCAGGGCTACATAGTGAGACCCTGTCTAAAACAAAAGCAAACAAGCAAACAAAACCACTACAAACTCAAAATTTTAATAAAAGTGTGACAATCCTTAATATTGTCAAAATGTGAGATGTTCCAGATGTGGGATGTTCCAGATGTGGGATGTTCCAGATGTGGGATGTTCCACTTACGAGATGATGTTCCAGATGTGGTAGAAATGTAGCGTTGTACAACCAGTTTGTAAGAAAAGTCCTTTACCGTAGGTTTGGGGAGATTTCAGTGGGGGAGGGCGCAGGTGTAAGCAGGAGGTAACTCTGACTTAACTCTGACAGTCCTTTGCCCAGGACAGGGTCTCCCGCCAGCCTAGAGCTCGCTGGGCAGGTGAGGATGGTGGCCATGTAGCCCTAAGATCCGCCTGTCTTCACCTCCCCAGAACTTTATAATATGAGGGAGAATCCAATTAGTTCCTCTGATGAACTGAAGCTGCTTGATTTTAGGGTATCTGTTGTTAATCTCTCCCAAGAAGTTACTGCATGCTCTTTGCCAATGTTCATCTTGTGGCCACAATGATGCAATCTCTGCGTTAGTAAAAGGTACCACAATCTCAGCTGGGTCCATTCCAGTTAATTGTCGAAGTCTCATTTTTCCTTTTAGTATCAGTTCAGAGGCCTTTTCTATGTAGGTTTTTATTTCTCATTCTGTTTGTGTGCTAAAACTCTCCATTCTAAGATATAATCTTCTCTCCATGAAAATTCCTTAGGGGAATGAGTAGAAGGCACGTTGACTAAGATGCAGGCCATCTTTGGACCAATACCATCCAGACGTGTATTTCCTGCCATTTCCTTTCTACCAGTGCTACCTCCTTCTCAGCCTTGGCTGATAATCTCTTCAGGATGTTTAAATCTTTATTACCTTGTAAGGTTTGAAATAAATTGCTTAGCTCTTGAGTATCCAAGCCAATCGCAGGCCACAGCCAGTTCTCCCAGTAGCTTCTGAAAATCATTAAGGGTCCTTAATTGGTTTCTTCTGATTTGCACCTTTTGTGGCAAAACCTTTTGTAGGCTTATTCTATATTTTAGATAATTAATAAAATCCCCTCTTTGTATTTATTCAGGGGTGATTTGCAATCCCCAGCAAGGCAAGGTTTTTCTTTTCGTCATCAAACATTCTTTCTAGGATATTTATGTCTGAATCAGCCAATAGGATATCATCCATATAATGATAAATAATAGATTGAGGAAATAGTTTGCAAATCATCTCCAATGGCTGTTGTACAAAATATTGACACAAGGTGGGGCTATTTAACATTCCTTTTGGCAGGACTTTCCAATATATTTTTATTGGACAACTATTAAAGGTAGGTACTAAGAAAGCAAGCCTTTCCTTATCATGTTTATGAAGAGGAATTGTGAAAAAAAAAACCAATCTTTTAGATCAATCACTATGATAGGCCATTCCTTAGGCTACAAGGAAGGCAATGGGATTCCAAGCTGCAGAGAACCATTGGTTAATAATCTTATTAAACACTCTGAGATCTGTCAACATCCTCCACTTGCCAGACTTACCAGAGAATTCCAAGGACTGGTGGACTCCTCTATATGCTGAGCCCCCAGCTACTCCTGGACTAGCTGTTCTAGTGCCTGTAGTCTTTCTTTTGTCATAGACCATTGATCAATCCAAATTGGTTGGTCAGTTAACCACCTTAGTGGTAAGGCTGTTAATGTTTTAACAGCATTGGCTCTTTGATGTAAAGCTGAATTGTCAGCCCCTGCTGTGTCTTGTTTATGGACATCCTGGACAGTCCGTAACTGCCTTTGATAATGTTTCTTAACTAATTTAAGTTTTTTTATTAGGAGCCTGACAGGTTTTGTGGCCAGCCTCTGAAACTGAAGGGATGCTCATTTGTGTTTTCCATTGTTGTAACAGATCTATTCCCTATAAGTTTACGGCTGTGTCAGGCATATATGGCCTTAATTTTCCTATCTGGGCCTCAGGCCCTGTACATTTAGGGCATCTAGTGCTTTGCTTTATTTGGGACAAAGTCCAACTCCTTGAAACTGGAGTCTACTACTTGAAGTGGTCAATCTACAGGCTAAAGTTTTGGAGAGATAATGGTGACATCTGCTCCAGTGTTGACCATTCCTTCAATCTCAATATTGTATACTAATATTTTAAGCTTGGGCCTTTGATCTTCTATAGAAGTTTGCCAAAATATTCATTTTTGGCCCTTTTTTAGTTTTTTTTTTTTTTAAATTGTTTGTAGAACTTGCCTCAACCTTGTCTAGTCTCACAACTTCTGTTTTTAAAATAGTGATGTTTAATTGTCCTGAGGAAGAGAACTCTCCCTATCTGCCTTGGGGCCTGCAAGGGCCCTGGGAGTTTTGTGCTAAATTATGGCCCCATTTGTCTGTTATTGCTTTACATTCCTTAGCCCATTGTCAGCTTTTGCCACATCTTTTACATATTCCTGTAGGCATGGGCTCCCTTTTGGGATTAATTTTGTTTTCTCTGCAGTTTATGCTGAAATGACCCTGCTCACCACAATGAAGACATCTGAAATCTTGGGTTGTCTCAAGGCCTCTGTGGCGGCTTCTATTAAGGACGTATCAGATGAATGAGGTCTAACATCAGCTGTGTATCTAATCCACTTGTCTATTGATGCTGACCCTGCCCTCAGTGGTCTGATTATTTCTTTGTATCCAACACTCGAATATTCAAAAGCTAAAGACTCAATTATTGCCTTGCTTGCTGCTGGACCCGACACACTCCTTTCCACAGCTGAAATCCGCCTTTGCAAAAAAGTCAGGAAAGGTTTCTTTTGGACCTTGCATTGCCTGAGAAGATGGTTCAAATCTTTTCCCTGATTCCATGACTTTGTCCCAGGCATTTAAAGCTACCAAATGACATAATGCCAAGGTTTCTTTATCATATACAGCCTGCACCTCTGTCTCAGCAAAGTGACATTCACCCAGCAGCTGATCTGTGGAAATCTCTCTACCCCTGGCTCTATTTTGTCATGTTGTCTCCTTCACTTCTTCTCTCCACCATGAGAACCATTGTAAATGTGACACAGGTTCCAATATTGCTTTTGCCATATTGTTTCAGTCTTGAGGGATTGTTCTATTTTTAATAGCCCAAGAAGTCAAGATTTGTTCCCTGTTCCTCCTCCTGTTCCGAGTTCCTATACTCTCTGTTCAAGGTTCTGCCTCCACATTTTAATTTTTCTTTATATTGTAACTCTGATATTCTGCTGTCTATTTTATTTTGATTAATTTTAACAGATTTTCCTCCAAGCCTTGTTTCCAATCCTCAATATTTTCTCTCTGCCACTCAGTCTGCTCTGTGAGCTGCTGCATCCTTTGTCCTAGCATCTTTTCCAGCTCCTGCCTTCTCTCTGGTGCTTATCGTGACCTCTAAATCCCTCTCTCTTTAGTTCCAGTGTTTCCTCTAGCCATGTTACCAGGTCTTAAATTTCTCTCTCTGTTGTTCAGGCTGCTCTGTAAATTTTTGTATTTTCTGTTCTAGGCCCTGCTTCCATGATTTTAGTTTCTCTTTATGCTGTGATTCAGATATTGTAGTCTCTACCTTATTTTGATTTGCTAGTTATAGTAAATTATCCTCTAGACTCTGCTTCCAAATTTTATTGCTACCTCTTTGCTGTTCAGTCTGGTCTATGAAATTCTGCATCCTGAGGGGGGATGGGATAGGAGGTTCCTGGGTGGTGGTGGAAATGGGGTAAGGGATAAAATCTGAAATATAAATATAATATCCAATAAAAAAAGAAAAGAAATTCTGCATCTTTTGTTCTAGCATCTTTTCCAATGTTTCCTCCAATCCTTTTTCTAAGGCTTGTAATTTTTTATCTAGGGCCCTGTCCCTTGAGAAGACATAGTAAATCAAGCTACTCAATATTGTAATAATTATAACTAACAAGGTGTCAATTTCCTTTAAATCCATCCCCGTCACACCGTTCAAAATATCATCCCATAAAATCTTGTTTCTCATCTTTATCTAAAAATTATGTCCCCTGATCTGGAGCTTGGTGTACCTTTGTCTCCCTCTGCTGTTCTCATCGGAACACTGCAGTTCACTTCAGGACTCTCCTGCCTTTGTTTGGGAGCCTCTGGCATTCGCCCGCCAATCTCAATCCCAATTGGTAGAGCCGGGCTGGCTGGTTGGTCTGCGTCCTGTTTAGACTTGGAGGATACAGTGTAAGCGAGCACGGGAAGGCTCCCTACGGCGGAGCAGCCTGCTACGCTTGTAAAAAAGCTTTAGGAGGTTAACTACTGGTTTTTTTTTTTTTTCAGCGATCTAATCTCAGCTGTGAAGGCCTTTCTACAGGCAATTGCGCCCCAGAGTCCTTGTTTTAGGCTCCCGGAACTCCCAACCGTAGTGCGACACCAGTGCTGTCCAAGTCCCAACTCAGGCTGGGGTGGTGCCTCTGGCTGCCACGGTCTGCCTTTGAGGAGGGAGCCTTTCAGCAGCTCTCCGTAGACCCCTCAGACTTTCAATCCACACGTTGCTGCAGCCCTAGATCGCAGCCCCAGCCGTTTATTCGGCGCGGGGTGGTGGTGGTGGGGTGAACGTTTATCTCAGGTTAATTGGAGCTATAAGTAGGCGCACCAAATGTTGCGGTAATTTCTTATCCCATAAATTTGTATAAAAAACATTACAACCAGTTATATTTATATTTATAAGCTATATGCCTAGATTGTATCTATTACCATACTAACTTATTCTCCAGCTATGAGACCCCTTGCTACTTTCAGCTTCTCCAGGCCATGTGGTTCTGTTCCATCTTTTTTCTACCCTCTCTCAGTCTCTCCTCTCCCCCTCTGAGACCACCCTTCCTGCCTTTCCCTTCCACTGCCCAGTCATTGGCTCTAGCCTTTATTTGACCACACAGAATGGGGAGAAGGTTCAGTGAGATCACCTGATCATGTGATCTACTTCTCTAGAGGAAGCAGAATTAACATCAAAATGCAAACAGCACCAGGGCAACCCATAACACTGCCTTGTGTATGCTAGAAATCAAACCCGACTCCTCTGTAAGAACAGCAAGTGTGGGCTCGCAGTTAAGAGCACTGGCTGCTCACCAACCGTATGGTGGCTCACAACCATCTGTAATGGGATCTGATGCCCTCTTCTGGTGTATCTGAAGACAGCTGCAGTGCACTCATATAGATTTAAAAAAAGAAAGAAAGAAAGAAAGAAAGAAAGAAAGGGAGAAAGAAAGAAAGAAAGAACAGCAAGTTCTGTTAGCATGCAGGAAGTCCTGTCCGTTAGCATGCAGGAAGTCCTGAGTTCCATCCCTAGCACTGAATAAAGGGCATGGTGATGTGATTTCTTTAAATGGTAGAACAATAAACGTCTACATTTGCCATAAATCTAGACTTTCTACTCCTAGGAACTGATTCAAAAGAAATGATACTATGTCCACCCAAAACTGCAGAGAAGTTTTCTTTATAACTGCCAAATGCTAGTAGCATGTGACTTTCTTGGTAAGATGTAAACAAGTGTCTGTTCTCTCCAGATAGGACACTCATGATGGAGCAGAGAAGATGCTATCCAAACCTAGCTCGGGTGAATGGTGAATTTAATGGGGTCACAGACAGGAGCATGGGTGACTCCAATGTTGTCACATCCCTGGAAAGCAGTGCCCCAAATGGGTGACGACTTGTGAAAACTGCACACCTGGATCTCACTGAACGACCTGCAGGCACTGCTGCAAGCCTCCTTCTCCCTAGCAACTGCCACTGCTTATGTAACACACAGGAGGGGCCTTGTGCACCTAGAATCTTCTGAACTGAAACCTATACCTTTCATTAGCTTCTGGAGCTTCCCAGCTTCTCCAGAAGGGAATGTTTCAATCAGGAGGAAATTGCTTAGAAACAGCTAGCAACAAGTAAGGGCAGGCAAGCTGTGTTTACTAGGATGGCTTGGCAGCAGCATGAAACGATAAACTCTGAGAACACAAGATCTCAGCGCAATAGTCCAAGGTGAAGGAAACCTGAACAGCCTTGTTCTCCATTGCTATAGTGAAGTGACTGAGACCGGACAACTTCTGGTGAGAAGGCTGTGGTAGACGGCACCATGGCAGTGAGAGAGAGAGAGATGGAGGGACAGGAAGCTAGAAAAGCTCAAATTCTAGGGTGGGCTCTCTCTTACAGCAAGTTGCTCTAGTGAGAACTAAACCAGGGCCCCTGGGAACTACCTCAGTCTCTCTTAAGAGCAGAGGTCTCCACTGACCAAATGCTGTCCACTAAGGTCTGTCCCTTACGAGTCCCACACTTCAACACCAAGGGACAGGTTGCATCAAAACCAGGGCAGACGGCCAGGCAGTGGTGGCACACTCCTTTAATCCCAGCACTTGGGAGGCAGAGGCAGGCGGATTTCTGAGTTCGAGGCCAGCCCGGTCTACAGAGTGAGTTCCAGGACAGCCAGTGCTATACAGAGAAACCCTGTCTTGAAAAACCAAAAAAAAGAAAAAGAAAAAAACAAAAAAACAACAGGGCAGATAGCTGGAGCTGAAACAGGAGGATCAAAAAAGTTCAAGGTCAACACTAGAAACTTAGACTCAATAAATAAGTTAGTTACACAGGGCTTGGCAAGTCTGGAAGGACCACACATTCATTGATAGCTGGTCTATGTAGAGACATGGGGAGGAGCATATTATTACTCTTACTTTTCTTCCACTTATACAAAAGGAGAAGATGCAAACTGACAAAAAGTTAGAGACGATCAATTCAGTGCTTGGAGATAGCCAGAGAGAGGGAAAGAGGCAAGAGAGACATTGGGAGTGGAAACATACCAAGTGCCTTGATGGACCAATCATTCCATGGACATATACATGCACGTATATACATCCCGTTGTTGTTTTTTGAGACAGGGTCTCACCATGCAACCCTGGCTGTTCTGGAACTCACTCTGTAAAGCAGCCCAGCCTTGAACTCAGAGATCATGCCTAGTAGACGGACATATATATTAAGACTCATAAAGTTATACCCTGTCAATTTAAAGGGGCTAGGGAGCCACAGCATGGTGCCTGCACCTCTGATCACAGCACTCAGGAGGCAGAGGCAGGCAGATCTCTGTGAGAACCAGGTTAGCCAGATTTAGAGAGTGAGTTCCAGGACAGCCTGGGCTACAAAGAGAAATACTGTCTCAAAACAAAACAAAACAAAAAAAAAACAAACAAAATGGGGAGTCCACATTTTCCTCTTCCTTTGATGAATGGGATAGAAAAAAATTCAAACAAAAGTAGGAAAATCACAGGATGGCGGGGAAAGAAAATAGAACAGTTATTTTATGTGGCTTTTCAAGATAGGATTTTTCTCTGTGTAGCCCTGGCTGTCTTTGAACTCACTCTGTAGATCAGGCTGGCCTTGAACTCACCACTGCCTGGCTATATTTGTTACTTTACTATTATTACAAGATCCATCTTCTTTTCTCCAGAGTGTCATTCTCAAAGTCATATACAACAAAAGGGTCTGCAATTTTTTAAAACAAAAACTGAACATATAAATATTTATTCATATATATATATATATATATCCCTGTGATTGGTAATTCTGACGTTCCACTTTCACAAATTGTCAGCAGATGGCGCTAATGACTAAAAAGTTATTCAAAGAAGACTGGCAACTCTTTCTTTTTTCCTTCCTTTCTGACAGCTTTTGTGGCTGTTCTGGAATTCACTGGGTAGACCAGGCTGGCCTCAAACTCAGAGATCCGCCAGCCTCTACTTCCCGAGTGCTGGGAATAAAGGCATGCACTACCAACACCTAGTAAGAAAAGTCAATTTCTAAAGAGTGAACCTCCACCCCACCCCAGTAATACAATCAGTGTCATGGCTCTTGGTCCCACAGCATACTGAAGACATCGCACATTTTGGTCGCAGAGCATGGAGAAATCTATTTAGAATTGAGCAGGAAACTTCTAGCTTTGATGGTGCTGGAAGGTACTAGGCAGGCCACTGTGGAAGAAAAGACATCACAGGTCTCAGTCCGCATCTACAACACCGATCTTCCAAGTAAGATGCAGCCACATCTACAACAGTGTCATGGCTACTTAGCGGGTAACCAACTGCTATCTGGTAGGATGTGAGGCCTGCTCAGGGGCCGAAACCATTGCTGAAGTTTTGCTGCAGATGCTTAAAAATGCAGATGCAGAGAGTAATGTTCATCTTAAGGGTTAGCTGCGGATTCTCAGTCCCTGAACATATCCAGGTGAACAAAGCAGCCAGGGATACACAGAGCTGCCTCTGGGATTAAAAGCCTGTTCAACTACACAGGAACCTAAATTAATATGTTTCATTTTGTATAAATACATATATAGTTCCATTTTTTTTCTTTTCTTCAAAAGACAGAATTTAAATTCCCAGGCTAGCCTGGGCCACATAGTGAGACCCTATCTAAAATAAACAAACAAAACACATTAAATGAGAAATGTCAAGAAACGGACAGAGACACATTTCAGTCTATTCCTAGAATGAGGTATTAGGTCCCATCTCCAGCACCGGCAAAAAAAAAAAAAGTAAAGCAAAACAAAGCAAGCAGACAGTGGTCAGTTCTTGTCAGCTTGACACAAGGCAGAGTCAAATGGGAAGGGACAAACCTCCTGAGAAAACACCTCCATTGGATTGGCCTGTGTGCAAGTCAGAGGGACATTTTCTTGTTAATAACTGATGCCAGCCCTGGGCATGTGACCTTGGGTGGTATAAAAAGGAGACTAAACAAGCCATGGGGAGCAAGACCGTCAGCACTGTCCCTCCATGGCCTCTGCTTCAGTCTTTTTTCTCCAGGTTCCGGCCCTGACCTCCTTCAGTGATGACTATATATGTAAACTGAAAGAAATCCTTTCCTTCCAAGTTGCTTTTGATCAGGATGCTTATCCCAGCACTAGGAAGCGCACGAGGACACAGGATGCAAGCGCTAAGCGCTGAGAACCATTCAGGAGGGGGTTTGAGGAAGGCTGCTTTCTGAATGCACCCAAGAGAGTAATTTTTAAAAGATTTTTAAATTTTTTAACATTTGAATATTTATCTTGATGATTTAAAAAAGAATTTTAAAATATTTTCTTTAGTCTTGAGTGTAGTTTATGGATATGAATGCAACTCTGCTGGGGGCCATCAGAGGTCACTAGTTGGATGCTGGAACAACACAGTTGTCTGAAGTCTGGAAACTCAACTCCAATCTTCCGGCGTGAGCAGCAGTATGTGCTCTTAATCCCTGAACCGTCTCTCCAACACCATATAACGTAATTCTTAACTACATTACATTTCATTTGGGAGTGAGACATTTCTACCTTGGCTGGAACACATAATCCCCTTCTTCAGCGGTATTGGGATGAACCCAATGTCAGCCTTTGCAGCTGTGTAAGCCCGGCAACACTGCAGAGCCACATCCCCAGTCTCCCCCCAACCCGAGTCACCGCCACCCACCCCATCACTGCCACCACCTCCCCGTCCCCATCCCCCACCCCACCCCACCCTTGTCACCTCCACTAGTCTCCCCCTCACCGCCACCTCCCCCAACCCCCTACCCCCATCCCTGTCATCGACACCCCCTCCCAGTCACCGCTACCCTTGTTTTAAAGACAGATGCTTACACTGTGGCCAAGGCTGGCCTAGAACTCAAAGATTCTCCTGCCTCTGCCTCCTTAGTGCTGAGATTAAAAGTGTGCACCCCCCAACCCAACCCTTGAAACTTGAGGCTTCAATTGCTTCACAGATCAACCTGCAACATCTCCCTCCCTACTCCACCCACCCACCCACCCATCCATCCATCCACCCACCCACCCACCCACCCATCCATCCATCCATCCACCCATCCACCCACCCACCCACCCATCCACCCACCCATCCACCCACCCATCCATCCACCCATCCATCCATCCACCCACCCACCCATCCATCCATCCACCCACCCACCCACCCACCCACCCACCCATCCACCCACCCATCCACCCACCCATCCATCCACCCATCCATCCATCCATCCATCCATCCATCCATCCATCCACCCATCCATCCATCCATCCATCCACCCATCCATCCATCTTAGCAGGTTTCCTCCTCCATCTCAAGGAAAAAAGATAATATGCACAGCAATGTAATCACTGTTCTCAAAACCAGTGTCAGGAAACTAGCAGCAACATGGAACGGGGAGAAGGCAGAGCACTGGAAGCCAACACTGCTCAGTTCCTGCCCACTTTCAGGACAAAGTATTTATCACCATCACAGTAGCAGTGAAACTACATGTTTCCTGAAATAAAACTCATGTATTGGCCTCTCAGATATACAGTCTGTGCATGCGCGTGTGTGTGTGTGTGTGTGTGTGTGTGTGTGTGTGTGTGTGTGTGAGAAAGAGAGAGAGAGAGAGAGAGAGAGAGAAAGAGAGAGAGAGAGAAAGAGAGAAGTTGAAAAGGCTACAACATGGAAAGGAAGGGTAAAAATATCATATGTTCTCACTCAGTCTGAATGGAAATATGTACATGTGTGTGTGTATACATGTGTGTGTGCATGTATGCATGTGTGTGCATGTATGCATGTGTATGAGTGGGATGAAAGCAGAAGGGAGCCTGTGTGGAAGAAGGAGAGGAGCCAAGACAAGGAATAGTCGTGGGGATACGAAAAGATATGTGTTATATCTTGTTATACCAATGTCATCATGAAACCTATTGTTTGTATGCCACTAAAAACAACAAATAACCAAATAAATAAATAACCAGGAGTTCAAGGCCAGCCTCTGCTATGTGGCAAGTGAAGGTGAGCCTGTGTAGCAAGAGACCTTTCTTTCCTAAACAAATAAAGACAACCAAACAGCAGGCAGGCAGGCAGGCAGGCAGGCAGGCAGTGAATTCAATCCTTCTTTTGAATTCGTGTGTGTGTGTGTGTGTGTGTGTGTGTGTGTGTGTGTGTGTGTGTGT
>JANHMN010000001.1:57570644-57585659 GCA_030674055.1 Rhabdomys pumilio | reverse complement strand
AGAGAGAGAGAGAGAGAGAGAGAGAGAGAGAGAGAGAGAGAGAGAGACATGTAAGCAAGGACTTCACAAAGGAAGAAGAGGACATTAGAAGGACACCAGGCCTGGCTGACTGCAGGAACTAGATCAGGTAGTAGTAGGAACAAGGTGAGGCACGTTTAGCTGAGACCATATTGTAAAGAATTTAAATCCAGGAAGGACATTTGAGTGAGATTCAGTAAGCACAGGATTTTGGATAATCACAGGAGCTGGCAGGAGAAAAATGTTATATTAATCTTGCTGTAATTTATAGATGATAGTGGGGGGATTAGCTAAAAAAAAAACTATTAAGAAATCTGAGGTGGGTGTGAATGTGCTTGGAAGATGGACACGGAAAGATCAGGAGATCAGGGCCAGCTTGGGCTATGCAAGACCCTACATCCTTCTCTCTCTCCCATTTTTTTCTAAAAAGGGAAACATGCTAGTGTATAGGGGATGGGGGAGACACATATTTATTACTTGATAAATTGAATTTGAGATGCTAACTAGAATGCTGGAGATAGGCTGGTTACACAGTAGAGCACTTTTCTGGACTCAAATTTGCTTTGAACTGCTGATTTTTGTTTGTTTGTTTGTTTGTTTGTTGAGGCAGGGTTTCTCTGTGTAGCCCTGACTGTTCTGGAACTCATTCTGTAGACCAGGCTGGCCTCAGGAATCAGCTTGTGCTGCCACAGCTGCTGCCAACACCCGGTGTGATCTTCTTTCTATGCCTCTTGAGTGCAGATCAAGCAAGCCTAGGGCTTCATGCATGCGAGGCTGGAATTACAGCCTCCGGCCCCGGTTTTGTGAGTTTTGTTTGGTTTTGATTTATTACTTTTTATTTATTAGATTTATTTATTTATTATATGGGTGTTTTGTCTGCATGTATATCTGCATAACAGAAGGGGGACTCTGATCCCATGAGGCTATAGTCATAGAGCTGTGAGCTGTCATGTGGTTACTGGGAGTTGAGCTCAGGACCTCTGGAAGAGCAGTCAGTGCTCGTAACTGCTGAGGCATCTCTCCAGGCCCCTAGATTTATTACTTTTATTTTATGTGTATGTGTTGTTTTGCCTGTATGTATGTATGTATGTATGTATATCTGTGTACCATGTGTGTGCTGATGCTCTGAACCTGGAGTTACAGAAGGTTGTGAGGCACCATGTGGGTGCTGGGAATGGAACCTGGGCTCCTCTTCTAGGTCTTCTAGAAAAGCAACACGGACTCTTAACCAGGAAGCCACCTCTCCAGCCTCTCTGCCACCCACTGGTTTAATATTATTTACAAAGGAATGATATGCAGATGGAGAATGAAAAGCAAAGAGGCCGAATGGGCTGAGGAGTTGGCTCAGTGGCTACAGATGTTGTTGTTGCTGCCGAGGACCCGGGTTTGGTTTTCCAGCTCCCATGTGGAGGTCCCACACTTTCGCAGCACAGGCATGAATGTGGTGCACAGATATACATGCAGGCAAAATACTCATACACATAAAATAATAAAAACAAACCTAAAAATTAAAGAAAGCAAGAAGGGGGAACACCAAGGCAAACATCCTTAGGAAAAATTCTGAGAAGGTAAAAAGAAAAGAAACAAAATAGAATTGCTAACAAAAGAGAATAAAAACCAAAAGTCAAGATGAACGTCCAGTTCTTTAAATGATGGTTTTTAAACAATATAGTTGTTAAAGAAACCTTCCTTTGATGTCTTTTAAAAACATTGAAGAAAACTTACTGGAGCCTCGTGGCCTCGACCCCGTAGGGGTCGTATATCTATCTGGTATACCAGTCACAACATAGCAAAATTACAGTTAGGAGGTAGCAGTGAAATAACGAAATGAGGAACTGTATTAAAGGGCTGACACATTAGGAAGTCTGAGAAGAACCACTACCTCCTCAGGAAATGAAGGAGAGAGAAGCCAACCAGACTTACCTGACTTAAGAGAATCTCTCTCAAGTCTCAAGCCAGCTGTGGTACAGTGGCCATCCTGGCACTCAGGAGGCAGAAGCAGGAAGATCAGTTGAGCTCCTGGACTTCAAAACTAGCCTGGGCAGCAAGGCAAGACAGTGTCTCGGCGTCCAAAAAGAAAAAGACCTCAGAACCTCAACAAAGGAGAGCGTGGGATCCCAGACGAGGTGTTTTAGACAGGAGCCCTTCTTACCCATTTTCCTTTACTTTAGGTACCTGTGTTGAAACCTTGAAAACAGGCACCACCTTCATCAGAGCAAGCTCAGGAATGGCTCCAACCAGATATTAGCTGGTTATCTGAGGGCTTATCTTGCAACCAAATAAGGGAGCTATTTAGAGTCCCCTTTAAGTCTAAAACTCTGAGAGTCTTGCCCTGTATCCTTTACAATGCCATTACAAAGATCAAACGAGGTACATGTCAAAGCACCAAGAGGCAAGGTCTCACCTCTGTGTCTGGTGCCGGAGGAAGTACGGACCCTCCATGTGGGAGCTAGAAAACCTTGCATCAACAATTTCTCTAAGCACTGAACCGACTTTCAGCCCATTGGGCCTCTTCTTTCTTTGCTTTTCATTCTGTCCATCTGAGTATTCTTTTGCTGCTGTTCTGGTCAAGGGGTCAGGGTCTCGAAGAATGGAGACAAGGCAGAGGTTCTGGAGTCAAGTCTCAAGTCTCCTTTATTGTTTCTCTTCTATTGGCGCATATTCACTCTTGTTCATTCCTCTTAACCCTATTTACTCATATATCTCTTAACTCTATTGACTGTATATATCCTCTTAACTCTATTGACTGTATTTATTCTTACAAGGAAATCCTGGGTATTTATAAGCACACGCAGGAGAACACAGGTGAAGACATTTTACCACATGCACTATGCAGCTAGGGTCACTAAACAGCAAAACAAGCTATGTGGGATAAACAAGATATTTCTTAGAGTGTGCTCAGCTGTTGTAGGCTGCTGAAAAACCAAGTCTCTATCAGGGTAAATGGTTCCAGATGGCTGCAAAGATAACTGCTTTCTAGCTGCTTTCTGCTTAAAGTCGGCTCCCTACAGGATTAAAGGCCTGTGCCACCACCGCCCGGCTATTCTTTTGTAAATAATATTAAATGTCTCACTACGTAGCCCAGGCTAGTCTTGAAGTGGTGGCTATCTTTCTGCCTTGCTATCCTTCTGCCTTACTCTCCCAGTACTGGAGTCACAAGAGTGAGTCACCTGCCTGGCACAGAACAGATAGCCTAGGCTGGAGTTCTGGATGTACTTACAAAACCCGTGACCTCAGGGGAGTCACTGCACCTTTCTGTGAGCCACTGGGTTATTGTGGTAATTAGATGAAACAATCCAACTTTAAATCCTGTTTAAAGGAGAAGGTAGATGACTTTACAAATCAATAGCATTGCCATAAGTGTGCTGATGAATCTCAGTCGAGGGAACGCAGGCATGCTCATTTAGTTCCAGCACTAGGGAGACAGAGGCAGGTGTATTGCTGGGAGCCTGAAGCCTGCTGGACATCCATAGTGAAATCCTGTCTTAAAAAAATATATATATAGGCTTGAGGCCATCTTTGGCTACATAGCAAGTCTGAGCCAGCCTGGGATACATGCAACCTTGTTTTTAAAAAAGTATCTTTGAATTCTTAAGATATATTTTTGAGGTGTTCTTATTTATCTATGACTTAGAGTCATGTATACAACTGGGCAGTTTCAAGTCCCACAGACTCATTTTATATGCCCCACCCCTAAACTAACCTTCCTTAAGGAAAGACAGGGAAGAAGTGGATGGATGAAGGAAAGGACATATTTTACAGTGATTAAAAAAAACAAGCCGTTTTGCATTCCCAGCTCTAAACATCTGCAAGGCCAGAGGTGAAAGAATAAAGAAAGGCAGGCCCGGCTTGGCCTCCTGTCCACAGGGCTGCAAGTTTTGGCTACCCGGTTGTCTAGAGTAAAACAAACACAGGGCAAACATCATTGGCTTCCTACTGGCACTGTGACTTAACTTGCAAGACTCCGCTCCCCCTGGGCACTTCTGTCCTTGTCCCTGTACCCACAGCCTCTGTACTGTTTTTGTAGGGCAGGAGTTTAGAAGACTTTTTTCTTCCTTCCATCCAAGAACTGAGACGGGTACGTGCGTGTGTGCATGGTGTGTGTGTGTGAGTGTGTAAAGAGGGACAGATTGTTATCAGAATACCAGGTGAAAGGTTATAAACAACCCTCTCCAGGAGGCAGCCAATTCAGAACACGCCTTGGCTATAGGCCCAGGAAGCAGCTGCCACTGCCAAACTTGAACAGATTTTTGGCCTAACCCAGAACAAACAAGTGGTCTGCACTGAGAGCTGCAAATTAAGAAGAAATGACACCATGCAGGGAGCAAGTCACAGAACTGTCTACAGGATTTTTTTTTAATTAAAAAAATTCAATACTGCATAGACAACCCCAAGTAAATATCAGCATTACCTCCTCAGAGACTTCCCAAGGCCCTCTGACCCCTCAGCAGCCTCCCCTCTCCCTTTCACCTGATCTCAAGATTTAAAAACAATAACTTTTTACATTTAAATTTTTAATTTTGGGTGTCTTTGGAGTGAGTGCTGGGGGGAAGGAGGCATCAGAGTTGGTTCTTTGTCTACTGTTTGGGTTCTGCTATTAAACTCAGGTTGTCAGGCCTGGCACCACCCACCCCTCTGGTTCTCTTCAAATCTTATGTCTCTGGGGCTGAGGAGATGGCTTGGTGGTTGATAATATCAGAGGAAACAAGTTTTGAGTCCCAGAACCAAAACGGCAGCTTACAATTCTTGACTCCAGTTCTAAGGCATCTGACACCCTCTCTACCTGCATAAGGCACACATGCAGAAAAAAAAAAAAAAGAAAAACCCACCCAGACACATTCAATATTTTAAATCTTATGTTGTTACGTACCACACTATTTAACAATATCGATATATGCACTTTTGATAAATATTTTGGTATTTCATACTACCAGGCTAAGATTTCTCAGTGCCTGTAGCAGGCACTGAGAAATTAAAGTCAGTGAGAGGCCTACCTTATCCTTAATAAATACTGTTTATCATTGGAAAACACCTCAAGCCTAGTTAGTTAACTTTCTGGAACAAACACGCACACTGTAAGGATCAAGGTGTTCCGAGGCCTTGGTATTGTGTATATGTTTTTCAACCTTCTATGATGTTCATCTCTAAGCTTGCTTAAGATTAAGGTTGAGTTGTAACTTGTTAGCCTTAGGGTGTCAACCCAGTTAAGGCGTGTGAGCAAGGGGTTATTGTTTATGAACAGCAGTGAACAGGCTTCTAATTGTGTATGCAAAAGCTTTTTACTTCTCCATCTTATCTCAGGGCTACTCTCTTGACTTTCCAATGCAAGGAACAAGGCGATAGACAATCTCCTAATAATTCTGCCCAAATATGGAGGAGTCTAGGACTCAATAACAAGGCTCCCGCGGGGGTGGGGGTGGGAGTGGATGGGTGGGGAATAGGTTAGGGGGCAGGGGTGGAGGGGGTTTCAGGTAATCCTTCTACACACAAGAGTTTTTTTTTTTTTTGCACACTTAAGAGTTATTTCTCTAGTCAGCTCCTGAGGCATCTCTCAGCAAGGTTTGCCAGATAGCCAAGTGAAACCAATACAGCTTCAGCTCTGGTGAGACTGAAACAGGCTTAGGGAAACGTATTTAGTTTAGTGAATTTGGAGAGGACAAAGGGGGAAAAAAAAAGAGTGACGGATCATTTTCTTTCTTTCTTGTTTCCTGGAGAAGCAGGGACTGAGCAGTGTAAAAGTACACACCTCACTAACGCTGCAGTGAGGTAAACAAGGGAGCATAAACAAAATGTTCCCTAACTTCACAGGTACACTGAAGAGATGAGGGGATAAGCAACAGGATGTGGACACTCCCTTACTGCTTCCGTTCCAGAGAACACAGAACACAATACAATGTAATGGGCGAAGAACAGTAGCAGCGCATAGGACCATGAAATGAGGGGACACACCAGACCATTTACCAATAAAGGACTGAAAGCCGGACTTAAAATATCTGACAAGTTCTCCTCTTCTTGGCGTTTTATTCTTCAATAGAAGTGCAATAGGAACACATTGCGTGGGCTCTTTCCCACTAACACAAGTGCACTCTCGCCCTCTGCTCCATCCCGAAGTATCCTTGGGGCGATGGGATTGTTTTTCACAGACTTGCGAACTTGTGAGCCAGGAATAAATGGTCACCTCGAAATGAATTGCGCTGGCTAAGGCGAGGCATGAAATCCTCTCCTAAGCACATTTTTCTTTCGCCTAAAAAAAGAAGGAAAAAAAATCAACGAAGCACACACCCAAACAACCCAGCTCCCAAGAGGAGTCCCCTGGATTAGGTTCAGGGTCGCGGGGTCCCAGCCTCCCGGGGGGAGCCACGCGCTGCCCCGGGCCCCGCCCCTCCTCCTGGCAAGACAGCGCACCCGAACAACAACCATTTTCCCCGCTAGGAGCACACCGTGTCCACGCGCCCCTGCGGCCTCGCTGATTGGTTGGAGGCCTGGTAAACAAGGACCAAGTAGCCAATGGAAGAACTGTGCACGAGGGCTGCACGAGCCTTCGGGCCAGCACTCGCGTGGAGCGGCAAGCCAGGCGGCTATATAATGCCGTTTCCGGCTCTGGCTTGACACTCTCCTCTTCTGGTCTCGGAATTTCCAGCTTTCCTCCGGTTGCGGAAGACAGCTGTTCTTTTCTCCCGAAAGCTTTTGGCACAGCCAGCAGGTTGAAACTTCCAGGCACCTTTTGCAGAAGTTGTTAGGGTTTGCTCAAGGCTTTCGTTAGATTTTTATTTGGGTTTTCAAGCCCTGTCTGCCTTTCGGAGAGTGAGCTCTTGAGTTTGCTGTGAAGGGTTCTTAAGAGGTTTTCCTCTCCGGCTTCCGTTTTTCTTGAATCCACTCGGCTCAATTATGGTGATGTTCAAGAAGATCAAGTCTTTTGAGGTGGTCTTCAACGACCCCGAGAAGGTGTACGGCAGCGGGGAGAAGGTGGCCGGCCGGGTGGTAGTGGAAGTGTGTGAAGTTACCCGAGTCAAAGCCGTCAGGATCCTGGCTTGCGGTGTGGCCAAGGTCCTGTGGATGCAGGGGTCTCAGCAGTGCAAACAGACCTTGGACTACTTGCGCTATGAAGACACGCTTCTCCTCGAAGAGCAGCCTACAGGTACTGCTCTTTGCAGGGCGGATGGTGACTTGGGAGGACTTGGGGGTGTGGGGGGGGACACTAAATGTTTCGAATTATTGGTTTAAATGGTTTGAACTGTTGGTCCCTATAGATTTACTTTTTACTTTGCAATGTTTTCGCTACCCTGCACCCCCGAGAGTGATTTGAACAGTTTTTGAGGTGCTATCTCCTGAAGGTGTTGCCTTAGCTACACAAAGATTAATGCATTCGTGAGTTGTGCAACTTTTCTGTCCAAGAAAGTGCCCTGGAATCTAGTATTCCGTAGTGTAAGAGATGAAAGTGGAAGTAAGATAGTCTGAGGCCAGGCACTCCTCCAGATTCATCTGAAATGTGACAAGAAGCCTGAAGTCCCCTTGCCTTTGTTTCCCCGCAGGTGAGAACGAGATGGTGATCATGAGACCTGGAAACAAATACGAGTACAAGTTCGGCTTTGAGCTTCCTCAGGGGTAGGTGTCCACCCAGGGCACCTGGGAGGCTTTATTTCCAAGTCTTCCCCCTCCGTTAATCTCTTACATTTCTTAGCATTAAGTTTTGTTCGTTGTTTTGACACAGGCCCCTGGGAACGTCCTTTAAAGGAAAATATGGCTGTGTGGATTACTGGGTGAAGGCTTTTCTGGATCGCCCCAGCCAGCCAACTCAAGAGGCGAAGAGGAGCTTTGAAGTTCTGGATCTAGTGGACGTCAATACCCCTGACTTAATGGTGAGGGCTCCTGTTTTTTTCCTTAAAGTTTTATTCTCCTTGGTCAGGGATGATAAATTAGATGAGTGGGGCATTGAGATATCTCAAAACATTGTTTCCTTCTACACAGGCACCAGTGTCCGCCAAGAAGGAGAAGAAAGTTTCCTGCATGTTCATTCCTGATGGACGTGTGTCAGTCTCTGCTCGAATTGACAGAAAAGGATTCTGTGAAGGTAAAAGCCTAGTCCTTGAAATACTACACAGGCGACCGGGCGGTGGTGGCACATGCCTTTAATCCCAGCACTTGGGAGGCAGAGGCAGGCCGATTTCTGAGTTCAAGGCCAGCCTGGTCTACAGAGTGAGTTCCAGGACAGCCAGGACTACACAGAGAAACCTGTCTCGAAAAACCAAAAAAACCAAAAAAAAAAAAAAAAAAAAAAAAAATAGGCTAGCCAAACTGGGGGCTGGAGAGGGTCATGGGGTAGAGGCAGAGGAAACGCTGTTAAATTTAATGGAAATTCATACTTCCTCATTTTTTAACTTTAGGCGATGACATTTCCATCCATGCTGACTTTGAAAACACATGTTCCCGAATCGTGGTCCCCAAAGCAGCTATTGTGGCCCGACACACTTACCTCGCCAATGGCCAGACCAAAGTGCTCACCCAGAAGCTGTCATCCGTCAGAGGCAATCACATTATCTCTGGGACTTGCGCTTCATGGCGTGGCAAGAGTCTCCGAGTGCAGAAGATCAGACCATCCATCCTGGGCTGCAACATCCTCAGAGTTGAATACTCCTTGCTGGTGAGTGAAGAGGGGCTTGGTTCTGGAAGAGAAACAATTACTTCATCACAAACTCAGTGCTTTCTCCATACAACCTGTCTAACAAACTGCCACCTTCCTTCCCAGATCTATGTTAGTGTCCCTGGCTCCAAGAAAGTCATCCTTGATCTACCCCTAGTGATTGGCAGCAGGTCAGGTCTGAGCAGCCGGACATCCAGCATGGCCAGCCGGACGAGCTCTGAAATGAGCTGGATAGACCTAAACATCCCAGACACCCCAGAAGGTAAGCTACAGCCGATGCGTTCTCTTGATTCTCACCTGCTGGAGCTTGTGGAGTTGGGGTGGTCTGGCATTTCTTAGCTGGACTTCTGACCTCGGTTTCTCTTTGTAGCCCCTCCATGCTATATGGACATCATTCCTGAAGATCACAGGCTAGAGAGCCCCACCACTCCCCTGCTGGATGACGTGGACGATTCTCAGGACAGCCCTATCTTTATGTATGCTCCTGAGTTCCAGTTCATGCCCCCACCCACTTACACTGAGGTGAGAATCACTACTGTTTTTAGGGTCAATGTATTGCCTCAGGCCTTCTGAAGGATGGATTAGTATGGGGTTTCTATTTACCTAAAAAAACTAAAAGTCTCCTTTCTGTCCCCCCAGGTGGATCCCTGTGTCCTTAACAACAACAACAACGACAACAACGTGCAGTGAGCCTGCGGGAGAAGATGCATCTGTACTAGCTCACTTGTTTCTGCCTCTCTGCTTGAACTCCAGTATTTCAGAGACTCTGTCTCTACAGTGGGGACCGGGCACACCCCAGCCTCTGACTCCACAAGATTAGGTGGCAATCAGTAGGCGGGTCTCCGGCTCAGCTTCAAGTGGTGCAGACCAGTGCCCGCACCGTGGTATAGGAGTGTTTGCTGGGTGGATATCAGAACGAACACTCTAGAAAAATTCAGACCTGACCCACTTTCTCAGAGTTGGAAATGAAGAAATAGCTCCTGTTTTTTGAGTCAGGGTATTACTGACCTTCTGGCATGGTCTTTCCAAGGTGTTTTGTTTTGTTTTGAAGGGAATTTTAGGTTAAAATAACAGCAGACCATGAACTTCTGTGCCATGGGGGACAGAGCCAATTTCACATACTAGAAAAAGAAAAACCATGGCCAAAATTTTGTTAGAGGAGTGTTTTTGTTTGTTTTTTAAAATCAGTGTTCCCGTTTTTATATCTTTACAAAGAAAAAAGACTTTCCATGGCTGATGGGCATGCAGCCTGTGAAAGTTGACTTAACCTTGGGGGCAGTGGTGGCTGTGTCCACTGATGGCCATAAAGGCTACTTTACAGCCAGTTGCACTGTGTTCTCTTGTAAGCATAATCAGATGTGAGAGTCTCTTATTTCCGTGTCGCTCCTTGGAATTGGTTCTAAGGTGATGTTCTTAGCACTTTAGCTTGTCAGTTTTATATTAGTCTTCGTTACAGATGTAAGCTCCATTATTCCGTCTCTTAAGGGTTAAGCCCAGTGACAGGGAGGGTGGGGGTAGGGACTCTATCCCAGAGCTCTGTAGACCAGGCTGGCCTCAAAGATCCATCCGCTGAGATTAAAGGCCCAGCTTGGTTATTACTTGTGATCCTGTGACTCTGACACTAATCCTGTGAAGGGTTGCGTTGACCGCGGGACCCTGGGTGACACTCTTATGTTGAGATGCCCCAACACTGATCGAGGCGCAGTAAGAAAGAACTACAGGTTTTCACGGAAGCCCCCAGACCCATTTCCTGTCCAGTGTTAGGAGAAAGTACTGCTTTCACCGTGGCCTCTAGCACTTGGAAACTCACTCAGCCTTAGCACTTTGTTCTGTGTCCTGTGTCAGCTCCAAGCTCCACCCTGAGCAGTCCCCCTGAGAACTGTGCAGCCAGAAAGTGTGAGCTGATGGAGGTTTCGTGTTGTTTTGTGTTTTGTGTATCTTTTTGTATGATTAAAAACTATATTTTGTACTTATCCAAATATATTTTCACCCCAAAGTGGGGCTATCCTTTGTTTAAAAAATAAAGTTTTTTAATGGCAAAAATGTTTTTTTCTTGTCTGTGAGATATGGTAGAAGTTACTAGAAAGTGGGTATCTGTAAGTTCCCTGCTTCACAATGCCGGAAGCCTGTGGAGAGAGCAGTCTCCTGACCCCTAGTGACAAAGACTGAAGAATCCGCAGGGTCCAGTGATAGAATCTAACCACATCCATAGTACCAAATTTCTTCAGGTTCAGGCTTGCTCCTGTAGCTAAGGATAACCTTGAACTTTGATCATTTTGGCCCTGCCTCCAGTGCAGGGATTAAGAGCATGTGGGGTTTTTTTAGTTTGTGTGTGAATGCAGGTAGGAGTGTGGTGCTTAGACCCCCGCCTTGCAAGAGTCAGTTCCACTATGTGGGGCCCTGAGGACAGGTCCTCAGGCTTCACAGAACGTCTACCTGCTGAGCCACCTTGCTGCTTTATGAAATCTTTAAAAACAGCTGTTTGAGGGGAGACTTGGAGGGGACAAGGTGAGGTTCCTTTTTATTTTTGTTATTTTTAAATCCAAATGAGCAGCTTTTGTTTACACAAAGGCAGGGAGGATTGGGGCGAAGGGACTGGGAGAGCAATGTGAGAGGGAAATTAAACGGATGTCTGCTCAGAGAGGAGGCAGGAAGCAGTCCCAGTGCTCCTTTAAGCTCAGCAGACAGTCCAGAGTAAGAATGGGTCCCGATTGGCAGAGGCCTCAGTCCACCCTAACCAAAAACAGGATGGCTGGTGGGGATGGAGTTTTTATGGTTTTGCTTTGTTTGAGACAGGTTCTCTGGTGTTCAGGCTAGCCTCAACCTGGAAGCAACCCTGTCTCCCTCCGGGGCACTGGGGTTAGAATACCACAGTCTCCATCACTTGTTTTTTATTGAGAATTTTCCCCAATATAAAGCTGGTTTATACGCTGAAAAGAGGAACTACTTCAGAGTTTTAGTTACAGGGATTAGATGTTTCAGAAGCAGCTACAGTTTTCTATATTTATAGTTTTTTGGTTTTTTGAGACAGGGTTTCTCTGTGTAGTCCTGGTCTATAGACCAGGCTGATCTCAAACTCAAGAGATCCACCTTCCTCTTTGTTTCCCCCAAGTGCTGAGATTACAGTGTACCACCACCACTGCCTGGCTCTCCCCAAGTGCTGAGATTACAGTGTACCACCACCACTGCCTGGCTCTCCCCAAGTGCTGAGATTACAGTGTATCACCACTGCCTGGCTCGTTACAGCTCTCAGAAGTCAGTGTCTACCCTTATTCTTTGGGACCTGTTTTGGAATTTTCTATTTCTTACTAGGGTATTGATGACTGATAACCATTTCACTGATAGCTGAAGTTATTTTGTTCAGGAAAAAGCTACACACGTGAGAAACAGATGGCAGAATACATCATTCAGTTCTTCCTGGTTTTGGGTTCATCTAAACGTTTTCCTTCAAAATGGGCTTTCCATAGCTCTGTATACACCAGTACACTCTCTGGAGTACTGTGTTAGAAACCAAGGTGAAAGCTGATATGGTCATGCTCACCTGAAACTCAGCATCTGAGAGGCAGAGGCAGAAGGATTGCCAAGAATTCAAGACAGCCTTGGCTACAAGTACCACCAGGTCAGCTAGGGCTACAAAGCAAGGACTTGTATCCCCCAGAATAAACCACAAAACCACAAAAAGCATGTGAACACAGAATTGAACAGAAATTGAAATTGAAAAAAAAAAAATCCTTTTCTGTGATAATCATTGATCTTTATCATTCATTCGATACATCACATCTGCTTACTTTCCTGCCTCATTTAAAAATGGACGGTCATTTGTGTCTGTATATGGGTACGTGGGTGTGGGCCACAGTGCCCAGGGAGGTCAGAGGACACGTGTGGACCTGGTTCTCCCCATCCACCTTTACATGATCCCAGGGACCCATCAAACACAGGTTACCAAGCTCACAGCAAGTGACTTTATCCAAGCCAGGTGACATTGTTTCCTTCTTTGTCTTCTGATACTGCGTCTCATTTAGTCTAGGCTGTGTCTTCAGGGTGACCCTGAATTTATGACCCTCTTGCACCACCTTCCTAGCACTGGAATTGTAGGCACCCATGTGTGTCCACGCTCGCTCTGTGTACTGCTGGAGACTGAAGTCGGCCTCCGTCTGCACTGAACAAACATTTTACCACCGATCTGCATCTTAGATTCCTGCTTCCTTTGTCTATGTACAGTGTACTGGTATCTAGCTCTCCACTGCTGTAAAGACTCTCTCCTGAATCCCTCCCCCATTTCTCACCTGTTCAAACACTTAGTGGCTCCTCCCCTTTAATTTTGTGATCAGGAAACTAGGTCAAAGTTGATGGAAAAGTTTTTGGTGCAGCTTGGTTTCCAGGGACTTGAGGGTTGGAACAGGCACAAGAATGGGAAAGAGGGCTAGGCTAAGGGATGGAGAGACCAGGAAGGTCTGTGCGTTTGTGTACACAGACTTGTTATGAGTGCTGAGTGGCCAGGAGAGGACAGATAACGACACCCAAGGCCACTTAAGAGATTTGATCCTGCAAGAGGCAGAACATATATCCCTCTCCTGATATCCCAGCCCCACCCCACCACGTCTAGCACAAGATTTTATTTGTCTTTCTGACACTGGTCTCACTCTGTCACCCAAACTAGCCTGGAACTCACTATGCACGGGCTGGCAATCCTACTACCTCAAGCTCTGAGCACTGGGTTTACAGGTGTAGCTCAGCACGCCTGGGCTAAGGAGTTTTCTGTGACAATGGACATGCTGTGTGCTGTGGAGTCAGGTGGAGCAGTCAAACTGTGACTGAAAAATGGCATTTTAAATTCTGTTTAATTAATTTAGACTTAAATAGCATTGTGTCGCTAGTCATTGCTACATCGTGCAGCAGAGATAACTCTGAGGAAGGAAGTCGCCCGGATCTGTTCCCCAAGAGGAAACCCATCCCTCCAGAGAGCACAGCAGGCTGCCCTCCACTTCCTTTTGCGTTCTCTACACAATTTCTGCCTCACCCTGGGACATTTTCTGTCTGAAGGCTCATTTTGTGCCACCTCCCCATGGCTGTGCTAGGTTCCCCCACCTAGCACTGGGTCTCGCTTTCCCATGTTCTTCTCAAGTGACTTTCAATTTTTAAAGAGCTACAACCTCCACGTACGGCCGTTAGTTTAGCTCTAGTTCTGAGGATTATTTGTTTATTCATTAGGTTCAGTCTAGTACTGGAAGATTTGAGAAAAGTCAAAAAGAAAAAGTGAGAACATCCTAAAGGAAATAAAAATAATAAACGGGCCTAGTGGCCTGTCACCCCATCATACAGGACCCTGAGGCAAAAGGGTCAAGAGTTCACGCTAGCTTGGGGTGCACAGCAAGCTTTTGTTTTTAAGACTAGAGATGCAGCTGAGCAGCAGTGGCACAAGCCTTGAATCCCAGCACTCCAGAGGCAGAGGCAGGAGAATCTCTGTGAGTTAGAGGCCAGCTGGTCTACACAGTGAGTTCTAGGACAGCCAGGGCTACACAGAGAAACCCTGTCTCAAAACAAACAAACAAAAACAAAACAAAAAGACTAGAGACACAGCTCAGTTGGTACTTTGTCTAAAATGCATAAAGTCAAAGCCTTGAATTTGATCCCCAGTAGCATATTTAAAAAATGCCTGGTTGTAAACACCAGTAATCCTCGAATGTGGGAGGCAGACACAGGACGATCACAGAAGTTCAATCAGTCAAGCCTTATACATCTATATAGTGAGTCTGAGTCCAGCCTGGGATACATGAGACCCTGTCTCAAAAAAAGCAGACAGATCAGGAAATCCAGGCCATCCTCAGCTAAGTAGTAATGACTTTGAGGTCAGGCTGGGTTCCAAAACAACAGCTATAGGTAGTTACTAAAAAACAAACCAACAAAAAACCCAAGGGCCTTCTCTAAACAGAAGGAAAATGCAAGGATCCAGCTAGAATTGGGGCATTGAGAAAAAAAAAAATCGTGGAGAGAGGATGAAACGAAGCATACGGCCAGTAGGAAATAATCACACATGAAGACTTTTGACTCTGACTCTCTCTCTTTCTCTCTCCGTCTCTGTCTCTCTCTCTCTGTCTCTCTGTCTTTCTCTCTGTCTCTCTCTGTCTCTCTGTCTCTCTGTCTCTCTGTCTTTCTCTCTGTCTCTCTGTCTCTCTGTCTTTCTCTCTGTCTCTCTGTCTCTCTGTCTCTCTGTCTTTCTCTCTGTCTCTCTCTCTGTCTCTCTCTGTCTTTCTCTCTGTCTCTGTCTCTCTGTCTCTGTCTCTCTGTCTCTCTGTCTCTCTCTGTCTCTGTGTGTGTGTGTGTGTGTGTGTGTGTGTGTGTGTGTGTGTGTGTGT
>JANHMN010000001.1:57553851-57570634 GCA_030674055.1 Rhabdomys pumilio | reverse complement strand
TGTGTGTGTGTGTGTGTGTGTGTGTGTGTGTGTGTGTGTGTGTGTGTATGTTCTCACTTTGGGTGTTGTTGCTCTGACTTTGTCCACATTTTTGCTTGTTTGTTTTTGAGATAGGATTCTCACCAGTTCCAAATTCCCTAACCGGGCTACACTGGCTGGCCAGGCATCCTCAGGGGCCCCCTTGTCTGCACTTCCTGGGATGAACATTAGCCACTGTGTTTTACATTTTAAATAGCTTTGGGACTCCTACCCAGACCCTCCTTCTTGTGTGGCAAACATGTTACTGAGTGAGCCAGCTCCCAGCCTATCTTTGACTAATTTTTTAAGTAATCCACAGAGTCCTGCTAGAGTATTTTTTCTTGAATCACCTCTAGGTGACAGAACACAGAAGGGAGATAAAGTATACATTTAACTGGCCCTCCTGCTCTAAGCACCTGGACAGGAAGAAGACCTATCCACAGTATTTCTGAGGTTGAAACAAACTTCCAGAGGCAGCCACAGACCCAGGGTTGTAGGCCTTGGCCCAATAGGTGATGGCTCTAGAACCTGGGAGCTTTTCAGTGATTAGCCTTCCCACAGAGTTCTGCCTTGCTTTCTCTTTTTTTGCTGTGATAAGCACCATGACTGAAAGCAACTCAGGAAGAAAAAGCTTACATGTCCAGATCACAGTCCATCAGTGAGGAAAGCCAAGGGCAGGAACCTGGAGGTAGGAGCTGATGCAGAGGCCATGGAGGGTGCTGCTTACTGGCTTGCTCCTCACGGCTTGTTCAGCCAGCTTTCTTATACAGCTCAGGAATACCTGCCCAGAGATGACCCCACCCGCCTCGGGCTGGGCCCTCCCACATTAGTCATTAATAAAAATGCCCCACAGACCAGTCTGATGGAGGCATCGCCTCAATTAAGCCTCTCTCTTCCCAGATGACTTTAGTTGGAGTTAAGTTAACAAAACACTGACCACCACAGGTACTTAGGAGAACTAGTTATTAAGAATGCAAACCCTGAAACCAAACTAAATTCTACACCTGCTGCGACACCTGCCAGCATGTGAGGCGGGGCAGCTTGTTTAAACTCTCCGCACTGCAGGCTGTTCATTCAATACTGCTTTGTGTAAAGCTTTATGTATTTTATTTTATATGTGTGGCTGTGTCTGCAGGTATGTCTGTGCTCTGTGTGCCTTCCTGGTGCCTTTTGGGAGCTAGAGGAGAGCATCAGATCTCCTGGAACAGGAGTTATAGATGGTTGTGAGCGGACACTGGGTACTGGGTCTAAGCTGAGTTAAGTGCTCTTAACTGCTGCCCTATCATTCATTTGAAATAAGGTAGAGAGCAAATAGGGAAAACCCCCAACGTGGATCTCTTGTTTCATAGCATGCGCACGCGCGCGCGCACACACACACACACACACACACACACACACTGATGTAGGGGCTGGAGAAATGGCTTAGTGGCTAAGAATACTTGCTGCTTTCCAGAGGACTGGATTCAGTTCCCAGCACACATATCAGGCAGCTGAAAAACTCCAGCCCCAGGGGATCTGAATCCCTCTTCTCGTCTCCTTGAGCACCCATAAACACATGGTATTCACTCACACACATGCAGACCCATAAACTAAAAAGAAAAAAAAAAGACAGATCTTTTTAAAAAGATAAAGTGTAGTAAGGGGAGAATGGATCTGGGTGCTGTTAGCACAGAACATGCTTGTTATTCAGAGCAAGAGCGGGCTGGGCAGAGTGGTGCATGGCTATACCCAGAAAAGTGCCAACCCCCACAAATTGTTCTTTGACCTCTTCAAGTGTATTGTAGTGGAATCTTCTAAATTCTTTGGTCTACACAATTATGGGAAAGCTTTCTACCATTTAGTGTAGTAATCAAGGGCCAGAGAACACAGACATAGAATGTAATAGAGCTCTCTTTCTCTCTTTCTCTTTCTTTCTTTCTTTCTTTCTTTCTTTCTTTCTTTCTTTCTTTCTTTCCTTTCTTCCTTCCTTCCTTCCTTCCTTCCTTCCTTCCTTCCTTCTCTTTCTTTTTTACATTTCTTTTGACTTTTTTTTTTTTTATGTGTATAAGTGTTTGCCTGCATGTATGTATGACTAGTACCTGCAGGGGTCAAAAAGGGCCCAGAACTGAAGTTAGAGATGACTGTGAGCCACCTTACGAGTGTTGACAACAGAGCCTGGTCCTCTGTAAGACTCATAGGTGCTCTTCCTGTGAGCCCTCACTCCAGTCTGAAGGTATTTTGTTCTTTTCCCAGAGATGGCCTAGCTGGGTAGAGCAAGGGTCATAGGCGAGCGTACCCATGGGGCTCAGGTCAGTTGACCTGGATTGTTCTTGTCCTGTCCTGACTGTTCATGGGACTTGATCCTTTTCTAGTCTTTGTTTAGCCTGTTACATAAAGAGGAAAGAATGAAAGAACTCAGTGCGCTGGGGTGTTTCTGTGTTCCTGCTGCTTGGTCATCTCCAGGCAACAGTGGTGACAGAAGGAGAGGGACAGGGCATGGAGACAGCATTGTGAATCCCATGTGACCTGAATCTCAGGATGTCAAGCGAGGTCCATTCTCTGTCTTGTTTTTTGCATGATGGAAATGCTGAGTGGACATCTTCACGTCCGCTAAGCACTCAGTAAACAGGTTCTTGGAAATGTCTGACTGGGTGCTTGTCAAGGGTATTTTTAACCTCTTGAACAGATGGAGAGAGGAAGGGTTCCAGTTGCTGGGAGAGGAGGGCAAATGAAGGGACTCCCTTCTATGGATGAAAACTCCTCCTGCGGAGATTCCCTCCTGCCGGCCAATGTTTTGTGTTCTGCTCTTTCTCTCTGCATGCATGGTCTTTCATACTTGCCTCATCTTCCAGGGCAGAAGCTTAGCTTCCTGTTCCACACTCAAGAGTGTTCCCTTCCAAGCCTCCCTAGATCAGTGGGCGTGTCCTTTTCTCCCCATGGAGAAAGAGGTGGCCCTGCCAGCAGCACCTGAGTTCTCTATGTTACCTCCCTGACCAACCTGTAGGAGGGCTCCAAACTCTCTTGAAACCTCATGGACCCTACTGTCCATATTCCTGAGAACAGAATCTAAGACTGAGAAACCCGGGTTTGGGCTTTATACACCTTGGGAACATAGAAGAGATGTTTGTGTGTGGAGGTCAGAGATTGAAAATGGTGGCGTGTTGACCAGGCTGCCTAGAGATCTAGGTCACCAGAGAGATGGAGGAGCTGGGGGAGCAGTCAATCAACAGAGAGCTTAGGAGAGCCTGTTGACTATGGGAGGAGGGGTCCCATGGAAGGGGGGGCGGCAAGAGAAAAATTATGGGAATTCTCAAATGGGCTTTATCTTCTCTATGCCTTTTTGTTTTGTTTTTGGTTTTTTGTCTTTGTCTTGTTTTTGTTTTTGGTGTGTGTATGTGTATGTTAAGACAGGATTTCTCCTGCATAGCCCTGGCTGTCCTGGAACTCACTCTGTAGACCAGGCTGTCCTGGAACTCAGAGACACAGCCTCTGCCTCCCAGTGCTGGGATTTTAGACGCGTGGCACCGCTGCTCTGCATCTTGGTCTTTTCAAATCACACACCTTGCCATCTCCAAAGACTTCGCTCTCCTCTCCCTTTGTCTCTTTCTGTGTCTCTGCATCTTTTCTGATACTTTATATCCTGTTTTGTGGTAAAGGAAGGAGTCCTCAACACAGGTACACCAAGTTGCTGGGAAGCCCGCAAGAAGACGGAACTGGCTTGCCATAGAATCCCAGCTCAAACATGCTGTGGCTCCTGTTTCCCTTCCTGTATGTTGATTTTAGCTGAGGTTGACAGAATAGCACAGCAGAGGAAATGCTGAGCCAGAGCAGAGCACTAGCCAGAGCAGAGCACATGTTTAGAATCCTGTACAATCTCTCCCTCAAAGCTTGAATTGGTTGTGAACATTTAGAAACTGTATTACTACATTTTAGGGGCCTGGTGTGGCACTGCATTCCTGAAATCCTGGTATTGGAAGCCTGAGGCAGGAGGATTAACAGTTACAGGCCACAGTCGATAATATAACAGGCTTAAGAAAGAAAGGAAAAAAAGGAAGGTGGGGCAGGTAAAAGGGTAAGACAGTTTAGAAGTAAAGGCGCTTGCCACCTGAGTCTGGTGACCTGAGTTCAATCCCCGGAACCCATGTAAAGTTAGAAGAAGCTAACAGAGTACACAGGTGTCCCCTGAGCTCCATGTGCACACCATAGCACAAATGTGCCTGCACTTATACCACATCTCAAAATCCAAGTGGGGAAAATTCCAGCACTTAGGGAAGCTGAGGCAGGAGGATCAGAAGTTCCAGGCTATTCTCAGCTGCATAGCAAGTTCCAGGTCAGCCTGGGTTACGTTAGACCTTGTCTGTCACATACATACATATACATACATACATACATACATACACACACATGCATGCATAATACATATACACATACATGTATCATACATACATACATACATACATACATACACACACACAAGAGGAAAATTATGTGACACACCCTGAGGACTTCAAGGATAAGTCTAAAGATCTCTTGTGTACAGCCACCTCTCCTGGTCAGGCCCCCCAACATCTCCTGAGAGGTTCGTAGAGCCACTGACACCGTGGGCGGGTGTGAGAGCCATGGCTTGGACTGGAAAGCAAGACTCAAAACAGGATCCAGGCCAAGTAAGGGAGAGGTGAGGGGCTGAGAGCAGCCAGATCTAAGTATGGTCAGGCAGGAAGAGGTTATGGGTGCCAGGAGAGACGCCTAGGGGAAGGGAATGAAGTTCGAGAAGGGCTGCTTCTCTCTTAGAGAGGGACTGGCTCTCCCACGGAGCGCCCATCTTTGTTAACTTCCTTTTACCACCCTGCCTTGCAAAAGCATTCACTAGAGAAGGGAGTTTCCTCTCAAAATGGTCGCCTCTGAGGCCACAGCAGGGCAAAAGGAAACAGAAATACGAGGCTTCTTTCCTGTCCAAAGGGGACTGTGGGAGGGATCTCCATGATAAGAAAGACACCCAATTTAGAAAGCCTTCTTCCCTTTGTGTGTGTGTGTGTGTGTGTGTGTGTGTGTGTGTGTGTGTGTGTGTTTTGAGACAGGGTCTCTTACAGCCCAGGCTGACCTCAAACTCACTATGTAGCCTAAGAGATCTTGAACCCCTGGTTGTTCCTCACCCTGCCTCTACCTCACAATCCCCTGCCCTTGTTAAGACCAACAGGCTTTAGTTGCTAGATGTGGTAGCACAAAGGTGTGAGCCTAACCCCAGCACTCAGGAGCCAGAAGGCTCTGAAATTTGAGACCAACTAGAGATCCTGTCTCAAAAAATCATGAAGGCTGGGAGCTGGCTCAGTCAGCAAGGTGCTTGCTGGAGAGATGGCTCAGTGAATAAGGTGCTTGCTGTTTGAGGCCCTTTGTGGTGGTTACTCCCTGCAATCCCAGGACTGGGAACATGGACACAGGCGAGTTGCTGAGGTCAACGCCCAGCCATCCTAGCCTACTTCAGATGCACACAAGGTAGACCATACACGAGGGGCAGCACTTTAGGCTGCTTTCCGCCCTTCGTACTTACAGACATGCATGAGCACACATGTGCACATGATACAGACATGCATGAGCACACATGTGCACATGAACAAGTGAAAAAGTCACATCAAGACAGGAATAAACCAAGAGTGGGGGCACATACCTATTATTATAGCACTTTAATTGGTTTTTTGGGTTTTTGTTTTTTTGTTTGTTTTTGGTTTTTGTTGTTATTGTTGTTTTTTTTTTTTTTCAGGGGTGATGGTGGCTGTTTTTGTTGGTTTGTTTGTTTTCCCAACAAAGAGTCTTACTATGTCGCTCTAGTGGTCCTGGAATCCACTCTGTAGACCAGGCTGGCCTCTAACTCACTCAGAGATCCACTTGCCTCTGTCTCCCAAGTACTGGGATTAAAGGAATGAGCTACTGTGCCTGGCAATCCCAGCACTTTGGAAACTGAGGCAGGATTATTCCATGTCTGAGATTAGACTGCACTCTACAATAGATCCCAGGCCTCCCTGTCTTAAATAAAATAAAATAAAACAAAAGCAAACCGGAAATAGTGGTATGTGCCTGGAATCTCAGCACTTGGGAGATGGAGACAGAAGGACTAGGAGTTTGAGTGGGTACGTGATCAACTTTAAGGCCAGCCTGGGCTACCCAAGACCCTGTCAGAAATGAAGAAAGCCAAATACAAACATGAGTTTAACTGAACTCCTCCTGGCAGGCACTGACAACACAGGGTGCTGGGGACAGGCTGGATTTGGATATATTTCCCCTTTTTACCATAAATTCAGAGAGGCAGAACCATAGGACTGTGTCCACTGTAGGAAGCACAGCCAGCCCATAGCTAATAATCCTGGGATTCAAGGCGGTTTGAGTAGAAATTAGTTACAGACTCTGTGATCATGGAAACCTTAACCCCTCTGGTCCTGTAGCTGGGGTGAGGTCAGTGTGTGCCTACCAACTCCCACTGGGGTAGCTAGAGTTAGGCAGCTGGCAGGAGAGACACATTAAATCCTGTTGGATTAGGCGAAGCATTCTTGGTAATACTACTAGAAACTACAATTCTGTGTTGGGATTTCAAATTCCTATGTCTGTGATTTCCTTGGGGGAATATGGGTCTCAGTAGGGGAAAAGTCAGTGGAGAAAAGGTCACACTAGCCTGGTCAGATTACCTCACTGAACTATTCCTGTCTGGCTCATTTATCCTCACCTTCTGGCTACGCATACTTAAGGACAGATAGCAAGGAGCTGTATCTGCAGCAGCTTTTTAGTCAGAAATCTCTGTGGTGTCCTTGACGTGACTCCTGACTTGCAGGTTGTAACCTTGAACTCTTGGTTCCAGGGCTTTTCTGTTTCCCTACTAGTTTCGGGAATTGCTGATCTCCAGCTATCCTGGCTGCAGAGGTTCTTGGAAACAACTGGCGATGTGCCTGAGGTATCTTTAGCTTGCCTGGCCGAAAATAAGGTGGGAAGATCAAGGGGATTGAATGACAGCTTGGCAAAATGGGCATGTCCCCACCATTTGGAGGACAAAGGTTGGAGTGACCACTCGGGATCGGTTGTACTGCCTCAAAGACAAAGTGTCACACAGATCAAGTCATAGTTGAACTCTGCCCTGCCTGGACTCCTGCTTTTACTAGCAAGTGACCTTGTTGGACCAAGCCAGTGACTGGAGTCCCAGTACCATTTGTACCTTTCTTTACAAGGGGGTCCACACCAACCCTACTGTGGGGTAGGGGTCTCAGGAGACAACTTGTCCAGATTCATGTATCAGACATGAAGAAACTGAGGCATGGAGTCTTGACACAAGTTTCCAAAGGATACAAGACTATGGAGTAAGGAGACCAAAGCCATGAGACGATGCTTTGCCTGTCTGAGATGACGACTGTTCCCTTTGACTTAGCTTCTTGATTTTTTTCTTTTATTTCTTTTGAGACAGTGTCTCCTGTGCCCCAGCTTGGCCCCAAATTTTCCATCTAGCCAAGGGTTATAGGCATATGCCTTTATGTTCAGTTATATGGTGTTGGGGATAGAGTCGAGGACTTTGTGTATGCCAGTCAAGTGCTCTATCTACTGAGCTACACCCCCAATTCATACCCGGCTTCATCCTTGCCCAGCCTACACCCTTCTTTACTTTCAAAGTTCAAAGAACCATAAAAATAAGTTACAGAAACCAACTACCTTTTCCTTACTAAACCATGGGCGACTAATCACTCCATCCACCGGCCTTCTGGCCCTCCCGTTTCTTTTGTTCTCCACTCTGAACCCAAAGCTTGCTGCATCCAGATCTCTCTTTGGTCCTCCCTCAAACCACATGAGTCCTGTATCTGTTCACTGACTTCCCATCTCACACACCCTGCCCAAGGTGAGGGGCTTGTGAGGGTAGGTGTGGAACACAGTCAGGGAGAGGAGGTTTCCTGCTGTAATCTAGTCTGCAACCCAGGCTTGGAAGCAATTTAGACAATAAAAACTGCCCTTAGTGGGTACTATGTACCCAGGTGGCAAACTGCCTGGGTCTGATGTACATTTGTATGCAAGGCCTCAACTGTTATGCTGCCTGCCTCTCCAGGAAGAATAGCTTTGACCGTCTGCTGGACCTAGGCTCCAGCCTCTGCCTGTTTGGTAGTGCTTGTGGGAAGTTGGGGAAAGGTCAGTGGAAATAGTTTAGCTCATGCCTGGAACATCCGATTAGGAATCTGGGGAAGCTGCTGGGTCTCGTGTCACCAGCTTTGTCCAACAAGGTCACCTGCCAGGCAAGGCGGGAGTCCAGGCAGGGCAGAGTCCAAGATGTTTATGACATTTTGTCTTTGAGGCAGTATGACTGGTCCCAAGTGGTCATTCCAACCTTTGTCCTCCTTTCTCCTGTGCCATGGGAAAAGGGACGTGAAGAGGCGGAGTGTAGAAAGATGGGTGGGGACTAGTTTCCTGCCCTTCTTTACCACCTTTAGTTTGGGATCTTTGTTCCCATTAAGAAGTCCCCAGGGATGTGAGATGACTCAGGTGGTGCCTGCCTCCAACCTGATGACTTTACTGTGAGTTCCCAGACCCATACGGCAGCAGGAGAGTAATGACTCCTGCAAGCTGTCCTCTGGGCTCCCCACACAGGCCATTTTGTACACCCTTGGCCAAATAAATGAAGTGTAATAAAAAATGGAGTTTCAGGCAGAGGCAGGCGGATTTCTGAGTTCAAGGCCAGCCTGGTCTTCAGAGAGTTCCAGGACAGCCAGGGCTACACAGAGAAACCTTGTCTGGGGGGTGGGGGGGAGAGGAGTTTCCAGAGGAGCATCAGGTGGGCTAGCCGGTGACAGTGTCTCTCAACATAGATGTGAATGTAAGTGCTGTGGTTTAGGATGGTGTCTCCCCTCCACTGTGTGTGCATGGGATGAAGTGGGGAAAGACAAAAGAACAACAACAACAAAAAAACCCAAACGTTCAGGATCTTTTATTCCCCTGCGGTTCCCTCCCTAGCCACAGTCACTGGCTGTAGAACTGTGGGAAACCCCAGGGACAAGTCTCCTGGCCCCACCCTTCACTCACCTCGGAGAGCTAGAAAAGGAAACACATCAATCATCACAAATTGCTCAATAACTCTGGAATGTTCGTTTCTATTCCTGTTCCCGTCTCCGTTTCCTTGGCCGGGCTTCTATCCCAGCGCTTGCTACCACATTTAAACGAGGCCTTTAAGGTGCTTTTCCTCCATGGAGTCGAAGCTCGTCTTCGCCCTGTACAATGGTGTCAGAACTACCTGACCTTGGATTTCGGCTCTCTAACCCACGATACTGTAGGAAATTCCGTCGAATTGTCTAAAAATAATTGGGAAGTTTATGGGACGCTTCTCCCACAGTCCATCTTTAGACTTTTAAATGCTCAATGGGGCCTCCTGTGGTAGCACCCCAGACGTCTATGCAGTTCTCCTTACCTTACTCTGTTTCTATACTGCACACGCAACTTACTCGTGGCTGTGGCATGTCAGGTGCATGCAACCAATCAGCTCGAGGAAGGCTTCCTCAGAAGCCAATCAGAGCCCAGGGAAGTGACCTCACCCAAGAGAGCGCTGTGTGGGCGAGGAAGCCTCTCAGAGCTATGAGTGTCCCTAAATCACTCCCTTTCTCCCCACCCTCCTTACTTCCTGGAAGATAACACCGCCTACCCTGTCCCTAAAGTGGAGTGAGAAAGGCTAACTCAATTCCACAAAGGAAAGAACAAAAAATATGAAGCTGCAAGCCACACCCCGGCTGTCGGTAGAGAACAGTGTATTTAGGGAGATTCCTAAATATGCCTTTCAAAGTGGGCTCTTCAGGTCCTGGAAGAGAACCATGTAAGCTGAAAACAGTGAGTCACTCCTCTCTCCCGGCCCCTGGCTTTCTTGACTCTCTGCACAAAAATAGCTGCAATCACTCTTTGTAAATACGGACGAGATCAAGGTCAAGTGTGAGAAAGGAGAGGGCTGGCGTCCTGGTGAACATGCCTGAATACGCAGGCTCATGTCCCGGTGCTGCTGGAGGCCAAAGGCTGGGGTAGTCTGTGGGAGAGCCTGTGCTTTCCCCAGCAATGCGTTCAGACAGCATTGCAGATGAGTTCCTGAATGTGCCCCACGGAAGGGCTGAAAAATAATGGTCAAGGCTCAAGGCGGTGACAACCCCCCCCCCCAGTGTCACACTGGACAAGCAGAGGTTTGACACTGGTGGCGCAGGCCTGGGATCCCAGCTTGGGAGGCTGAGACAGTTTAAGGCCTGTTTGGGCTACAGGGCTAGTTTAAGGCCAACTTAGGCAACTTAGCAAAAACTGCTGTCTAAAAAATTTAAAATAAATATACACAAAGAGCTGGGGTAAGACTCAGTGACAGATCCATATGCAAGGCTGTAAATTCAAGCCTCAGGAAGGGGGCGTGGTGGGGAAGAATGGCTCCACTGGACATCCCCTTCAGCCTTTCCTCCAGCCCTTTCCCAGCAGACATCACTCTGGGTGGAGAGACAGATACAAACATTTTATTTAAAAATACAAAGCAAGCCTTGCTCCCCTTGACTGTTCCCCCCAAGCATCCCCTAAACTGTCCATTGCTGTGCACACAGCCCCAGGGGTCACACAGGCCACCTGGATTCTGACTAAATAATTCTTCCTCAACAAAAGTAAATACTAGTAAGTCTGGTGTGATGGTGCATCCCTGTAATCTCAGACTTGGGAGGTGGGCGTGAGAGGATCAAGGGTTCCAGGCCAGCCTCAGCTACATATCGAGTTCCAGGCCAGCCTGAGCTACATGAGATCCTCTCTCAAAAACAATAACAGGAAACCCCCTAAGTAAATAGGGATATTTAGTCCCTATATCTCAAATCAAGAACATATATGGGCCCAGGTTTTCGGTCTATGGCCCAGGTTTTCAGTCTATGGCCCAGGTTTTCAGTATATGGCCTCATCCATATTGTCATCGCTGTCCCCTCCGAAGTCCTCTCCATTGTCAAAATACGACATGATGTAATCAGTTTCCTGAAATATAAAAAGCAGCAAAGATTGGGAATGAGTTCAGAGTTTCCTTCTCTTTGTTTCCAGGCTCTTTCCTTCCCAACTATACCTTTCCAGGTCTGGGACTCCCTATCAGCTGTTCTAAATTTATTTTACTTTTTATGTGTACAGGTGTTTTGACTGCATGTATGTGTATACTGCTTGCATGCCTGGATCCCTCAGAGGCCAGAAAATGGTATCCGATGCCTGGGACATGTAGTTACAGGTGACTGTTGGGAGTGGAGCTTGAGTCCTTTGGAAGAGCAGCACATGCTCTTAACCATGAGCCATCACTCCAGCTTCATGTTATAAAAGTTAACATTATTTATTTGTTTGCCTGTATATGTGTGTTATATATGTGTATGCATGTGTGTCCTGGTGCACATGTAGAGGTCAGGGGACAATCTGCAGGGGTCAGTTCTTTCCTTCCACTATGTGGGTTCTGGGGATTGAACTCAGATCATCAGGCTTGGTAGCAAGTCCCTTTGCCCTCTGAGCTGTCACTCGCCATGTTATATATTTTGAGAACAGACAGGGATAGATGAACTGGGGAAAGGCTTTTGTCTTTTGGTAGCACTGTAACTCTCTGAGAACATCTCCTGTGTAAGAGTTGAAAGCCCAGGGATAGTGAGATGGCTCAGTACAAAAGGCATTTGTCAAGCCAGAGGACCTGTGTTCAGTAACCAGAACCCACATGGGAAAAGGAGAGAGCCAACACCCACAAGCTGTCCTCTGATATCCATACATGTGCCATGACACATGCAAACACACATGTGTACATGTATGTGTGCACACACATACACACACACTCATGCACACATGTAATAAAAGATGGCTTGGATGTTAAAAGCCTTTGTTGCTCTTCCAGAGGACCCAAGTTCAGATTCCAGCAGCTCACGACTGCTTGTAACTTCCAGTTTCAGGGGCTCAGAGACCCTCTTCAGGCCTCGTCAGGCACCAGAACACGATTGGTATACAGTCACCTAGAGTCTTGTATGCTAAGTCTGGAGGCATACTCATGTAATCCCAATAGCAGGGAATAGAAGCAGGGGGATTTCTGGGGAGTTCCTGGCCAACCTGGATTACATAGTGGAGACCCTGTCTCAAAACCAAAACCAAAACCAAAAATACAACAACAACAAATCTTAAAAAAAAAAAAAAGTTGTGAGCCCACAACTTGTTCCCGAGGGAGAAAGGAGGGGGTGGGGCAGGAGCAGAAGTCCCCTTCACCTCCTCGTGCTCCTCTTCATCGTACTCCTCTTCCTCCCCCTCTTCCTTCTCTTCTTCTTCTTCTTTCTCTTCATCTTCCTCTGAAGTTACTTCCTCCTCCTTCTTCTCTAGAGTCTCATGTGAGGATGAATAGGAAGAGAAACTCACACTCACAGAACACGGGGAGAAGTGAGGCTCTAAGGGACGGGGCCAGCTGTCGATCACACTTCCTCCTCACCTCTAGTTTCTGTATGGTCTCCTCCTTATCCTCTGTGCTCTTAGGGGGCCTCTTGGGAAGGATAATGGTGGTCCCTGTTTGGAGGATCAAAAATGAGTCCTTAAGAAGCACATCTCCTAACTAGCTTTCTTTCCGGTTTTTAAATTTAGAGTGTGTGTGTGTGTGTGTGTGTGTGTGTGTGTGTGTAACACACGAGGAAGTTAGAATGAGTTTTTCCTTCCAACATGTGGGTCCTAGGGATTGGTGGCGGGTGTCTATCAGTTGAGCCATCTCTCCCTCCATCCTAACTGAGCCTACTCCACCCTCCTGCAGCAAACACGGCACTCTGCTGCCCTCGTGTGGTCTCCGGCAGCAAACGTGGCGGTCTGCTGCCCTCGTGTGGTCATTGTGGCACCGGCTACGGAAACGTCCTCCTGCAGATTCACTCACGCTCCTTCTGTACTTTGCGCACTCGAATCTTGAGCTCGCTGGGTAGTCGCCGCCAATCTGGGAAGAATGGGAGTGAAAGTCAGCAGGATCCTGTCTGGCTGGGGGCTTCCGGGAAAAATGGCTGGTACTAAGGGGAAGGGGAATGTCTAAAAGGGAGGAAGGAAGGAAGGAAGGAAGGAAGGAAGGAAGGAAGGAAGGAAGGAAGGAAGGAGGGAAGGAAGGAGGGAAGGAAGGAAGGAAGGAAGGTAGGCTGATTTGAAGATTTTCAGAATAAAAGTGCAGGCTGGACGCCTCTGGAGAGGTGGGCACTGTCGTTACAAATAGGGCTTTTATGTAGAACCTCAAAGTGTTGCAAAGCACATAGAAGACTCTGGTTTTTAGATGTTGTACAAGAAAGGGAGGGTGACGGTCTGGGGCACCTCAAGCAGCTGAAAGAAGGGCATTCAGGGAGGACCAGTCACTTACCAGGGTTCCAATCGATGGCGTTGTCAATTGGCCCAGACATCTGATATTTGTCTGAGTAACGTTCCACATCTGGGGGTCAGAGCCCACGAGTCAGAGTTTTATCCGTAGAGCATCTGTTCCTAAGGGTCTGCCCTTCTTACCTATCGACCACCTTACTCTAAACCCAGAGCCCAGTGCTGCCAGCTTGGGTGGAGGCCTTGACTCTCCTCCAGCTTGCCTTTTTGTTACTCTTGTCTTTGTCCAAAATCCTCTTCTGAGAAGCAGTGTGCTCCACTGGACAGGACACACTGGGATAAAAACCAGTGTTCAGTCTTGTTTCTCTCTCACTAATGGAGTTAACTTGGTAAGTCTTCCAGCTCTGAGCCCTCAGCTCCCAGGGACTCAGTGGAAAAGCATCAACTGTCAATACTTCTCATCAAGGACAAATATCCATTTTCCCAAGTCTGCCAGCAGCCCTGCCTTCTCTAGTCTCCTGCTTTCACTAGCGAAGGGGAGAAGGCTTTGCACAGGTGGGGTGCTCAGAGGCCCAGCATCAAGGTCTCTCCAAGTAATGAATTGAAAATTCATTTGTACCCCACTCCCCCATTTGTACATTTGAACTAAGATGCTAACACTTTAATGCTCCACTAGCCCCGAGATTAAAGTTCAATCAAATCTTGAATAAGGCGATACATTTCAGACACAGAAGGCTCTCTCCATTAGTAAGTTTCCTAAGCCTCACTAGCCTCCAAGTGTGCTGAGTGTGGGCACTGCCTATAGAATAAGGCCCTAAACACAACACTAGCCTTTCTACTGACCTCTCTTGGGGACAGCTGGACGGATGAAGTACGGGAGCTGCCTCATGGCCCCACGCAGCTCTTGCTTCAGTGCCAGGACATACTCCCCTTCCTCTCCTGCGGGCAGTGGCACTGGGTGGAACTCCAAGGGCTGAGGAAGTACAGTGATTAGCCAGGAGCACTGCAGTAAAACCTTAAAGGGCTTTTCCCCAAGTAAAATCCAGTGTTCTCAGTAAGAATGGGAGGGCCAGGAAGATGGAGGGCATTTTGAGAGCTGGAGAGTGGAGGGTATGAAAAGTGAAGATAAACATGTCTTTGGTTGGAAAACACCTCCCATGGGGCATGACTGCAGAGACAGAATCAAGGTCTATGGCTCACCATGGGCCAGGAGGATTCTGTGCTCACATGGGCTCAATGGGGGCACATGGAAGGCTTAGGAAGGGAAGGGAGACACTCACAGGGAAGAGTGGAGAGGGCTGGAGCGTGGGTGGGGGCAGAGAGTCACCCTTCCCAATGCCCACAGCCTCCATGTTGAAGGTTAACTGGCCTCGGCCACGACCCCGGCCCCCACCCCGGCTGGCCATGGTGGAGGGGGCCTGGATACGCGGAGATCCAGTGAGAAAAACCTAATAAAGACAAAAACAAAGAGATGAAGAAGTATACTAGAAGACATGACGCCAAGGCACTGCATGACACATGATGCTCTATGGCAGGTGACATTTTCCCCCATGCTCAGGTTCAAACCCAGGGCTTTTCTCATGCTAGGCAAGTACCCTACCTTTGGGCTAAATTCCAAATCCTTTTTCTGTGACACTTAAAAGAGTCAATGTGATAGGCCATGGAAGGACACGCCTTTAGTTTCAGAACTTGGGAAGCAGAGGAAGGAATTACTTTGAGTTTGAGGCCAGTCTGGTCTATAGAACGAGTTTCGGGACAGCCAAGATTATACAGAGAAACCCTGCCTCAAAAAAACGCAAAATAAGTAAAAGATATACTTACTTACTAACTTACTTAAAACATAAATAAAACATTTGGAGTGATACCACAAACCTGTAATCCCAGCCCTGTACTTGGAAGGATAAGACAGAAGGATTACCAGTTTCGGGCTAACCTGGTCTACATAGAGTTACAGGCTACCGAGGGATGAATAGTAAGATCATGTCTCAAAATAAACAAAGCTGGAGAGACTTTATTCAGTGGCTAAGATGTATATTGCTTTTGTAGAGGGATGGAGTTTATTCCCAATACTTGTGTCTGGTGTCTCACACCGTTGTAAACCCAGCTCCAGGGAATCTAACACCCTTATCTGACCTGCATGGGCATCTGCACTCTTGTGCACACACTTTTAAAACATTTTTAAAAATATTTTTAAACACAATTTGGAGAGACAGCGTGGTGGTTAAAAGTATCCAGCGCTCTTGCAGAGGACCTGGGTTTGATCCACACAGCTCACACCAGGCAATTTCCCTTGTCTGTAACTCTGCTTCTGGGAGATCCAATGCCTGTCACAGCCTCTGTACACATTTTACATACGTGGTACACATACAAATAAAAGTTAATAATGTTTTAAAGTACTAAAAAGGGCTCAGCTAGAGAGATGTCTCCGTGGTCAAGAGTGGGTCCTGCTCTTCCGGATGACAGACTCTAGCTCCAGGGGTTCCTGTGTCTTTGGCCTTCATGGACACCTGAATTCATGTGTATACACAGAGATACACAGACCCATAATTAAAAACAAGACCAATCTATTTATTTTTAAGATCTTTATTTATTTTTATTTTATGTGTATTTTTTGTGTACACACACACACACACACACACACACACACACACACACACACACTTGAGTGCAGTGCCCATGAAGACCAGAAGAGGGCACTGTTTTCCTGAGACTGGAGCTATAGATGGCTGTTAGCCTGATGCGGGTGCTGGGAAGAAACCTGGATCCTCTACAAGAGCAACCAGTGCTCTCAATCACAGAAGCATCACTTCAGCTCCCCAAGAGAATAAAATAAATTAATATTAGATCATAATCCCAAAGTACAAAGTAAACGCCCATCAGTCCATTGTGATATAAATGTCTGGGAAAAGACAATGTCTCATGCAGAATTCTAAATAAACCATGTAGACAGCCCAAGCTAAAAAATAAAGCACATAGATATTCCACTCCAACAAGAAAGGAGCATAATTCCTGATTTATAAGAGTGGTGTACGGGGTACCTTGTAATGGACACCATTCTAGCCAGTGGCCAAGATCAGCAGGGACTGACAAGGACAATACAGGTTTTGTTTGTTTGTTTGTTTGTTTGTTTGAGACAGGCTTTCTCTGTGTAGCCCTGGCTGTCCTGGAACTCACTCTGGACAATATATATTCTTAACATTTGTTTCCTCTCGCTTTGTTGACTTGGAGTCTTCAGTAGCTCAGCAGACCTACAACTAACTATGCAGCAGACAATGACTGTGACCATTTAATGTCTGCCTCTACTCTGGAGGTGCTGGGACTGCAGGGCATGTGCCTCCTTCCATCTCTCTCCCTTCCTTTTAGCCTTCCTTGACAAGGTCTCATTATGTAACTCAGGCTGTCCTTGACAAGGTCTCATTATGTAGCTCAGGCTGTCCTTGACAAGGTCTCATTATGTAGCTCAGGCTGTCCTTACAAGGTCTCATTA
>JANHMN010000001.1:57525563-57553841 GCA_030674055.1 Rhabdomys pumilio | reverse complement strand
CTCAGGCTGTCCTTACAAGGTCTCATTATGTAGCTCAGGCTGTCCTTGAACACTTGTTCCTCCTGTCTCAGCTTCCAAGAGCAGACCTCTGTGTCAGATCCGAAACAATGCTTGTTGCTTGTACCTCTGTGATGATCGTGCCCAAACCTCCTAAGTCCAGGTAAGTCCCTGAAGAACAATAGCTTCCGACAGAGGGCTATCCTACAGCATGCCTGACCAGTTTTCTTCAAAACTGTCAAGATTACCAAAAATAAGAAACTGAGAAACTGTCAGAGTCCAGAGGAGCCCAAGGAGATGAGACAAAACGTGTTGTGATATTTTGGAGGATCATGACACATGAAAAGACCATTATATCAAAACTGAAGAAATCTGAATGGAATATGAACCTTGAGAAATAATAATCTATCACTAGTGGTTCATTGATTGTAACAAATACATTATAGCAATATACAGCATTAATAAAAGGGAGCTATGTGCCAGGGACAGGTGGGGACTCTGGGGACGATCAGTTCTTCTGTAAATCTATTTTTTAAAAGTTTTGTTTCATTATTTTAGTTACTAAACTACATGCCCAGCCCTGTAACATGGTTTTCTTTCAGTTGATGGGCCTTCATAATTGTTTCTTTTCTTCCTGTTTGTGTATTAATTTTTTCTATAATGTATGAACACTTCTTTTATAATAAAAGAAAATTATTAGGTATGCATTGTGACTTGAGCCTGTAATCCCAGCACTTGCAGGGCTGAGGAAAGAGAAGGGCCAAACCAAGGAGTCTAGGGCTAGCCTGGGCTACGCAGAAAGTTCTAAACTTGTGATCCTCCTGCTTCTAACTCTCAAGTTCTAATCTCATTGGAATGTGCCAACATAACCAGCCAATAAATAAAATTATTGATTTAAAATTTTAACTAAGGATGCAAGCTGATAATCTGTGTTTGATCCATGGAACCAATGGGAAACAGAAAATAAGAATCCTGGGAGTTTAGAGGCTGACCAGCTCAGTGGTTAGAGACCCTTGTCTCAATAAGGTGGGGGAGGGACAGATGAGGTCAGAGGATTTTGAGGATTCTATCTCTCCCTCTCATAAAGTAAAAGTTTAAAAATTGAACTAAATGTAAATATATTACATATCTCATATTCAAAATCATATTTAAGATTAGTAATCTGTAGCAAGAAGATGGTATCTGAGGAGTTAGGAGTCTAACTACCATTATAAAAATGGAAGGGAAAAATTGCCATTGAGAGAGAGCATGTTTTGCTGGCCTCAGGAGAGCCGCAGCTTGTCACCACGTCTTTGTCTCCTTCCAGGGAAGAGGAGAGCAGCTGGCTTAGGTTTCTGTCCCACAGCTATCAGGAGCTAAGAAAAAAGCCCATGAGCTTTGAGCTTAGACAACTCCAACCACGTTCACATAGTCCCACATCAAACAACTGACTCCCAAAGGTGCAGAGGGAGATGGTGAACCCTATCCAATGCGGGCATTAAGGGGTAGGCGGAAACTAGACAGCACTGCTCTTCCCTTCTTAGTTTGGGAATCTGTAATGGACCCATTTACGATTCTAAAAAATGGTACTGTACACTTAAAAGCTCCTGGCTACAGAGATCAAAGGTGGAGGTTTGGGGAGCGACCGCTGGAACTCTGTAAAGGCCTTCTCAAACACACGGTTTAACTTATGGGCTGGTGCCGCTGTTGACTTTGGTTACAGGCAGCAGTGAGGCTGGAGACTGATCAAGGTACAGAGACGCATGACTGTTGGTGGTCAAGCAGTACATAGGATATCTTTCTCACCCACTCCACAGGAGGAGGGAGGAAAGGGCTGGAGCCTTGAACTCACAGCACGTGTGAAGAGCTGCACACGATCAGCCTAAGACTGGGCCTGTTAACACGCTGCCGCAGGAGGGGGTCACAGCGGGGGTCACGGCACCTACCCATCCCTGATTATAAGAAGTTATGGGAGGGGAAGGGACATTTTCTTCAGTGGTGTAACCACTGGTAAGGTTCTCATTCTCCTGTAAAGAAACCCTTCCTGAGCAGGCCTGGTGGCACACCTTTAATCCCAGCACTCAGAAAGCAGAGGCAGGTGAGCTTGAGAGACTAGCCTGGTCTAAACAGAAATCTGCAAACCAGCCAGCCAAGGCTACATAGTGAGACCGTATCTCAATCAATCAATCAATCAATCAATCAATCAATCAAATAAATAGAAAAAAAAGAAAGAAAGGAAGGAAGGAAGGAAGAGAGAAAGGAAGGTTGGATTTCTCATGTTACTATAAAACAACCCTATTGAAAATCATGGAGTCACAAACACCAAAGAGACACAAAACCACAAGGAGGTTAAATTGAAAAGAAGGTTAGTAGGAATGGGAGAGGAAGGGATAAGAGAGGGTAACAGCTTCACCCATGGTGTGAAGATGACACTCCCCAGCTCCACTGCTCGCGCGCGCATGCGCGCACACACACACACACACACACAATACACGCATGCTTGCATGCACATGCAAAAGAGAGAGAGAGAGAGAGAGAGAGAGAGAGAGAAAATATGATTGATATATACTGTACAACCAGTCAGTCAGTGTTGGAGCAGGCTTTTTATCCCAGCACTCAAGAGACAGAGGCAGGTGGATCTCTGTGAGTTCAAGGCCAGCCTGGTCTACAGAGCTAGTTCCAGGATATCCAGGGCCACACAGAGAAACCATGTCTTGAAACACAAAACAAACAAGAAAGAAAGAAGAAATACACTGTACATATATGATTGAAGTTCATCTATGAAAATGTCATAATGGAACCCGCTACTCATAAAACACCATGAGCAGCTCCTTGAGGGCATTTGAAGTCTGCTATGATGTGACCCAGACCTGCTTCTGCTACCATCAGCCCTCCGAGGTGCCCACCAGTACGCTGTGCTTTGCCCACACACCAGCGTTCACAGGCCAGACACCGGCCCACTTATACACCTTTGCACTGTAGCAAAAGCTACTAAAGGGCACGTTTCAATACAACATACAAAAAACACCAACACATTCCTGGAGCTTAAGGAAGGCAGAGCTGGGAGTGGGAGCACATGCCTGTGACCACTTGAGAGGGGAAGGCAGGCTGATCTGGAGTTCAGGGTCAGGTGAGGCTTCACAGTGAGTTCCAGGTCATCTTGGGCAACATGGTTCCTGGCTCAAAACACCTAAACCAACCAACCAGCCAGCCAACCAAAAAGTTCCAGTTCTGTCATTTCCTAGCAACATAGACTTTGGTTCCTTCTTTGTCGTAAAATGGGAGTAATAAACCCAATGCCTTCATTACTTTTAAATTCCTTCCCAGAGGCACCATGACCAGGGCAACTCATAGGAGAGACTTTATTGGGGACTTACAGTTTCAGAGGGTGAGCGTATGACCGTCATGGCAGGTGGCAGCAGCAGGCTCTGCACAGGAGCATAGCTAAGAACTCACATCTCATCACAGGCATGAGGCAAACAAAGAGCTAGCTAACCGGAAACAATGAGGGCTTCTGAAACCTCAAAGCCCACCCCCAGTGACACACCTCCCTAGCCCTCCCAAACAGTTCCACCCACTGGGGACAAAGCACCTAAATATGAGTCTCTGGAGACCATACACATTCAAATGGCCACACCCACTTCTGAATGCTGTTGATAAAGCTGTGAGCAAAAGGACAAAACTAAACAATGACAAAACTCCTGTACACCCCTGGTGCCTCCTACATGGAGTTTATACTCTGGTGGACTAGTCAGCTTACAACTGAGAGTATGGATGAAGTCCCTAGAGGAGATGATGGAGTGACCAGTAGTAGGCTCTCTAACCCTCTATTCTAATAAGGTAAGAGTCAGCTCTGTGTTAGCACTCTTGGTGATGTAAATGGAAGAAAGCCACCTCTTCCCCCAGGAAAAATGACAGCTGGAGATGAGGCTCCATGATACAGCCCTTCCCCAGGAGGTACAGGGCCCAGGCCCAATCCCAGCACGAGAGGGAAAAAACAGCAAGATGAGCCTGTGGAACATGTCTGTAATTCTAGCTCCAGACAAACTGAGATGGGGGATTGCAAACTCTAGGCAAACCTAGGCTAACAGTAAGATAGTGTCCACCCCACCCCCTCAAAAAAACCCAAAAAACAAAAACAACAACAACAACAACAACAACAACAACAACAAAAAACCAAATAAAACAAATAGGGGAAAAAAGGACATGGTGTCCAGCACCTTTAATTCTAGCACTTGTGGCAAAGGCAGGCAGATCTCTGAGTTCAAAGCCAGCCTGTTCTGCGTATGAGTACATAAGAAGACCCTGACTCAAAACAGATAGACATCAACAACAAAAAATGACAAAGAATATGAACGGAAAACTGACAAAAGAATGGTCAATAAAGCCACTTTAAAATATTTATTTATTTATTTATTTATTTATTTATTTGAGACAGGCTCTCTACATAGCCCCGGTTGTCCTAGAACTATGTAGACCAGGCTGGCCTCAAACTCAGAGATCTGCCTGCCTCTGCCTCTGCCTCCCAAGTGCTAGAGTTAAAACCATACCTGATTTCTTTCTTTCTTTCAAACCTTTCTTTCAAACTTTATAGTTATTTTAATTATGAATTACGTGTATTGTGTGTTTGTGGATATGTGAGTGAGTGCTGATACCCATGGAGGCCTGAGGTCAGATTCCCCTGTAGCTGGAGTTGCAGATGGGCGCTGGGAAATAAAAGTGAGAACAGTACACCCTCTTAATCACTGAGCCATCTTTTTAGCCTCTGCTTTAAAAAAATATAATTGTATGTATGTTACAGGATATTCGAACCTGTTTCTAGTTGTGCTGTGGCTCAGCCCTTACACACCTTTAATCTCTCTGGCTGGAATACAGTCACGACTTTAGTACTCACCTTTAGTCCCAAACAGTGAAGGTAAAGTTCGTTTGTAGAAGGAAACATGTTTAAAAGTGATGTCTAATTGAGTGGCAGACAAAGTGACGAATCAGAGAAAGATCTGACAGATTAGAATATGCTCAGCTCTCATGAGAAGAGAGGACAGGGAAGCTGCTTAAGGGAGAGACAGACAGCACACTGCGAGTGCAGGACAGGGTACAGTCGAGTCGGTGGAGAGCAGCGCAGTAGAGCTGAGAGGGAGAGTAGAGCAGCAGACAGGGAGGAGGCATTTCACCAGGAGAGTGTTACACTGTAAAAAATCTGTCCTAAGTAGTCACATACTCTGCAATAAAAGTATCACAGTGTTTGTTAAAGAACTATTTATGGCAGCAAAAGTTCTGAAATAAACTAGACATGGTAACTCACACCTAACAGCTCAAGCCTTCAAAGAGGCTAAGGCAGAAAGTGGTCAGTCTGAGGTATCTATGGAGTTCCAGGTCAGCCTGGGCTACATAGTGAAACCTTGTTTCAAACAACAACAAATTTGAAATGACATAAGTGGTCTAATAATAGATGATAAAAAAACCACCAACAAACAAAAAACAGCCAGGCAGTGGTGGCCGCTGCCTTTAATCCCAGCACTCAGGAGGCAGAAGCAGGCAGAAATCTAGAGTTTGAGGCTAACCCGGACTACAGAGCCAGTTGCAGGACAGCCAAGGCTACACAGAGAAATCCTATTTTGAAAGGAAAAAAAAAAAAAAAACCCAAACCAACCAAACAATATACAAAACACAACAACAAAAAACCTCAAACAAAACACTTTCAAGGTAGAGGGTTGATAACATGGAGTGGGGGGTAAGGGAAAATAAAGTCGTATTTATCTGTTCATTTCTTTTTATGTTTTCATTCTTGGTATAAAATTGAATTTATCGTGTGGCCCTATTTACTCATAAAACACAAAGTTATGCATATAAACAGAATAAACTGAGAGAATATGTGTCAAAATACTAGTATCCAGGGCAGGAGAGATGGCTCAGCAGATAGTTAGTGCCAGTCCATGAACCTGAGTTCCATCCCTGGTGAGCATAAAGGTGAAGGGTGACACCATCTGATGCCAGCATGCATGCTGTGGCTGGTGCGAGTGTTCAGGTACATAAAATAACAATAAAGCTTAAAGTTGTAAAATACTAATTACTATCACTATTATGTTAGTGCTATGAAATAATACACTCTTATATCACTATGTGTTTGAAAGTAGCATGGAATAAATGTAGATCCTACAATTAACAAGTAAAAAGGATGTTTTGTTTTCAAGAATGCAGAGGAGGGCTGGAGGGATGGCTCAGTGGTTAAGAGCACTGGCTGCTCTTCCAGAGGACTTGGACCCATAGGGTGACTCACAGCTGTCTGGAACCCCCATCCCAGGGATCCCTTTTCTTCCTTCTAAGGTTTTCAAGCACACAAGTGGTACAAAGATCCACATGCAGACAAAACACCCACACACCTAAACAAGAAGAATTCAGAGGACTGGTAGGTGCTTTAGCTCAGTGGCAGAACCCTTACTGAGTAATGCATGAGGTCCTTGATTCAATCCCCAGTTAGAAAATAAACAACCCCCCACAAACAACAACAAACTTGCTTAGCAGAAAGCCTGGGCCAAGCCTGTCCTTGAGAAGTTTGAATTCATCCTTTGCTCCATAGAGAGTTTGGGGCCAGCCTGTAGAATACACTTCATTCCTCTGACTGTCACATATGCACCATGGCACACACTCCACCCAGGCCCATTCATAATAAATAAATCTAAGTTGAATAAATAAATACAAAGAAAAAAATTAAATAGTGGACCAACCTGAAAAGAACTAGTGAGTTTCCTTACTAAAAATACTTGTTAGCCAGGCAGTGGTGGCACACGCCTTTAATCCCAGCACTTGGGAGGCAGAGGCAGGTGGATTTCTGAGTTCGAGGCCAGCCTGATCTACAGAGTGAGTTCCAGGAGAGCTAGGGCTATACAGAGAAACCCTGTCTCAAAAAACAAAAAATAAAAAAATAAAAAAATAAAATTAAAATGCTTGTTTAGGAGTAGAAGTGTAGTTCAGGGGCAGAATTAATGCTTAGCATTTGTAAGGTTAGATTCATGCTTCTCAATTTAGAAGAAAAAAGTTTATTTGGGGTGTAGTGGTACAAGCCTGTTATCCCAGGAAGGCTGAGGCAGGAGGATCATAAGTTGGAGGGCAGCCTGCTTGCTCTACATAGAAAGAACCTGTCTCAAAAAATATTTTCCACATACTAAATAACAATTTATTGAATAGATGTTAACAGAGGGTTCACTATGATCCCCATTGTCTAGCATTGTGTCTGGTATGTGCTCAGTAAATAATTGTCATTTAAACTTGAGTCTATAGACCCTGTGAGTCATAAAGACTCCTGGTTCTTTTCGTTGTTTTCCTTCTCGGATCTGAGACTAACTATAAAACATTAATGCAATAAACCACCAATTTAAAGGTCATTAATTATAAACTGTGTTGTCTTTTATTGTTCCCTAATTATATTAGGAGTTTAAATTTGTCCTCCTTGACAATAACACTGGTTCCCACAAATCAATTCAATTCGATTAACGCTTACTGAACGCAATGTATTAAGTCCCACAATCTGTCCCATCAAATCTTCCGTTCATAGAATACAAACATCAAAAGAGAACGTGTAATCCTAGTACTGGGGAGACTGTAGCAGGAGGAACGCAAACTGGAAGCCAGTATAGGCTACACATCAAGAGTCTGCCGATAAAAGGGATGGGAGGGATGGAGGAAGAAGTGAGCCTCATGAGATGGTAAATACTCTTGTCAAGTGGCCAGGAAACAGACTGACTAGTTCAAGTTGTCCTCTGACCTCCTTGCACAACCCATGGCGCGCACGCCACCTCCCTCCCCCACCCCCAAATAATAAATGTGATTTTAAAAATTAAAGAGATTCCAATAGTGATAATCAGACACTGTTAGGCTGGGGATCAATAAATTCTTCAAGGCTGTCTAGGAAAGCGGTGGGTAAAGGGTAGCGGTTCCGTTGGCTTGAGGTAATAAGAATCTGTCAGGCTCTTGACAGGGGGCTAATGTTATGTTAAGAGATGCGAGAGAAGCTGATACCATAGAAGAGTCTGAGCTATAAGAATGAGCCTTTCTCTCCTGCTTTAATATCTGTCCCCAGACACCACAGCAAGCCCTGTCTCCCATGTACAGTCAAGACAGCAGTGAGAGCCCGGGGAGAAAGGGGAGGGATTCAGAAGGAGGCTGATCCAACAGGCTGACAGAAAGCGTTATCTACGTTGCTGTCGGCGCCGAGGGACTAATTCGGGAAGTACCGAACCAAAGCGGGTCAGAGCCACCAGGTCGCAGCCTTACCTGGCGTCCCTCCCCAACTCGGGGCCCACGCAGCCGCCAACTTGAAATTTGCTTTTCTTCTTCCAGCCTGCGCTCTAGGCCCGCCTCCCGGACCTCTCCATTGGTGGGTTTTCCCGACCAATCAAGGAGAGCGGAGGCGGGGGAGGCGGGGAGGCGGGGAGGAGGAGGGAGCCAACCTAACCGGAACTGAGGCTTGGGAAGTGGGGCGCGCTGAGACCTGGGGCTGCAGAATTCACCTCTTCAGGCTAGACGTAACAGACTCTGGATGGCAGCAGTCGGCTAAGGTGACCTGCTACTCAGAGCTAATCCAGGCACGTGTGGCTGAGCCACAAGAGGAGAACCGCTGCTGGGAAATATAACCCTGGGTTAAAGACATCATACTGCTCAACTGATAACAGCTCTGCCAGCCGAGACTGGAGTTAGTTCTCAGAGCCCTCCAGGAGGCTCCCAACCGACTAACTTCAGCGCCCTCTTCTGGCTTAGGACGGCACACACACACACACACACACACACACACACACACACACACACACACCCCTCTTTTGGTGACTTCCCAATCTTATTCAGTCTCCAGCACTACTAACAAATAATCTTTAAAAGATTTTTTTTTCTAAAGGGAGGGTCTGGCTACCCAATCTACGCTGGCCTTGAACTCTTGATAGACTCTGCTACCAAGCTCAGGCCTCGAATGCAGATTGTTGCTGTGTCTGAGAAATGGTGGAGGGTGCTTAGGATCAGAGAAGTCATTGGGGAGAGAAGGCAGGAACCCATTGGGGTTTTTTTTTCTTTCTTTCTGCACTTTTTACTGCCCTTCAAGCCCCTTCAAGGGAAGGGGGTGGAGTAGAAAGTAATTCTTTCATAGAGTAGAAATAAAGGGAAATACTTCAGGATGGAGATAAAACTTGGAATTTGTCAACAAGAATATGCCAGGGGTCAGAGAAAATGGCCTGTAGACTAAGAAGTTGCATGCTGATGTATTGACATACGCTCGGTTTTTGGAATAGTACAAAAAATATAGCTGTGAAACTTTGGGGGAACTTGCTTAACCTCATTATCATTTGTTGCAGGAAGACAATAGTTCCCACCTCATAGAGCTGTGAGGGTTGAAGATGACGTATGTATGTATGCAAAGTACTCGGCACACATCAATAGCTAGTAAAAGTGGGTGTTTTCCCTACAACTATTTCTCATCCTTTCTCAGTAACGTTATTTTTTTGTATCTATATATGGTGGCGTCCACCACTTGAGTCCTCTAGGATCCTTGGTGAGCTTTCTAAACCCTTAATACCCATCCGATGCCCCCACTTCCTTTGGTACCTTCCAGCTGGACACAAACTCATCCCTAAACTATGCAGATGGAAGCCTTGGTAACCATGGAGACAGGGCAGGTGGCACAAAGAGGCAGAGGCAGCGAGCAACAGATAGGAAGAGACAAGGAGTGATTCAGGCAGGGACCTTCAAGGCAGATGGAAGAATGAGTCTAAGGGAGTAAAGAGATGTAATGAACGCACCGGTGCAACAGGGTTCGGTCATCACTCTGCCTTTTTCTACCCCCTATGCATACCTCTTAAAATATTGTAAAGAGGGAATTTGAGAATGCCCCTTGTCCTAAAAATCCCCTGGGAAAATTACCTTCTTTACATTCCTAAGGGACCCTAGCGAACTGAGATCCAGGTGTCTCTATGGTGTTTGAGAGGGATGCAGCAGGGATATCCTGCTATCTGATTCCAGGCTATAGTTGCCCTGATATCTAAACTACGGGAAGGGAGCCACATCTCCTGCCTCTCTGCTCTGTGTGGACGCCGCTGCAGATCCCAACCGCCTCCCTACACCCCTCTGCACAGTGTGCCATATGCCGTGTGTGGCAGTCAGGTCTGGCAGACCGGAGCTCATGGAGATCTGTTGAAGATCAACGAAGAATCTGGATGGTTCCTGAATGGGTCGTGGGAGAGTCCCCTAAGGAGCACTTAGGTTTGTTTGGGCTGGGGAGGTGGGTTAAGAAAGGGAAGTCAAGATTGGAGGCGCTAGGTGATTTTTTTTCCTTAAGGGTTTATAGTTTTTTTATGTATGCGCATGGGGGTGGGGAGCGGCTTGGTGCCGGACGCCCCCACCCGCAGAGACTGGGCTATAAATAGCACAGAAGAGCTCCGCCCCCACTCCCCCCTCTTCTCTCCTCCGGAGCCGGCGCTGTGCCCGGGGCGCACTGGGAGGAGGGACCAGGATCCAGCGCTGGGGCGCAGATACTGACACCAAGGGAATCCGGGTACCCCCCCCCACGCCATGTGGGCCCCTAGGTACCCGGCTCCTCCACCCCAGAGGCCCCCATGGCCCCGGCCTCAATCCTGGCCAGGCAGAGATTATGCGGACATTCAGGTATCTATTTGGGGGTACAGCCTGGGAGGGGGAAGAACAAGGAGCAATGGGGAACATAGCAAAGGCAAAAGAAACCCTAATTCTTTCTCCACTCCTTTAGGTCCCAATTGCAATATGCTTCCTTCCCCCTCCCCCCTCATTTTTTTGGGATGTGGCAATCTAAAAGAGGGTAGGAATAGAAATATGTGTATGACTGTACGGGTGCATGTGTGTGGGTGGGTGGCGTTCAGTATCCTAGAGAGGGGGATTCCAAGTGTGGATAAGAAAAGGGGGATGTTGGAAAGGTCTGATAAGCCGTGGGGTGCGAATGGGGGGTGGGAATATCTGTGCGCGTGCATGTACGTATATGCACGAGCTCCCATCCTTCAGTGCGGGTGGTGCACCCTTCCCACCTCCTTTGGCATGCGCTGGTGCCGGGGATGGGGGTGATGGGACGGCTCAAAGGCAGGAGTCAAAAGGAAAGACTGTGCATTGTAGCCCCCTACACCCTCCCCGTCATACATCAGGTGACTTCATTGGTGCCTCAGTTTCCCTGCTGAGCCTGTCAATGAGCTCCCTCTCTCTCTCTTTTTCACAGGGATAGGTTTCATTACCGAGACCTCAGGCCTCTCCCAACTACCACCCCCATACTCCTAGATATCTTCGGCAGGTCCCAGTCCCGGCTCCATCGGTGCTTTTGCCCGAGCCGCAGCTATGCTGCACACCGAGGGCCACGCTCTTCTTCGAGCTGTGGGACAGGGTAAGCTACGCTTGGCCCGTTTGCTTCTGGAGGGAGGAGCCTACGTGAATGAGGGTGATGCCCAGGGGGAGACTGCGCTAATGGCGGCCTGTAGGGCCCGTTACGACGACCCTCAGAACAAGGCACGCATGGTTCGCTATCTCTTGGAGCAAGGCGCGGATCCCAACATCGCAGACCGTTTAGGACGCACCGCGCTCATGCATGCTTGCGCCGGGGGTGGGGGAGCCGCAGTGGCCTCTCTGCTCCTTGCCCACGGCGCAGACCCCTCGGTCCGAGATCACGCTGGAGCCTCGGCGCTTGTTCACGCCCTGGACCGCGGGGACCGCGAGACCCTTGCCACACTGCTGGACGCCTGCAAGGCCAAGGGCACGGAGGTCATCATCATAACCACGGATACCTCGCCCTCGGGCACCAAGAAGACCAGGCAGTATCTTAATTCCCCACCGTCCCCGGGGGTAGAGGACCCTACACCCGCTCCTCCTAGTCCGGGAGTCTGCACGTCGCCTTCAGAAGTCCAACTGCAGACTGCAGGAGGAGGACGCGGGTTATTATCCCCTCGTGCCCAGGAAGAAGAAGAGAAAAGAGACATTTTTGAATTCCCTCTTCCTAAGCCCCCTGATGACCCTTCCCCTTCCGAGCCTCTCCCCAAGCCACCTCGACATCCTCCAAAACCACTCAAAAGGCTCAACTCCGAGCCCTGGGGCCTTGTGGCTCCTCCTCAACCGGTCCCTCCTGCGGAAGGGAGGCCGGGCTTGGAGCGTCTGGCTGCTGAATTCAACGGCTTGACCCTGACCGGTAGACCGCGTCTTTCTCGGCGTCACAGCACTGAAGGCCCGGAGGACCCGCCCCCATGGGCGGAGAAAGTGACGGGTGGGGGTCCTCTCTCACGCCGAAACACTGCGCCCGAGGCTCAGGAGTCTGGTCTTCCTTCAGGGCTAAGGCAAAAACTGAGTCGCATGGAGCCGGTGGAGCTCGACACCCCTGGACATTTTTGCCCTGACTCCCCCGAGTCCAGCCGCTTATCCCTGGAGCGCCGGCGATACAGCGCCTCTCCTCTGACCCTCCCTCCAGCGGGCTCAGTTTCCTCCCCACGCCAGTCCCAGGAAAGTCTGCCCGGGGCTGTATCCCCGCTGAGCGGACGGAGGCGGAGTCCAGGGCTGCTGGAGCGAAGGGGCTCCGGGACCTTGCTCCTGGACCACATCTCGCAAACGCGACCTGGTTTCTTGCCTCCTCTCAACGTCAGTCCCCACCCTCCCATCCCCGACATTCGTCCCCAACCTGGAGGTCGGGCACCCTCACTGCCTGCCCCTCCACACTCTGGGGCACCAGGGTCTCCCAAGACCAAGCGCAAGTTGGTGAGACGCCACTCCATGCAGACTGAGCAGATTCGCCTGCTAGGAGGCTTCCAGAGTCTAGGCGGGCCTGGGGAACCAGGGCGCTGAAAGAAATGAGGGGCGCCAAGGAGGGGGAGGGTCAGGACCCTGATAGAGGGAGAACCAGCTGATACCTCGGACACGGGATCTTTTGCATGTGCTCCTGGCACTGTGCACGCACACATGGGTAAGCATGTGTCCACAAGCACAGTACACTTACGAGTGAGGAAGGATAAATACTGTGTTTACTGGGCGTATAGACCCACACATTCATGCCCTGGTCATTTCACAAGTACATGGGATTACTTGGGAACCCACAGGCACAGCACACCAACAAACAGAGGACCTCTTGTGCTAAGGTTCCAGACACATTTGTTTAGAAGCAGCAGGGAGCCCCCACTCATGGCTGGTCTCCTGTATCTTTGCCCTCCTGAAGAAGCATTCCCTTGCTTTCCATGTATGCCCTGCAACGTGGCCTATCATACCTTGGCATAGTCTGCTTTCTCTTCATAAATATCTCACCCCATTCTTCAGGCCTTGCTTCTTCATGCCTGGCTCCTTGCTCATACCCTGCTTCCATCCGCTTTTCAGGATGTCTTCTTCACTATTCTTGGCGTTCCTGAAGCAGCTTCCAATCTCGGTTCTGTTGCTGCCTTTCATGCCCTCCACTTCTCAATTTCCTGCTTTTTATTCCCTCCCTGTGCCCCACGCCCCAACACACACACCACTACAGATTGTCTTGTTTACCCCAGGGGTTAGGTCATGGGCTCAAAGTTGCTCTTCTGTGTGCCTGAGCTTATGAACACCCCGCACAGGCAGACGTGGGGAGCAGGCCTAAGTCAGTCCTCTTACCACTTGTCATGTCAAATAAATGTGTTCAGAAGTCTGTTTCGTCACTGCTGCCTGAAGGTGTGGGCTGGGGGTACAGAAAGGGGATGGGAGGGTGACACAGTCACAACTACTCAGGGAGCGAATCTAGAGGTTGCAGCTACCTTCTTCAAGACACCAACTGATCAGTAGTGGTTGCAGAAGAAAAGGCAAATGAGCCCAGTGTTCTGAAGGTTTTAAGGCATTTGGTAGTCTTCCCCTAGCTTCCCCATGCCTGACCTTTAATGATGTGAGATTCGTACAGAGTGCCCCCTACCCCCGTTCTCCATAAGCAGATGTGACTTCCTATGTCTTGACCACACAGTGTTGTTGTTGTTGTTTTAAATACAGGGTTTAATTTCATTTCACCAAGCGTGCCTCATTTATTTTCTTCTCACCTCCATTGTCCCTGGTCTCTTAGCCACCCTAGGAGAGAGGGTGGAGCTAGTAACTTCACCTAAGGGGCAAAAGGAGTGATGGTCAGTCAAAAAAGGTCGCTACAGGGGTGCATGGATGTCTGCTGGGGACAACTGTTGGAACCCAGCCTTACCTGGATGAAGTACCCCTTCCGTCTACGCTGAATTTCTCAGTTTGATAGGTTTCTGCATGTGTTCTAGCTCACTCTTTCTGTACAGTGATAAACACATTCTACGCTCTCTGACTCCCTTAGTGAATAACTGAAATCAGGAAACCATTCCTGAATGTAGACTAGGGGAAAAAAGGAAAACATTTGGATCAGAACGCTTAATGTCTGACTCTCCCTTGCCATCTAGCCATTTGATTTGGGGCAGTGTATCTAACCTTCCTCTGCATCACTTTTCTTGCTCGTAAATAAAATCTGGTTTGTGCTTGCAGTTATTAAGTAAGGCAGTGCACTAAAGTATACTACATAGCATGTTCTCATTAAAGTCAGCATCATACTCCGTTTTCACTCCACCGCCAATTGAGTATGAACTTAGAGACGAGTCAGATCACTTCTCTGAACCGCATCTATATCTAGAAAGTAAAGTGATCAGACAAATGGTTCTTAAGAATCCTCTCCAGTTACAATTCTATCCAGTCTTGCATCCAGGCCTATTTTTCCTTCAAGCCCCGCCCCAGGGGTCTGGCCGGATTTGTAGCTTTTACCACAGGATTCCCAAAGATGCTCCGAAGCTCTCCCTCTTACACGACGTAGCCTTTTCTTTTTTCAATTGGTTCCCGCAGCGTCCGCCTTCCTCAATTATTTGCCTAAGGTGGCTCAGGGGCCCACCCCTTTCCTCCCTCTCCACCAGTGATTGGCATGGCATCTGGCTCGTCCCGCCCGCTCTTGACTGACAGCTGGATCCCGGCACCGCCCTCAATCTCCCCGGCTCTTGCTCACTGGGGTGGCTGGGACCGTTAGCTCGCCAGGCTGGCAGGCTCCGGGGCCCAGCTCCGCCGGCCGCCGGGATGGAGACGATGCGAGCACAGCGGTTGCAGCCCGGCGTAGGTGTCGGCGGGAGAGGCACTCTGCGAGCGCTACGGCCGGGGGTGACCGGGGCTCCGACTAGCGCCGCCACACCCCCCGCGGGTCCGCCGCCCGCCCCGCCGCCCCCCGCCCCGCCCCCGCCTCCGTTGCTTCTGGCTGGGGCCTCCGGGCTGCCCCTGCCCCCCGGCGCCGCGGGGAGCCCTGCGGTGCTGCGGGAGGCGGTGGAGGCGGTGGTGAGGAGTTTCGCCAAGCACACGCAGGGCTACGGTCGAGGTAAGTGTCGGGGACTGGCCTGTGGGTCACCCTCCAGGCAGGAGCCTGGCTCCTGCTGTTCCCACCGTCCTACAGTGGCTCCGCTTGGCGTCCAGTCTTTGCATGCATTTCCTTTTGGGGAGTTTCCTTCTGGACACACACACACACACACACACACACGCACGCACACGCACGCGCATGTGCGCGCACACGCGTGTACACACACACACACACACACACACACACACACAGTGAGTTATTAATGCATTCTCCAGGGACTTCTTTTTTCAGATGCAGTTCTCTTTTCTTCCCAACTTTTTCTCTGTCAACAGCAGAACTCCTGTAGGCTTAAGATTTTAATGTTCTTCACCCTTTGAGAACCGGCCCTATTGTGTGAGATCCTCTCCTTTATTTCAGATCCAGGGCATTTCCCATCCCTACCGTTCACGGGGTCTTCTCTCTCTGATCTCAGCAATTCCTGTACTCCATCTCCTGAACCCCTGTACTTCATCTTCTGAACCCCGACTTTTTAGTTGTTCACATACTTATCTACCCCCCCCCCCCCCCCCCCCGCCATGAAATTTCCATCACGACTTAAGATCTGCTGGAGAATTAGGTAGTGCTTTCAAAAGTCACTCACAGTAATTGTTCCTTTGAATCTGGACCCACACCATTGAGGCTGTGCCAGCTTCCTGTGACTTGGTGCCTCTCTTTAGTGTCTTAGTTTGGAGCCTCACAGCTCGGGCCTCTGTCTGGCGCTGTGTTCCTGGCCCCTGCCCAGGAACTGAGGATAAATCTCAGGCCCTGGCTCACTCAATGCTAAATTCTGTGGAAATGAGCCAGTCATCAACCTTATTTTGCTTAGAAATTGACAGCTTAAAGATGCCTAATTTCTGGGAAGAGGGATGTGAGGATTTTCTTTGTTGTTTTTGTTTAGTCAATGTTAACCAATTTCCTGTCAGAATCCTGGCTCCAAATTCATGGTTTAAACGACTAGGAACTCACAGTGAAGGGTGTGTGACTCAGACTTTAAGTCTGGAATTTCCAACACATCACTTCTGTTTCCTTGGTCAGGTCCTCCTGGGTCTAAAATCAACTGCATCCTTTCTATTTCAATAGGAGAAAAGTTGCACAGCCCAACCTCCCATGTCTTTCTTTCCAGATTGTTGCCCTCCTTCCACCCCGATCTTTGCTTCCTTTTGGAAGCTTCAGTGAAAAGAGCAGACAGGCTTCTGAGGCCTGTCAGTCCTGGCTCTGTCTTTGGGCAAAGGGTCTATCTCATGCTTCACTGAGCTGTTGTTTCTTCAAGGGCTGTGCTCTGGGTTAATTAAGATTCTGCCAGTGACAGCAGAGTGGGCACTGGAAAGGACTGCTAGCTCCAATTTTCTGGTTATCGCTTCCTTGAGAACACATTTCATTTTCTTCTACTCTTAAATGTTTGTATCTTTGTAAACCGGAAGTTGAGTGAAGTTGAATGTTCAGATCCACTCTGCTGCAAGTCTGATGGCTCATTTACTGTTACCTTCCCTTCGCTCTCTAGCCAGTTTGAATTCCAGCCAGGCTAGGATTCTGTAGGGTTCTGAGGTATACAAATGGACGTACTTCTGAAACTAGTGAGTCAATAGAGTTACTTTTCAGGTGGGTTAGGGTTAACAAGGTTTAACAAGGCTACACGATACATATGGCTAGCTCTTTTTACCTCAGTTCTGAGGGAAACATTTTGCCTAGGGTGTAGTAGTAGCCAGAAGTAGCTACCCTGTGTCTGGAGTTCCTCTCGGAAAGTTACAAGCACTCATCAACGTGCTTTTTCCTTACCCGTGTTTCTACGACCTGAAGAGCCTTTGGCCTGGCTTCTAAAATGGGTGTCTGGAAAAACCTTCTTAGTTTCCCAAGAAAGGACGAGGGAACAAAGGGACTGTGCTGACAGAGAACTATCAGAGTCTGTGGTGCGTCTCCCCTTCAGTGTCCCCACCCCCACCACAGTCTTATTATTCTTGAGTTTCTCATTTCCAATCTGGGTGTCCAGCCAGGGCTGTAGGAGAATTTGGCTCTCTGTTGATTTGGCTCAAAGTCCCTCACCACATGGAACCACTTACTCTGCTTCAGTTAATAGGCAAAGCTGCCCTTGGCATATACCCATATGCCCCTGAGACTGATGGCAGGATACTCAGGGGATATCTCTGTTGCCCAGAATACAGTTTACTTTGGTCTCGTTCAGATTGCTCTTTTATCTGGTGATACCTTATATACCATCTTCATGTCACGGCATTCATCTTTTTCCTGAAGACTCTGAGCTCACCATTTCCAGTACTGACGTTTTAGGTTTACCTTCATCAGCTTTGGTCCCAGGACACCATACCACACCACACACATACACACGCACACACGCACGCACGCACGCACGCACGCATGCTTCTCTCTTCTATTGTCCCCTCATCGATAGGTTAGTTCCCACCCCCCACTCCCCTACCCATACCTGCTCAAAAGTCACACACACACTATTGTGCTGGCTGTTTTGTTTTGTTTGAGAAAAGCTCCTGGTATATAGCCCAGGCTAGCATGGAACTCACCAGGTAGCTCAGGCTTTTTAATTCATGGTGCTTTTAATTCCTCAGCTTCCCAAAACTGCTGGAATTACAAGCATGAGCCATTATGCCTGGCTTGCTGTTGATTCTCAAGTCAGCTCAGAGTATAAAGGGTTTTGACTGGGGACCTGGCCGCGCCATGCAGTGGCGCTGTGATCTTGGCAATATTGCTTACTTTTTAAATGCTATATCTGTTCCATACTTTTTTCATTTAACAAATATTTACTGCTCACCAGATGCAGTGGTGAACAAGTCACATATTTAGTCTCTGTGGATGGAGCCCAGTCACTTTAGAGCATGTGTGAGGATTAAAGGTATAATAAAGCAAGCTAGTACAACATGAAAGAGGGCTTGTCTTGGGCCAAGTGAATTATTAGTTCTTTATCCTGGTTCTGTCACTTCTGGTCTGTTCCATACTGTTGTATACTTTTTTGCAAAATGGGTATTATAGTACTTGTCTTGATTTTTAAGTGTTTTTACTTACAGGTGTTTAGCCTGCATACTATGTGCATACCTGTATACTATGTGCATACCTGTATACTATGTGCATACCTGTATACTATGTGCATACCTGTATACTATGTGCATACCTGTATACTATGTGCATACCTGTATACTATGTGCATACCTGTATACTATGTGCATATCTGTATACTATGTGCATATCTGTATACTATGTGCATACCTGCATACTATGTGCATACCTGTATACTATGTGCATGCCTAGTGCCCATAATGGTAAGAAGAGGGTGTTAGACCCCCAGGGACTGGAATTACAGATGGTTTTGAACCACTCTGTGGATACTGGGAATTGAACCTTGGTCCTCTGGAAGAGCAGCAAGTGCTTTAAACCAGTAGCCATCTCTCCAGCCCAACAGTGAATGAATTTTACATGATATTTTCTGCTTAGCTACTCTTTGTCATTACAATCATAGACTAAATATCACTGGAGCTAAGCTGGTATAGGCATTTATAATTTTTGGAAATATTAGATTGAACCCCTGTTAATTTCTTATGGCTGTCATAACAAAGCATCATAAATTGTGCTGCTTAAAACAAAAGACATGAAGTGGGTGTGGTGGCACACATCTGTATCTTCTCTTGGGAGACAGAGGTAGAAGGAGCAGTGGGAATTCATGGCCATCCCTGGCTACATGGGAACTTTGAGGTCAACCTGGACTATGTGAGCCCTAACAAAATAGTGTGTGCCCTTCTACAGTTCTACAGGCCAGATGTCAGCATCAGTGTCACTGGGCCAAATGGGTATTAGCAGGGTCCTGCCAGAAAGTCTAGTCTCCTTTGCCTTCTCCAGCTCCTGGTGGCAGCAACATTCCTGAGCCCTCATCATGACCACACCACTCCAGTGTCTGCCTCTATGATGTCACCTCTTCTGTGTTTTGCCAACTCCAAGGTCCCCCTCACAGTTTTGTTGCTGTTTTTTTTTATTTTTTTGAAACAGTCAGTAGCTGTATCTGTAGAGCTGTGTAGCTCTTGCTAGCTTCGAACTCATAATATAGATCAGGCTAGTCTCGAACTCATAGAGACCCCTTGCCTCTGCCTCCCTGTGCCACTGGTGTAATTTATGACTCCCTGAGTCAGAGTCCGTAAACGCATCTGCAAAGTCCTTGTCACATGAGGTGGCTCCACTGGCTCCAAGGACTAAATAAGCAGATGTCGGCAGGCTGCATTATTTAGCTTTAGTAGATAGAGTCCCTACCAAAGTCCCTGCTACTCCACAGTGCTGGCCTTCAAGGACTTCTGTGCACCATAGGCTATTCATGGTCTTCCAGAAACCGGAAAAAAAAATATTAGACACAATACTGTTATGCAGCTTCCCTGTCTCCACAATATCTTGGATGAACCTCTGCCAGCTTATTCTTACAAACCTGAATGATCAGGGAAACCCCTCACCTCTCAGTGGCACTGCCTAGCTACTGCTGTTTAACCCCTTCATTACCACAACATTGTCTTTAGTCTTTTTCCTACCTATGAGTGGTTTGGGTTTTTGTTTGTTTGTATTTTGAGGAAGGGTCTCATGTAGTCCTGGCTGGCCTCAAATGTGCAATCCTTTTGACTCGGCCTCCTCAAGGCTGGGAATACAGATGGATGCTGCCACCTGTGGCCCTGGAAATATTCTTTTATTACTATTGTTGCTCCTGTGTTACTCCCCTCGTCCTCCCTGGTGCCTTGAGAATTAAGCCCAGAGCTTGCCCAGGGCATGTTAGGCTAGCACCCTACTGCTGAGCTGCGGCTTCACTCCATATTTATTGTCTTTTATAAGGTCCATTTAATTAGTGTGTGTGTGTGTGTGTGTGTGTGTGTGTGTGTGTGTATCTCTATCCAAGACAGGGATTCTTTGTGTAGTTCAGGCTCAGGCTGCCCTGGAACTCACTCTGTAGATCAGGCTGTCCTCAAACCCAGAGATCTGCCTGCCTCTGCCTGATGTGTTATTTTAATGTCTTTATCCTAGGAATAAATCATTTGTCACCAACATTTCATTTAGACAGTCATCTAATGTTTTATTTTCTACAGGTAAAAAACAAAACCTAAATATTCCCTTTTGTGTTTACAGCATCATGGTATAGCCATTTAAACATTCTTTATTCTCAATCCAGCATGTGTCTGTAACTTCCACAAAGCATTGCATCTGTCAGATATATTCTGTTCATAGCACTTCTTCAAATATCTTAGATAAACCATTATGTCCATGATTCCTTACTGAAAATCTGCTTTAAAAACAAAACAAAACCAAAACTGCTAGGCAGTAGAAGCACAGCCTTTAATCCCAACACTCAGGAGGCAGAGGCAGGTGGATCTCTGAGTTTGAGGCCAGCTTGGTCTATAGAGCAAGTTCCAGGACAGCCAGGGCTATACAGAGAAACCCTGTTGTGAAAAACAAAACAACAAACCAAACAACAAAACAAAACTCTATGGGCTATTCACTTATACATGCACAGACTCACACAATGCACACACATAGAACTGTTTGTAAGTTTTAGAGGATTCATGAGGCCCTTTGAGGCTCAGACATAGATTGGATCTTGGGTTAGGTTTCCTAAGCTGGAAAGAACACTGGCATTAGGATATCTAGATTCACTCTGCAAGCCGGTTGCAGGCTTTGAGCCCTGGCGCCCCAGCTTCCCACAGCACAGCACGACTTAGGGACATTTTCAAATGTAGGTTACAATCAATTGCTAAAAAAAGAAAGAAAAAGAAAGAAAGAAAGAAAGAAAAGAAAGGAAAAAAAAGCCAAACCAAACCCCAAACAAAAACACAAAGCCCCTTTCCCCAGGCCCTCATTTCATACTCAGTATTACCTAAATTATATCCCATTTCCTTTGACTGAGGAATCATGAAAGAACTAGCCCAGTGCTGTATTCAAGGGTCTGGTTTAGCTGGATGCGGGACAGGCATAAGCTTTGAATAGGCCCGTCCCTGTGGTGGCCTCCCATCAGGCCCTCTGGAAGAGCAGTCAGTGCTCTTAACCACTGAGCCATCTCTCCAGCCCCCAAAACAGTTCTTTAGTATACATATAATTTTACCATTTACTAGAGATTAAGACAAATATGCATACTAATGTGTCGAGGCCCGAGCTGCCCCACGTTGGGTGCCAAAATGTCAAAGATGCTCTATCGATATTGGAACTCACACTGCCAAAAGCCTTGGGGGCTAAATTGTTAGAGCCTGCATGGCCCCAGGCTGCTCCGGTCTGCAGGTCGGGGGTTCAGCAAGAGAGAGAGTGAGGACGGACTCGAGGAATGGAGACCAGACAGTGTGATTCAATCCCGTTTATTCTTCAGTCTCTCTTCTTAGTCCAAGTCCCAAGTCTTGAGTTCCTAGTCCCTAGTTCCTAGTCCCTAGTGCCTCCAAGTTCCAAGTTTTCAGTTCCAAGTTCTCTTCCAAGTACCTGTCTCGAGTACAAGTGCCTAATTCCTAGTTGCCTGTCTCGAATCTCAAGTGCCTACTACAAGTTGTCTTTCCAAGTCTCAGTGTCTAATAATTTCTTCTGTCTGCCTCTCGCCTTTTATATGTCTCACTTCTAAGCCATGCCTCTAAGTCATGCCCTTAAGTCAGGCCCTTAGGTCTTATCTCTAAATCTGATCTCTAAGTCACACCTTTAAGTCTCAGCTCTAAATCACACCTTTAAGTCTCACACATCCAAGGGAAGATCCTGGGTATCTAAAGCAAGATGTTATCAGAGTGTGCTCAGCTGTTGTAGGCTAATGTAATCAAGTCTCTTGTCAGGGTATATGGCTCAAGATGGCTGCATGGATGATAGCCGCCTTCTGTCGGCTCCCCACACTAATGAAATAGACAGACTTGTTTATTTGCATTTATTTATTGGTTTGCTGGTCTTTTTTCCAAGACAAGGTTTCTCTGTGTAACCCTGGCTGTCATGGTACTTGCTCTGTAGACCAGGCTGGTCTCCTCAAAGGCCTGCCTACCTATGCCTCAGTGCTGGGATTAAAGGCATGTGCCACCAGCATCTAGTATATTTATTTATTTCTCATTTTGTTCATTTACCTGTGTTATTTCTTTTTCTTTCTTTTTTTTTTTTTTTTTTTTTTGGTTTTTCGAGACAGGGTTTCTCTGTGTAGCCCTGGCTGTCCTGGAACTCACTTGGTAGACCAGGCTGGCCTCGAACTCAGAAATCCACCTGCCTCTACCTGTGTTATTTCTTAACAAGGTAATCTAGGCTGAGTATTGGACACTGTGGATATAGAGCATTGTCAACGTTTTAAAATTATTGATACTGTGAACCCATCATCATCAATACTGAGAGCTGATTTGCGGTAGTAATTAGTACAGAGTGGCAGAAGTAGTTAGGGCCATTCCAGAAATTGTTAACAACTCTGTCCTGGGCTGAAATGTTCAACTCCAGGTCCAGGGACTCAGTACCTCTCTTGGATCCATAGGCACCTGCACACATATGGTGCACACACATGGTGCACACACATGCACTCAGGCACACACACCCATATACAAAAATAATAAGCCTTTAAAAAGAAAACTTTGAATCACAAGCAAAAATTCACATAACAATTAAAATTGTACTACTTATTTATTTATATGTATGCATGACACACATTTATGGGTGTTGGTGCCCTGCCGTTCGTGGAGGTCAGAGAACAGTTCCATGGGGTCAGGTCTCTTCTGCCATCTTTTTGTTGTTGTTGTTGTTTTGGTGGTGGTTGTTGTTGTTTTAGTTTTTCGAGACAGGGTTTCTCTGTGTAGCCTTGGCTGTCCTGGAACTCACTCTGTAGACCAGGCTGGCCTTGAACTCAGAAATCTGCTTGCCTCTGCCTCCCAAGTGCTGGGATTAAAGGCGTGTGCCACCACTGCCCAGCTCTCTTCTGCCATCTTTATGTGGATTTCAGAAATGGAACTAGATTACCAGGGTTTAAGAAGAGTCATCTTGGTGACCTCCACATATCTATGTATCCATCCATCAATCATCTATCTATTTTAATCAAACTTAAACCAGCAACTTTAAAAAGCAAACATTGCAGGGCTAGAGAGATGGCTCAACAGACTAGGGTTCGGTTCCCAGCACCCACATGGTAGCTCTTCACCCACCCAAATTTCAATTCCAGGGGATCTGATGTGCACCTCTAACCTCCGCCAGCACCTCACATGGGGCAAAACACTTATAAACATAAAAAGAAACAAAAGATAAATCTAACATTTTAATGTTCTAAATGGCTGAGCCATCTTTTCAGCTCCACAAAACAATTTTTTTTTTCTTTTGGTTTTTTCGAGACAGGGTTTCTCTGTATAGCCCTGGCTGTCCTGGAACTCACTCTGTAGACCAGGCTGGCCTCGAACTCAGAAATCCACCTGCCTCTGCCTCCCAAGTGCTGGTATTAAAGGTGTGCGCCACCACCACCCGGTCACAAAACAATTTTTTAAATCGAATATTTTAATACAATATAATCAAAAATATACTGTTTGGGACTATTTGGAAACTATTATATTTCTATAAGATTCAGAAACTTTGTGTTAAGAGACAGTGCAGTTCATGACCTACAAGCATCTCCAATCTCAGCAGAAGTGTTTCAGCCATCTGTGGCATCACAAGACACCAAGGCTGCTGCAGGACCCTCTACCAGTGACACTGTCAGAAACACTGTGGCTCATTTTGCATTTGATTTTGAATGAATTTCGTTACAGCACGTCCAGAATCCTTTTTCTGTTCCCAGTTCCCCACTCTCCCATTTATTTACCTCACCCATACAAGGTCACAACCCTATAGTTTAAGAAGCTAGGAACTAGAGCATTGAGGAGGAAGAAGAAGAGAAGGAGGAGGAAGAAGGGAAGGAGGAGGAGGAAACCCAACTTTGGCATGCTTATTTATTAGTCTGTCTGCCCTCTTGCAGTGAATGTGGTGGAGGCCCTTCAGGAATTCTGGCAGATGAAGCAGTCTCGGGGCGCTGACTTGAAGAACGGGGCTCTAGTGGTGTACGAGATGGTCCCCTCCAACAGCCCTCCCTACGTCTGCTATGTCACTCTGCCTGGGGGGAGCTGCTTCGGGAGTTTCCAGGTAAGAGTCATGAGGCCGCAGTAAGGGTAAATGTTTAGTAAGTGCTAATTAGGACTTCTATGACTTTGGCCATCAGTCTCTGCCTAATGTCATGGATATGAGGACTAACTAACTCTGGGCTAATCCTTCAGTACGCATCTGAGGCTCCTGAGATCACAGAGCACCTCAATCAGCGTGCAGTTATGACTGCGCCTGCCCTTTCTTATCGTTCCGGCCTCCCAGCGCCAACCTTTGCTTTACCTGCTTCCACGATCACACTCCAACTTCTTGCCATTTCTTCTTTTTGAAATGTGTATGGCCGTCTTGCTAGCTTCTGTGTCTGTGTAACACATTGAGGAGTGTCCAGATACCCTGGAACAAAAGTTCCAGATTGTTTTAAGCAGGACCAGCTGCCATGTGGGTGCTGGGAATCCAGCCTGAGTCCTCTGTAAGAGCAGCCAGTGCTTCTAACCAATGAGTTATCTCTCCAGCTCTGATGATGATGATGGTAGTGGTGGTGGTTTTTGAGGTAGGGTTTCTCTGTGTGACAACCCTGGCTGTCCTGGAACTTGCTGTATAGACCAGGCTGGCCTTGAACTCAAGAGATCTGCCTGCCTCTGCTTTCCAAGTGTTGGGATTCAAGGTGTGCTCCACACTTGCCCGGCTCTGATTTTATTTTTAATTACACATAAATGTCTGCATCTGTGTTGTAGGGGATGTGTAAGTGAGTGTTCAGTTCCATTAAAGCCTGAAGATGATAGTGAGCCCCTAGGGCTGGACTTACAGCTGGTTATAAACCTTGTGATGTGGGTTCTCTATGTGAGAATCATTCAGGTCCTCTGGAAGAGCAAGAAGAGGCATTTCTCCATCCCCTCTTCCTTCTTTTCTCTCTTTAAGACAGGATTTCATGTAGTCCAGCCTAACCTCAAAATATGTAGCTAAGGATGATCATGCTGAACTTTGACCCTCCTGCTTCCATCTCCCAAGGGCTGGGATTATCAGACATGGCGCTCTGGTGCCCCATTCATGAAGTGCTTGCTTGGAGGCTGCTCCCACAGCCTCCAGCACACTAGGCAAACACTCTACAACTGAGCTAAAGCCCTAGCTTTCTGGTTACATTGTTTCTAAAGTTTTCCTTTTGCTAAGGTTCTATACAGATATGAAAGACATCTGAAAACTTTTATGGGATAGGGAGAAATTATAGGGGCTAAAGAGACGGTTCAGCCATTAGGAGAAATGGCTGCTCTTTCAGAGGACCAGCTTAAGATCCCAGCACTCATTTCTGGCACCTCACAACCACTGGTGACTCCAGCTCCAGGGGATCCCACACTCTCTTTGACCTTTACTGGCACTCATGCCCCAATATATATATGTATATGCGTATGGGTATGCATATGTATATATATGTAACAAACAAAATAACAGATTATAAAAATCTTTTAAAAGAAATTATATAGATTGGCATGAATATTAGAATTGATTTTTTTTCCATTTCAGAGAGGAAGTCAGCCTTCCAAAATGTCATCCCAAAGAGTCTGGATAGGAATTAAAAGAAGATAATAGACACCTTTGGTTAGTTTTCATGTGATTGTGTCACCATTAGATACGGTTGGAGCCCTTGCTGTGTCCACAGCATCTTGGGCTTCCTCATCATATGACTTACAATGTATCATTACTGCTTGTCTTTGCAAGTGTTGCCAACTGTATGTTTTTTCCCCTCTGTGTATGTGTATATATGTGTGTATACACATAGGATTGAGATCAGGGCCTTGCAAACTATCTTCCTTCTTGGTCAGTATTAAAAACCTTCCACCCATTCAGAGATTAGCATATAGATGACAATTTATCTATTGAATGAATAAAAGCCACTGTAGCTCAGTTTTTGCCTTAAACAGAAGTCCTAAGAAAATCTTGATCTGTCTGTCTGTCTGTCTGTCTGTCTATCTATATCTATCTATCTATCTATCTATCTATCTATCTATCTATCCATTCACAGGACCTATTCGTTCATAGATGGGGCCTATAGTCCTGGCTGTCCTGGGACTCACTCTGTAGAATAGGCTGGCCCTGAACCCATGGAGATTTGCCTGCCTCTGCCTTGGAGTGCTGGATTAAAGGTGTGCACCACCATGCCTGGCTTGGTAGCTTTGTTTTAAATCAGGTGACTAAACCTTTTGCCTCAACACTTGAGTTATTTCAGATAAATAAATATAAGCCCAGGATGACTAAAGATTACACTAAGTTTTCCATGTTCATGTGTGGTGTGCACAGATGTGGGTGCATGTACACATGTCTATTGTGCATGTGGAATCCTGAGGTTGACACAGAGAAACATCCTCAGTTACTCTTCCACCTTACTCATCAGTGCGGAATTTCAGTCAAACCTACAGTTTGCCAACATGGCTGCTCTTGCTAGCCAGCTTGCTCTGGGGAGCCCAGCTATGCTGTTCCAGAGGCTGGAACTTCAGGCAGGCATCATGTATATGGGTTCCAAAACCTGGGATCTGAATTCTGGCTGTCACACCTGTGCAGCAGGTCCTTTAACACTGGGCCATCTCAGCCTCTTTTATTTCCTCAGAATAATATGGCTCCTCCTTACCTCATCATAATCTGAAGGACAGATTTTTACTTTGATTTGTTACTTTCTGAAAGTCAAATTATCTGTTCTTGGCTTCTTTTAGCTTATTTTACATCTCCCTTGGCAGGTGGAATTTTCCTAGTGGTTTCTTCATGCTGACTTTTTCAGTAGTAATATTATGGGATAAAGTGGTTAACAGGCTAGTAATAAGTAGAGAAACTAAAGAAACCAAAAGCCTTAATGTGGATGTATCAAGTTCCATATGCTGTCTCAGAGGGAACTGCCCTCCAAGGGAAATCAGGACTTATCAATATAGTTAAGCAACAACATCTCCCACTGTCCCTTTGAAAGCTGGGAGGCAGAGAGATCTCTGCGTGTTCAAGGTCAGCGTGGTCCACACAGTGAGTTCCAGGACAGCCAGGGCTACACAGAGAGACCTTGTCTCAAAAAAGCAAAAAGCCACATCGCTCCTCTTCGTCATGAATGACAGAGGTGCAGAGGCTTCTGCGGCACCTGCTAAAGACTAATTGCATCATTTGGCTGGGGATCTGAAGCTGGGATGATCTGACTTCTGAACATCAGACTTGCTCTAAGACCATGTAGGTTACTGTTTTTAAAAAGCTCCTTCCCTTAGTGATCCATCTTGCATTTACTGTGGGCAAAAAAGACATCTTCAAACTTAGATCTCATCAAGGTAGCTCCTCTGAGCTGCTGTAGGAAATGCCTGTTCACAGCTAAGAGTCAGTGGAAGAATCCCACATGGGTGCTTCCAACAGGTCATGGCTTCGCTTTAATCTTGAGTTACCTAGAATTCAGAGACCCTTGCTTGACATACTGGCTTTTGAGTAATTAATCAGTTGACAGTTTAAATAGAGGCATTTTCCATGTCTTATGGCTATCTGCTGACTTCAGCAGCCTTCCTAGCTCTGCATTCAATTTGGTAGGAGTAGTCATCTCCAATTCTTTAATGACTCCAGGATGTTGAGTCAAAATTATGTTTCCAAACACCATGCCATTTTTCAGTAAAGCTTTGGAAAGTGTGATGAATGGAACTGATTCATCCATGGTGTCCAAATGTCCTCTTCCTCAGTGGTGTCCTCCCTGCTCCTCTTCTTCCTCCACAATGGTGTCTTCCCTGCTGCTCCTCCTCCCTCCTCAGTAGTGTCCTCCCTGTTGCTCCTCCTCCCTCTTCAGTGGGGTCTTCTCTGCTGCTCCTCCCTCCTCAGTGGTGTCCTCCCTTCTGCTCCTCCTCCCTCCTCAGTGGTGTCCTCCCTGCTGCTCCTCCCTCCTCAGT
>JANHMN010000001.1:57514832-57525553 GCA_030674055.1 Rhabdomys pumilio | reverse complement strand
TCCTCCCTCCTCAGTGGTGTCCTCCCTGCTGCTCCTCCCTCCTCAGTGGTATCCTCCCTGCTGCTCCTCCCTCCTCAGTGGTGTCCTCCCTGCTGTTCCTCCCTGCTGCTCTTCCCTGCTCTTAGATGCACATGTGTATATAGTCTCACTCTTTCTCTCCTGCCTAGTTTTGCCCCACAAAAGCTGAGGCCCGGCGAAGTGCTGCAAAGATTGCATTAATGAACTCTGTGTTCAATGAGCATCCATCCCGAAGAATTACCGATGAGTTTATTGAGAAGAGTGTCTCAGAGGCCCTGGCATCTTTCAATGTAAGAACTTGGGAGTGGAAGGAGGGAGCATGGGGGATGGGAGAGGCGGGGAACGGGTGCATTTTTGTTCTTTTATGTCTGTATTTTATTATTCTGTACATATGGGTGTACCACATATATGCAGTCCTAGAAGCCAGATGACCATCAGGTCCCTGGAACGGGATTTATAGATGGTTCTGATCTGCTATGTGGGTGCTGGGGATTGAACCCTGATCCTTTGGGGCAGTAGCCCAGGGTCTTAATGACTGAGCCATGGCTCCAGCCCTTTTGTCTGCATTTCTATTCTGTTTATTCTAACAATGTGTGTGTGTGTGTGTGTGTGTGTGTGTGTGTGTGTGTGTGTTGTGTGTGTTGTGTGCTCCAAGTCTGACTTTAATTCTTTATGTGTGTTTTTATGTTTATTGATTTATCTTTATATTTCTTTGGTATCTTGTTACTTTTAATTCGAGCTTTGTGAAATTCAAAATTTTTTTATAATGACGGTCATGTGAGTTCCAGGATAACCAGGGCCATAGAGAGAACCTATCTCAAACAAACAAAAATAATAAAGTTTTTTATCAGCTAGGTGGTAGTAGTGCACATAATCCCAGCACGCAGGAGGCAGAGGCAGGTGGAGCTCTGAGTTCAAGGCCAGACTGGTCTACAGATTGAGTTCCAGGACAGCCAGAGATACACAGTGAAACTGTCTCAAAACATGAATTCAAAAACCAAAAACCAAAAAAAAACAAGACAAAAACCAGGGGCTGGACACATGGCTCAGAGGTTAAGAGCACTGACTGCTCTTCCAGAGGTCCTGAGTTCAATTCCTAGAAACCATATGGTGGCTCACAACCATCCATAATGGGATCCAATGCCCTCTTCTGGTGTGTCTGAAGACAGCTACAGTGTACTCACATGCATAAAATAAATTAATAAATCTTTAAAACAAACAAACAAAAGAACAACAAATAAGAGTGGAGAGAGAGAAGACACCCAAAGTCAATCTCTAGTGGGAGAGAGAGAAGACACCCAAAGTCAATCTCTGACCTCCACACAGAGGCTCTCTACTCCTAAACTACTTATTTTTATTTCAATGTGGCAACTGAAAAATTGTAAATTAAACATATGGGAGCTAGAAAAATGGCTGAGCAGTTGAGAGCCCTGCTGCTTCCTGCTGCTTCCTGCCAGGACCGGAGTTGGTTCCCTTTGTCAGGTGAGCTGTCTGTAACTCCAGCTCCAAGGGCAAGCTGCTACCTTCTTCTGGCCTCTGTTGACATTCAAAACATGATACACAAACATACACATATAAAAAATCTTTAAAAAATTAAGTATGTGGCTCATGAAGGGCTGGAGGATTAATTAGCAGGAAAAGCATTTGCCTTGCAAGCAGGAGGCCCTTCTTTTGACCCCCAAAGCCCATTTAAAGTCCTGAGTGTGGCAGCTCCAGGGCTGGTGATCCCTAGGTCTAGCCTACCTGGTGAGCCTCAAGCCAACCACCCTGTCTGACAGGAGGTGGTTAGTGTTCCTGAGGAATAGCACTAGCTCTGGCCTCCAGATGAGTACACATTCACACATGCACACACACGTGCACAAAAATGTGGCTAATACCTATTGGATACTGCCAGTCAAAATAATTCTGAAGATCTAGTTGTCTTTTTCTTTCTTCTGTTACCAGGGTAACAGAGAGGAAGCCGACAACCCAAACACGGGGATTGGTGCCTTCCGATTCATGCTGGAATCTAACAAGGGCAAGTCAATGCTGGAGTTCCAGGTATGGTTCCACTCCCATCCCCACTCTAACAGTGCAGGGCAGCCTGACACAGCAAGTTTAATGCCACCTATGAATCCTTACCTCCTTATTCAGAAAAAAAAAAAAACACAGGGAGAGAAAGTGGTTAGATTTTACAATGTACAATTACCTCTCTTCCCCCTCAGGGTGCATACCAGAATTGGTAATTATAGATGCTTCCACGATATGATTTGTAAAAACTTTCCCCTGTGATTCTGATGCAGTCTCCTAACTTAAAATCACTATCCTGGTTGTATTAGTCAGGGTTCTCTAGAGAAACAGAACTGACAGAATGCATGTCCACCCCACACACAGTTTATTGGAGCGGCTTACAGGCTGTGGTCTGACTTTTCCAACGATGACTGTCTCTTAGAATCCAGTCATTGTTTGGTTCATGAGGCTGATGTCTCAGTCAGTCTTCAGTACACACCAGAATCCCAAAGGAGTAGGCTGTCAGGCCAATGAAGGAACGGACTTCCTGTCGAGGGCAAGAGCAAGCAGGCGAAGAGCAAGCTTCCTTCTTCATGTGTTTCATAGAGACTGCCACGAGGTGTGGCCCAGACATAAGGGGGTGGGGGTGTCTTCCCACCTCAAATGATCCAATCAAGAAAAAAAAATCCCTCAGGTGTACCCAGCATTGTGGGTTTTAGTTAGTTCTAGGGGTTATCATCAGGCCGACAACAAAAAATGGCCTTCACACTGGCATGTCCTCTCTTCTTCCCTCAGGAGCTGATGACAGTTTTTCAGCTGCTTCACTGGAATGGCAGCCTTAAGGCCATGAGGGAGAGACAGTGCTCTCGACAGGTAAGAGTCACCAGAGGGAAAGGGGCAGGAGGAGAGCTGCTTTGGGCTGTTAAATGGTTACCAGGCTAAGTCTACTGAAAGCCTTATTCTAGTATCTTCTTTGTTCTTGTATTCTTTTTGTTTTGTTTTTCAAGACAGGGTTTCTCTGTGTATGCCTGGCTGTCCTGAAACTCACTCTGTAGTGTGTAGCTGGCCTCAAACTCAGAGATCTGCCTGTCTTTGCCTTCTGCAGGCACCCAGCCTGCTCTTGTATTCTTTGCTTTTTTAATGTCACTGTGCTCCTTTTGCCTTGCTTCCCTACCATAAAGTTTCCCTTAAGAAACTCTTTGGTGGGAGCTGGAGAGATGGCTCAGAGGTTAGGAGCACTGACTGCTCTTCCAGAGGTCCTGAGTTCAATTCCTAGCAAGCACACGGTGGCTCACAACCATCTGTAATAGGATCCAATGCCCTCTTTCTGGTGTGTCTGAAGACAGTGACAGGGTATTCATATAAATAAAATAAATAATTAAAAAAAAAAAGAAACTCTGGCTTAGCTGGGCTTGATAGCTCACACCTTCAATCCTACCTCTTAGGAGGCAGTGGCAACCATATCTGAGTTCTAGCTAGTTCCACACCAGGTAGTGCTACATAGTGAGACCCTGTCTCAAAGCAAAATCAAACAAACAGACAGCCCTACCTTTTTGTCCTCTCTGTTTCCTAGCTGCAATGACATGAACTAGTCTGCTCTGCTATACCTCCCTTCTAAGACAGGCTGACAACTCTGAAACTGTCACCTTCTGAGTATCTTTCTAAGAACTCAGGAAGGACCAAGCCTATCACACTAACTGTGGATCAGTCTCCATTGTTTCATGGAACCCTTCCATTCATTCTAGAACAAGAAGGAGCTAGCTGGAGTAGAAGAGATAAAATAGTCATTGCATTTTTAACATAAGTTTGCCAAGTTATGGGCATTCCTACAGACCCCTGAACAAGGGCCAGTGGTGACTTGAGACAGTGTACTTGGTCTACAGAAAAAGTTCCAGGATGGCCAGGGCTACACAGAGAAACCCTATCTCAAACCAGCCAACCAGCCAGCCAGCCAGCCAGCCAGCCAGCCAGCCAGCCAGCCAGCCAGCCAGCCAACCAACCAACCAACCAAGGAGATAGTGTACTGAGGTTTTCACACATTTAGTAGATTTTACTCTGTTTTAAAAGATAACCACATTTTCCACCTAAGTCAAACACCTCTGCATGCTATTGGGGTACTGGAAGGTGTGACCTGTCCCCGAGCCCAAGCTCTGGCTGCTCTGAACTTCACTGTGCTCCCCACAGCAGAGCCCTGTGCTTCTCTGATCTCTGCATGTATTCAACCTCTTGCCACACCCAATTCTGCTTTACATAAACTCTCATAAGACAGGGGAACAACTCTTTATAAGACAGATGTGCTAACTTCAGGTCAGACATCAAGGCTAAGTTCCATTGGGGTCACCATGCTATGTGATGTGTGGACAATGTCTTCACCCATTGAGGTCACTGTGCTATTTGATATGTATGTGTTTTTACCTTCTCAGTGATCTTTGCATTCCTCTCTGACCAGGAGGTGTTGGCTCATTATTCTCATCGGGCCCTGGATGATGATATTCGCCACCAAATGGCTTTGGACTGGGTGAGCCGGGAGCAGAGTGTGCCTGGGGCACTGTCAAGAGAGCTGGCTTCCACTGAACGGGAGCTCGATGAAGCCCGGCTGGCGGGCAAGGAGCTACGCTTCCACAAGGAGAAGAAAGATATTCTCCTGCTGGCTGCTGGGCAGCTGGGCACTATGCATTCCTCCAGCTGCTGAGCGCAGACCCTCTACTGGCTGTGGCTCTTCAGGCCCTTTTTTTGTATGTTTCCTTTTTAAGACGTAGGATGATGATTTCTGTATATACTTTTTCAATTTTATACTTTAAAATATAGATATATATGTATAAATTCTACACCTGACTTCCTATTTGCTAAGAGATCCCTTTTCTAACTTCCAGTTTGGGGATATAGTTACCTTTGAAGTATCACTGTTCCATTTTAGAGTGTGGTTGGCTCTTAAACCTTCAGATTATCTAACTCATTAACATGTACAATTTACTAAGTGTTCATGTCTCTTTAAGACAGCAGACAGGTGTGTGATGACTCATAGCTATGATCTCTGCACGCAGGAGTCTGAGGCAGTATTGCTGGAATATGAGGCCAGCTTGGACTACACAGGAAATTCCAGGTCAGCATGGGCTACAGTGTGTAAGGTCCTGTCTCAGATCCCTCTCCTCCCACAAATAAAACCACAGTGGGAACAAGGAGCATGTGCTCCACCGCCTCCATAGTCTTGGTTTCTACTCCACTAAAATAGGGTGGGAGCTCAGGTTTTGGTTTGAAGTGATCTTCCAATGCACCTCTCCTGCTCACTCTCCTTCCTTGCCTCTAAGTGCTCCTTCATTTCCAGGAGACTTGGCCCGGAACTCATCCTACAGACTAGGAGGGCAGCTCACTTGTGGTTGTATCCTGCTGAGATCATAGGCATGGGACACCATGCCTGCTTGGTTTTTATTTTAAAGTCACTCCAGAGAAACTGCCTAAGAACAAGAGAATTATACACCCAATTCATATGTGGACGGGTAGGTGGCACTACTTAAGCTGCTTCTGGGCTGATTTACCCCTGCTAGCAGTCTGCATTTCTGGATGTGAGAAGAGGGTAAGGGGTCAGGCTGCTTACCTTTCACCTTTCCTTGGAGTCACTTCTCTTACTCACCAGATTTAATACACACTTGCACATATATGCACAAGTAGCCCAGGCTGGCCTCAAACTCTCCTTGTAGCTGAGAATGACCCTGAACTCCAGACTTCCTTCATCAGCCTCTCACATGCTAGGATTTCAGTGAATATCACATCAGCTGCCTTAAGCCTTTCTTCAGCGACAAGAAGCATTTGATTAGAAACCGTAGCTGTTCTGTTTAGTGAGAACCATGTTCCTCTCTTGTCCAGTGAGCTGTGCTGTTTACTCTGAAGTGTACACAGCTTGGAATCTCATTTCCTGCTTCTTCCTTCTCCACATTGACTGTAAGAACAGGGGTAGATGAAGCTTGGATTGGAATGTGATTCTTCTTAAGCACAAGAGGTTATTTGTGTGTGAAGAGAAAACTGACCTGGAGATTTTATCAAGTTGGGACAGTTAATGCTACTATAATTCAACTTCCCATTTGACAATTGCAGTTTGATTTTAGATTAGGAGCTGGGTCTGGGGGTGCAGGTCTGTAATCTCAGCTACAAAGGAGGCTAAGGCAAGACAGGAAAGTCAAGGTCTACCCCAGCTAGAGCAAGTCGAGGGGCAGCCTGGATAACTTAGCAAGACTCTGTCTCAAAAATATGAAGTAAAAACAGGGCTGGGGATATAGCTTAGTAGAAAAGAGTCTGGTATGCAAGGCCTGAATTTAATCTCTACTACAAAAAGGGTAGGGGAGGGAGTGAGAGATTAGGCAGGAAGGAGGAAGGAAGGGAGCAGGGTTAGATCAGTTCGATCACTGGGTAGGAACAAGGTGAAAGCAGCTTTCTTGCTTTTGAAATTATCTTTGTGACAAGGACACATGGGATCAGAGTAGGGTGTCCAGTCAGAACAGTATCAGAGCTTGGAAAAGGGTTCTTTGATTCCTTTAGTTCGCTCCTTCTCTGTTTCATAAAACACACTGGGTTGGAACAGAAGCTCCTGCATTACATATGTGTCACTGTTTTAAATTGATATTTATAATCTAAATAACACGTATCCTCCAGTTTCTCCTGTGCACCTTTCTCTGTGTAAGATGTGTTAAAGGTTATCAGTTTGGGGAAGAATTGTCCTTGTACCTCCTGGAATTATTATCTTCTCAAAAACCCAAGACTCCAAAGAATATGAAAAAAATTGTTCTGTCCACTTTTAATGTTGAAGATTTTAGTTATCCTTTTGGTACTTTCTATGTATTTTCTATGTAAAATTTTACACAATTAAAAATGATTTTTTTTTTTTTTTTTTTTGTCTAGTAAGCCAGAATGACTTTTTTTTTCCTGTGCTAGGATCTCGTGCAGCCAAGGTTGGCTTGCAAATTGTTATGTGGCCAAAGCTGGCCTTGAGTATTTTATACTTCTCCCTCTACTTCCCAAGTACTGAGGTCAGGGTTATGTGCCACTAAGCCTCAGGAATGGCTATTCCTGGTTGTCAACTTGACTATATCTGGAATGAACTACAATCCAGAATTGGAAGGCTCACCTATGATCCTGATCTTGAGGCCAGGAGATGCAAGTTTCTGACCTGGATCTTGGCTTGGAGATCTTGAGGCATAGTGCCAATGAATTCCAGGAGACTAAGGCAAGGAGATCTCTGAGTTCAAGGTTATCTGGGACAAAGTAAATCCCAGATCCAGGCTTTGTGGCATACATCTTTAATCTGGGCCACACCTTCTGCTGGAGACCTACATAAGGACATTGGAAGAAGGTTCTCTCTTCTTTACCTGCTTGCCTGTGGGACTGAGCAACTGCTAGATCCTTGAACTTCCATTCACAGCTGACCATTGTTGGGGAGTTAGACTACAGACTATCCATAAGTCATCATAACAAATTCCCTTACTATATAGCGACTACCCGTAAGTTCTTTGACTCTAGAGAACCCTGACTAATTACAGAAGTTGGTACAGGGTTCTGGAGGGGCAGAAGTATAAGGATGAATCTTAAGAATCTGGAGTTGACTTAATAATTCACCAGCACCTTCAACTACTGAAATCTCTCCAGACACTCTCTCTCCTGGGAGCTCAGAGAATATTGAAGGCTCTTGAAATATTCTTGAAATATTGAAACTATATTTCAAGCTTAAAGAAGCTAATGCCTTTAATTATCTTGATCCATTAATTGTGACTGGCGATGAAGTAGGTGACCTGGTGTACAAAGCTTTCTACAAGTTGGGGGAAAATAAATCAGAAAATGGCTTTGCTGGCTTGCTGCTCTTAGTATCTCTAGAAAAATTGATGACGGAAAAGAAAGAGCTGTATGATAAAGCTGAACGGCTCCAGATGCAAGCAAACACCTAAGGGTCTCTGAGTGGCCCTTGAGTCTTCTCTGCAGCAGCCACAGAGCTCAAGCTGCAGAAAATCAAATTGGAGCCCTTATTATAAGGTTGGCTAAATTACAGAGAAAATTCAAGTCTCAGCCTCAGAGGGTGCCAGCAGTTAAAGTAAGGGCATTAATTGGCAAAGAATGGGATCCTATATCTTGAGATGGGGATGTGTGGGAAGACTCTATTGAAGCTGAGAATTTTGAGTCTTCAGATTCTCAAGGGTTTACCTCACCTGAGGAAGTAGTACCCTAAGCCCCACCCCTTGAAACAATGCCCTTTTCACATGATGAAATTAATTCCTCAGAGTCTGATAAACCAGTGGTGACTTTCTCTGAAGAAAATGCCAGACAAGACATTACTGATGCTCCTCAAGGCCCACTAATAGTTTCTTCTAAACCTATAACCAGACTCAAGGCAAAGCTGGCCCTGGAGGGGAGGCAGAAAGTGTAGTCCATGAGGAAATGCACTGCACTATGAAGGAGCTTAATGAGTTTGCTAATTCATTCGAGCAGAAGTCTGGGGAATGTGTGTGGGAATGGATTTAAGGGTGTGGGATGGTGGTAGAAGGAACATAAAACTAGCTCAGGCTGAGGTTATTGACATGGGCCCTCTGAGTGGAGGTTCTAGGTTTAATATGGAAGCTCACACAGTTTAAAAAAAAAAAGGTGTCAGAAGTTTGTGTGAATGGTTGGCTGAAGTGTTTATCAAAAGATGGCCTACTGACCGAAAAGGATATCCCTTGGCTTAGTGTTGACAAAGGAAATTTAAGGCTCAGGGAAGTTGCCCTGCTAGAGTGAACACATTGTGTAAACCTAATCCTCCACCATGGGAAAGCACAGAAGATATGCCCTTCACGAATCCTCTCAGAGGCAAACTGGTGAGAGAGGCACCAGCACATTTGAAGAGTTTTGTTCTGGTCCTTTTCCTTGTGCCAGGCCTTAGGGCTGGAGATACTGCTGCTCAATTAGATGAATTAAATTCAACGGGTTTAATTGGGCCCAGGGGTAACAAGGGCCAGGCGGCAGCATTGAATTGCCCAGAGTCAAGGTGATTGTAGTTATAATAGACAGCGTAGACAAAATGTTTATAATGACATAGCCTGTAATGGTCAGCACAGTGAAATTGATAATGGCATCATTCATTCCGGCCTTTGGTGCTAGTCCAGGCATGAAATAGATAGGAAGCCTACTGCATATCTGTCTGATTTGTATAAGCAGAAAAATTCTCAAACAAATGAAAGAAAGTCTACGTTGGATGGTGGCAAAAGGCAGTCTCGGCCAGTGAATCAATTTCCAGACTTGAGTCAGTTTGCAGACCCAGAAGCCCTTGGATGAAGAGGTGGCCAAGTTTTCCTGAGGAAGAATCTTGATCAGACACCTCAAAGTTTTGCTGTTAGCTTTTCTCCAGTTCTTCCCAGAGGGACCTACAGCCTTTTACAAGGGTAACTGTACAGTTGGGGGAAAGGAAATAATCACACTTCCTGGGGTCTATTGGATACTGGTTCTGAACTGACGCTGATCCCAGGAGATCCCAAGAAACACCGTGGCCCTCCAGTTAAAGTAGGGGCTTACGGAGGAGAGGTGATTAACAGAGTTTTGACTGATATCTGATTCACAGTAGGTCCAGTAGGCACCTAAGCACATCCTGTGGTCATTTCCCCAGTTTCAGAATGTATAATTGGGATAGATATACTTAGAAATTGGCAGAAGTTTCATCTCACATTGGTTTCCTGACATGTGGAGTGAGGGCTATTATGGTTGGAAAGGGTACATGGAAGCTTTTGGAGTTGCTTCTGCCGAAGAAAACAGTGAATCAAAAACAAGTATCATATTCCTGGAGGAATTGCACAAATTACTGCCACCATCAAGAACTTGAAAGATGCAGGGGCAGTGGTTCCCACCACATCTCCCTTTAACTCTATCTGGCTACTGCAGAAGACAGATGGATCATGGAGAATGACAGTTGACCACTGAAAAGTGAATCAGGTAGTAACTCCAATTGCAGCTGCTGTACCAGATGTAGTTTCGTTACTTGAGTAAATCAACACATCTCCTGGTACCTGGCATGCAGCAATTGCTCTAGCAAATGCCTTCTCAGTACCTGTCCCTAAGGACCACTGAAAGCAATTTGCTTTTAGTTGGCAAGGCCAGCAGTATACCTTTATAGTTTGCCTCAAGGATATATGAACTCTCCTGCTCTGTGTCACAACTTAGTTAGAAGGGATCTTAATCATCTGTCTCTTCCACAAAATATCACATTGGTGCACTACATTGATGACATTATGCTGATTGGACCAAGTGAGCAGGAAGTAATCACTTTGGACTCGTTGGGAACACATATGCGTTTATCAGAGGATGGGAAATAAATCCAACTAAAATTCAAGGACCATCTACCTCAGTGAAGTTCTTAGGAGTCCAGTGGTGTGAGGCATGCAGAGATATTCCTTTTAAGGTGAAAGATAAGTTATTGCACTTGGCCCCGCCCACCAAGAAAGGAGCACAAAGTTTAGTGGTACTATTTGGATTCTGGAAACAGTACATTCCTTACTCAGGCCCATTTACCAAGTGACTCGGAAAGCTGCTAGCTTTGTGTGTGGCCTGGAACAGGAGAAGGCTCTCCAACAGGTCCAGGCTGCTGTGCAGGCTGCTCTACCACTTGGACCATTCGATCCAGCAGACCCAATGGTACTTGAGGCGTTGGTGGCAGATAGAGATGCTGTTTGGAGCCTCTGGCAGGCCCCTGTAGGCAAATCACA
>JANHMN010000001.1:57497041-57514822 GCA_030674055.1 Rhabdomys pumilio | reverse complement strand
ACTGCACAGCAGCAGTCTGTTATCACAGGCAAGTGGTATGTATGTGATCGGACCAGAGCAGGTCCTGAAGGCACAAGCAAGTTACACGAAGAAGTTGCTCAAATGCCTATGGCTTCTACTCCTGTTACAATGCCATCTGCTGCCAAGCATGTGCCTATAGCCTCATAGGGTGTTCCCTGTGATCGGCTGACTGAAGAAGAGAAGACTAGGACACTGACCGCTCTGCACATTATGCAGGCACTACCCAGAAGTGGGCAGCTGCAGCATTACAACCCCTTCCCGGGACAACCCTGAAAGATACAAGGGAAGGGACATTCTTCACAGCGGGCAGAACTTCGGGCAGTACACATGGTATTACAGTTTGTTTGGTAGGAGAAATGGCCAGATGTATGATTGTTCACTGACTCATGGGCTGGATGGTCAGGTACTTGGAAAGATCACGATTGGAGATTGGTGAGAAAGACATCTGTGGAAGTATGTGGATAGATGGCTTCAAATGGGCAAAGGATGTGAAGATATTGTGTCCCATGTAAGTGCTCACAGAGACTTCAGTTGAGGAGTAGTTCAGTAATCACGTGGCTAAGATGACCCGTTCTGTGGACAGTCAGCCTCTGTCCCCAGCCGTCCCTGTAACTGCTCAATGGGCACTTGAACAAAGTGGCCATGGTGGCCGAGATGGGGGTTATGCTTGGGCTTAACAATACAACTTCCATTCACCAAGGCTGTCCTGGCTATAGCTGCTGCTGCTGAATGCCAGATCTGCCAAAGCTGAGACCAATACTGAACCCCAGATATGGCACCATTCCTCGAGGTGACCAGCCAGCAACCTGATGGCAGGTTGAGTACATTGGACCACTTCCTCCGTGGAAAGAACAACATTTTGTTCTTACTGGAATAGATACTCTGGTTATGGATTTGCCTTTCCTGCACACAATGCTTCTGCCCAAACCACCATCTGTGGATTTACAGAATGCCTTATCCATCGTCATGGTTTTCCACATAGTATTGCTTCTGTCCAAGGAACTCATTTCACAGTCAGAAAAGTGCATCAGTGGGCCCACAATCATGGAATCCACTGGTCTTTCCATGTTCCCCATCATCCTGAAGCAGCTGGTCTGATAAAGATGGAATGCCCTTTTGAAAATGCAGTTATAGTGCCAATTAGGTGGCAGCAGCGTGGAGGACTGGGGCAGAGTTCTTCAGAAGGCAGTATATGCTTTTTGAATCAGCATCCGATATATGATAGTTTCTCACACAGTCGGGATCCATGGGTCCAGGAATCAAGGGGTGGAAAAGGGAATAGTTCCACTCACTATCACTCCTAGTGACCATCTAGGAAAATTTTTGCTTCCTGTCTCCACATCTCTAGTTTCTGCTGGCCTAGAAGTTTTGGTTCCAGAGAGGAGAGTGCTCCTGCCAGGAGTCACAACAAACATTACACTGAACTATAAGCTCAGACTTCCTTCTGGACATTTTGGGCTTCTAATGCCCTTAAACCAACAGGCTAAGAAAGGAATGACAGAGTTAGGAGGCGTGATAGATCCAGATTACCATGGGGAAATTGGATTGCCTCTCCACACTGGAGCTATGAAGGATTCTTTCTGGAGTATAGGAGATCCCTTAGGGCATCTCTTAGTACTACCATGTCCTGTGATTAAAGTCAATGGGAAACTACAACAGCCTAATCCAAGCAGGATGACAAAGGACACAGACCCATCAGAAATGAAGGTATGGGTCATTCCTCTAGGAAAAGAGCCAAGACCTGCTGAGGTGCTTGCTGAGGGTGGAGGAAATGCAGAATGGGTAGTAGTGGAAGGTAGTTATAAATACCATCTAAGGCCATGTGACCAGTTGCAGAAACAAGGATTATGAAGTAATATAAATGCTTACTGTTTTATTTTGTTAAGAACACATTTGTATAGCTATTTGTGCTTTCTTCCGATTTCAATTGGTATATAAGCTGAGATACTAAAGGAATGTTCCCAAGAGACATTGCCCCACTGTAAATTTACAAATACATTTGCAATTGTACGAGAAATAGTTATATCATGTTAGGTGGATTCATGACCTCATTATTGTTTCATGTGGACATAAGATATTATTTGTGTCAAGTTGACAAGGGGTGGATTGTAATAGCTATTCCTGGTTGTCAACTTGATTATATCTGGAATGGACTACAATCCAGAACTGGAAGGCTCACCTGTGATCCTGATCTTGAAGCATAGTGCCAATGAATCCCAGGAGACTAAGGCAAGGAGATCTCTGAGTTCAAGGTCATCTGGGATAAAGCAAGTCCCAGATCCAGGCACGGTGGCATACATCTTTAATCTGGGCCACACCTTCTGCTGGAGACCTACAAAAGGACATTGGAAGACTCTGTCTTCTTCACCTGCTTGCCTGTGGGACTGAGCGATGACTAGATCCTTAGACTCCCATTCACAGCTGACCGTTGTTGGGAGGTTGGACAACAGACCGTAAGTCATCATAACAAATTCCCTTGCTATCTAGAGACTACCCATATGTTCTTTGACTCTAGAGAACCCTGACTAGTACAGCCTGGTTGTTGGTTTTTTGAGATAGTGTCTTTCTATAGTCACTCATTTTCTCTGCTGCAGAATCAGGAATTACAGACATGTGTCACATCCTCCCAGGATGACTGAGGCAGATATCAGATGAGCTCTAACACGGCCTGCACCCATACATACACTGAAAAAGGTTTTCAGCCCGTGGAAAGGCAGCCCATCTCTCTTCTCCAAATAGTTAAGGAGCCTGGATTTTGTCCATGCCCTTTCTTAAGCTCATTTTTACTATGGCGACTGAAACTCTCAATACATATAATTCTCAAATAGCTTTCTTTTATCTGAACTTGTTTTAGACTTTCATACCTGCATTCTACATACCGGCCGCCACCATCAGATATAACAGAAACACTGAAGTCACACTTGCTCCTCCTTGACATCCTAGCTCTTATGGAGTTATTATGCACCTAGTTATTTAGTATTAGTCACTGTCTGTTGAGTTCTCCAATCTGTTTTGTCCTTATTTTCTGCTTTATCCAGTTCTTTCTCACTGTCTGAACAAGACCACTGCAATAGCTTCCTAAGTGATCTGTGCATTCATTCCTGTTATCTCTTCATGACTGTTACTCCCTTGCTTAAACTATCATCTAGCTTTGTTTACCTGTAACAGCATTTCCCAAAGTTTTATATGTGAGCCCGAAGTAGAATAAGAAAAGGCCAACTATACGCTGGGGTCTTCCGGTGCAACTAGGCTTCACCAATAGCCTCTCATAGACTCTCTTCATGGTGCCAAGCCTGAAATCCTGTGCATGACCCCCTCAGTCCTAGGCCGTAAACTAAGACTGAGGCTGCACCTTCACCAATGGCCTTCCATGGCCTCTCACAGTGCCAAGCCTCAGCTGTTCTTCATGACCCCTTCATGTCTTCAAAATGAGTACCACCTGGGTGACTCTTACACATTACCATGTACAGCTGCAGCATGGTACAGCCGAGGTACAACCTTGGCTATCTCTGGAACACAGCTTCTTTGTGCTCTCAGAAAACACTTCCCAGAAGATTTTACCTCAGTGATGCTGGTCTCATTAAGGATGAGGATGGATGGCTCATTAAGTTCCACTTAAAACATTCTATGGCTTTCCAAAAAGTCCCCAAATCCACATTCTTAACAAAAACATGGTTAAGCCTATCACAGCAATACCCCAGTTCCTGGTACCAACTTCTATCTTAGTTAGAGCTTTACTGCTGTGAACAGACACAGACACATGACCAAGGCAAGTCTTAAAAAAAAAAAAACAAAATCAACAGAAAAAAAAAAAAAAAAAAAAAAAAAAAAAAAAAAAAAAAAAACACAAGAAAAAAAGAAAAAGATATTATAAAAAAAAAAAAAAAAAAACCACCCGTGAACCTGTGATGGTTATTCTCAGTTGTCAGCTTGACTATCTCTGGAATGAACTACAAATCCAGAAATGGAGGGCACACCTGTGAAATTTTCTGTTTGGTGAAGTGTGTGGATCCACTTCTGGTCCAGACTTTAAGTAGGAAGGAACACCCCTGATCAGATGTCAAGGCAGGAAGACACACATCTTTCTTTAATCCAAATCTTAAAGCAGGCCGACATTCTTTTAATCTGAGCCATACCTTTTGCTGAAAGTCTATATAAAAAACATTGCCTTGCTCATAAATCCATTTCTTTCTTTCTTTTTTTTTTTTTGGTTTTTCGAGACAGGGTTTCTCTGTGTAGCCCTGGCTGTCCTGGAACTCACTCTGTAGACCAGGCTGGCCTCGAACTCAGAAATCCGCCTGCCTCTGCCTCCCAAGTGCTGGGATTAAAGGCGTGCGCCACCACCGCCCGGCTTGCTTTTTTTTTTTTTTTTTTTTTTTTTTTTCATAAATCCATTTCTTCACCAGCATTGGAGCCTACTTTGTCAGGATTCTAGACCAGCTGAGACATCCAGCCTTGTGAAACTAAGCAGCTACTAGATTCTTGGACTTTCTGGACACAGCTAGCTATTCTTCTATTAGCTGGGCCGCAGCCTGTCAGTCATTTCAATAAATCCATATATGTAGATATGTATCAAAGGATTTCTTGTTAATTGAAGGTTTTAAGAGAAAGTCACTGACTTCACTCACCCTTTAAATTCGTCCCAACGCGGCTGCGCTCCCGACCTCCAACCTGTTCAACTTGACTTAACTTTCGAAACCATTTTATTTTACTTTTTATTTCTTGAGACAGCGTCTCACTCTGTAGCCTTGGAGCCCGGCATGGCAGCACACACTTTTAATCCCAGCAGCATGTGGAGATCTGTAACTTTAAGCCGAGCTAGGGCTATATATAGAGAAAGACCCTATCTCAAAAAAAAAAAAAAAAAAAAAGACAAAACCCCCAAAACTAACCACAAACTATGTAGCCTACGTCCTCAAACTCCGGAGTGCCCCACCCGCGCACTCCGTAGTGCTGGAATTAAAGGCGTTTAGTCACGCATGGTTCCAACTCCACTTCAAAGTAGGGCCGCCTACATTTGCGAATTTTCACCGCGCGGAGGGCGGGACTTGAAGGAAACCTTTGATTGGTCAGCCTGACTTGTGACGTTTCCCTCTGCGACAGTTTCCCGAGGTGCCTAGCTCCTAGCGGCACAGAGAGCGCCGAGAGAAGCAAGATGGCAGACGTGCTGGATCTTCACGAGGCGGGGGGCGAGGATTTCGCCATGGATGAGGATGGGGACGGTGAGGAGAGTGGAGGCGGCTGCGGGAAGAGGGGAAGGTGCGAGAGGAGAGTGCAATAGGAGAAATTTTCCTGGGATGCGACCCCACGAACTGGGTCTCGAAAAGATAGACTCCTCCCCCTTGGGAAGGAATTAGGGGCGGAACCGGGAAGGGACTGAAGCTGGAGTCTGTGTCGTATCCTTCTAGATAGTCTAGGAAACGAGACAGTGTTTCGTTTTGTTTTTTTAATGTCTTGTTTTTGTTGCTTATTTTCTTACCTGGAATTCTAGAAAGCATCCACAAGTTAAAAGAAAAAGCGAAGAAACGGAAGGGCCGCGGTTTTGGCTCCGGTGAGTGTGTGGACTAGGGTAAAGTGGTCTAATAGAGAGAAGTCCGTGAATTTGGGGGTGCGATGGGAACACATTTGGAGGACAGTTTTCGGTGATCTGGTATGTATTCTTTTAGAAGAGGGGTCCCGAGCGCGGATGCGGGAGGATTATGACAGTGTGGAGCAGGATGGTGATGAACCTGGACCACAGCGCTGTAAGTAAATAAATAGGCCCTGTGGGGAGTCTGTGGGCATTGGCTCTTAAATGGAAAGCCAAGAGTTGTTTAACCAAACCAATCTCAGGAAAAATAATTGCTTATTGTGGGTTCTTTTTTTTTTTTTTTTTTTTTTTTTTTGGTTTTTCGAGACAGGGTTTCTCTGTGTAGCCCTGGCTGTCCTGGAACTCACTCTGTAGACCAGGCTGGCCTCGAACTCAGAAATCCGCCTGCCTCTGCCTCCCAAGTGCTGGGATTAAAGGCGTGCACCACCACCACCCTGCTTATTGTGGGTTCTTTTTGGAATTGTTTTCTTTTAGTTTGTTTGGGGTTTTGTTTTGTTTTTTGATACAGGGTTTCTCTGTGTAACAGCCTGGCTGTCCTGAAACTCTTTTTGTAGACCAGGTTGGCCTCAAACTCACAGATCTGCCTGCCTCTTCCTCCTGATTCCTGGGCTTTTTATCTTACATGTTTATACAACACCTTCCCCTACCCAACAGCTGTTGAAGGTTGGATTCTCTTTGTCACTGGAGTCCACGAAGAAGCCACTGAAGAAGATATCCATGACAAATTCGCTGAATATGGGGAAATAAAAAACATCCACCTTAATTTGGACAGGCGCACAGGATATTTGAAGGTAGTTTTTCTTTCACTTACAACTCTTAGATACATTGGTTATATTGTGTTCCCTTGGTTGATCAAGCACAGATAGGAAGTGAAATGACATTAGAAATTGATTTTGTTACCCACAAGAAAGAGGCAGAAACAGAATGGGCATGTTGCATATATAATGTGCATATGTGATGTATGCATGGTGTAGAGCGGCTAAGTTTTTCTGTTAAGTCTACAGTTCCAGTTTAAGGAAGAGAGTGCTTGATGGTTAGGGAAGTAAAATTTTGATACTTTTTGTTGTTGTTGCTTGTTTGAGACAGAGTTTCTCTATGTAACAGAGCCCTGGCTGTCCTGGGCTCACTTTGTAGACTACACTGGCTGGGCTCTGCCTCGCTAATGCTGGAATTAAACTTAAACGTGTGTGCTGTCACCCCTGGCTAAGCTTTGATACTTTTATATGTTCCCCTAGGGGTATACTCTGGTTGAATATGAAACCTACAAAGAAGCTCAGGCTGCCATGGAGGGACTAAACGGTCAAGATTTGATGGGACAACCAATCAGTGTCGACTGGTGTTTTGTTCGTGGTCCACCAAAGGGCAAGAGGAGGTAAGATGAAGGAGTGAGGGCCCCACATTTATCTTAGTAAAGGGAACATGAGCAAGATAAATAAGAATACTGTATTATCTCTCTGATGGATTTCCCTTCTGTGTTTTCGTTTTCCTTAGAGGAGGCCGAAGACGAAGCAGGAGTCCAGACCGGAGGCGCCGTTGATGAATCCTCTGTTGACCATGTGGTCTCTCTCTGAGTCCTTTTGGTTATGCTGCCTTGGATAAACAGGGCTAGGGCGGACCTTGTGTTTATATTTAATTTCTTACCCTATCTACTTGGTATTACTTTGAGTTTAAGAAAAAAATAAATGTTCCATTTTGTTTTCTACATTTAAAACTATTTTACTGTTCTGGAAACAGAACAACTACAGTGAGGCATTCTGAGTGATTGTGAAGATACTTCTGTCTGACATGGCATTCTGAGTTTCTAGAAAGGCTCGGGGAGACTGCTCGACATTTCTTTTTCTTAGAAGATGAAAGCAGGGGTAATGAGATTTCTCTTTTGGCATTAAGGAATGAATTTTACAAACCCTTGTGAGCAGATGGTATATTAGTGTCTCTTGCTTCTCTGTCAGAGTCTTGTGCATCCCAGTCTGGCTGCGAACTGAACTATACTGTCAAGAATTACCTTGAACTTCTGATACTTGCCTCTTACCTCTCAGGTGCTAAGATTGCACCCGTGGGCCACCATACCAGTTTATGTGGTCCCTAGAATTAGAACATGAAGATCTGAGATGCTCAGCCAGCTCTACTAGAATATGGTGCTGAACTGTGAAGTTTGTTAGTTCCTACAACATAAAAGAAAGCCAGCTCGAGTACTATGTAACAGTGTGCACACCTTTAATCCCAGTACTTGGGACGCAGGTGGATCTCTTGAGTTTGAGGCCAACCTGATCTACAGGAGAATTCCAGGACAGCCAGGGCTACACAGAGAAACTTTGTCTCGAAAAAAAAAAAAAAAAAGGTGGGGGGGAGGCCATTGGTACCCCTTTATCATAGTTTTTAGCTGAAATGATTTTTCTGGTATGTCTGTAGTAACTGATAGCTGATTTGTTTTATTGTCTGTGTAGGTCCCTCCCTATGTGGCCCACACTGGTTTCAGATTGATGCTCTTGTCTCTGTCTCCCCAGTGCATAGTGGCAAATATTAAAACTTAACATTTTCAGATGCTGTTGGCCCTTCCCTTTGGTAAATTGTTAGGGGTTTGGGGTTGAATTGGTTAAGGTGGATTGAATATTAGTTTGGGAAAAGATACGCCTGGTTCTCAGATTTCTAGCTGTTCTGAGGTGTTTAGAAGAGTAGTTGAGCAAGTGTGAGGGTTGTGAGGGCTGGTAAACAGTGTCAGCCAGAGAGACAGTCCGTCAGCTGCTTGGATAGGACATGGGTACTTAGTTGGGAAGATCCTCTTTTGTCTTGTCTCCTTATATTTCTGGACATTCCTTGTGCTTTGAGAAATACAAGAATAGGTCATAAGGGATCAGGGATATGGTTCAGTCGGTAGAATGCCTGCCTAGTGTGCACAGCCCTGGGCTTTAATAGGACCAGAATGGGTATGGCGATCCTGCCAGTGACCCTGGTGCTAACTGGGGAGGTGAAGGCTAAAGAGGCTTAAGTTGGAGTCATCCCCAGCTACATAGCCAGTTGGAGGTCAGCCTGGGTCATATGAGATCTTGTCCTGGGGAAGACGGGGTGGAGAGGGGGAAACTCACCAATTTATTGTGTGGCCTTCTAACTCCTCTTTTCCTACAGAACTGAACCATGCACAGTAGAAACCCTCTTTTTAACTACTATGACTTTGAAACTTGAACTTAAAGAAATAAGCAATTTCTTGGTATTCCTAATGTCATTCTTTATACCATAAAAATTTCAAATTTTATGTGTTAGAAATGTATGTCAATAGTTTTCTTAAATTTATATACTTTGATTTTATGTGCATTGATGTTTGCCTGTTTGTATATCCTTGAGAGTGTCAGATATTGGAGATACAGGCAACTGTGAGCTGGAAGAGCAGTCAGTACCCTTAACCACTGAGCTATCTGTCCAGACTCCTCCCACTCCCACCCCATTTTCTCTTTTTCCAGGCTGGTGTGGAACTCACAGGTCTGCCTGCCTCTTCCTCCCAAGTCTAGGATAAAAGGCGTGCACCATCACTACACAGCCATTTTGGTTTAAACATCTGTGTATCTAATGAGTGTCTTGCCTGCCTGTATGTTTGTCCACTGTATGTGTGCCTGGTGCCTGAGAAGATCAGAACAGGACTCCAGATCCTCTGGGACAGAAGTTACAGATGTTGTGAGCTGCTATGTGGATGGGGGAATTTAATCTCTGTCCTCTGGAAAAGCAGCCAGTGCTCTTAACAACTGAGCCAACTTCAGCCCTAGGTTTCTTTTTATAGTGGGTGGTGGAGATCTTGTTTATAATACTGTAGGGATTTGTTGTTGTTTCCTCCTCAGAACTATAGTCATGCTATTGCTGCTGCTTTATAGATAGACAAGGACTTAAAACTAACTAGCTCACGCTAGCCTGGAACTTAACTCCCTTACTAGTATCCCTCCAGTGCTAGGTTGTGGAGATGAACAGGTGCTTCGCGTTTTAAAAAAAAAAAGTTATAGGTGTTTTCCTTTGCATGTTTGTGTATCTTTTCATGCCTGGCACCTGCTGAGGTTTGAGGGGGTGTTAGATCCCCTGGAATGTACCTCCCCTAGAGGTTACAGATGGTTGTGACCAACATGTCAGTGCTAGGATTGAAGCTGGGTTCTCTCCACGAACAAGTGTTCTTAACCGCTGAGCCAACTCTCCAGCCACACTCATTTTTCTTTAAGATGGGATTTCTCCTCTTAGCCATGGCTGTTCTGAAACCTGCTTAAGACCAGGCTGGCTCAGCTGCCTTCATTCTTTTTTGAGGGGAGGAGGGAAGCTGGAGAGAGCCATTTATCCTTTTTTTATGCTTTTTTTTTTTTTAATATCTCAACCACAGTTTCGTCCTCCCCACTATTACCTCCCCCCACCCACTCCTCCATTTCTCTTCAGAAGGCAGGTCTCCCATGGGTATCAGCTGCCATGGTATATTAAGTAAGACTAGGCACCTTATTTCATTAAGGCTAGATGAGGCAACATAGTGGGAGGAAAGGGTTCCAAAGGTAGGCAGCAGAATCAGACAGCCTCTGCTCCCACTGTCAGAAGTCCCACAAGACCAAACTACACAACTAGAGCATGTGCGAAGCAGTCTCATGCAGGCTCCCTGTTTAGCGGTTCAGTCTCTTGAGACCCTGGGGGCCTAGTTTACTTAACTCTATTTTCTTGTACAGTCTTCTGCCCCCTCTTTTGTAGGATTCAAGCTCCACCTAATTTTTGGCTGTGGGTCTGTGCCTCTGTTACCACCAGTTGCTGTGTGAAACCTCTCTGAGGCTAGGCACCAGTCTATTAGTATAGCAGAACGTCATTAGTCGTTTCATTGTCCCCTCCCCCATTCCTGTTTGGCTCTATCCTAGGTTGCAGGACTATCAGCCTCTGGTGCCTGGCCTGTTGGGCCCATCGCTCTCAAGCTGGACCAGTTATTGGTTGGCCACTCCCACAATTTCTGCCCCACCTTTACTCCAGTACATCCTGTAGGCAGGACAAAGTGTAGGTTGAAGGTTTTGTGGCTGGGTTGTTGTCAATTCCTCCACTGGAAGTCTTGCTTGGTTACAGGACATGGCCAGTTCAGGCTTGTATCCATTGCTATGAGTCTTAACTAGGGTTGCTTACCCTCATAGATTCCTGGGCTGTAAAATGTCTTTCCCTAACCTGGAGGTTTTTCTGTACCAGTGTTCTAGAGGAGGTGGAACAGGAAGGACGCAAAGAGGTGGAAATAAACCAAAGCCAGCCTGAGAGGAAAGATGCAGATATAGAGAATAGGAGATTTTATATATATATATATATATATATATATATATATATATATATATATATTTATTTTTTTTTTTTTTTTTTTTTTTACATGTATGAATGTCAGCCTTGGGGCTGGAGAGATGGCTCATTGGTTAAGAGCACTGACTGCTTTTTCAGAGGTCCTGAGTTCAATTCCCAGCAACCACATGGTGACTCACAACCTTCTGTAATGGGATTCAACACCCTCTTCTGGTGTGTCTGAAGACAGCTATAGTATAGTGTACGCATACATGAAATAAATTATAATAATAGTAATAAAAGAATACCAGCCTGGTATGTCCATACATTCACCACATGCATGCCTGGTGCCCATGGAGGCCAGAAGAGAGCATCAGATTCCCTGGAACTGGAGTTAAGAGACAGTTGTGAGCAACCTTTTACATACTAAGAATTGAACCCCAGTCCATGGCAAGAGCAGTAAGCACTCAACCACCAAGCTGGTACTCCTGAAGTCAGTCTCAATATGTAGCTCCTGCTAGATGGAATGGAACTCTAGATAAGATGGCTTTAAACTTTCAGCAGTCTCCTGCCTCTGCCTCCTAAGTGTTGGATTTAGAGGTATGTACCCCAGCATCACCCAGCAAAATGTAGGCATCTGGCATGTAAATCCTAACTTGGCGATAGCTAGCAGCCTCCCTCCCCTAGGATTCATTGCCAGTGGCAGCAAAGCATGCAGTGCAGTAACTTCCCAAGCAACTACTGTGTAGCTAAATTCAGGTTCAGCCCAGACCGGAGCCCTGACAACTCGCTCATCTAGAGCAAGACAAGTAAGAAACCAAGTTTCCTCCAAACATTCCATTCACACCTTCCACCTGAGCTCTGGATTAAAGTACTGCTTCAGGAAAGCTGTAACCACATGGTAATTAGTTTTTAGAGATATAGGTATCTAATATTTCAGGTATCGTCTTAGGGCATAACCCCAGAAGTGACCTGTAAATTGGCAGCGGCTAAATGAGTCAAGAGTTGTGGGTCTGGGAAGACTTGGAGTTGGCCGAGTTACTGCGGTGCGGCTCACTACAGCAGGGCTAGGATTCCTCCAGCAAAGTAATGCAGAGCATAACAATCAGTCCCATTCAGACACTGCAGCCCCTGAGAAAGTGAGCATCTTTTCACCACTGCTGACCTGAAAGTGTGCTGGAGCTGGCAGATGTGGTGGCCTGTGGAATTTGTTCACTTAATTCTGCCTAGACTCTATTAGAATAGACATCCTCTATTCGGAAGGAGGTTGCCAAGCGGCATCTCATCACATCCGCTTTCCCTAGGACAAATAGTCTAGGACAGACTTCTGTTGTTCTGGACTCTTCAGCACCTGAGGGGGTTTGGGGCGGGAGGTGTGTGTACCTTGGAGGCGTCCTACAGCGCCTCCAGGCTCCCGCAGGCCCCACCCTTTGCTGCTGGAATTTAAAGCAGAATGTGCTTCTGGGGGCGTGCTTAAAAGCTGGAAACCGTCAAGAGGGGGTGAGCTGCCGGAAATGCACCCACGATCTCGCTTCGCGTCCTGAAATTCCGCTTCAAGGCCGGCGCTGGCTGGCTGGCTTTCCTGCCGCCGTTTGTCCCTCGCGAAGCCCCGTTGCTCGCCCAGGAGGCGTGACTTGGGGCTGGAAGCAGGCGGGCCGCGGCGCCGTGGGCCCGGGCTGCCGCTGTCATGGACGCCTGGGTCCGCTTCAGTGCTCAGAGCCAAGCCCGGGAGCGGCTGTGTAGGTGCGGCCGACGGAGGAGCGCGGGCGGGAGGGCAGCGCAGGTTCCCGCGAGGCGACGGGCGCGCTACGGGGTCCCTAAGGGTCAGCTGTGGCTACGGGGGCCCGCGCGGCCCGGGAGGCGCACTCCACAGCCGGTTGTGAGATGATTCTTCCCTGCTCAAGGGAAAGATGGGGAAACTGAGGCATGAGCGGGCCAGCGGGGAGGCCGCCTAGGGTTACCGTGTCCACAAAGAGCAACAGTTTCCTCACTGCTGTGGTGGCGTGAGGGGCGATCCTCTCGGTTCTGCGTCCTCTCACCAGTTGTCACCTAGGAGCCGCTCTCTCGGCTGTCCTTCGGTTTCCATTGAGTTCAAGGACCTTAATCTCTTAGTTTAACTATCCGGAGAAGTAATCTGCCCTTCAACTAGATCTTCCTCTGTTGTGTTTCATGTATAAATTCGCGTGTGGACGCTTGTGACGGACCCCGGGCTGCTTACTGGCCCCATTAGGCCTCATGAGTTTCAAAACTCTTAATCTCTTAACTCCAAATAGTGTTCTCCACCATCATCTAGGCTTTATTTTCCTCCCATGTCTTTCCCTTCCCCTGGCCTTGAGGAAAAACAGAAAGATATTGGTGTGAAAAGGAGGAAGTGTCCCTGGCTGGGGGTGGGGGGGTTGTTTACCAATTTACTTATTATTTGTCTGAGTGTTTTGTCTGCAAGAATGTATATGCACCACGTGTGTGTCTGGTGCCTACAGAGGACAGAAGAGGGTGGTGGATCCCCTGGAATTGAAATTACAGACAGTTGTGAGCCACCATGTGGGTGCTGGGAGTGGAACCCAGGTCCCCTGCAAGAGCAAGTGCTCTTAACGGCCTCACCAGCCCATGGAGGACATTGTTGGCAGAACGATTAGGGAGGCCTGTCCCTTACTCTGCCTGTCTTCCCGTCCAGGGCTGCCCAGTATGCCTGTTCCCTTCTTGGCCATGCTTTGCAGAGACATGGGGCTAGTCCTGAGTTACAGAAACAGATTCGACAACTGGAGGGTCATCTGAGCCTCGGACGAAAGTGTAAGTAAAGCAAACCTTTCTCTTTATCATCCTCGGCTGGTAGCCCATTGCCTCTTCTTCATGTATGCTCCCTTTCTGCTGGTTCGCCATCATGGCTTTCCCCAGCAGACCTCCAGTTGAGGTAAGAGAACAGGCAAGTAAAGTCTAAACTGGCACGATAATAAATTACGATTTGAAGTTAAGAAAAAGAACAAATTATGTTTACTCTTTCTTCCTGTATGTTATTATTGCTTGCTCAACTTTTACTTTTTTCTTTTCTTTTCCACCCCCACCCCGGCCTCTCTACTTCAAATCCTTGCTTTCCCTTGTCTCCACAAGTGCTACGCCTGGGGAACTCAGCAGACGCCCTAGAGTCAGCCAAAAGAGCTGTGCACCTGTCAGATGTTGTTCTGAGATTCTGCATCACTGTTAGCCACCTCAACAGAGCCTTGTACTTTGCCTGTGACAATGTTCTGTGGGCTGGAAAGTCTGGACTAGCTCCCCGTGTGGACCAGGAAAAATGGGCACAGCGTTCATTCAGGTTGGTTTTCTTTCTATCCTGCAAGACTGTTTGTAGCCTTCATTCTGCTTAGCTTGCGTAGCTTGTAATATTAAACATTGTGCTTTACATATATGGGTATTTTGCCTGCATGTCTGTGCCTAGTCCTGGCAGAGGCCGAAAGAAGGCATCCGAATTGTAGTTATGGGTGGTTGTGAGCTGCCATGTGGGTTCTGGAAATCAAAACCAGGTCCCAGGGAAGAGCAGCCAGTGCCTTTAACCACCACATCATCACTCTAGACCGATATATTTGTGTTAACAAAAATTATTATTGTAGGCGCTGCAAGGCGCATCTTTAGGTCAGACAACAGCTTTCAGTTGCTGGTTTTCTCTTCTCCTGTGAGTTCTAGGTACCAAACTCAGGCCGAGAATAAAACTCAAGCCATTAGGTGTGTGTGGCAAGTGCTTCTACCTCCTGGGCCACTTCCACTTCCATCTCCATGGCCCATAACTTGCTCTGTGGTGTTTCAAGACTTTTTGAGTGTACAGTGGCTTTTCACACTCATTGTTGTCACGTCTGCTGATTCAAGCAACCATGGACTGGGAATACTGAGGGGAAAAGTGCATCTGAATTAAATGTGAAAATTGTTTGTGTTGTTATTCCTTGAACAATACAATATTTCTTTACATTGCATATATATTGTATTAGATATAAACAATCTGGAGGTGGATTATATATAGATGCTATACCATTCTATGTAAGGGACTTGAGCAGCTGTGGATTTGGGTAGAATTTGGATGAGTGAGCAGGGGGAAAGATCCTGGAATTAATCCTCCATAGATGGACTGACTGCATATTATTTGTTTACGCTTTTAAAGATTTATTTATTTTATGTATATGAGTACACTGTAGCTGACTTCAGACATACCAGAAGAGGATATCAGATCTCATTACAGATGGTTGTGAGCCACCATGTGGTTGCTGGTAATTAAACTCAGGACCTCTGAAAGAGCAGTCCATGCTCTTAACCACTGAGCTATCTCTCCAGCCATGTTTATCTGTTTTTGAGGCAAGGTCTTCCTACTAACCCTGATTGACTTGCTGTATAGAACATGCTGGCCTTGAACTCACAGAGCTCTTCCTGTCTTTACTTCCAGAGTACTGGGATTAAAGGAGTATGCCACTGTGCCATGACAATTATATCTGTCTTAACTGACCAGTTGGTTTCCAATCTTCATTATCATCTTAAACTATAAAGTAACAATATCAGATAGAAGTTATATTTGCTATGCTACATAAATGACTGGATTGTAGATGATAACTGTTATATTCCTTTAATTATATCTAAACCATAGTTAGTCTACCTTTGTTGCCTTCCCTTATCCCAAACTCCTTTCATTTTTTTATTTATTATTATTTGTGTGTGTGTATGTGTGTATGTTCTCGTGTGTGTGTGCAGGGTTGAGGGATGTGGCATTACCACTCTATATGGAGGACAGTTTGCAAGGGTTGGTTCTCTCCTTCCACCACATGGGTCTCAAGATTGAACTCAGGTCATCACATTGGTGACAGATGCTCTTACCCTGCTGAGTCATCTTGTGTGGTGGTTTTGTTCTTTGTTGTTTTGTTTTATTTTTAGATAGGTCTCACTACATAGCCCAGTCTTGCTGAAACTTATGATTCTCCTGCTTTAGGCCTCCCTCCCCTGCCCTGCCCCAGTTCTAGGACAGCATTACAAGTATGTGATACCATGTCTAGCTTCCTTTTCTTTTGAGATATGGGGTCTCGTAGGACTGAGATAACAGTTCTTTTACAAGCATGAAGACCTGAGTTTGATTTTCCAGAACCTGTTATAAAACAAAAACAAGGCATACTGACACATTCTTGTAATCCCAGCAATATGGAGTTAAACTTGAGGGTTCCTAAGACTCTCTGGCCAGCCAGCCTAGAAAAATGAGCAAGTTCCAGGGCAAGGGAAAAAGCCTGTCTCAAAACCAAGTTGGATAGCAGCTGAGGAGCGACCCCCAGGTTGAACTCTGGGCTTCACATGCATGTGTACACATGTGTGGATAGACCCATAAATGTGTGTTCCGTCCGACACACATGAAAGAGATGAGGATCTTGGTGTGTTGCTCAGGCTGCTGCAGAATTCCTGGTTCAAATAATCATCCTATCTTGGCCACTCTAGTAGCTGGGACTCCATAAGCATGTGCCACTCCCACTGTGCTTGGATTTTCCAAAAACACTATGGGACAGGAGATTAAGCAAAAGCCAAACAAATGTGGTCCCTGATCTTTGAAACCTAAAGTTTAAGATGACTCAGTGAGTAAACATGATGTCTTAGCTAGGGTTTTATTGCTGTGAAGAGACACCATGACCTAGGCAATTCTCATAAAGGCAAACATTTAATTGCAACTGGCTTACAGTTTCAGAGGTTTGGTCCATTATCATCGTGGCAGGAAGCATGGCAACCTCAGTCAGACAGGGTGCCGGAAAAGCTGAGAGTTCTACATCTTGATCCAAAGGCAGCTGTGGGAGACCCCCTCTTCTGCACTTGACAGAACTTGAGCACTAGGAGCCCAGCACCCACAAAGCAGTGCAGAACCAGCTGTAGATGCCCTCTTCAGGCTTCCGCAGGCACTGCATGTACATGGTGCATAGACATACATGCAGGCAAAACAACTATACACATAAAATAAAGAAGTCTTAAATAAAAAACTAAAACAAATAATCACAACAAACAGCAAACAAACCAGTGGGAAACCCTGTCTCCAGAAACAAGGTAGGCAGTACCAAGAACAGGGTTTGAGCTTGTCCTTTGGTCTCTCAGACACATGCATGCGCACCTGCCCACACTTTCATCTACACATAGGAACACACACTCATGCACATGCACACACGCACATGTGGAGTCATGTACACACACACACACACACACACACACACACACACACACACACACAGTTTTAGTGATTATGAAAAGAATGATGCAAGGTAACGTTAAGGGGCCGAGGATGCAGCTGATGTATCTAGGGTTGATTATTATTAGATAAGAAGAGTGAGCCGGGCAGTGGTGGCGCACACCTTCAACCCCAGCACTTGGGAGGCAGAAACAGGCAGATCTCTGAGTTTGAGGCCAGCCTGGTCTACAGAGTGGGTTCCAGAACATCCAGGGCTACACAGAGAAACCCTGTCTCAAAAAACTATAAAAATAGTGGATAATTTTAAGAGCAGACATAATGATGTGATTTACATTCATGCTATTAGCTGCTTTATCAGCATCAACAGCTGGGGTAGGAACAAGAATAGCCACAGAGATACTCTGTAGCTAGAGTAGATTCAAAACAAAACAAAACACAGGCTGTAGAGGTGTCTGAGTCATGAAAAGTGGTTGTTGTGTGTAAGCATGGCAGCTGAGTTTGGATCCCCAGCACCCACACAAAGTCAGGTGCATTGCTCATCCGGTGTGCCCCATGCTGGGGGTGGGGAAGGGAGGACGCCACGGTCTTGTCTGCCAAGGGAGAGTGCCAGGGTCAGTAAAAGTCTTAGTCTCAAGACATGGGGGAGAGCAGTGGGGGAAGCATCTGATGTCTACCTCTGACCTCTGTATATGCACACCTGTAACACACACACACACAC
>JANHMN010000001.1:57483432-57497031 GCA_030674055.1 Rhabdomys pumilio | reverse complement strand
ACACACACACACACACACACACACACACACACACGTACCTCTGTCCTCTGTATATGCACACCTGTAACTCACACTCGTGTGTGTGCATACACACACACATGTACACACACAGAGGCTTTTGTATTTAAGACTTAACTAATGTATACCTATAATTCCAGCACTGGGAAGGTTCGGGCAGGATAAAAAAATTCATGACCAGCCTGAACTTCATAGTGAAATAAATCCTGTCTCAAACCAAAACAGCAAAAACGTAAAAGGTTTTGTGCTGGGACAAGCGCGGTGATGCAGGCCTTTAATTCCCACACGAGGAGACAAAGGCAGGGGGAATCTCTGTGAATTTGAGGTTACACCTACTCCACAGAGTGAGTTCCAAGTCAAGCAATGCTACAGAGTGAGACTGTCTCAAAAAGGAAAAAGATTTTTCTGCTTAAGGAATTTATAATCTAATATCTCTAGTAGTCAGTATGTCTGGACCTTTGGGGCAGGTCTTTGATTTTTTTTTTCTTAGAGATTAGATCTAAAGTATGTATAAGTATGTTTTATCTCATTCTTGAGGCAGGGTCTCATGTAGCCCAGGTTGTCCTTGAACTCCTGATCCTAAATGTTGAGATCATAGGCATGCACCACCACTTCAGCCTGTGACTCAGCTCTCTCTCTCCTGTTCCCTCTGTCCTCTGTCTTCTGTCTTTTTGAGACAGTGTTTCTCTGTGTACTTTAGGCTGTCATGGAACTCACTCTAGACCAGGCTGGCCTTGAACAACTGAATTTGTTTTCTCAAAATAGTTTGTATTATTAGGGTCAAGTAAGTGTATTTTTCTATGTGAGTGTGGGTGTATTGTGTTTGCACAAGTGTGTGCAAATGTCTGGGCACATGTATACATCTAGAGGCCCAAGGTTGGCTTTGGAAGTCTCCCTGTGTCTTTCTCCACCATATTCGTTGACACAGGGTCTTTCAGTTGACCCCAGAGCTCACCTACACAATGCTAGTCTGACTAGCCACCTTGTTCTAGGAGTCCCTGTCTTCATATCTATCAGCATTGATGTAGGCTCTGGGGATCTGAGCTTAGGGGCTCACTCTTGCATGGCAAGCACATCACCACTGCCATCTCTCCAGCTCAGAGTGTGGTGCATTACAGGGATTGTCTCAAAAATGAAATTCGGAATTGATCTTGGCAGATTTTATGACTCATAAGTTTTAAGCCAGGACCTTAAGGTGTACATAAGCACACTGTAGAATAGTAGGAGAATTGCTTTTTCTTTATTTTTTTTTTTAAAGAATTCTTTATTTTATTTATATGAGTACACTGTAGCTGTCTTCAGACACACCAGAAGAGGGCATCAGATCCCATTACAGTTGGTTGTGAGCCACCATGTAGTTGCTGGGAGTTGAACTTAGGAGTTCTGGAAGAGTAGTCAGTGCTCTTAACCACTGAGCCATCTCTCCAGACCACTTTTTCTTTTATTATTTCTGGGGTATAATTATGTGTGTTTAAGCGTACAATGTGATGTTTTGATGATGTATACGATGAAATGATCACCATAGTCAAGATTATAACAAACGTATAATGGGTCTGGAGAGATGACACAGCAGTTAGAATATTAGCTGTTCTTTTAGAGGATACCGGTTCAATTCCCAGTGTCCACATGGTGCTCACAACCACCTGTATCTCCAGTTCCAGCTGGTTTGGCGCCCTCTTCTGGCCTTCTTGGGTGGCAGGCATGCACACCATGCACAGATAGACATGCAGGCAAAACACCCGTATACATAATATGAATAATTTTTAAATGCTCATAACCTTATGGTGACATCTATTTAATGATAACACGAGCTGAGATGGATCCATTTAGCAACTTTCAAGTACATAATCTATATTAACTGTATGTTATTATGTTAACTGTAGTCACCACGTTAGATATATAGAACTATTTATTTTGTAGAACTAAATGTTTGTTCCGTTAGCTACCATCTCCCTGTATCTTGCCCCCTCCAATCCTGGCAACTACAGTTTTATTCTATACTTTGATAAGTTAGGCTATTTAGATTTAACACATAAGTGAGATCATGATTCATTGAAATGAGTATGTTGTCAAGAAAGGAGGATTCTTTTCTGGTGTTGCTGGTATTGAAACCAAGTCTTATACGTGGAAGGAAAATACTTTTACCAGTGAGCTACATTCCCACTTCTAAGGGTTCCCACTTTTAAGAATTATTTATTTTTTATGTATACAGTGTTCTGGCCTCATACCAGAAGAGGGCACCAGATCTTATTATAGATGATTGTGAACCACCATATGGTTGCTGGGAGTTGAACTCAGGACCTCGGAAGAACAGTCAGTGTTCTTAACCTCTGAACTATCTCTCCAGCCCAGAAAAAAATATTTTTTTTTAACTTTTAAAAAAAGTGATCTATCTATCTATCTATCTATCTATCTATCTATCTATCTATCTATCTTATATGTAATATATTAGTTTATTTATATTGGGTATGTGAGTATGTCAGTACATGTAAGTACATTAGTGTATCTGTGGAAGTCATAAGACAACTTGAGGAAGTCAGTTTGAGCCTCCACATGGGTTCTGGGGATCAAATTTAGAATTTGAGTTCTTGATGGCAACTTTCTCTACCCACTAAGCTATCTCTCCAGTCCCAGCGTGGACATTTCTAGTAGTGATTATGACAGTCACTTTTGATGTTCAAATGTGGAATCCCTTCCCAGATGAGAAGAGTTGTTCAGTAGACATTTGTGACTTTTCTAACTCGTGTATCTTCCCAACCTGTCTCAGGTACTATCTGTTTTCCCTCATCATGAACCTGAGCCGTGATGCTTATGAGATTCGCCTGTTGATGGAACAAGAGACTTCAGCTTACAACAGGCGAATGAAGGTTTCTGGAGTAGGAGTCTCAGGAGGAGTAGAGACTGGGGGACCTGGAGGACCAGGGACTCCAGGAGGATATCTGCCACAACTGGCTTTGAAGTTTCGGCTCCGAATCCTTCTACTCGCTCGTGTCCTTCGAGGTCACCCCCCTCTTCTGCTGGACGTGCTCAGAAATGCCTGTGACCTCTTCATCCCACTGGACAAACTAGGCCTCTGGCGTTGTGGCCCTGGGATTGTGGGGCTGTGTGGCCTCATATCCTCCGTTCTGTCTATTCTCACCCTAATCTGTCCCTGGCTACGACTCAAGCCCTGACAGACACTGTGGTATGAGCTAAGGAGGGAACCCAGATGGGTGAGATGGAAGCTTAAATTATCCCCGTGTGCCAGCCTCACTGTAATTTAATTCCTTGACTGAAGTTAAAATCCAGATACTTAGGGATGAGGGGAAGAACCTGCCAAAGACAGGTCAGGAAGGCAATGCTAATGGGAAGACTCCAGCATGCCTCACAGTTGGTCTTCAGTTCCATTGCCAGGATCTCTTAGCTCTCTTCCCTTTATCTATCTGTCTTGAGTCTAGTTAAGAATTTGTTACTATGAGACAGAATTCTTTCTTAGACTCCTGTTCAGATACTTTAAAAGGGGGGAGGGATTACTTTTTGGTAGGGGGAGCATAAGTTATGGATGGTAAAGTTCTAATTGTATCTTTTATGTAGCACACTTTTTTCTCTTCCATACTCCATACTTTTCCAGACTTTATTTCATGCCCAGCACACTCTTCCCTCACACCTCTGCAGGCTGTTTGAGGCTTCTTCCCTGATTCTGCCTCAACAGACTGCCTCCTGTTTAGCCCAGACGCTCCTCTGGCCTCCACACTTTTCAGTTTCTGAGTACATTTTGATATTAGAGTTTCCTTCCCCACTTGGCTCTTGCCCTTTCTTTAACTCTCCAGACTGATGCTGTGTCTGGCCTCTTGCTGTAAATACTGTACAATGATTCTATGTAAATAACTGGTCCTTGCCCACAGAGCAAGCAAGCCTTCCAGGCCAACAAATTAAAGATCAGTTTGCTCACTGACTTCTTCATTCAATTCAAGATGGAGGGAGGGTGTTCACTGTGTTACCTAGGGTGGCCTGAAACTCTGAGCTCTCCTGCCTTAGGCTTCTGAGTAGCCTGGAAAGCAGTTGAGTGTCACTCTATCCAGCTGCTCATTGACATCTGGTCTCTCGTGCTCTGGTCATTTTAAGCCTTAGCTCCTGTGGATGGTTTCCTTGGCACTAGCAGCTAACATGGTTATCCACAGGTTTTCACTGAAAACTTAAGTGTTGGGGGAAGGTGTGGACATACCATAATGCTCCCAATTCTAAACAATCCACTAAGATGTTCACAGCCTCAGGTTAGGAGTGAGATGCTCTAAACCAAAGTAATTATCTTGACACCACAAAGCACACCTGTTTACAGGCAAAGACCCTCCAAAAGCTATTAAAGACACATAAACATGACCAGAACTCAGTGGACTGGCAAGGTCGCACAGTAGGGCTGCCCTTCACACAATAGGCAGGAAAATGCTGTCACTGCTGTCAGCTACTATTTTGCATATCCCATGTTAAGATTAATAAGGCAAAAAAAATTGTCTCTAAATCCTACTTTCTGTTCCAAACTGGAGGAAATCATTGAACAAATAAACCATATGTAAAAGTAGCCTCAGAAAGAGTCAAAATTTGTGTTCTCTTTGAATACTAGCTGAGGCCTCCAGGGGGCAGCACCAAGGTAGAAAACTGGACTAAGGCTGCTCTGTGCTCCTGTCTGGGGCTCCCCATAGCTCCCTCCACCACCACTCCCATTCCGTCCAACTTTATTTTTAGCTGCCAGTGGGAGGGGGCAGGATAGGAGGGAAAGTAACGAAAACAGCCAAGGAGAGGGACAGAGCGACTCAGAGGAAAGGGACAGAGCGACTCAGAGCTTCTCGGACAGGACCGGACAAGCAGCCATGGAGCCCCTCTCCATCCCTCACCTGTTCTTGCCCCTGGCGTTGCTGACAGGTGAGGGAAGTGAACTTGGTTTCTGATGGGAATGGAAGATATGTGGATTGTTTAGAATTGGGACCATTATGGCTAAAATTCTTTGGGAGCTGGGGTTAGAGGTTAATACTGATGTGTGCACTCACATTCTTAGACACCCAAATAGCAGGGGCTAAAACTTCCTCTGGTTTGTACCTAACTATCTAAACCTTTGTACCTAATTACCTAAAACCTTTGTCCTAAACTCCATGGACATGAGGATACAGAAAAGAAACATGTCTCTCATCTTCCATTTGGCTAGTCCGATGTCTGCTTCTCCCTGCCATTGGTACTCCTTGGTTCCTGAGGCATAATTGCCTTACTATGTGGTCAGAACTCTGGGTTTGCCTAACGACTGAGCTACCGTTCCTGGTCTCGTAGCCCTGCCAATTTCCTGGATGAAAAAAAAGGCTCACATATAAAATACCTTTCTGAAAGTGAGCGCAGTGTGAATTGGAGTTAGATATTGGGGGATGGAGGGTTGCTTGGATGCAAAGAGCAAGACAGTAAAGAAAAGAATCATGGGAGGGACAAGAGGCTTGGAATTTTTCCCTGCTAGTGCCCTATAATCTTTGTTTCCTAAAATAACAACTCTGATTTTATGGGAATTGGGGTCAGGAGAAAGAAATCAGCAGGGCACAGCTGGGGACCCCTGGAGTGGGCTAAAGTTTGAGGAACTATGAGAGTAGGCAAGGGTTATTGGATGCGATGAGGAAGAGATTGTGGGGGGATCTTGGGGGCGGTAGGACCCTTAACAGGGCTAGATGGCAAGCTGTGTGTGGGTAGGCCAATGGTTCCACCCACTTAATTAGCACTGAGGTTGGCAGGACTGGAAGGAGCCAGCGCCCTCGACCTTGGAGAAAATGCAAGTGTGACAGTGTCAAGAAGAAACAAGAGGGGACACCCAGGCAGGGAGCTCCTTGCCCTCTTCCTTTCCCCATGGCCCTGGGTTGGGAAGAATTTGGAAAGGGTGGTGATTCTGCATCTTCAGAAAAGCCCTCTCCCTCTTTTGACTCTCACGGCTTAGAGAGGAGAATGTGTAGGAGTGATGTGGGAAGAGTAACCTGACCTTTCCAGATGTGTCTGTGAATGAGATTTCAGGAATGAGAATGGAAATACAGCTGTGCTTCAGCATGGCAGAAGGCCTTAGAACCCCCCCCATCCCTCCGTTCCCCCGGCAGGAAGAGAGTCATCCAATCATCCCACCTGGGGCTCTGAGTACATGACATTGACATGGACCAGGAGAGCTTATAAGAAATCAGGCAGACACACTGAGACGGATACTCCCTCCTGTCTTGTCTCTTATCCCTCTCCAGTCCTCATTAACTGATTGGTGGGTGCTAATTATAATCCTCACCCCTCAGGTCTCTGCTCCCCCTTTAATCTGGACGAGCATCACCCACGCCTCTTCACAGGGCCACCAGAGGCCGAATTTGGATACAGTGTCTTACAGCATGTTGGGGGTGGACAGCGATGGTGAGAGGGAAAACAGAGGAGCATGGGATTGGGACTATGCACTCATGGGTAAATGGGAGGCAAGGTAGACCGGTCCAAACTGGCCTTTGAAAGTGCCTCAGGCTCCACGCCATCTCATGCGCTCTCCCTCTCCCCTATACTAAGGATCTTTCTCACCAGATCTTTATATCCATATTCTCCTTCCAGGATGCTGGTGGGCGCCCCCTGGGATGGGCCTTCAGGTGACCGGAGGGGGGATGTTTATCGTTGCTCTATAGGGGGATTCCACAGTGCTCCATGTACCAAAGGCCACCTGGGTAAGAAGAAGCCTGACTTTTCCCTACTAATCCCTGATTTTGACATCTAGTCACTCTGACTCCTTGGACATGGGCTTCTTTGCCCCCTAACTTAGACAGTCCTTGTCTTCAACGGACTCCTTTTCATTTTCTTCCCAAATGGTCCTAAACTAAAGCACGTACTATGACCCCATGACTTCATTCTCTTATTACCCTTCCTCCTACCAGGTGACTATCAACTGGGAAATTCCTCTCAGCCTGCTGTGAACATGCACCTGGGCATGTCTCTACTAGAGACAGATGCTGATGGGGGATTCATGGTGAGCTAAAAGAAGGGCCTCTTCAAAAAGTTCACAGCAGGGAAGAGAACATTCTAGTATTTGGGCAGTGGTGGCATGTGCCTTTAATCCCAGAGCTCTGTAGGCAGAGGCAGGCCTGATCTACAGAGTGAGTTCCAGGACAGGCACGACTATGCAGCCAAACCCTGTTTCAAAAAACCCAAAACCAAAACCAACCAAACGACAACAAAAAGAGCATTGTGGTAAGGGAAATTAGTCTGTATAGAAAAGACAAGGAATTCAAAACTCTAGAGAGCAAGACAGGGTACCCCATGGAGTGGTCTCAATCTCTTTTTTTAACTAGGGGTATGTCCTGAGAGGCCCCTCTCAAACCTGGGAGTAACTATTTTCCCTGTCCATCCAGGCCTGTGCCCCTCTCTGGTCTCGTGCCTGTGGCAGCTCTGTCTTCAGTTCTGGAATATGTGCCCGTGTGGATGCTTCATTCCGGCCGCAGGGAAGCCTGGCACCCACCGCCCAACGTGAGCCAGTGGGAGGGCCCAAGAGCTCAGTTCCCAGATGGGGATGCTGGGTGGGAAAAACAGGACAAAAGACTTGATCTGCACAGCTATCCTCACCATTCCCATGTATGCATGCAGAAGAGACTCCTGTTTGCTAACAGAGCAGAATTCAGACTCCGTAGGAGAGCCTCAAGACGCCAGGATCTGGTTTTACCAACTTAAAAACTAGTGTATCCTGTGTGCAGCCTGTGTGCAGCCTGTGTGCAGCCTGCGTGCAGCCTGTGTGCAGCCTGTGTGTGTGCAGCCTGTGTGTGTGCAGCCTGTGTGCAGCCTGTGTGCAGCCTGTGTGCAGCCTGTGTGTGTGCAGCCTGTGTGTGTGCAGCCTGCGTGCAGCCTGTCCCTCAGCTGTCACCTTTACATTATTGTTGTTCTGTGTGCCGTTTATTTGTGGACCTGAATTTCCCTCTGTTTACAATGTTCTCTACCCCAGTGCGTTTTTTCAGAGTCTTTGATATCTTAGTTTTGTGGGTCTTATGAATGCCAAGCAAGCTCTCTGTTAGTGGGTTCTCCCCTCATGCCTTTCATATACTTTCTTATCTGTTGCCATTTGGGAGATAGTCTTATGTAGCCCAGGCTGTCCTTGAACTTGGAATTTGCTTGCCTCAGCTTCTCAAGTACTGGGATAATAGACATGTACTGTCATGCCTGGCCTTTGCTGGACATCCCCCTCTGTGGCACATTGGTAGGGCATGAGTAGAGGCCTTGGTTCAAATACTGCCCCTCCCCGACAAACACAAACAAAAGTGAGGCTCTCTGTCTTCCGTAGCACAGGGTAGTGGTAGGTCTCTGGCTAGTGCGTATTTCATTCTTTACATTTGCCTCTCTTCTTTCATTCATTTCTACCCTGAGGCCCTGGCATAGTGCTTTCCTTGTAAGTAAGAGAGAAATCCCTAGGAAATGCTTACATTGTAGCATTCTCCTGGAACATTTTCCCTTGTTGACTCCACCCTGAATCCTTCCATGTCTTTGTTTCTCATCACTATGTGCCCCCTTCTAGGCTGTCCTACATACATGGATGTCGTCATTGTTTTGGATGGCTCCAATAGTATCTATCCCTGGTCAGAAGTTCAGACTTTCCTTCGGAGGCTGGTAGGAAGACTGTTTATCGATCCAGAGCAGATACAGGTAAGAGAGCAAGAGAGAGATATGTGGATGGGACTGGAGGGAAAGAAGTAAACACTCATGGTCCTTTTGGTCTAAGTGGCCACATTCAACTTCTTAACATCACCCCAGGACATTGTCTTCTACGGAACTCATGCTCAAGAACTGTGCAATTAAGTTACCAAAAAGTCACAAAAATATCATAATGTTTGAAGTAAGTTTATGATTGTGTGGGGGCCACATTCATGGCTTTCCTTTGCTGTGTGTGGTTGCTTGGGGCCCACAGGCTGAAAGTTGGACAGATCGGTTAGACATTCACTTCCCCTTCATCCTTTGTGCTCCATCTTCTACATACATCCCATGTGGGCACATGGTCTATTGTTCTCAGGTAGGACTGGTACAGTACGGGGAGACCCCTGTGCACGAGTGGTCCCTGGGAGACTTCCGAACAAAGGAGGAAGTTGTGAGGGCAGCAAGGAACCTCAGTCGGAGGGAGGGGCGAGAAACAAGAACCGCCCAAGCAATAATGGTGGCATGGTGAGGCGTGGTGAGGGGTTGTGTGTGGGAGGAGGAAGGGTCAGCAGGGGATGGAGAGGGTCTGGAGTGCAGTGTGTGCACCACAGGGTGCTTATCTTTATCTGCATGTCAGGAGTTCATGGAGGAAGCCTAGGTTTCTGTCACTGTACTCTCTTTACTGTATTTGCACTTTACAGGGTCTGGGGGTGTATCTCTTCTTGTCTGTTCGGTTTCTGCACACAGGACTCCATGTCTTCTCTTCTACTCCTGTGTCAATTCTGATTCCTAGCTTCTCAACCTTTCACGCCCTAGCCTTCTTTTCAAACCTGACCCTAAACCTCTAGGGAGACTACAAGACCTGACTAGTCTCTAGTCTCCATTTTCTTGATCTTGTCAACCCAAGTGCAATGTTTGCTGAATGAATCTATGAATGAATAAAGCTTGTACATATTTACACTGATGACAGATTATTCTATATGGTGCCTGCCGTCCAAACAGTCAGGTTGTGACTCAGTCAATTTGCATGCTAGACACTGTTGGGGAATGATGTAAAAGACATCTGACCTTAGCGAACTGTGTTAAATATACTGTGTGTGCACGCATGCATGTGTGTGTGTGTGTGTGTGTGTGTGTGTGTACGCGTGCATGTGCTCACGTGTACACACATACACACGACCACATGTCATTCTTTTATCTCTCTTCTTAGCACAGAAGGGTTCAGTCAGTCTCGTGGGGGCAGACCAGAGGCCGCTCGGCTGCTGGTAGTTGTCACTGATGGAGAGTCCCATGATGGAGAAGAGCTTCCAGCAGCATTAAAGGCCTGTGAGGCTGGAAGAGTGACACGTTACGGGATTGCGGTGAGACTTGATCAAGTCCAGTTGTTTCGTTTTGTGTTGTATCCTGTGTGTGTGTTTGTATGATGTGTGTGGGGTGTGTGTGGGGGTGTATGTGTGTTATGTGCACATGTGCAAGGCATATGCACACATATGTGTGTGTGTGTGTGTGTGTGTGTGTGTGCACTTGCATCTGTGCACATATCATGGTGTGTATATGTGGGTCAGAGAACAACCTCAGATGTTGGGCCTCACCTGCCATCTTGTTCAAGACTGGATCTTGTTCACTGCTGCATACAATAAGCCGGAATAGCTGACCCACAAGTCTTGGGCAGGTCTTCTGTCTCAGCCTCCTGTCTCTTGGTTTGGGGCATGCTGGAATTACCGATAAGCCTGTGTTACTGTGTCCAGCATTTTGTGTGGGTCTGGGGATCTAAACTCAGGTTGTCAGGCTTGCATAGCAAGCACTTTAACCACTGAACCATCTTCCCAGACCAAGAATTGACTCTGGATCTAGGAAGACTGGGGAAGAAAGACTTTCAGGATGTGAAAGTAGAGACAATAGTATTAACTACTACCTGGACTTCAGTCGTTATCTCCCTTCCTTGGCTTTACTTAGTTGGCCATGTTCTCTGTATCAGCTCACTTCACACAGCTAATGGACCCCATCTTGAACTCAGGTCCTTGGTCACTATCTCCGGCGACAGAGAGACCCCAGCTCTTTTCTTCGAGAAATCAGAGCTATTGCTAGTGATCCGGATGAGCGATTCTTCTTCAATGTCACAGATGAGGCTGCACTGACGGACATTGTGGATGCACTGGGAGACCGGATTTTTGGTCTTGAAGGTAATGAGTATCCTGGCAAAACAGAAGACCGGGTTGGGGGCCTTCTAGAGTGAGTTCAGTAGAGCAAGCTCCCCTGATAGTGCCTTGCGATTTTCTCATGTCCAAGGGTCCCGTGGAGAAAATGAAAGCTCCTTTGGGCTAGAAATGTCTGAGATTGGCTTCTCCATCCACCGGCTACAGGTTGGACAGACCCTGACCCTCTGCAACGTCCCCTAGCCCTCCATCTCCTCATAATCCATCTCTACTCCTAAGTTAGATAAATCTTCAACCCCAAGGCCCTTCCAGATTTCTTCTTTAACTAGCCCACATCCTGACCTTCCTTCCATGCCTTTCTGACCTGTAAGTGAGCATCTCACCACTGGAAAGTTCTTTTTCCTCCAATTCCTCACTGTCTTCTCAGTGCCCTCATTTGGTTCTACCCTTCAGGATGGGATTCTCTTTGGGATGGTGGGGGCCTATGACTGGGTGGGCTCCGTGCTATGGCTTGAAGAAGGTCGCCGCCTTTTCCCACCACCAACTGCCCTGGAAGATGAGTTTCCCCCTGCATTACAGAACCATGCGGCCTACCTGGGTGAGTCACAGAGAGGTGCAGGGAATTGGGAGAGTCAGGGAGACCCACTAAGGGGGTATGAGGCACTCCGTCTTAACCCCCACAGTTTGACACTCAACTCCCGTAAATCTCCTAAGACCTCACCTTATGCCTTCAGCAAACCCTCCTCTCTGACCTCATCTTGTTCCTTTTACATCACTGCCTCCTCACTTTAGGTTACTCTGTTTCCTCCATGCTTCTGCCTGGTGGACGCCGTCTCTTTCTCTCGGGGGCACCGAGGTTTAGACATCGAGGAAAAGTTATCGCTTTCCAGCTAAAGAAAGATGGGGTTGTGAGGGTCGCCCAGAGCCTCCAGGGGGATCAGGTATGACAGCAAGGGAGGGTGGGACACTTAGACACCCCCCAGTTCCTTCCCAGGGAGGGTGGGCCCTTGGACATCCCCCAGCTCCCCCCCGCCCAGGGAGGGTGGGACCCTTGGACACCCCCCAGTCCCACCCCTGGACTTCCAGGAGGCAAGAAAGGAAAGGGCAAGGCTGGAAAGCCCTTGCTGAATTCTGAGTAGGCAGTCTGTCAGGGTGTAAGGACAGATTGGCAGACTGGTAAGTGCTTCCTGTTGAGTCCGTCCGTCCGTCCGTCCGTCCGTCTGTCCGTCCGTCCGTCCGTCCGTCCGTCCGTTCACAGTCACCTTCCCCTTTCTCTTGGATCCTCACCATCTGTCCTTCCCAGATTGGCTCGTACTTTGGCAGCGAGCTCTGCCCGTTGGATACAGATAGGGACGGAATAACTAATATCTTACTTGTGGCGGCTCCCATGTTCCTGGGTCCCCAGAACAAGGAGACTGGACGTGTTTATGTATATGTGGTGAGCCAGGTAAGAATCAGTGAGACTCCATAAGATGTATGTGGGTGGTGGTGAAAATGGAAGAGGGACACACACATATTTGAGAGCGTGCTGAGGGGCAAAGGTCACCAGATAAGCAATGCCTTTCATCTCTTCTTCATTACAAGCAAAATTTGCTGATGCTCCAAGGAACCCTTCAGCCAGACCGCTCCCAGGATTCTCGGTTTGGCTTTGCCATGGCTGCTCTTCCTGATCTGAACCATGATGGTTTCACTGATGTAGCAGTGGGGGCACCCCTGGAGGATGGACACCAGGGAGCACTGTACCTGTATCATGGAACCGAGACTGGAATCAGGCCACATCCTACCCAGGTCAGCAGTGCTGGGCTAAGAAACAGAGTGGTGTGGCACAGGCCTTTCACTCCCAGAAGATGGATCTCTGTGAGTTCAAGGCCAACCTGGTCTACATAGTGAGCTCCAGGCTAGCCCAGACTACAGACACAGTGAGATGCTGTCTCAAAAACAACATATAAAGGAACAACTGAAAATGGGACACTGTGGTGGGAGGAGGGGGAGGGGAGGGGAGCAGGGGAAGGAAGGGTATTGTGTTCTTGGACTGTTTATCATCCACTGGGCTTAAGACTCACACCAACAAGTACCTGGATTCACTGATTGAAACGTGAGATGGTGGATGAGGGATTCCGGAGACACGCAAAACTTTCTTACTCTCTTGTCGGATGGGAATGTTGGAAAGAACCTGACTGGAGGAAAGGAAAGCTGCTGTAAGTCCCTCCTCAGTCTCCTTTCTCTTCTCCTCAGAGGATTGCTGCTGTCTCCATGCCTCAGGCCCTCCGATACTTTGGCCGAAGTGTAGATGGCCGGTTAGATCTGGATGGAGATGGTCTTGTGGATGTGGCTGTGGGTGCCCATGGGGCAGCCATTCTGTTCAGGTGAGGAGTCCAGTTTAGGAAATCCAGCATGGCACAGCTTATAAGAACGAAGGTCACAGATTTAGGTTTCTCAGGTCAGCTAATCTGATACCTAAATCCTAGTTCATAGAGTGAAAGTAATGGCCACCACCTTACTGGCTCATTGTAAATATCAAACGAGATAGTCCACACAAAGTCTTTGACAGTGCTTACTTATTTTTATTTTATGTGTATAGGTGTTTTGCCTGTATGTATATCTACGCGCGCTCTCTCTCTCTCTGTCTCTCTCTGTGTCTCTTTCTCTCTGTCTCTCTCTCTGTCTCTCTCTGTCTCTCTGTCTCTCTCTCTGTCTCTCTCTCTGTCTCTCTGTCTCTCTCTCTCTCTCTCTCTCTCTCTGTGTGTGTGTGTGTGTGTGTGTGTGTGTGTGTGTGTGTGTGTGTGTG
>JANHMN010000001.1:57444474-57475766 GCA_030674055.1 Rhabdomys pumilio | reverse complement strand
CTCCCTCTCCCTCTCCCTCTCCCTCTCCCTCTCCCTCTCTCTCCCTCTCTCTCATCTCCCAGGGCAGGGTGGGCAATCCTCTCTCTGGTCCCCACCAGAGACTCCCACTTGGATCAGAGGTCCTGCCTCCTCTTCTCCTGCCCAGCTATTGGCTGATAAGCACTTTATTAACCAATCAGAAGTGATGGAAAACAATTTTTACACAACATTGAGGCAGGAAACACTTGACAATGCCAACATCCCAACTGCAACCAGATCTCTGGGCACAGTAGTCAGCTTTGAATACACAGTGCACAAAACCATCCCCGACAGTTTCCTTTCCTCTTTCCCTCATCCATTTCCAACAGCATCTCCTGGTCTTCAGTGCCCTGGTAACTGTGTCCACGGAGCTTCAGCTTTGCTCATGGGGTTCCACACTACCAGATGATGACTCAGTTTACATGTTTTCCTACCTGCTTGTTCCACAGGCAAAGTTCAAGTCTGTGACAGTGGTCAGTACCTTCAAGTTAGGAACTGAGGAGGGCAGTGTCCTACTACTGAACGAAGCCTCCCGCTGGAGTGAGGTATGGCTGGAGTTGTGGAAATAGTGGCAATGGGCTGGGTAAGAGATGGCCTCTCTCCCTCCCCACCTCTTTTTTTTTCAACTTAGTTTTAGAAATCTATGTGTATCAGTGTATTGCTTGCAAGTAAATGTATCATATGAGGTCAGAACCTCTTAGTTCTGGATCTCCAGAACTAAGATGGTTTTGAGCCACCACATGGGTGCCGGGAACCAAACCTGGAACCTTTTTGCAAGAGCAACAAGTGTTTTTAACCATGGGGTCATCTCTCTCATCCCACAATGAGATTTTTCAGAGCAAAACTATATCCATTGGGCAGCGATCCCTCGGTCAGAAGTGGCGGGTTTGCTTCTTGCTTCATCATTTTTAAATAGAAAGAGGTTTTGGTTTCTTCACTCTGTTTAGGGCTGGCTTTGTTATAATGTTGAGTGGGGCTATCTGAGTTAACGGGCAGATATAAAACACAAGTCAGGTGTGGTGATGCATGCCTGTAATTCTACTACTGGGGTGCTAAGAGGGGAGGCTTGCCGTGGGTTGAAGGCTGGCCTGGGACATGAACTGAAACTCTGCCTCAAAAGCAAGCAAACAAACAAACCCACAAAAAGCCACTTTAAAAGCAAAGCAAAGCAAGAAAAGACAAAACAAACTCTCCTTGATACAGAGCCACTTGGAGGTGATTCAGACCCTCCCTACCCTCATCTCCCTGTGGATCCTCGTCGGCAGTGTCCTGGGAGGGCTGCTCCTGCTTGCTCTCCTTGTCTTCTGCCTGTGGAAGGTAAGTCCAGCTTTTGTGGGTGGTAGAGCATCTTATTCTGTCAGGAAGGACAGGCTGTGTGCTAGTCAGTTAGATAGGATGGGGGCGGGTGCCGTGTTCAGCTCTCCTTGACTCTTTCCACAAATGATGGTTGAATTAACCTAAGCCAAATAAAATAAATTTGAATCTCATTGTTGGAAAGAGAACAAAAGCGAAGAGCTTAGATAAGCTGGGGGGCTATTGGCAAGGCCCCCAGTCCGGGCATCTGGCAGTGACTGGTATCTTTTCCTCTATAGCTTGGCTTCTTTACCCGTAAGAAAATCCCCAAAGAACAAAGTGAAGAGAAGTTGGAGCAGTAACTGCAGAAGGCTCAGAAGCCCACGTTGGCAGCCTTTACAAGAGACTCCGTATCCAGACGATGCTTAGAGGCTCAAAGGGGAAACGATGCTGCGGAAACATGTCTCCAGACCTGCAGCCTGACTTGACTTTTGAGCCATGGGGATGCTTCTGGCAAGAGATGAAGCTTTGCCTTAGCTGAGAAGGGCTGGCACCAAAACACATGACATCCCCACCCTGTGCGTCCCTCCTCCTGCCCGGTTCCACAGCCAGCACTGGGTCTATGTTTTGGGCCCGATCTTTCCTATTACCTCAAAAGATTTTGTTCTTGACTCCTTTCAGATCCCCTTTGTCCCCCCTCACAGTTCTGAAAAGAAGGTTATCGTCCACCCCCACAGGTTCTCACCTTCCTGCCTGTTCCCCAAGCCACAGGAGAAAGCTGACGTTGGCTTAAAAGAAGTAAAGGTCAGCATCTGCTGCTTTCCTGTGGAGTCCTGTGATTCATAGAGCCGGATGGGGAGAGTCAACAGGAAAAAAGGAGGGAGGAGAAAAAGCCACAAGAGACATTCTGTACAATTCCAGGGCACAGAGAAGCCTTCAGACAGGCAACTGCCAGCCAGGCTGAAACCTGAGACTTCACAGCACTCCCGCCCTCAGGTGCTGGGAAAACCCAGCTGCCCCTGGGTTCTCTAGGCTGAGGCATCCCAACCCTCATCCTTCTCTGGGAGCAAGGCCAGGACTTGATGCTGAATTTTCTGGAGCCAGGGGCCCCCAGGTGGTTCAGGCTGGGATAGCAGGGAAGCCTGTTGACAGTTTTCTCCTCGTACTCTTTGAGGCTTTCTTAACAGAAAGCTTCTCCGTGGTGGGAAGCCCTTTGGCCCCACCAGGTGTGGGTAACAACAGCCTCAGGAGATCCAAACAAGAGGGAATCTGCATCTGGAAGCCCACGTGGCTGGCATCAGGTCTCTGGAGAGTAAGCCCTTACTTGCCCAGCATTGGCTCTTTAACAGTGACATCCCGAGAAGATAATTCTGAGACTCCTGTCATGTGTTGTAGGTTTGCCTGCTGCTGTGAGGTTTTCAGTCCTTACTTGATTTCCTTTGCTGGAAATTGCACATCAACTCTAAACTCTCTCCTTCTTGTCCTTTGTTTTGGTTCATGGGCAACTGGAATTCTCATAGTAATGGGGAAACTTGTTATTGGTTTTTTTTTTTTATATTGTAATTAAGACTGAACATCGGAGTTGGAGAGATGGCTCAGCAGTTAAGAGCACTGACTGCTCTTCCAGAGGTCCTGAGTTCAATTCCCAACAACCACATGGTGGCTCACAACCATCTGTAATGAGCTCAGATGCCCTCTTCTGGTGTGTCTGAAGAGGGCAACAGTGTACTCATATACATAAAAGCAATAAATAAGTCTTTTTTTTTTTTTAAAGACTGAACAGCAAAGACAGTTACTGGTCTGCATAGTTCGGCTCTGACAGATGTTCTCTTAGACTGTGACGAGAGGAAATCTGATTGGGCAGTTGACCAGCTGCCAGAGAACTGGTCTTCTCAGGCTGTTCTCTGAATCTGCTTGCAATGTTTATTTTGGTGTCTCTGGTCTTCTGCAGAGGCTTTCTCCTGGGGATTGTCATGGTGAACAGATGGTCAGCACAAATAAAATCCAGTTATCAAATGACTTCTGGCTCTGTTTGAGTTTACTAGGATACAGAATGCTCATGAATAATAGTGTTTGTAGAGGAATTTTAACACAGCAACATGGCTGCCCTGACAAAGGATCACATCCAAAGATCTTCTAGGTCTGTGTGATCTAGCTGGAATACTGACATGCCTTTACTCCCAGGAGACAGAGGCAAGCAGATCTCCGAGTTCAAGGCCAGCCTGGTACAAAGTTCCAGGTAAAGAAAAGTTAAGGTCCAGGCATGGTGGTGCACATCTTTAATCCCAACACTTGGAGACAGAGGATGCAGATCTCTGAGTTCTGTTCAATCAGCTCAGTGAGTGCAGTTCAGTTGAGTTGGGAGTCCAGTGAGTTGAGGAGCAGTTCAGTTTGTGGACTTCAGAGGTGGGTTTTTAGGAACATTTTTACAGAGACAGGTTGCAGAGAGAACATACTAGACACAGGTGAAGACAGAGCAGCCCAAAGAATGAGAACGAGCCAGATTAGAACAGATTGTCAGAGTTAGTTTGAGGCCAAGCGGAGCAATTCATTGAGAAGCTGAAAGAAGTTGGATTAAATCAGTCAGCTTGGGGAGAAGTTTGAGCCAGAACAGCTAAGTTGAACCAGCCAGCCAGAGTTCAGAAAGTGCTAGAAAGGGTGAGCTTATTCAGAAGTAAGCCTTAAAGGCAACAATTACATCAGGTGAATGAAAGTTACTTTTACAATTATTGGGAATGTTTTCTGTGACTTGTCCTTCCTAGAGATTTGCTCCAATCGTCCCACAATTCTTACCTGTTTCTGGGACCATTTAAAGTATCCGGGGAAACACATAGGCCTGGATTGAAATCTGTGCCTTTCATTTGCTGCCATATCATCCTGAACAAGTCATAGTTTCTTGGAGGTTCAAATAACACTAAAAAATTCTGGCTTGGTGGTGGTGGCCCACACCTTTGATCCCTGTTGAGGACCGTTCTGCCCCATGCGTGGCGCCAAACTGTTGAGGACTGCTTCCAATTCTTGAGGGTTAGATGGAGAAGGTGGAGGCTCTGGAGTCAAGTTTCAAGTCTCCTTTATTGTCTCCCTTGATTCACATTCTCCCTGACTCAAATTCCCCTTGACTCATATTCTCTCGACTCATATATCTCTTAACTCTACTGACTGTATATATTCTTACAAGGAAATCCTGGGTATTTATAAGCACACGCAGGAGAACACAGGTGAAAACATTTTACCACGTGTACTGTGCAGCTGGGGTCACTAAACAGCAAAACAAGCTATGTGGGATAAACAAGATATTTGTTAGAGTGTGCTCAGCTGTTGTAGGCTGCTGAAAAACCAAGTCTCTATCAGGGTAAATGGTTCCAGATGGCTGCAAAGATGATAACTGCTTTCTAGCCGCTTTCTGCTTAAAGTCGGCTCCCTACAGATCCCAGCACTTGGGAGGCAGAGGCAGGTGGATCTCTGAGTTTGAGGCTAACCTGGTCTACAGAGAGAATTCTAGAACAGCCAAGGCTACACAGAGAAACCTTGTCTTGGAAACAACAGAGATGATAGATAGATAGATAGATAGATAGATAGATAGATAGATAGATAGATAGATGAGAAAGAATAAGAGAGAGGGGACAGGAGGATTAGGGCATATAGCCATGCAGTTTCAAATGTATGTATGTGACCTGTGACAGATTTAACCTCTATGCCAACCTTCTCTGTTTAAACTAGAGGTTCAGAGAACTAAATGAGACCAGCCAGATAAAGTGACCATGTAGCAAATGCTTAATAAATAGTAACCATAATTACAAAATGTTTTGTTATAGAATAATCTATCATTCCGTGTGTTGAGAGGACTGTGCAGAACTGATTTGTTTCCTTTAAGCTACTTGCTCCTCCTACTAAATCTTTACCCTTGTGCTTCGTGTCCTATGAAGCAGACTCTTTGAACTTCTGTGGCGATGATTGACTGATGATTAACCTACGGTTCTAATGGTACAAGTCAAATTACTTCATCTCTTTAAACACCTGCAGGTTTTCTGGTTCTCATTTATTATTTGTCTGTTGCCTTGGTGGTTGTTTTTGATATACTGTCTTCTTCTGTAACCCAAGTTGCCCTGAACTTGTTGTATAGCCAAGGCTAGCCTTGAATTCCTGATCCTTCTGCTTGCACCTTCCAAATGCTTGGATTACAGGTGTGTACCACCACACCTGGCTTTTTCTAGACAACACATGGACAACCAGGGTTCTTACATCCCCCAGTGAACATGTACTGAGAAGAGTGTGTGCCACATATGTGTCTGTGCCGACAAAGGCCAGAAGAGGGCGATAGAGAGCTGGAGTTACCGGTGGATGTAAGCAGCCCAACATAGGTGCTGGGAAACGAATTTGGATGCTCTGGAAGAGCAGGAAGTACTCTTGACTGAGCATCTCCCCAGCTCCTTCGTCTTTATCCATATGATTAAAAGAACACTTTGGGGCTGGCAGATCACAGGTAACGGTGCTCGCCACAATGCCCAACAGACTGAGTTTGATCCCAGGGTACGTATGGTGGAAGCAGTGAACCCCTGCATGTTGTCCTCTGATCTTCACAACGGTGCCGTGGCAACAGCCCCCACAAACACACAGAGATAAAGAAATGTAATAATCTTTTTAAAAGAAAACTTTTTCCCATTTCTGTCATTTCTTAACCTTTGTCTAAGCTCAAGTGTATTATTTAAGTCCTCCAACAGGGACATATCTGCCTCCTGTCTGTCCTCGGCTCAGGAGCAGGATTTTCTGATGTTTTCAGCCTATTCCTCAGAAAGCGCATTAGTCTTTTGAGGCAAAATCAATGTAGAAGCAACTATAGAAACAATGGTCTCTTCTCCACACTAGACCCTTTCTTGTTGCTTTTTGCTCATTCATTCACTCATTCATTCATTCATGCACTCATTCATGCATTCATTCATTCATTCATTCATTCGTGCATTCATTCATTCACTCATTCATGCATTCATTCATTCACTCATTCATGCATTCATGCATTCATTCACTCATTCATGCATTCATGCATTTACTCATTCATGCATTCATTCATTCACTCATTTACTTAACAGACATTAAAGACCTACTATGTGCCAAGCTAGGGAACTAATAAAAAACACAACTGCTACCGTCAGAGAGCCCCCGCCTGCCGGGCGGTGGTGGCGCACGCCTTTAATCCCAGCACTTGGGAGACAGAGGCAGGAGGATTTCTGAGTTCTGAGTTCGAGGCCAGCCTGGTCTATCGAGTGAGTTCCAGGACAGCCAGGACCACACAGAGAAACCCTGTCTCGAACTCCCCCCCCCCCACCCAAAAAAAAAAAAGAGAGAGAGAGCCCCACCTAATAGGAAAAACAAAGATGTAAACACACAACAGGAAGGTAGTGGCTGTCCAAGTGATGGTAAGAATGGCCAGCAAGGCACACACTAAGATGCACACTGTTGGGTAGGTTGCCAGAGTTTTGTTTTGTTTTGTTTTGTTTTGTTTTGTTTTGTTTTCCGAGACAGGGTTTCTCTGTGTAGTCCTGAGCTGTCCTGAACTCACTCTGTAGACCAGGCTGGCCTCGAACTCAGAAATCCGACTGCCTCTGCCTCCCAAGTGCTGGGATTAAAGGCGTGTGCCACCACCGCCCAGCGTAAGTGTTTTTCATTATTGTAAATTTTCTCTTAAAACTCTGGCTGGGCGGTGGTGGCGCACGCTTTAATCCCAGCACTTGGGAGGCAGAGGCAGGTGGATTTCTGAGTTTGAGGCCAGCCTGCTCTACCGAGTGAGTTCAGGACACAGCCAGGGCTACACAGAGAAACCCTGTCTTGAAAAACAAACAAAAAGAAAAAAGAAAGAAAGAAAAACACTTTACACACTTTACATAGGGCCTCACCTAGATCACAGGAGCTGCAAAGGTCGTTACATATGACAACAGTTTAAACTTGGATGTTTGCAAGAAAATACTGAGAGTGAAGGCAGACTTCTGGTTTTTGTTTTGAGACAGGATCTCTCTGTTATGTACCTCTGGCTGTCCTGGAGCTTGTTAAATAGACCCAGCAGATTGGTCTCAACTCACAGAAATCTACCTGCCTCTGATTCCAGAGTGCTGAGATTAAAGTTGGGCGTGTCACTACTTCTTCTTTGGGCTTGTTTAAGAAGAGCCTTGAAAACCGTGTTAAGAACTTTGGGCCTGTAGCATCTTGGGGGTGTCGTGGGGGTGTCGTGGGGGTGGGGGAGCTGTCTGCTGCTAAGCCTCAATACCTTAGTTGAAGCACTGGATTCACATGATGACTGGACAAAGCCAAAGCTTGCAGGTTGCCCACTCGTAGCACATACTCATGCCTCAGTAAATGGATTAATGTAAAACAATTCTAAAACAACTTTGGGCTTTATTCCGTAGGGCTTCATGAGTATTTGGGTGGATTTACTTGGTTTACAGGGAGGAGAAAGGAGAGATGGGAAGGCCAGACCAGTTGGCTGCAACTAACACCGGTTAAACAAGAATTACTAAGAACTGAATCTAAAGAATGGTAATAAGGAAGGTAGGGTTGTTTGTTTGCTTGCTTGCTTGCTTTTGGAGAGGAGAAGGATACAGTAACAAGCCCTCCCCTTGTTCCTCTCTAAGAGCTGCGTTAAGTGATCGCTCGATCCATTCTTGAGTTTTGTCCAAGCTCTGGTTGCCGTGGGCTACACATCACACACATTGGTGCTGAAGTCTGCTTAGCGCTACAAGCGCACGACACGTCCGAATTGTTCTCTTTAGAAGATCTGGGGCTTGGGTTTTCGTCGGAGAGGAGGAGATGAAGCACACATGGTCATGACTATGACTAAGAGTCATTAACCGGTAAAAGAGATTGGTGACGTCGAAGCTTGTGGAGGTCCGCGCGAGGGCGGAATTTGCGGTGGAGCTCCACGCAGAGAGGCTGAGGACTTAGGGCCTGGAAGTCGCCTCTGTGGAGGCTGCGAGCATCCCTCTCGGATTCGGTAGGTAAGTACAGGGCGGGCTCGGGAGGAAGGGCGGAACTTGAGAGCCAGCCAGGGTGGCCGCAGAAGACTGCGGACTTTTTGCCTCTGCAGGGACGGGGTTAGGCAGGGCCGGAGGCGGGGTTTTAAGCTCAACCTTCAGGTGCGCGTCTCTGATTGAGCGGGGTGGGATCTGGGGCGGGGATTGGGGCGGGACCCAGTCTGCCTTTTGACAGCTGTCTTTCCGCACAGCTGTAGCCGAGTGGGTTTAGGAACTTGTGGCCCGGCTCTCTGCGCGTCCCCGTCCCCCCGTGGCCCTAGCCCCGGCCATGAAGCGCATCTTCTCCTGCTCCAGTTCACAAGTGGCGGTAGGTGCCAAATGTGTGGGAGAAGGGCTGGGGCTGGGATTCAAGCCCTGTGTTGACAGAAGTCCTGAGTTTCATCTCCATGGACGAGCGCATGAACCCTGCATCAGTCTTTCCTGCGCTGCTGTTCTGATAATGCGGCCGCCAGCCCTGCTAACTGAATTTATGCGGGTTATTCAAAATCTGTCCCTTAATCTTTTCCTTCCCAGAGTCCTTCCCCTTGACTCCTTCTCTCGCAATATATTTGGCCTCCAACTTCTGGTATGCTTTCTAAAGATCTGTCTTCCAATGGCCCTGGTTTCTGCTTCAACTCTAGTTCCCAGTACCAACCCACCTCCAGACATCTGCCCCACCCCACCCCAGCCTTTGAATCCGTTCTTACTTTCACCTCTAATTCCTGCCCTCTAGCTTCATTTCCATCTTTGCCTTCTCCTCACAACTTTCTCTCCCACATAGCTCCATTTTTACTGTCTGCTTTCTGCCCCTAACAGAATTTTCTGCCCCCCAAATACTCTCAGCCCAGTGCCTTCTCCCAGCCCTTCTTCAGAGCCTCCTTCACCGAACTTGCCTCTCTCTTCCACTCCATGACACTTCCTCTCCCATTCTCTCAAGCACCAATCCAGATCTCTTTCTAAGCAGCTATCCAACATGGAACCTCTGTTTTCTCTTTAATTTCTGGTCACCTTTTCCTCATTATTACTTCCTCTACCTTTTGCCTGGACCTCCTGCCTGCTCTATGGCTTAATCTTGCAATCTAGCTAGCCGGACAAATGCTGTCAGAGGACAGGCAAGTCTCCTGGCTGATCCTCTGAGCCTGGGTGAGTTACTTGCAGAATCTACCCTGGCCAGTTCTCTGCACTGTCTGGTCTTCAGACTGGTCTTGGGACCAATGAAGTTCTGCCTGGTTCTCTCTCTAATTGTTCCTTTGTACCACCTAGGGTTTGTGTTCATTTTCTTTGGTTGAGTTAGGGAAGTGAGATGGTGAGGGAGAAGACAGAGTGGATCAGGGTGAGAGAATTCCTGGGAAGGGTTACTCTATTCCCGGTTCTCTCTCCTCTAGATCAAAACAAAGATTTCAGAAGGTGGTGGTTCAGGGAGGGCACAGCTTTCCTCCTCTAAAGAGCTCTTCCAGAGTGCCCTTCTGTGGAGGGATGGTATCTTCTATGGAGGTTGAGGGTACAGGAGTCCCTTGGTACTAATGTTGCTTAGTTGACTGTCATTCATTCATAAGCAGATGTGAGAAATGTTTGGTTAGCTCACTGCGCACGGGCAGAAAGCTATGAAGCAAGAGTAAGAACTGCCGAGGCCTGCCTCTGTCCCATTTACATTTGCTTCTACATGGAGTTCCTACGCACTGACCAAACAGTCAAAAGGCATTTACTCTTACAGGTAACAGAAACTGAGGCTGCCTGGGTTTGTACCACTGCCTTAACTCTCAGTGATTTTCTAATCCATGACTACTTTCCCTAGATATGGAAAGTTCCCAGAATTGTGCCTCCCTTTTAGGTTTACAGTCTGCTCTCTCCTTAGAAGGGACTATGTCATTCTTTGTTGTGTTTGGGTTTTTTGGTTGGTTGGTTTTTGTGTTTGTTTGTTTGTTTGTTTGTTTCCAGACAGGGTTTCTCTGTGTAGCCCTCACTGTCCTGAAACTCCTTCTGTAGACCAGGCTAACCTCTCACCCAGATCTGCCTGCCTCTGCTTCCCAAGTGCTGGGATCACAGTTGTGAGCCACTACACATAGCTTAGTTCATTCTTTTTTGATTCTTCCATCCAGGTACTAAGCAGGCCCAACCCTGCTTAGATTCTGAAATCAAACAAGTTCAGGGTGATGTGGCCTAGGCCTTTCCTGGTTCTCTAGTCCCTGGGCAGTGCCTCCTTTCCTAGATGCTGGAGTGAGCAGCGGGCTAGATCTTGGGATCTAGAACCTTCCCTCTGTCCTTCATGGCCTGAGTTCTCTACATGTTTGACCCTGAGGAATGTCCGCTCATCTGAACTCCTAGTATGGCAAGATCATAGTTTATCAAGCGTGAAGGGCATAAAAGGCCCACTTGGAACTACATGCTCAGACTGAGAACGTCTTCTCTCAAATCAAACTTTCCAAAGACTTTAAAATAGGTTGGCTTCAGCTCTGAGTAGTTCCTTAAGAAACCCCATTATAGCCGGGGGGGTGGGGGGGGGGGGGGGGGGGGTGTTGGGGTGGTGGTGGTGGTGGTGGCGCACACCTTTAATCCCAGCACTTGGGAGGCAGAGGCAGGCAGATTTCTGAGTTGGAGGCCAGCCTGGTCTACAGAGTGAGTTCCAGGACAGCCAGGACTACACAGATTATAAAAACCCCCAAGATAATGCCCTCTGCCTACCACACAGAGCTTATTGCAGATAGTACGACAGCTTTCCTGGAAACCCCAGAAGCCCAGCTTCCCAGTCATGCCAGCTGATCATTTCTCACTATTCTAAGTCAAGTCTTTGTTGGAGAACCCTTCATCTGAGGCAAGAATGCAGTGATCACTTAACACTTAGTCTGCACTGGGCTGGGGATGTAGGCCAGTTGGGAGAGTGCTTGCCTAGCATGCACAAAGCCCTGGGTTCAATCCTCAGCTCTGTAGAAAGTGGACACGCTAGGTAGCACATGCATGTAATTCCAGTACTCAGGCAAAAGGATCTGAGCTTCAAGGTTATCTTCGGTTACAGATGGAATCTGGGGCCAGCCTGATACATGAGACCTGCCTCAACAGCAACAGCAAAAAAGTAATAAATCAGTGAAATCTAATGTATAGCACTTACTGTCTAAGAAGATGACAAAAACTCAGGCCCTCTAATCTCGGGTTATTTGCCTCAAAGTCGATGATGCCTTCAAGGGTGACAGAGAGCTATGCTTACTCTGCCTGGGCAGGACATAGACCAAGAGATGGGCAGGTAAATGGCTTCCAACCTTGGGCTCCAGCTCAGCATAGAGGAATTTCTATTGCATTTAAAGTGTTAATCTCCAGGTCGTCATCCCTCCAAGGCAGGCATTCCAGTTCCATCCAGCTGTCCTTCACTTACTCCTCCATTGCCTGCTGGTATCTTTGTCTTCCCATCTTGACAGCAAGCCTGAGAGTTCACAGTCAGAGATAGGAGGGGGCAAAATTACTTCCAACAGGTTCCTTAATCTCATCTGTTGAAATGACACAGCTTGTCCTTGTTAGGGACTCTGGTGATTAATTCGGTAATTGCTCCCTTGAGGCTGTGATGGTAATCCACCATCTCCTTTCCAGGGTGCTAAGGCAGGCAATGGGCTGAGTCCTGGACTCTGGAAGAAGCCCTCCTGTCCTCTACTTTCCAGTGGTTTTATCATGAAGAATTTCTACCTTTTCTAACGTCTCCTTTATATAATGAGGCTATAGAAAGTAAGCCTGGTGGAGTCAGAAGGACCTAGTTGGAAAGAAATATATCCACAGTGCTAAAACACACTTTACCATCCATCCAGCGTGGCTGGTTCATTGGCTGGTATAACCAAGACCGTTCCAACTCACCAAGCTGGAGAAGTCTAAGCCCAGGAACATCCAAAGTGTGCCCAGCAAAGCCAAGAAGGATGAGGATAGGAACTTCCATTTATTGTGTGTCTACTATGTGACAGACACAAAACTATATGTTTTGTCTGCTCTTACATCACTAGTGAATTGAGGTTCAAGGATGTCTGGATATGCCTGACAGGGAGACAAAGCATTATTACTATGAAGACTTTAGATCAGGGCATGGTGACACACACTTAAGACCCCAGCACTCTGGAGGACGGAGAACGCCAGGCTAGTGAAGGATGCACACAGAGGACAAGAACACCACAGGGAGAGGGAAGACCGGTTACGTTTGTGCAGGAGAACCTGAGGTTAGGGTCAGCTGGCGGCTGCAGTGTGTGGTGGAAGCCTTGTCCAGCTGTTTTCCATCAGATGACCTGGTTCCCAAGGGGCACTGAAAAAAGCCTGCTCTTGCGTGTCCGAACCTGCCGGCTTGTGGAGGAGTCGGTTCACTTGCTTTGTCATTGAGAGTAAACCTGTTTGGAGACTCTTCCACACACAGGGAGTAACAACAAGAGTGAGTAGCTCTGCCCTGGAGGCATTCTCAAACTTTATCTGGAAATAAGTAATCCTTTTCCCATGGCTCTGCAAGAGTGTGGTCTGACACAAGAACTGGGCCTGGGTGCAGGAAGCCCAAGCTCCTTCTAAAGCCAATGCTCTTATATTACTTTTTTATGTGATCCAGGACAGATGTTTAACATATGTGTGCTTCCAGTTTTTTTTTTTTTTTTTTTTTTTTTTATGAAAGACACAAGATAATCTCTATCATTCCTGACTATTTTGGGAGGCTATTAAAGGCTAATTGGAAGGACCAGGAGAAGTTACAAGTATTTTACAGGAGCGTTACCTCAGAATCCATCTATCCTAGACAATTTTACGGCTTGGACCTTTAAATCTTTCCTGTGTCGGTGATTAACAATTTGTCCTGGCTATATAAACAGTACTTGAGAATGAATTATTGGGCTTCCACGAACTTTTTTTTTTTCACCCTTTCCTATAACCTCTTTCTTGTAGAGATTATACCTCATAAAACACATTAGGCCACCCCCGACTTCTCACTACTTCCTGTTTTGTTGTAAGGATGCCATCCATTTATGTGGTCTATCTACCTCAGCTTGTTTAGTACATTGTGGTGAGGTGGTTATTACTGCCTACATTTTATGTACAAGGAAACAGGTTAAAGTGTCTAATGGCTTGCTCTAGGTCACATAGCCAAGAATGTAGCTGAACCAGGTCTCAGACCTAGTCCAGATGAAGACCCATCTTGAAGACTTTCTGTCCTAACCAGTGATCTTTGCATTCTCCTCTTTCTTCCTGTATGTTTCCATCTCTGGATCAAACCAGGCTTTTCTGTGCTTGCAGCTCTCGGTGGCTTTACAGCTCTCTCTTTTATACCCTGTAATACTTCAATTATTTTAATTACTCCTCCACCCTCAAAACCTGAGCTGGAAGGTTGGAACAATGTATGCTGAGGCGTGGCTGCTGTCTGGGACAGCTGCTCCCTGCCAGGGAAGTTGGGAGGGTTGAGGGAGGGGAGGGAGGAATCCCTCTCTGCCTCTTCTTTTGGCTGCCTCCCCAAGCACAGCTAGAAACTGGCCTGCCTATGCTGGTTGTTTCCAGGGAAGAGGCTGAGAGCCCAGTGGAAGACATGACCAGATATGATATAGGAAAGCAGAAACTTTGTGATTACCACCCACCGAACCCCGAATTTTGGATCCAGAGTCAATAAATAGAGATGGTGTGATTAGGTACGGCTGTGGCTAAAACCTTGATTTACTTCACAAAGGACTGAAGACAAAAAGCAGAGCAGCATAGTGGGGGTGGGGCAGGGCAGGGGACATTGAGAGATGCCAAGGACCAATCAGGAGTGGTCAGGTTGGTTTGCTCAGGGAAGACCCAGGGGGTACTAAGGGAGGGGTCATTGCTAGGATGGTCCTCAGGCTGGACACCTAGCATTTGTCATGATGGTGTATTGTTTGGCCTGCGTGGATTTTGTTTGTTTTATGGTATTAAGATTGGAACTTAGTCTCTGGTGGGAGTTTTAAATGAAATTTATTTTATTTGTTTGTTTGTTTGTTTGAGTTTTCGAGACAGGGTTTCTCTGTATAGCCCTGGCTGTCCTGGCATTCACTCTGTAGACCAGGCTGGCCTTGAACTCAGAAATCCGCCTGCCTCTGCCTCCCAAGTGCTGGGATTAAAGGCATGCGCCACCACCGCCCGGCATGAAATTTATTTTAAAAGGTAAATTTAGGGCCTAGAGCGATGGCCCAGCAATTAAGTGCATTGGCTACTCTTCCAGAGGACCCTGTTTCAATTCCCAGCACAACACATGACAGCTTCAGTTCCAGGGGATTTGACACCCTCACACAGACATACATGGAAGCAAAACACCAACACATATGAAATAAAAATAAATAGTTTTAAAAGAGTTTTGACAGGTATGGTGGTCCACATCGTTAATCTTAGCATTCAGGACACAGAGGCAGGTGGATGGATCTCTGTGAGTTTAAGGCCAGCCAGGCTTACATAGTGAGTTCCAAGCTAGCCAAGGCTACATAAACCCTGCCTCAAAAAACAAAACAAAACTCAAAACAAAAACAAACAAATGTAAACAAACAAAGTCTTAAAATGTTAGACATCCACCATTATTAATAATTTTGAAGATATGCATAGCAGAGAATTACTGAACTGTCAGCATTTAAGATGCTGAACCAAGAGGCACTTGAGTCTGAGGCCAGTCATAGAGGCTACATAGAAACTACAAGACTAGCCTGGGCTAACTTGACTTTGTTTTGTCAAAACAAAACACTTTTAAAATAATAGAATTAGCCAGGTGGTGGTGGTGGTACATGCCTTTAATCCCAGTACTTGGGAGGCAGAGTCAGGAGGATTTCTCTGAGTCTGAGGCCAGCCTGGTCTACAGAGTACATTGCAGGATAGCCAGGGCTACACAGAGAAACCCTGTCTTGAATAAAAAACAAACAAAACAAAACAACAACAAAACCCTAAAATGACAAAAGTAATAAAATTTTTTCCTGAGAGAGTCTTAGTTAATTAACCTCAAACTTGAGATTTTCTTCTTAGTCTCCCAAGTGTTGAGATTACTAGCATGTATCACGATGCCTGCCAATACATACATACATACATACATACATACATACATACATACATACGTGTGTATATCTGTATATGTAGATATATACACACATATACACACCACATACACACATGAAGAGATTCATGTGTCTCAAACTGGCTACAAGCTGGCTATGTAGCTGAGGCTGGGCCTGATCCTCCTGCCTCCACCTCCTGAAGTACTAGTATTGCATAGAAAGTTTGAGCTACCACAAAATTTTAATTTAGAGATCCCCTCAGCACCTGTAGGTTCATGGTTGACAGCTGCTATGGATAATTCTTGGTGACACATGGAGTGGTTAGTGCTGGCCCACTTAAGAAAGTTCTGCTGCTCTGGGCCAAGTGATCATGAGCAGCAAGGACCTCTAGAATGCTCTTTTACTTTTTCTAATATCACTTTCATTTCCCCATTCCATTGCTAGCCCCAGTGTTCATATAATCTGTAACTCCCAACTAGGTGGAGAAATGGAACCGTCGTGATCAGAAGCTGCTGGAGGCGGTGCAGCGGGGGGACGTGGGACGCGTGGCTGCCTTGGCCTCTAGGAAGTCAGCCCGACCCACCAAACTAAACTCAAACGGCCAGTCCCCGTAAGTAAGTCTTATTGACCCCATCCCAGTACGTGGTTCTTTGTGAAAACTTCAAACTTCAGAATAACCAGGCAAGGCTTATAGCTTCAGAATTCTTTTACTGTTTGAATTGGCAAGCATATGCATTAAAGCTTTGCCATGTATCAAGCACAGAACAACTGGGGGAGGAGGATATTGTCCCATAGTTCCAGCCTCTGCACAAGCCACACTCACTTGAAAAGGATGTAAAGCCATTAAACCAACAGACAACTAATTGCTAAACAAAGTTTCCTCATCGCAAAAGTAGGAGGGTGTGTACGCTTGAGGAGTTGGGAATGAAGAAAGTCATGAGGGTCACGGGACTAGAGGGAGTGCTCAGGAGGAAGACAGTGCCTCCTGCTAGCCTTCTGTGCTGGACTGGCTGACTCTAAGACACCTCTCTGAAGGCTGTGTCCTGGGAGAGGCAGGCAATCATGTGTCCCCTGAACATTCCTGCATCATCTCTGTAATGCCTTCAGCTTTGTGGCTCTTCTAGCTTTTCTGGTAGCTCTGTCTGGCTTCGTCTGGCTTTGTGGCTGTAGGTCATGGAGACAGGCTTGATCCTCCTTTTAGCAAGGCAGACTACGGGAGCCTCCCTTTCTGCTCTTGGAATTGGCTTTGGGCTGGGGAGCAGAGGAAGCAGGGTTTATTAAAGCTCCCCCTTGTCAGCTGTGCTAGTACCTGCTTCTAAGTCCAAAATTTGGGAGGTCAAGTCAGAAGGACCAAGCATTGAAGGCCAGCCAGGTCTATATAGTGAGGCTCTATCTCAAAGCAAACAAACAAACACACAAAGCCCAAATAAAAACATCAACTGATCTGAATAACTTAGAATATTAAACATGATTTTATTTGTTTTTAGAATTCTTTGTTTATTTTATGTATATGACTACACTGTTGCTGTCTTCAGGCACACCAGAAGGGGGCATCAAAGCCCATTACAGATGGTTGTGAGCCACCGTCTGGTTGCTGGGAATTGAACTCAGGACCTCTGGAAGAGCAGTCGGTGCTCTTAACCGCTGAGCCATCTCTCTAGCCCCTAAACATGATTTTCAAAAAGGAAAGAACCTCCTCTATTTTATCCCCTGGTCTTTCATCCTCCTGTCTCTTGGCTTTGACCCTGGCAGGTTCCATCTGGCAGCCTCCAAAGGCCTGACCGAGTGTCTGACAGTACTGCTTGCAAACGGGGCAGATATCAACAGCAAGAATGAGGACGGTGAGTCAGTCCAGTGTGCTGCAAGACTGTCTCTGGCTGCCGAGGGGCCAGTGCTGGGCTCTGATGGAGGTTCCAGCTGTGGGCCTTTGCCTCTCTGCTTAGTAAGTCTTGGCTAGCATCTCTCCTGGGGTTCCCCTCCCTGTAAGCCAGGCACATTTCACCCCCCCACTCCCACCTCCATTAAGGGTACCAGCTGCTCAAGGAACTGGATTTTCTGGCCCGGTGTGGCCCACAGCTTCTCTTCTCTAATCTCCCTCTGATTATCTGTGCGTCTCTTGCCCTCCCTCTGGTGAGTCATCTGCATTCATGGGACTACACCCCCTCTCTCTGGTTCTCTTTCCAGGAAGCACCGCCCTTCATTTGGCCACCATCTCCTGTCAGCCACAGTGTGTGAAGGTTTTGCTTCAGGTAAAGGCAGTCTGTTGATGCTCCTGTGCAGGCAAGAAAGAAATGCAGCGTGTCCCCAGCGTTGTTGTGTCCCCAGCGTTGTTGTGTAGTAACCAACAGGACTGCCGCACTCCAAATAGCACAGCTGATTGTCATTTATTAATAGGTTTACAAACATTTGTTTAACATCTGCTCTGTATCTGTACCATACTTGATACTGTCTCTGGGGGCAGGTGAGAAAGCAGGGCAGCCAAGGACAGTTGAGTTCTGCCAGGAGCAGAGCCACTGCAGAGACTAACTACTATGAACAGTTATGCTAGAACAAAATCAGGAACGTTCAAATGAAAATGTCTTTGTGCGAGGGGCTAGTAAGAGGGCAACAGGTAAAAGAATTTTCTGCCAAGTCCAATGACCTGAGTCTGAGCCTCAGAACCCACAGGACGGAAGGAGAGGCCTGACTCCTGCAAGTTGTCCCCTGACGTCCGCAAGAATATTCATACCCCTTCCCCAAGTAAAAAAATAAATAAATAAAATGGAGAGAGAGGTTATAGCCATGTAGCATAAAGAAAAATATACCTGTGTAATGACATGTGGACGGTTTGCATCTCCCAGCAGGCCACTGAGCACATACTGACTACCTTTATTATTACTGGTCTTTTCCAAATTTCACACAATAGTTCCGAAACTCCAGCCGATCCAGGTGTCATTTCCTTTAATGTATTTACTTATTGATCATTTGTTTATTTTTCCTTTGGCCCTAGTTAAGAAGTAGGACTGAATTTCAAGGCTGCCTGGGAGTAACTGGGCTCGCCTAGTAGTTAGCTTCTCTCATAGCCATGGTTCTCCTGTTCCTTTTCATATTACCATGGAAACTGGTGGCTTGCTATGAGGTGTGGGGATGAGGATGCAAATGCAGAGCTCCACATCTGCTTCTCTTTGTGGCTATTTACAGCACGGTGCTAATGAAGATGCTGTGGATGCAGAAAATCGCAGTCCATTACACTGGGCAGGTGTGTGCCGCCGGGGAGCGGGAGGGACGGGGAGCGGGAGGGACGGGGAGCGGGAGGGACGGGGAGCGGGAGGGACGGGAGTGGGAGGGAGGTTATCGCTGGTGGTGAACAGCAGATGTTCTTCAAATCTCTTCTTAACCAAATGTCTTTCAATGCTTCCAGCCTCCTCGGGCTGCGCCTCAAGTGTCCTCCTGCTGTGTGACCACGAAGCCTTCCTGGATGTGCTTGATAATGTGAGTATCAGATGGGCCTATGGGTGGCGTCTCACACCAGGAGACTGCTGTTTTCTCTGAGTTTGATTGGCCAGATTCTATCACCTCCTCCTCCATCGCTCCTCTTTTCCTTATCATTTGGGGAGCTCCTAACTCTGTGAATGGTAGTGTTTAACCCCAGGACCAGAGCTTGTTTCAACAGGGATGGGGGTGGGGAAAGGAGAGTTGAGTCATCAAACGGTTACCCCAGTTACCCCACGCTTTCCCACATTCTCTGCAGGATGGACGCACACCCCTGATGATTGCATCGCTGGGTGGTCATGCAGCTATCTGCTCACAGCTGCTGCAGAGAGGTGCCCGAGTTAATGTTACAGACAAGGATGACAAGTGAGTCATCTCTATGTCCCATCTCAATTCCCAGTTCTTTAGCAATCTGGAAAGGATCCTGTGGGCATAGCGCATGCACTGGAGAGGACAGGCTGCTCTCTGTTCTTCCTCTCTAGGAATGGTTCAGAACATCTTTGCCTGGTGTTCTAAGGTAGCCATGCTAGCACAGATGATGCCAGAAGTAGAATGGCCATGCCTGGGATCACTGCTTTAATTTAAGCTATGTCCTAAACAATTTTCTTCCAAATGTATGCAGACGATGAGTATGGTGGTGGTGTATACTTGTAGTCTAGTACTCAGAAGGGTGAGGCAGGAGGATCATGAGTGTATATATTGCCGTGTGTGTGTGTGTGTGTGTGTGTGTGCGCGCGCGCGCATGCGTGTGTGTATGCCCATGTGATGTGCAGGTAGCGTTCTATAAAGAATATAGAAATGGGGCCCTCCCAGTGGTCCCGCTGATGTTGCAGTTCCAGGGAACACCTCTGAAAAGTCCTGCTCTGGTCTAAGGCTTTGTCCTTGGCTGGTGTTGGTGTGTTGTTCTGACTCCACTGAGTGAGGGCTTGCCGGGTGAGTGGAATTTCTGAAACCATGAGGGGAAGCTGGTGTGCCAGCTTTGTGTCCACCCACAGATCAGCTTTGATCCTGGCCTGTGAGAAAGGCAGCGCTGAGGTGGCTGAGCTGCTCCTGAGTCATGGAGCGGATGCTGGAGCGGTGGACAGCTTGGGACACAATGCTCTTCATTATGCTCTGCACACACAAGATGAGGAGCTGTGGAGGCTGCTACAGCAGGCCCTGAACCGGCGGCGGAGAGGCGGTAAAAGTCTTTTTGTGCCTTCAAGAGTCTCTTCAATAGCCAAAGAATTAAAGATGTTTCTTAGTATCCCACTCTCATGGAAGCTGTCCATCTGAAAGAATGGACCGCCGCCTCAGTCAAGGCTCTACTAATCTAGTGCTGCTGCATCTGGGGAACCATAAACATGGTTGCAAAATTCCCCAGTTGTAGCCTTTGCTCATTGCAACTCTGACTATTAATATTATTCTGTTGATTTTTTGTTTGTTTGTTTTGTTTTTGAGACCCAGTTTCTCTATGTAGGCCTGGCTGTCCTGGAACTCATTAAGTAGACCAGGCTGGCCTCAAACTCAGAGACCCACCTGCCTCTGCTTCCCGAGTGCTGGGATTAGCAATGGCTATTGCTATTGTTGTCATACATGGGATTTTCGTTTTGCCCACCACTGATGTTCCAGTGCCTTGATAGTGCCAGCACAGTGATCAATAACAGGCGAGCGAACAGAATGAAGGAACACAGCATCTCCAGAAGAAGAAACCTAAGTTGCTGGGTAGTTAGGGCTCCATGGAATAAGACGATCACCTGACTGTCTCTGGCAAACTCTGAAAACTAGAAGAGAGCTGAGTTCTCCTTTTTCTTTTCTATGTTTTTTCTTATAGGTCATGGACTGGTTCAACACCCAGATCACACATCTCAGGTATGACCCCTAAGAGTCTCCCCTTCTTGTTTCTGACTTACCCCCAAGCAATTTCAGTAGTCCATGTGGGCACCAAGACATTCTCAGAGAGGCAGGGCCTCTGGAGAGGCTAGTTGAATAGCTTCACACCATTGCTCGTTTTTGACATAGGTTTCTTCGTCTGAGCCTCGGGTGGAATCTTCTCCTAAGAGCTCATGGAGACCAGAGCCCGAGGAAGAGCAGGAGGAAGAGGAGGGGGAGGAGCGGTGCTCAGAAGAGTGGAGGCGGAAGTATGAGGAGGAGCAGAGGAAAGTTCATCAGTTGGAACGGGAGCTAGTGCGAAAGACAGATGAGTGTGAGGCTCGAGCTGCAGCCTTCTTACGCCTAGAGAACCAGATTCGAGAGCAAGTGCAAGAGCTAAGCCATCTCCTAGTGCAAGAACCTGGAACTCCAGGAAATCAAGACCCTGGTCTCCGGCCTGAAGGAGATGGTATGGAGCAGGGTTGTCCCCTGAACCTGCTGGCTGAGCGGATCCAAGAACTAAAGATGCAGCAGAAGGCCACAGCCACAATAAGCCCTACATTAGTTCCCAAGATGGCTGAAGACTTAGCCCCAGCAGAGATCCACTATGAAGTACATGGAAAGTCTCAACCAGAACAGGGGTTGCCCCAGAGCCCAAGGTCTGAGACCACAGGGAAAGCCACAGGACAGCAACTGAACACCAACGGGGGACAGAAACTTGACCTCGAAAACACTGAGCAGGTGTGTGCTGGCCAGGAGAGGGCCCCAGCTCCAGGGACTGAACTGGCAGGCACAGTGGGAGAACCAGTGGGCATAGCAGCCATGAACCAGCTGCTCCTGCAGCTAAGGGAAGAGCTAGCTGCAGTGTGGCGAGAAAAGGACGTTGCCAGAGGGGCTTTGTCAAGACCAGTTCTGGAGGGAGCCCTGGGGACTCCCAGAGCTGAGGCTGCAGCAGCTGCCTGGGAAAAGATGGAAGCCAGGCTTGAGAGGGTGCTGGTGAGGTTGGATCGAGCAAAGATGGGACTGCACGTGAAACCTGAGGTCCCCATCCAGGACTCCAGAGATGGAGCCCCAAAGACAGTTCCGGTATGCATTAAGGAGCAGGAACAAAAGAGGGCTTCTGGAGCCAGAGGAGAGCCCTTAGGGGCCCCTGGAGGAGAACAGGCCTCAGGAGGAGGCCTGGCAAAGGGACAGCTGGAGAAAGAGGTGTCAGCACTGAGACTGAGCAATAGCAACCTGCTGGAGGAATTGGGAGAGCTGGGGCGAGAGAGACAACGCTTGCAGGGAGAGCTGCAGTCTTTGACTCGGAAGCTACAACGGGAGTTTGTGCCCAAACCAGAGGCACAGGTCCAGCTACAGCAGTTGCGGAGGAGCGTGGGGTTGTTGACAGAAGAACTGACCATGGAGAAGGAGGCCGCAGAGAAGCTGCGCAGGCGACTGGCCTCCCAGACCAGCGGCCTCCAAGGACTGTGGAACTGCCTACCCCCAGACCTCGTGGGCAAGGGGAGTACACAGAGTACAGCTGCAGAGTCCCTGGAGGAGCTGCAGGCCTGCATCAGCACCCTGGTGGATAGGCACCTCGAGGCCCAACGGGTGCTGGCTCGGTTGGAGGAGGAAAACCAGCAGCTGAGGGGATCCTTGGCTCCCCATCAAGAGCCAGAAGCCTCCCTGAAGGCTACAGCATCCCCGCAAGTGGCCGCCCTGGAGGAAGATCTGGGGAAACTAGAGGAAGAGCTACGGGCTGTGCAGGCCACGATGAGCGGGAAGAGCCAGGAGATCTGCAAGCTGAAGCAGCTGCTCTACCAAGCCACGGAAGAAGTGGCCGAGCTGAGAGCTCGGGAAGCAGCCAGCCTGCGACAGCACGAGAAGACGAGAGGCTTGCTGGTGGCCCAGGCGCAGGCTTGGGGCCAGGAGCTCAAAGTTGTACTGGAGAAGTACAATACAGCCTGTCGGGAAATGACTCGATTGCGGGACACTGTGGCGGAGGAACGTCGCCGCAGCGAGGACCTGATGGCTCGGGCGGCAGAGCAGGAGCGCCAGGCTGGCGAGATGCGCGGGCGCTCAGAGCAGTTCGAGAAAACTGCTGAGCTGCTGAAAGAGAAGACAAACCACCTCATCGGGGCTTGCCGGGACAAGGAGGCCAAGGTGAGCATCGAGGTAGCTTTGAGAGCGTAGCGGTGAGAGCAGCGGTGCTTTTGCAGGTTTGCAGAGCCGAAGGTCAGATTAATACAAAACAGAGTGTGCTTGCAAGGACCTCTCTGTGCTCTGTGCTCGCCTAGGGCAAGAGAGGTTTGGAGTTGAGCCTGGAGCTGAAGTGGAGTACAGATAGAAGAAAGAGATAAAAACAAGTAACATAGTACAAGAGAGAAGAGGGCGTAGGTACTAAAACTTAGTACTCAGGGTTCAGAAGTTATGTATGCCCCCAGGACTACCACTAAGGAACACCATAGCCAATTAGTATTTTATCTTAATCCTGCATTAACCCAGCCTCGTGGTGTAACGAGTTCTGTGGTTTTGCCGAGGTTTTCGGCTGACTCAGAGTCTGATGGGTTAACTGTAGCTGCTCTTTCCTCCCAGTCCCAGACACCCTGGACTTATGAGACCCTGTTTGAAGACCAAGCCAAGCCAAGCCACAACAGAGTTTGAAAGCCACTATTTTCTTAGTGCTGTTGGGCAATGAAACCTATTTTATATGTATTCTAAATCACTCATTTACAGGTGGATTTAGAAGTTGTAGAACTACCCACTAAGTGAGTGAATTCAGATTTCTTACTGACACTTGTGCACGTATCCAGATTTAGAACAGCAGCAGAATACAAGCAGCAGGTACCTTGTGTATACTGCATAGACAGAAGAACTGTTATCCAAAATAGGCATTATCGTGGAAGGGACGAAAAGGGGCATTTTGTCAATAAATGGCAAGAAAGTCAAAACTGGGCAAGGAAAATTTGGAGTGGTAGTTGAGAATGTGGCACAAACGTACACATGTGTGTGCAGACACCCAGACACACAGGGCGGGGGTCAACAGTTTTAGGCTGGGAGCTATAGTTCGGTGGCAGAATAATTGCCTAGTATGTATGTAGGCCTTTGGTTCTATCCCCACCGTTGATAACAAAACAACAAATAAAATTTAATAGCTGGCTGATCTTAGACAACCTTTTGTTTTGTTTTGAGATAGGGTGTCACTCTGAAGTCTTTACATCACAGACATCAGCCTGTTTCTGTCAGAGTGCTGATATTAAAGGCTTGTGACACCACACCTGACAACTTTCTTAACATCTCAAAGACCCTGAGGTTGTTTTGTTTGTTTGTTTTTGTTTTATTGGTTCTTTGAGATGGGGGTTTCTCTGTGTGGCTCTGGCTATCCCAGAACTTGCTTTGTAGCCCAGGCTTGATCTCAAACTCTGCTTCTCGAGTGCTGGAATTACAGATGTACGCCACCGCTGCCTGGTTAAAACCCAGCTTTTTCTTCCATAAGATTAAGTTGCTAGACTGGGAAGATGGCTCAGTGGTTAAGAACAATGGCTCCCCTTCCAGACGACTTGAGTTCCTAGTACCCAAGTGGCTGTTCTTCCAGAGGCCCCAAGTTTAACTCCTTGAACCCACCTGGTGGCTCACAACCATCTGTAATGTCAGTTCCAGGGTTTCTGGTGGCACCAGGCACACACATGGCACACAGATACACATTCAGACAAAGCACCCATACACATACATACATACATACATACATACATACATACATACATAAATGTTTAAAAAGAAGTTGATACAGGAGACTCAGGTATTCAAGGCTATCCTTGTGTTTGAGCCCAGTTCAATTTCTAAGAAGCCCTGTTTAAATAAAGTATTATACTCAGAAGTTTGATGATCTGGAAGCCAGGCATGGTGGCACACACCTTTAGTCTTAGCACTTAGGAGGCAGACACAGGTTGATCTCTGAGTTCAAACCCAGTGTGGTTTACAGAGGAAGTTCTAGGACAGACAGTGCTATACAGAGATGCTATACACCTTGTCTCAAAAAAAAAAAAAAAAAAAAAAAAAAAAAAGGAAGGAAGGTTTGAGGTCATGGCTTAATGATAATGCATTTGCTAGAATGAAAAAGGCCCTGGTTCATCCCCAAGCACCATCTCCCAGAAAAAGAGAGAAAAAAAGAAAGTAAATGCTTTATTGGGCCTGGAGAAATGGCTGGCAGTTAAGAATGCCTGCTGCTCTTCCGGAGGACCCCAGTTTAGGTCACTGCAAATGCACAGCAGCTCACAACTCTCTAGACCTCTGACTGCGAGGACCTGGAGTCCTCTTCTGGCCTCCACAGCCCCCAGCTACAGAGTGGAATGTAGACTTATATACATACAGACACACACGCACACACACAGACACACATACACATATACATACAGGCACACACACACACACACACATATACACACACATATACATACAGGCACACACACACATATACATGCACACACATATACATACACACATATACATACAGGCACACACATATATACATATACATACACACACATACACACATATACATACACACACATATACACACACATACACACACACATATACACACACAGACATATACACACACATATACATACACACACATACATACAGGCACACACACACATACATACACACACATACACACATATACATACACACACATATACATACAGGCACACACACATACATACACACATATACATACAGGCACACACACACACATACACATACACACACACACACACACAGATACACACACACATACACACATACACACACTATAATACACAGGATAATTTGGGGCACATGCCAAGTACTCAGTAAAAAGTTGCTATAGCCTGTGGTGGCATATCCTTTTAATCTCAGTGCTCTGGAGGCAGAGGCAGAGGCAGGAGGATTTTTGTGAGTTTGAGGCCAGCTTAGTCTATATAGTGAGCCCAGGCCACCTAGGGCTATACAGTGAGACTGTCTAAAACAAAACAGAACACACACAAAACAAAAACAAAAACTCTCCACCAAAAACAAAAACAAAAGTTTATAAACTATAGTAGAGCCAAAGAGAAATTGGTTTAAACCATGATTGATTAGCTGTGTGATTTTGGTTTTGTTATGATTTTAGATAGGTTCTCACTACAGCTTTGGCTGTCATCCTGGAACTTACTATATAGACAAAGTGGCCTTAAGCTCACAGAGCTCAGTTTGCTTCTGTCTCCTAATTGCTGGGATCAAAGGTGTGTCCCACCACCCTGGAATAGCCACATGGTTTTGAAAAATTATTAAACTTAGGCTTCTACCCATAAAATCGGGACAATAGTCCTTTTCTCAGAGAAGCATTGTTCTTAGAAGAAGGGCTGGATTGGATATTATGTAAGACAATGCATATAGAAATATCTGGCATTGGGCGGTGGTGGCGCTCGCCTTTAATCCCAGCACTTGGGAGGCAGAGGCAGGCAGATTTCTGAGTTCGAGGCCAGCCTGGTCTACAGAGTGAGTTCCAGGACAGTCAGGGTTATAAAGGGAAACCCTGTCTCAAAACAAAAAACAAACAAACAAAAAACAAAACAAAAAAAATCTGGCACATATTAAATACTCAGTAAGGAAACCTGACTTTGACCTGAACCAACTTGGGTCCCTGTTAGCCTCATGGGTGAGAAGAAGACCATCACCACATTTTTTTTTGTTTTTTTCGAGACAGGGTTTCTCTGTGTAGCCCTGGCTGTCCTGGAACTCACTCTGTAGACCAGACTGGCCTCGAACTCAGAAATCCGCCTGCCTCTGCCTCCCAAGTGCTGGGATTAAAGGCGTGCGCCACCACCGCCCGGCCCATCACCACATTTTAAAGCCAAATTTGAATCAAGCTTTATTAAATAAATACTGGTCAGGATGAGGGACACTGGCTTGGTCCATACCCAGGGTTTCCAGAAAATGGCTGAGAATTATGTTAGGCACTCACAGATGCAAACCCCACAAGGTTCTATACTTCTGTCTTCATCCAACTGGGGGCAAGCATATATCCTGACACATAGCTTGCCTTCATACCTTCCACCTACATGTGATCAAGCACATCCTGTGTAGTTGGGGCAACCAACCTTGTTTACCAAGTGAAAACCTGTGCCTGTTTTCTTTTATGAACACCAGCCCCCAGCATTCCAGGAAGCTATCTCTCCTTAGGCAAGTGGGGATCCCAGGTTAGGGACATTTTTGTTTTATAGATCTTAAGCACAGTAATGTAAACTGAAAATATAACTTTAGCCCTCACATCCCTTTCTTTCCTTTCGGCCTTAGATCAAGGAGTTGTTGAAGAAGCTGGAGAAACTTTCAGAGGAAGTTCTAGAAGTCCGGGGGGAGAATACCCACCTCGCCCTTCAGTTGCAGGTATATTTTGGCCTACAGAGAAATAGATGGTGATAGAGGAGATGGGGGTGGGGAGTGGAAGTGGGGAGTCCCAGGAGACTATCCAGGGGTGGACCAGTGATGGGGCCACAGAACCAGCCTCAAGCTCCATGAGTGTGGGAAGGGTAGGCATGTGACTTTCCTGTGGGCGCTCCCTTCCAGGATTCCCAGAAGAATCACGAAGAGATCCTTTCCACCTACAGGAATCATCTACTGAATGCTGCTCAGGTGAGCTTGCTGGAGTCTGTCAGGTGAGCTTGCTGGAGTCTGGGAGGCAGCCGAGGTTCAGAGCAAGGAAGGAATGTCATGTCTGTCCTTTCTCTTCACTATACATACTTGCCATTTTGCCAGGCCCACTGGACTCCGTGGCAAGCCTTGGAATCTCATTACCCACACCAAGAGAGGCTGTGTGTGAATGAGAGGAAGAGAAGCTTCTGCTTCTCTTTCCAGTTCCCTAATCCTTCATGAGGGTTTTTTCCTGTCCCCATCCCACCCCGTCAGTTTCCTCTAAGGTGACTTTGCCTTAATCAAGGAAAGCTGGATGTGCCTGCTCCTTTCTTAGGGCTGATAAGGGAGCAGAGCTACATTTAACACTCATGGTGTGGTCTTTACAGCAGTTTTGAGGGGGTAGATAGCATTCCCTTCCTTGTGAAGATGGGGAAAGCAGCCATAGAGAAGTTATTTAATATTACAAGTGAGGGCTGGGGGTGTAGCTTGTTGACAAGCACTTGCCCTGTTCAGTCACAAGTACCGCAGACCAAAAAAACGTGACAGCAGAATTAGTTAAGGATTATGTAATTGCAAGAGGTAATGACTGGCATTCTGCTATCCTACAAAAGTGCTCCCTCATCTGATCTGCCTCTCCCCATGGGCTGTGCTTCATCATCTTTTATGTCCTTCCTGCCACACCCCAGGGCTACATGGAACAAGACGTGTACAGCATCCTACTTCGAATCCTCAGCATGCAGGAGTGAGGCCAGCTCGCTGTGTGCCCTCAGGGATAAAGGCATTTCCCTTTTGTGAGTTGCGGTATGGAAGGGATGGGGTGGGGTTTATTTTTTGCCTCTCTGGTGGCTGACACTGGGGAGTCCTGTAGGACAGAGCATTGAAGTAAAGTCAACTGAAAAGACAAAGTGTGGGTCACTCGGGGGAGTCAGGACCTTGTGAGCAGGTGGCATGAGATTAATGACTCATGGGATGATTATGGATAGCACAGACAGAAAAGGTGACTGGAGTATTTTCCTAAAGTCTGTACAGAGATGCTGGTGAAGGATGAAGGGTGGTGGGACAGTGGGACGACAGTTGTTCCCTAGGGCAGGACTCTATAGACCCCAGGCTTTCTCACCCTTCACTCAAAAACCAGCCATCTCCCAGCCTCCCTCCTACCCCACTGTGGGCAGCCCTCTTTGCAGTTTGGAAAGACAAGCAGACCCTGGAGCATGTCAATGCGGATAGGAGCAGAGTGAGGATACAGAATTCACCTTCGGATTTCTTCTTACAGGGAATAATGAGGCACCATCAAGCTGTGGTGGACAAGTGGGTGGCTGGTGATTACCCACTAGTGGTGCTGTGGGTGGGGCTTCATGGGACACACGGACTCCAGACCTGAAAACCTGGACCCTGGAATCAGCATAGCTGAGATCAGAATTATGGATGTAAAACTAGCTCCATGGAAAATAAAGCAGAAAACAGATGGTCCTGGGTATTGTTGTGGTTTTTGTCAAAAAGGATGGAATGGGGAAAAAACAGAATCTTGATCAAACAACTTAAAAAATAAGCTGGGTATGGTGGTATACACCTTAATCTCAGTGCTTGGGAGGTGGGGGCAAGGAGAGCAAAAGTTCAAGGCAAGCCTCTGCTACACAGTTGAGTCCAATCAGCCTGCACTACAGTCACCACTCTGTTTAAAGACAAACAAACAAACAACATCCTTTCTCTTCCTGTTAGCAAAGTCCCTACATTTGTAATTGTCTAACCTACATCAGTACACACTGTCACAGGCGCCCATAGAGTGCACTAGGGCCTACTTCTGACGATGCTTAGAAGGTTTGCAATGGTACCTCCCCTGCACAGTAGTCTTAGTGTACAGGGATAAGGATTATTATGTAGTGTTACAGCGATAAGGATTCTTTATGCTCTGTTCTGCCTGTTGGTTCCTTCCTTTCCTAGCTCCTGACCCATTTTTATTTTTTTATTATTTTTATTTATTATATTTATTTTTATTATTATTTTTATTATTATTTTATTTATTTTATTATTTATTATTTTTATTATTATTTATTATTATTTTTTATTTTTATTTTTATTTTTATTTTTATTATTTTTTAAGGCAGGGTCTCTCTATGTAGTCCTGGCTGTCCTGGAGTTTACTATGTAGGTGAGACTGGCCTTGAACTCACAGATTCCAACTCTGATTCAAACTCCAAAGGGATCAGACTTCTCTGACCTATGAGGGTACTCATGCTCTATCTGTCACACACAATTAAAAAAAATCCAATCCGAACCTGCAAATAGCTCTGGTAGTACGCATGCTTGTTGCTAGGTTTAATGACCTGTGCTCAATCTACTGATCCCACATGGGGGAAAAAGAGAACCAACAAAGTTTTCTTGTCACCTGCACATCTGTGTTGCATGCACACTGAGTGCACACACATATACACACACACACACTAAATGTAAAAAGTAAAAATTCTATCTGCTTAAACCTTGCCTAAATTAGAATAGGATCGCTGTAAAACTACCGTGACTACCGTGCTGGGCACATACATTGCAAACCTATCTAGGCCCTTATGTACTGTATGGATGCGTGTGACAGTGTGACAGTGTGTGCTGATTGACACATATGTTCTCGTGTGATCACCATTCTTTGTTTTGGGTGCAGATAGGGATTTTTAAAAATCTGAATTTAAAAAAAAAGACACACATATACCCTAGAACAGTTTTCAATATACAAGTGACTCTTAGGTCCACAGTGAGAAAAGTCTGATTCTTGAAAGAAGGAAGGGACATCCAGGTTTGGTTCTAGGACAGAAAGATTTGATTTCTCAGCCACCTGACCCTCCTCTAGCCTGGCTACTCCACAGAGAAAGCGTTCCTCCAAAATCTGGAATGCAGGACAGGCTTGCAAGCAGATCCCTCCCCATCCCTTCCTTCAGCCCGCCCTCTGCTGGGTTAAGCTGGGTCAGACAGCAGGGGTTTGCCAGTAAAATCTGGCTCCAGGGAAAGAGTAAAGAGAGACTGCTGTGGGAAATTGGGGCTACACACAGGGCTGCAGGAACTGGTCCAGAGTTCGGCTGAGGGGAAATGCAGTTGCAACAGCCAGATCAGATCCCAGAGAAGGGTCAGAATGACTTTGACGCCATGGAGAGCAGACTGGTGGAGAAAGGGAAACTGCTGAGGTGGGGCACTGCAAGGGTTCAGGAATTTCTCTTAAGAAGAATAGAATATTTTCCCCCTTCCTCTCAGTCACTAGAGATTTTCAAGGATTGGTACACTCATTATATTTGGAAATATGGGTGGGAAAACTAAGAAAATGCAGAGAGGAAGGTCCAGAGAGGGAGAGTCCCACTTGGCTAAGTTCAAGTGTGTCAGGAAGTAGTTTTTGGTTATGAAAAGCAGGCCATTGGCTCCTGGGAGCCGATCCCTAGAGAGCAGCTGAATGAGTGGGCAGTGATTCTCACAATGGAGTGGACCACTCCTGACATAATCTATATCTGTACAGTCCCTTCAACTGTCAACTTCAAACCCAAAGAGCAAAAGTTCCTGGGTTTCACAGTTGCCATGTCCCCTCGCTACTGTGATTCTGATGCTCCCTCTGTTCCCTCACAGGTGTCCATGGAGGTTAGAAGGTGTAGGGTCTCCTGGAGGTGGAGTCTCAGGCGGTTGTGAGTGTTGGAACTGAGCTCTGGCCCTCTGCAAGGGCAGTAAATGCTATTATCTCCCGGAGAGGTGTGGAGGTCAGAGGCCAGCTCTTGGAAGTTCTCTCCTTTTGCCATTTGGAGAATGGATTTGGGTCATCAGGCATCTTTATTTATGGAGCCATCTTACTGCCCATCCCCCTTCAGGGTTTCTTGTAGTTTAGGTTGGCCTTTAACTCATTTTTATTTGTTTGATTTTTGTTTTTCTTTTTTGAGACTGGGTCTCAAAAAATACATAGTCCTGGCTGTCCTGGAACATGCTACATAGACCAGGCTAACTTGGACTCACAGAGATCTGCCTGTAGGGTACTAGGACTGCAGGCTCTCCACCACGTCTG
>JANHMN010000001.1:57404913-57444464 GCA_030674055.1 Rhabdomys pumilio | reverse complement strand
AGATCTGCCTGTAGGGTACTAGGACTGCAGGCTCTCCACCACGTCTGACAGAGGTCTGCCTGTAGGGTACTAGGACTGCAGGCTCTCCACCACGTCTGACAGAGGTCTGCCTGTAGGGCACTAGGATTGAAGCTCTCCACCACGACTGACAGAGGTCTGCCTGTAGGGCACTAGGATTGCAGGCTCCCCACCACGTCTGGCTTGGCCTTGAACTCTTCATCTTCATGCCCTCATCTCCCAGTGCTCAAATAATTTATTCTTTTGAGAGACGGTTTCACTATGTAGTACTGTGTAGAGCAGGCTGGCCTTAAACTCACAAGATCCACCTGCTTCTGACTCCCAGTGCTAGGATTAAAGGGCGTGAGTCACCACACTGGCTGATTTTTATTTTTATTTTTTGCTTTAAGACCGTGTCTTGCCAGGCAGTGGTGGCACACGCCTTTAATCCCAGCACTTGGAAGGCAGAGGCAGGCGGATTTCTGAGTTTGAGGCCAGCCTGGTCTACAGAGTGAGTTCCAGGACAGCCAGGGATATGCAGAGAAACCCTGTCTCAAAAAAAAAAAAAAAAAAAAAAAAAAAACCAACCAACCAAACAAACAAACAAAAAAAGACTGGGTCTTACCATATTGTCTTGGCTGGGGTGGAACTCAGCAAGCAGACCAGGCTGTACTCAACCTTGAGTTGACTTGCCTGTCTTTGGCATGCGGGGATTTCAGTGTGAGCCATGTCCAACTTTGTTCCTTTCTTTTAAACATTTTATTATTTGTTTATTTTACATCCTGATCCCTTCCTCCATGTCCAACTTTCAAATCAATATTTGAGATCCTCTTTCATTAGATCACTAAGAATTAAGAAGAGGCTGGTTTTCAGTAGTACATTTTTATAGCTTTGTTGAGGTTTAATTGATATACTCAAATTTCCAGTGTTGGAAGCACTTTGTACTGTATATGCCATCATGACATGTAATGCCAATGAACACTGTCTGAAACATCTTAGCTCAGATTAAAGACAAATGTTTATGAATGACAATATTTTTTCTACTGTCCATACAAAAGTTTCTGTCCTTATAAAAATATTATGGCTTACTTATGAAGAATAAATATTTAAATATTTTTCTATCATCACTCCCTAGAATGTGTCAAATTAATATACCTTTGGATTGTATTGTTAGAAAGTTTTGGCTTTTTTTAAAAAATTGCTCTTTTGAGTTTTTGAGTTTCATCAAAAAAAAAAAAATCATCACTTTATTAAAGGTGTGTGCCACCACACATGGCTGCTATCATCTTTTATGATGATAAAGTTATATGTATACCAAAGAACTATAAAAAATCTTTATAGTTTACTGCCAGCAAATGTCTGATTTATATGCTTATTTTTTAAAAGATTTATTTTATGTATATGAATGCTCTATCTGCATGTACACCTATAAGCCAGAAAAGGGAATCAGATCCCAGTACTGATGGTTATGAGTCACCAGTCACACAATATGGATGCTGGGACTTGAACTCAGGACCTCTGAAAGAACACAGTGAAAGAGCACAGTGCTCTTAACCACCAAGCCATCTCTCCAGCCCCCATATGCTTGTCTTGATATGCCCATTTACCTGGGATCTGGAGTCACAAAGATATCTAGGGCAAAAGGGATATCAAGCTTAAGAAGAAACAAAAGAATACGATTGGCAATTAGCTCAGATGGCTGTGCCAGCATCCCAGTGCACAAAGTCTGAGGTTCTCTCTCCAGAACAGACAAGCACCAGGGCCCGATTAGGATGCAGGAAGCAGCAGATGAGATTTAGGGCCAAGTACTTAACCTAAATTTAACTTGAGGGGTCCATCATTTCTAGCAGCAAGGAACAACCCTCTCCCCCAATCCCCAGTGTTAGGAGAGGGTGGTCATTTCCCTAGGAACAAAACCAGGAAGTAGTTAAGTATAATTAACAGGCACTAGGAATATTGTTAGCACTTTATGGCTTGCAGCCTGGGTTGGGGCTCATGGAAAGGATTACACTGACGGCTTAAACTAAATGAGATTATTCCTAGTATTTACTAGAGCGTTTTATTATTTTGCACGTTTGTTGTACAACTTGCCTCTGATGCCAGACTGAGCTTTCGAACGGTTTTAAGAATTAGCACTTTAATATTTACCTCCCCCCTTTTCAAATATTTACTGGACAAACGACATTATCCCTGAGGCCCCAAACAACTATAAAATGTGGAGTTTTTACGACAACTAGTATAATGCATTGTGCCCTAAAGTAGCTATCTTCATACATATAAAGATGAATTACTCAAATCAACAGGTTAAGTGGACAACTTGGTTGAGGCAGGACCCTCTGGAGTAGCCAGAGGTACTCTGTCTCAAGGCAGGAGGTAAATATGAAAGTGCTAATCAGGGATTGCTAGACACTGAGGGCCTAAGACCGTTCGAAGGCTCAGTCTGGCGTCAGAGGCGAGTGGTACAACAAACATGCAAAATCATGCTTTGGAGGAGGGAGTAGGCATTTCAAAGAGGGGCAGAAGTCTTTCTTCTGTACGTGTACCTCCTTGTGTTCACCAACTGTGCGATCCCTAGTTACTGTACGCATATTTGGTTAGAGGGCTATCTTCAGAGATTGTGTTGCTTATTTTCCATTAGTAGCCCAGGTTTTCCCCCAGACAGATGGAGATCTCATCCTAGAACCTCTCTTGTTTGTCTTGTTTTGTTTTTTTAAAGATAGGGTCTCACTCTGTAACTCTGACTGGTCTAGAACTCCATCGAACCTCTCTAAACAACCAGATTCCCAATGCACACAGTCTTGCCTCCCGGTCCAGCCCCTACACTCTCTCAAGGGATCAAAGGACTACTGAGACTTTGAACGCCCAGAACTTCTCTCCTAAGCGCTCACAGGAGTTAATATCTCCCGCCTGGCTCTTGGGCTCCGCCCCTCTCCCCTCTCCGAGGTCCTGGCGGGCTTACCCTGGAGGGGGCGGCCCCAACAGCAACGCTCGGCCGGGCGGAGCTCTAGCCCGGGCGGTGCTGCGGCTGCAGCGTCCAGCTGCCGGACCGAACTCCAGCCGTGCAGACTGCGGGAGCTACGCGAGCCCTTTCCGCATCGGGGCCCACCCCTGCAACTCTGCGGGTAAGTCCAGCTTTCCGCACCCAACTTTGTTGCCTGTCAAGCCTTGAGTCGTGTGGCGCTAACAGGAGCTACGCTTGTAGTTGCTGTGTGTTCGGGGGAGGTGAAGGATTGCGAACAGCCGTCTCCAACAGTTCGCAAGTCCCCAACTTCCCCAAAAAGGACCAGAGCGCAACACTCCCAGAGTTGGCAGAACTCTGGGATTTCGCTAACTAAACTTGCTGAGATCTCCGGAGGACAGGGGCTCCAACTTCGCCGCCCCTCCCCCATCTCTCGGAGCTCGGGCAGTTCCGGATACTTTCCCTCCATCTTTCAAGTATCCTTGGTTCCCTAAAAGCCCATCCCTTCGGGCCCGCCTCCTCGTCTTTACCCGCAGGGCCCTGCGATCCCCTGGCTGCACACTCCCTGCGGGGCCACTGTGTCGCCCGCCGCCCGGAGACTTGTCCGGGCCGCCGGGCTGCAGGAGAAGGGGCGAGGCCGGCGGCGGTCCGAAGCCCGGCGGGCGGGGCCGGGAAGGGGAGGTGTAGGGGGCCGGACGGGGCGGAGCAGGCGGCCTTTGCGGCCGGCGCTGGGGCGGAGAGTTTGCGCCGGTCCCTGGGCCTGAGCTCCGGCTCCGGCTGGGGCGCTTGCGATGTCTCAAGATGGCGGAGCTGGGCGAGTTAAAGGTACCGGCCCCCTCCCCCAGCCCCAGCAGGACTCGCTCGGCTGCCCGCCGAGGCGGGGAGGCAACTAGGCTGGGCGCAGCGGGCTGGGGTGGGCGCGGGCGACGTGGCAGGGACTGGCTGCAGGGATGCGCGGGCAGCGGCCGCGAGAAGGGGCTGCGGCGGCGCCCCGGGGGCGGGGCCGCAGGGCAGATGCAGGGGTGGGGCGGAGGGGGAATTGTCGCCGCGGAGGGCCGAGGCACAGGGGGCGGGGACGCGGGCCGTAGCCGCTTTAGTAGTAGGTAGTTGTAGGGTACGGTCAGGCGAGGGAAAGCTGCTCTAGGGGCGTAGGGGTGAGTCCATCAGGCCAAGAGATATGGCAGTGAGGGGGAGACGTAGGGATGGAACCCGAGGACCAAATGTTGTCAGGCTCCAGGGGACATGAAGCTTAGGGTGGAGGCTTTGGGGCTGCTTTTGGCATCTGAGCCTTGGGAAGTACAGGTAGGCTGCTGAGACGGAAGGGGGCGGGGCTGCACAGGAGCATACCTTAAGAGATGAGGCTGGAGCATCCTGGAGGCTGAGGGTAAGGAACTGCCTTAATGAGGCGCTGTCGTTGGAGAGGGAGAGAAGTGTGAACCATTGGATAGGAAAATAAGCTATAGAGCCAATGGAGAAATAAAAACAAGTAGGAGGAGCTAAGGATGGAAAGGTAGAGGGACAAGGTTTTCATCACATTCCTGAAAAGGAGTCTAGGAGGAAAAGGACTTGGGAGAGCTGATGATGACTAGGTCTTTTAGACATTCGCAGAGGGGAACCCTAGAAGGAGAGAGATCTTGCTTCACCGCCACACAGTCTTCCAGGAACCACACCTGAAGATATCCTACAGAACCCTAGCCCTCCATTCTCCCATCTTCTGGCTTAGCCCCATCCTTGTCCTGGACAAGCTTGAGTTCTAGCCACTGGGCCATACACCTTTAAGAGCTTACTTCTGCGCTTTGGTCCATGGACCCCATTCTCATTCTCCTGTGGTCTCTGTTGAGAAGTTTGCTTGGTTTCCACCCTGGTGGCTATCAACGTATACTATGTATGAGGGAAAGAAGCAAGATAGTAGTTCTGAACTGTTTGGTTTCAGACCCTAGGACAGGGGATTTAGGTGTATAGTTTACATGCCAAAGCAGACCTGGCCTCCAGGTTCTCCCAGCATCCCTCAGTCCCCACGTGGTATATCCTGCCCCCAACCCTGAACTTTCCAGCCCAGGGGTTGGGCTGCTTTTCCTCCAAGACTCTTCCCTATATAATTTAGACATTTTGTGCGCTCTCTCCCCCTCCCCCTCTCCTCTCCTCTCTTCCTCCTCTTCTCCCTCCCCCTCTCCTCTTCTCTCTTCTTCCTCTTCTCCCCCGCCCCCAATCCAAATCCCTTGGGGGCAGCTTCCCAATAAACCTGCCTTTAATATAATCTAATCTGGTTTGAATCGGCTCATTCCACTGGCAGGGAAATAACCTATCACTGACAGATGGAGTAAATCTGGCCAATTACCAAGACTTGTGGATTCACCCATCTCCCCTACAAGCCTTGGTGGCTTCCTTCTAGTAAACAGGACTAAAGGAGTAAATAGTGTAAAAGGTGGGGATGATGGTGATGGAGTGTTGAACTCTGACCTAAAACCCCTGACCATAAAAGTTTCAATTCAGAACTATGGGGAGAACAGGGATGGACTGAGGTGATTGGGAGGGTGGCGGTGGGATGCAGTCCTCTTGCCACCTGGCCTCTTTCTCATGGGGCCTGTCCACCCTGAATCCTCTCCTTCCTTGGGTCCTATCTTTTTTCCAGGAGGCTAGGGCTCCAGAGTCTGAGCCCTAAGAGACAATAATCAGCTTAAGGGAATGTCTGGATTAGGGGTAGGGATGAGGCTAGGTGGTCCTTGTGGGTTCAGCTAGTCTGTCAGATCAGCTACTCAGAGCCAGTAAACTAGCTTTAGAGCACCTATCAACACTGGGGACGGAGGGGAGAGGCACTGTCCCCCTGTAGTCAGCTTCCACATCACCAGCAGGACAGGCCTTTTTGAAGCTGTATTGTTTCTGTGCTCTTCTCCGCAGCACATGGTGATGAGTTTCCGAGTGTCTGAGCTCCAGGTGCTCCTTGGCTTCGCTGGCAGGAACAAGAGTGGGCGGAAACACGAGCTGCTGGCCAAAGCCCTGCACCTCCTCAAGTCTAGCTGTGCCCCCAGCGTCCAGATGAAGATCAAAGAACTTTACCGCAGACGCTTTCCCCGGAAGACCCTGGGGCCTTCTGATCTTTCCTTGCTTTCTTTGCCCCCTGGCACCTCTCCTGTAGGCTCCCCTGGCTCCCTTGCTCCCATCCCCCCTGCCCTTCTGACCCCTGGCACTTTGCTGGGCCCTAAGCGTGAGGTGGACATGCACCCTCCTCTGCCCCAGCCTGTGCACCCTGATGTCACTATGAAACCTCTGCCCTTCTATGAAGTCTACGGGGAGCTCATCCGGCCCACTACCCTTGGTATGGCTGACTGGATTCAGGTTCAGGCTGGAATCTATCCTCTTAGGTCTTACTTTTGTGAGATCGGCAATATGGGATGGAAGCAAGTAGCTTCTCAGGCGTGGGCTTGGGGATAACTGCGCCTTTGTGTCTGCAGCATCCACGTCCAGCCAGAGGTTTGAGGAAGCCCACTTTACCTTCGCACTCACTCCCCAGCAGCTGCAGCAGATTCTCACGTCCAGGTACAGCGACCATCCCTGGCTTGTCCCAGGGACCGTCCTCTCTGTCCTCCTTTGTCTTATTCTTTTGCATGTCTCCTCTCGGTGCCCTGGACACTCTCCTGCTCTCCCTCTGGACTGACATTCCTCTTCCTTGTTGCAGGGAGGTTCTGCCAGGAGCCAAGTGCGATTACACCATACAAGTGCAGCTCAGGTGAATTGCTTCTTACAAGGGTGGGTGCTAAACAGGAGGATGGCATCCTCCTCCTCCCCAGCCCCAGCCCGCTCCGGCCCACGACTCTGCTGGATGCTGATGGCTACAAATATCTATAACTAATTTTTTTTTCTTTTTTTGGAGTTCCCTGCTTCAGTGCTAGATTCACCTCAGAAAACTGCCACTTACCCAAGTCATCTGTTCTTTCTCACCAGGTTCTGTCTCTGTGAGACCAGCTGCCCCCAGGAGGACTATTTCCCCCCTAACCTCTTTGTCAAGGTTAATGGGAAACTCTGCCCCCTGCCGGTGGGTAAAGAGTCTTTCTCTTTGGCAGTGGATAACTATCAAGTAAAAACCTCTTATGAAAAGACATGCTTAGAACAGTGCCTGGCATGTAGTAGTCGCTCTGTTTACTGATGAAATCAGTATCATCTAGAGAGTATTAAAACAGGACTGACTAGTAAGTCGACCGTGGCCCTGTGAAAGGCCACCTATCTTAAGAGTATATGGATAATACAAACTGTACTCGATATGTTAATAAGAGGGAGGGGGGCTCAAAGTTGGGTGGGTAGAAAAGTGGGGTGGCTCCGGGAAGAATTGAGGATGGGGTGAATAGGATCAAAACACGTTGCATAATAGTCTCAGAGAATTAATAAAACATGAGTAAAATAAAATAGGGCTGAATAAGTTTTGTCAGAACCCAGGAGAGGGACACTAGTTTGATACGAAGGTTTAGAAAAGACCTCTGAAAGAGGATACCAGGTGAAGTGGACCCCTGGGACCCAGTGACTGGGTTCCTAGTTCCTTGGTCAGTAAACTCCCCCTTTCACCCCTGAGGTGAACCCCTTACACAGCTCTATGTGGGACCAACCTTGTTTTGCAGTGGGTCCTTATTGCGTTGCTTGTGGGTGAGCTGATCTCCCTCCAGAGAGTAATCTGAGACAGGAATTCTTTTGAGCCCCTCCCAGCACTCTCTCTCCACTAACAAATCCCTCCTTTCCTCAGGGTTACCTCCCTCCCACCAAGAATGGAGCTGAGCCCAAGAGACCCAGCCGTCCGATCAACATCACACCCCTGGCTAGACTCTCAGCCACTGTTCCCAACACCATCGTGGTTAATTGGTCATCTGAGTTTGGACGGGTGAGCCTGCAGGGAACCATCTAGTTTTGAGCTAGGGATATGTCTTGCTCTTCATAGGCCTCTCTGCTTGCTAAAGGCCACCGTCTCTGGTCTCTGTGAGACAAAGGCTATTGGGAAAGAGGAGGTGTGGGCAGCAGAAGCTAATACCCCCTCTCCCTTCCCCAAGTAGAATTACTCCTTGTCTGTGTACCTGGTGAGGCAGTTGACTGCAGGGACCCTTCTACAGAAGCTCAGAGCCAAGGGTATCCGGAATCCAGACCATTCCCGGGCACTGAGTGAGTAACAACCCTTCCCTCCTTCCGCTTTGGGCTCAGGGCTTGCTGCTTCCATGCTTTATCAGGAACAGCTCTTTCATATGGTCTCCCTGGTTTTCTCCTCAGTCTCAGGTGGGGAGTTAGAACCTCAGGCAGCAGGAAGAGCTTTGCGTTGCCAATCACATAACAGTTTTGTATCTCAAAGACTCTAATCCCACTCTACTAAGATATAAGTTCTTTGTACTGAAAAGCCCTGAAGTTCATTCATCTGATCTTCCCATGATGCTTCCCTCCCATCTAGATCGTCCCTAACGTAGCCCCACATTTTTACCCTGGATTGTTTAAGTATCTTCAGGAATGCAGACATCTCTTCTTCACTCCTGTGATATGCCATGGGCCCCTAGACACTCTACTCAGCTGCTGTCAGCTTCCAGCCTCACTGACCCCTGGCTCTGGCCTCACTCTTGTTTCAGTCAAGGAGAAGCTGACTGCTGACCCCGACAGTGAAGTGGCTACTACAAGCCTCCGGGTGTCACTCATGTGCCCGGTGGGTACAAGAGGGGACAGGAAGTGGGAGGAGGGTTCCTCAGGACACTAGAGCGAGGTTTGCTAGTGTGAACTCTCTCCTCTCCTCAGCTAGGGAAGATGCGCCTGACTGTCCCGTGCCGTGCCCTCACCTGTGCCCACTTGCAGAGTTTCGATGCTGCCCTTTATCTACAGATGAATGAGAAGAAGCCAACATGGACATGCCCTGTGTGTGACAAGAAGGCTCCGTATGAGTCACTGATTATTGATGGGTAGGGCTCTTCAGCTTCCCTCTCTCCTAGGACAGTCACTGAGGCCTCCCCTCCCGCCTTTATGGCTTACTTCCCATAAATCCCAGCTTTCACCCTCTCCATCTCCTTTACCATCTGACACCATGTGTGTGACATTAAGGACTTCAGCACTCTGAATGCATTTTCTCATTAGTCCTCATGATAGCCCCACGACATAGGTGCCATCGTGGTAGATGAGAAAAGGGACCTAGGGCCGAAGGTCACATAAGTAAGTGACAGAGCAGTACACTGAATCGTTTCAATGCATTGCTGACAACTACCTGACTTTCCCACAGAGCATAGTGGCCGGGCTCCTCCTCATTTTTCCTATTACAAAAGCATTTATTAGATTGATGCAATAAGGTTGGTTTTTTTTTTTTGAGGTCCTGGATGTACTTATATAGCTAGTCTTCCACCGTGACCCCTAGTAAGCAAGTGATTTTCTTGGTCCTAAGTGGCCTTGGTCCCCTTCCACAGCCTCCACTAGGGCTCTCACAGTCTCTCTTAGGAAGGTTTAACCCTGTGCCTACACTCTCGGAAGCTCTCCTCCATCCCTCCCCCACAATGCTAGAGACCAGACTCAGGGCCTGCACGCTAAGCAAGTGTTCTGTCATTGAGCTTCCGTCCCAGTCTGTCTTTCTATTCCAGCAGCAGCTCAGAGAGGTCCAGTAGGGTGGGTGATGCAGAGGAGGTGCCTAAGGCACAGGAAGTGATCTCAGAACACTGAGGGCGGTTCCAGCCTCTTCCAGCCTCACGGATTGCCATGTCCTCCTCCCTAGTTTATTCATGGAAATTCTTAATTCCTGTTCGGACTGTGATGAGATTCAGTTCATGGAAGATGGATCCTGGTGTCCAATGAAACCCAAGAAGGAGGCATCAGAGGTTTGCCCCCCGCCAGGGTATGGGCTGGATGGTGAGTGACCCCCTGCTCCCCAATTGAGCTAAATCATGGGTGACCCTTTTTCTGAGACAGCCTTCTTACCCACGCACAGGTCTCCAGTATAGCCCAGTCCAAGAGGGAAATCAGTCAGAGAATAAGAAGAGGGTTGAAGTCATTGACTTGACAATCGAAAGCTCATCAGATGAGGAAGATCTGCCCCCCATCAAGAAGCACTGCCCCGTTACCTCGGCTGCCATTCCAGCCCTTCCTGGAAGCAAAGGGTATGAGAAAGGCTGCTTCTGTAGCGGAGGGACAGATGCCAGAACTAGCCATAGGGCGAGCTTTGGGACAGGGAAGGGCAGGAGGAATGGGACCTTGGGCAACTGCACTTGGTTAGATTCTCCAGCTCTTTCTCTCCACCCACAGAGCCCTGACCTCTGGTCACCAGCCGTCCTCGGTGCTACGCAGCCCTGCAATGGGCACACTGGGCAGTGACTTCCTGTCTAGTCTCCCACTACACGAGTACCCACCTGCTTTCCCACTGGGGGCTGACATCCAAGGTAGAACACTGACCTTAAGGAGGAGGGGAGGGTCCGGTCCTGTCACCCTCTCCAGACTTGTTTCTTTGCAGAGCCCTAGGGACAGGGGGATTTATTTTTCTTGTGGTGAAGGAGTCAGAAGGGGGTTGATTTTGATTTTTCTTTTCCTACCAGGTTTAGATTTATTTTCTTTCCTTCAGACCGAGAGTCAGGTAAGTGGTCATGTCTAGGAAGATCTAAGATCTGAAGAGTCCTTCCTAGACACTGATGTGATCTTCCCCTGCTCAGTTTCCCTAGGGATTTAAAACTGCTTTTCTGTGAGGGGAGAATTTTCACACCTGTGCCTTCCCAGCGCCTCTCTTCCTGCTTACTCACCCCCGCATTACTCAGAACCTTCCCCAGTGGGTGCTCCACACATTTCAGACATCCACAAAGCCAAGAACTGGATGTCTGAAGGGGCTGTCTCGAGGCAAGGCACAGGAGAAGGATGTGGGGGAGCAGGGCAGAGTCAGAGAGGTCCCCAGCTTCTCAGGAATGGCATGAGATCCATGAGGGTTGGTACCCCATGAGTGGGTTTTGAGGTGAGTGAGGCGCTGAGTCAAGCTGTGCCCTTCATCCCTCCAGCACTACGGCCCTTCAGTTATCACTTCGCTAGATGAGCAGGACACCCTTGGCCACTTCTTCCAGTACCGGGGAACCCCTTCTCACTTCCTGGGCCCACTGGCCCCCACATTGGGGAGTTCTCACCGCAGCTCCACTCCAGCGCCCCCTCCTGGTCGTGTCAGCAGCATTGTGGCTCCTGGGAGTTCCTTGAGGGAAGGGCATGGAGGACCCCTTCCTTCAGGTCCCTCTTTGACTGGCTGTCGGTCAGACGTCATTTCCTTGGACTGAGTTATTTGGATTACGAAATCAATCTCCATTGGCCCCAGCACTGAGCAGACACATTGTGGGTTCCCAACCCCTGGCTGCTCTGATCCCTCAGGGGTCATTGGCCAAAGGCCAGGCCAGACCTTTATGGATACCTGCTTTTGGCCTTATCGCTGACTTACAAGGCCAGTATTCACAGGGTTAACATTTAACCTTTTTAAAAAGGACATTGGGGTCTGTTTTTGGAAGTGTTCTTTGACGGTGGCACATTCCTTTGGGTATGGTAACATAGGCTGTGGGAGGGAAGACAGGGTCCTCATCTGTACCAGATCTTCAGCCTCTTGGGGAAAGGCACTTTTCTGCCCTCCCCCAAGACTCCTTTCCCTACCCAAACCCAAACATCTGGTCTTTTACGTCCATTCCATTCTCTTTGGCCATAGTCAGGCTACAGGTCAGAGATGGACAGAGAAGTCTATTTTGGGTTGCAGATTTCTTTTTTGTACATAAATAAGAAAACCCCAAAGTATCCAAAGATGACTTCCCTTGCCTTTTACTTCCCAGTGTGAGGAGGAAACAAGGCCTTAGTTGTGATTCCCAGGGGCTCAGGAGCAGGGCGTGCCCCGTCTACTGCCTGGGTCTCTCTATTTATATATTTAAGTTCACAATGTTTTTATGCTAAACAGTCAAGGGCCTAAGCTTCTAGTGACCTGTGTTCCGGCCTAGATTATTCTTGCACCTTCTGTGGGACACAGGAACTCTGTGTCTTCCTTCCCCATACTCAGGCCCCTTCAGGGCCAAGGCCCTGTGATGTGATTTTACTTTTTATTCCCAGAGTTGTAGCAGAGTTCTCGCCTACAATAAAGGTTGTGAATGTTCTGTGAGCGTCATGGAGGGGAAGAGATGTACCTCGCTTTCCAGACCCAGGGTTTGTGGGGCAGAGGGTCCATGTTCCATCCTTTCACTTAAAAAAAAAAAAAAAAAAAAAAAGAACATTTAAAATGTTTATTATTGTGTATGTGGGCGTGTGCGCCGTGGTTTTTGCATGTGGAGGTCAGAGGGCAACTTTATGGAGTAGGACCTGCCCTTCCATCTTGAAGGAGATCCGGGATTGGGCTCAGGCCTCAGATTGCCAGGCTTCCTTTGCTGGTCTGGGGTTCATGTGAATTTCACTTTTACCTGCGAAAGAGTGGGGGCATTTACACAAGCATAACTCAGCGCAGTTGCTCTCCCTTTGATGTCCCTAAGAACACCAGACCATCCTGTACCAAGGCTGTGCTACCCGCAACTCATTCCTACCTTCATCTGCCCAGATGTTGCAGCCAGAGCTGGAGGGCAAACTTGGTTCCAGCGCTGACCCTTTCTCTGTCCTCTGCTGTGACTGGGGTTGTCCTCATGAGTGTAGGCATGGGCAGGAGCAGAGGTTGGGTTCCTCCACCACCCCTCAGTTCGGTTGCACTGGATTGTGACAGTTTCTGTCTGGGTTGTGCCTTGTGGCTTACAGTGAACTTTAGTATATTGAGCCATTTAATCCTTCCAACTATTGCAGAAGGCAAGTGAGTGTTAACCTCACTTGACAGAAAGGAAACACATTCAAGGGGCTTTAAGCAACTCTCTCCTATGGGAGAGTAAGGGCTCAAACCAAGGTCTTCAGTGATAGCTACATTTAGCATCTTTGATCTCAGATAGTCTTTGATTATCAGTAGACCAACTCATTCCCTAAATCTCTTTACAACATGAAACTGCAAACTGCACCCTCCCACGAACGCTTATGCATGTATGTTGTATGCTGATAGCTAAAGGAAAAAGTCTTACCAGACAGAGAGTGGTATGTCCTGGGAGAGAGGTCCCGGTGTCTCTGTCCCACCCTCTGTGGCAGCCACAGCCGCTGCTATGTCTGGTCCCAGCCACGTAAAGGCGTTCACCTCATTTGGATTTACTTGGATCCTGGCCTGGGGTCAGACATGTCGGTTCTTCACTTAGGGGAAGAGGCCAGCGGTGGAGAGGAGACAGACAAGGGGCAGGGGCAGCTGGTTGCTTGATCATCTCCCCTTGTCTTCTACTCAGTTACAACCAGGTCACATGTCCTGTCTTTCCCCACTGCCAAGCCTACCTGGAGTTGCTCCTGTGACTCCTGGGAGATCACAAGTACATAGAGAATGAGGTGATGGTATTTGGGGAAACCCCAGCTCAGCCTAGGAGGGTAGGCAGACTGAAGGGAAAAAACAAACCAACAAGAACAAACAAAACCGCTATAGCATATTGAGAAACTTACTATCTTTGAGACTTTGTAATAGGGCTTTAGGAAGACAAAATGCTGGCCCAAAGCCAGAGTAGTGGGTAGCAGCTGGTAAGCAGGTAAAGGACATGAGTGAGAGCTATGGTTTGGGGACTCAAGTCCACCCACACTTGTCCCCACTGCCCAAGGCAGACAAGGATTATTCAGTGGGCTTTAGGGGTCGTTCTTTCTCACCTCCCATAACCCCAGAAGGACACAAGAGATCTGGTTCTGGGGCAGCAGTAGTCCACATTCTTCCCAGAGCTCTCGAAGCCCACACTCTAGGATCTAGGAGTCAAAAGGAGCAGGTCAGAGTATCCAAAGCTCAACCCTACCAAGTCCTTAGTTTTCTCTGTCCCTCCCTCCCTCAGCCCACACCCAAGGTGCCTCCACACAGGTCTCTTGGTTGGGTCAGGTCGGCAGACTGGTACCTCCTCCTCAAGTTCCATGTGCCCACCTGCAAGGGAGTGGGCCCAATATGAACGGTTGTTGTCTCCAGTCAGAGACCCCATTCCCAGTGGGCAGAGGACGTTTGTTGTGAACACAGAACTTGGGTCACCACTGTGTGGAACTACCCAATAATGTGGAGGGAAAGGGCACCTGTCTCCCATAGACCTTGTTCCTGGGTGCTCACCTGGAGGGACCCACAGATTGGGAGAAATGCGGAGAGTGCATGTCCTTCGGGTCAACAGTACAGTCTGATCACTGGACTGAAGAACGACCGCCACAGCCAGATCCACGCCTCTATTTGTGAGCGGCTCTGTCCGGGAGACCTCAGGCTGCTGGTCCAGAGCCGCAAAAGGGCAGAAAAGGGGTCTCTGGCAAGAGGGGTTTGGATGGGCTAAGACTTCGGAAGCAGGATAGGACTTCCAGAAATTAAGGGTGCCCACGGTGGGAGCTGGCCTGTCGCCACCCGCCCTGTCCCCAAGTTGCCCTCACTTTCCCTACTGGTTCTCTGTCCCGACCTGGATTGGAAGCCTCTCCGAAGCGCCGGGGAATGAATTGCTAGAGAGGACAAGCTGTCCTCGCTCCAAGCTGCAATGCGTGTACCATGGCCCGGGTCCCTGCCTGGCGCCCAGAAGGCCACACACACTCTGTGTGAAGCTCACTGACTCCAGACGCCCACCAAGGCACAGCAGCAACCGTGCGGCCATCGCGCAGCTCTGGTCACCGCGCAGTTCTGGTCATTGCTTGCCTGGCGCCCCCTGGTGGCACAGCACGGTGAGGCGTGCAACTTCCGGCCGGCCTATGCAAGCCAGGTTCTCCAGTCCCGCTGGGAAATTTAGGTAACTTTTGGGGACAATCCCTGGGACTAATGTTCATAAAGCACAAATAAATCTTCCAGTTTCTCACTTCCTTCAGCGTTGTTTCTGACTTCTCTGTTTGGACAGTAATCCCTAGGTAGAATCATTTCTGGACTAGCACGTTATTCCCCACCAAACCGAGGCTGACCTTCACTTAAGCTGCTGCTGTTCACCTCTCAGCAGGGAGCACCTCAAATTAATTATGCTCCCACATCAGATACCTAACTTTTTTTTTTTTTTTTTTTTTGGGCAAAGCAGAGTCTCATGTAACCCAGGCTAGCCTCAAACACGTGTAAGTCAAAACTGATGTTGGTTGGCCTTTCTCAACTAGCTGGTTTCCACGTCCCTCTGCATCACATGCCCGATTTGTGAAGTTCTGGGGTCAAACCCCAGGACCCCATGCACCCCATGCTTAGTAAGTAATGGTGAGTAGTTTGAAGGCAGACACAATCTTTTATCTTTAAAAATATTTAATCACATTTATTTATGCCAATGTGGGGGAGGGTGGGCATGCACTTGCCGTGGCAGGCTGTGGAGTCAGAGAAGTTGGTTTCCTCCTTCCACAATGTGAGTCCAGGGGGAAACCTCAGGTCGTCACTGTCTGATTGGAATCAAGGCCTGAGATGGAACTCATGCCCAGTGCTTCCTGGGATGACCAAGAACCTGAGACCAGATAAGCCATGGCCCTGGGGGGAAGGGAGGCCGGAACAAATACTCTGCTAAAGGAACATGGCAATAAAATGACTACTAACAATATTCTGCTAAGTTCATGTCCTATTCAGCCAGCATCAGAGAAGTTTCCTCTTGCAGTAGATGGGAACTAACAGAGACCCACAACTAGACAATGAGCAGAGAGTGAGAGACCTTGGAACACTCTAAATGGAATTTCTGTACCAAACCCCTCCCCTTAGGGCTCAGAAAACTCTGTGGAAGAGGAGCTGGAAAGATCGTAGAGCCGGAGGGGGTGGGGGACACCAAGCAAACGAGGCTGTCTGACACAGCTGGACTGGCACACATATGAACTCACAGAGTATAGATGGCTACATGCATAGGACTTACGCAGGTCTAAGCCAGATGGGGTCCCAGCACTGAGAGAAGTAGACACATACCCCATCCTTAACCTGGAAGCCATCACAGTTGATAAGTGTGTACAAAGAAAACTTAGTTTTCTCTAATGGACTCTTACTGGTTTTCTTGCTGGGTGTGCAGTGCATGTTTTAGTCCTAGTATTGTGAAGCAGAAGCTGAAAGATTGTTCAAGTTTGAGGCCAGCCTGGTCTCTACAGTGAGTTTCAGGCTAGCCTAGCTATATAGCAAGACCCTGTCACAAAAACAAAACAAAACCCAAAACCAACAACAAAGAGCTCCAAAGAGAAGAGTATTTTACTTCCTCCAACAGCAGTCTGTTATTCTGTGCACCATGTGTACTTGTTACACGTTACAACTCAGTGAAACAGGCACAGATGTTTGCAAATGTAACTGTTGCTTAGGAAAAAAATTGAGAGACTGTGATGGTTCACAGCTTCCCTTGTGCATTTGAACACTTGATTCCTGATTGATTGCACTATTTGGGAGGGTTAGGAAGTGTGGCAGCATTGCTGGAGGACGTCACTGGGGTAGGCTTCTGCTTCCTGCCACCAGGCCTTCATTCCACAGTCTTGGACTCTGATCCTGTATAGACAGCTTTTGGGGCCGCTTGGCAGGAATCAGATAAGAACTCAGAAGTAAGCTCAGACCAGAATCTGATTTTGGGCTAGAACAAAGAAGTAGGCTTCAGGCAAGAATATGACTTGGGCTAGGACAGGGAAGTAGGCTCAGATATCTTGGTCATTCTGAGAAGCCCTTAGAAACAGTGATCCCGGGACTTTGTTTACTGCCTTGTTTGTTCCTTGACTATTTGGGTTGCCTTGCTTGTTCCTTAACTTAGAACTGGCCTTATTACTTGCATGTAATTAAAATGGTGTAAAAGCAGATTGGGGAAAAATAAACCCGCCTCAGCCTCAGAACTGGCTGGGGTGTGCTAGTGTTCTCTAATTGTCTTTTTCTCTTTAATCCTTGCTCTTGCCCTGGAGACCCTGTTGACTGACTGAGCTGGCTTGGTCACTCTGGCACTGTAAGGCCAGATAAGGGTCTTCTCCAAGTTCCTTGGTCATGATATTTATCATAATAAAAGAGTAACTAATTCAGGGGTGTTTCAACATGGGCTTGGCTGACTTAATTTGTGTTTTGTTAAGACAAGTTCTTACTCGATTGCCCACACTAGCCTGAAACTCATCAAAAGGCCCACAATGACCTTGAGCTTGCAGTAATCTCCCTTCCTTATTGGTGGGATCACAGGTTTGTCTTCATGCTCAGCTTTGGTGGACTTCTTTTGTATGTGTGGTATATGTACTCGTTATATGGGTGTGTACATGTGTGTCCAAATCAGAAGTTAACAGTTAGGTGTCTTCCTTGATCACTTCCTATCTTATTATTTTTACATTTATATGGCATACCTATGTGTGCCATGTGCCCAAACAGAGGTTAGGAGACAATTTGTTAGAGTTTTTCCCTTTTACTACATGGGTTCTGGGCTGGGTCATCAGCCTATGTGGCAAGCTCTGTTATCCACTGAGCCATCCATTTTGCTGGCCCTTTGCCTTATTTGTTGAGAAAGGGTCTCACTGAACCAGAAGCTCATTAGTTTGTTTCAGAGATATGACCATTTCCCAGGGATAGGGTCCCCAGCACCACACCCAGATTTTATGTGGGTACTGAGTATCTGAACTCAGGTTCTCACACTTGAGCAGTAAGTATTTTACCCAGTAACTCATCTCGCTGGCCCCTAGCTGCTTCTTGATAAGAACAGATACATATAATTTATGATTGTTTTCATTTATTTAAAAGATTTATCATACTGTGAGGATTTGATGAGAGGAGAATATACTCTTTCAGGTATATCATGAGCAGCTGGGAAAGACAGGAACAGGGAGGCAGTACTAGAATCTTCAGTGTAGCTGGTTATGGTGGTGTTTGCCTTTAATCCCAGCACTTAGGAGGACCCTCCGAGTTTTAGGCCAGCCTGGTCTACAAAGTAAGTTCTAGGACAGCCAGGGCTACACAAAGAAAACCCCATCTCCAAAAAAACCATTAAAAAAAAAAATCACTGTAAAGAATGCATCTAAGGACCTTCCTCTTCTTTTCCATCTCCTGGAAGGATGCTGGTTTCTGGTTGGGGATGTGGCTCAGTGGTACATCAGTTGACTAGCATGTGAAAGGCCCTGAGTTTGATCCCAGCATTGCTTCTTCTGGGTCACTGTCTCTTGATGGTGCTCTCGATGTATGATTCCAGTAAGAAGATGGTTTCATCTACCTGGATCTCGCTGGCATCCAACCTGAGGGAAAGAGTGAAAGCACTTGCCTGGGGTCAGTGCTCATCAGCGCATTCAAGACTGGAGGCTGGGCTGAGTGTAACCACACAGAAATGCCTATTTATCCCTGAGCAGATGGAAGGTGAGTTACCCGGTAGATAATCCCATTACATCCCTCAAGTCAGGTGCCATGGAGCTCCTGAGGCTACAAAGACAGTGTTAAAGTTTCACTTGTAACCATGAGAAAGAACAGCATGAGAAAGAACAGGAAAAGTAGAGGCAAAAGGCAGAGAGCTTTACAACCATGAACAGTCAGAGAGTTGGTGTTAATTGGGAGAAGGAAGGGACTTCCACACTCTGATAAAATTCAGTGAGGAAACAGAACCGCAGCTAACACTGCATTTAATGTTGAAACACTCAGTTTTCCTCCTTAGATCAGGAGCAAAGCCAAGATGTCCTTCAATGCCTTCTAACCAAGGTGCTAGACAAGAAAGGCAATTAGACAAGAAAGAAATCCAGATTGTGAAGAAGCAGAACTATTCACAAGTGACAGAGAAAATCTCTAGGAGCCCATAAAAATATTCACCAGAACTAATACATTTACACAATCCCCATTGATGAGTAAAGGAAATAAAAGGGGAAGCCCACTGCTCTGAAACTGTGAAAGGTCCCATGGCACAGCGATGAATTTGGATTTCATATTGTAAAAAAACCAAAAAACCAAAAAAACCAATAAATTGTCTCAGCCAGCTGTGGTGATAACATCTGTGATCCCAGCACTTTGGGGGTGGAGGCGGTTCGAGCAATAGAATTATTTCAAGGCCAGTGTGGACTATGAGACCTTTAGTCAAAAACATAACCCCTTCCCAAACCCAAGGATGAACAAACAAACATACACACACAAGGAAGCCAACAAGACACTTTAGCCAGGAGAGTGATGCTTGCCATTCATCACTTTAAAGATAATAAACAACTTGGGGGTTGGGAAGATGGGCCCGTGGGTAAATGCCTGCCATCCAAGTGTGAGGACCCGAGGTTGGAGTCCCAGAATAACCTCCACATGCATGCATGGCATGTGTGTGCTTACACACATACACACCCCTACCCTGAGTGCCTTGTGACACATGGTTTGTAGGATGAGGTAATTGCAAAGTTCAAGGCAAGAGGTAATGAAAGTTTGTGCAAGGACCAAGATGGAATGCCACACTTGAGCCTGAAGTAAAAGTGTGACTGAGATTATAGACAAGCATGATGGCCTCAGAACTGCTGACCTAGAAAAATAGGCAGGTTCCATACTCTCGAGACAGGGTCTCCCTGGCTGTCCTGAAACTTACTATGTAGACCAGGCTGGCCCCAAACTCAGAGATCTAAGTTACCCGAGTGCTAGCATTAAAAGCATGTGCCATTACTCCTGGTAGGTTCAATTCTTTTAGTTAGGCTAGGGAAAACTCAGGTTTGCTCACGTTAAGGTGGAGGAGGTTAGGCTGGGAAGCTGTATTTGTTTGAAAGGCAATGCCAAGTGCAGGTCTGGACCTCCGCAGCTTACTTGTTGACGTTACGTTTTAGTGTCTCCAGCTGCTGCCGCTCAGGGGCTGTGATCATCTCCTCTATCTCCTGCAGCTGCATCTCCTCTGCGCCCGTGGCCTGCATCGACGCCATGATGGCTTCCACCCGCTGAGACTTTTCTAGAAGCCGCCTATCAGACAGACACAGCTCTGAGGGATGCTCCTTGACCTTTTGATCTTTCATCTAAAGACATTTTCCATAAACTTAATTACAAATAGAACTTTGTTCCTGAAATATTTATTACCTCTCAGTAGCACTTAAACTCTGGGTTCAAGCACATGCCTCATAAATCTGCAAGTTAATTTAATTGGGGGTATAGTCAGCAAGGGTAAACTAAGGCATGGTTATGCCAAAGCTATGACTCAGTGCAACTAGACTGGGTATTGCCATTTTTATAGCAAGTTTTCTTCAGGCTTTGGACCTTGGAAATGTTAATGAAATGTTAATGTGGGCGCTGGGGCCCACAGGTACTAGGTCAAGAAGTAGACGTATTCTTTTAGTTATTGGATTAGCATAAAAACCCAAAACGGAACATGACTCACGGGAGGCTGCACTCACTTGTTCTCCTTTGTTTCAAATTGCCGCCTTTCTATCAAGTTGGCTATGCTCTGAGGAAAGAGAAGACAGACCAGAGATGCACGTTGTTCTATTTATGTGACTCGGGTAGAGTGGGCTAAGGAGGTAGAAGGACAAGTTCTGTGTGAAGGAACAGGAGGGGAGGCCCACATGTTACCTTATAGCACCTGTGCAACAGCATTCTGGCAGCTGACAGCACATTCACAGTGTACAGATAGAAGGTCCTGGATGGGGCGTGGTCTGGTGTTTTAGGAATTTCCTGTTTGTCCACAGAAATAAAAAGAGAAATTATACTGTTATTTGGAATGGGTAAAATAAACATCCATCCACCTGGTACTGTTGGCCTGATACTTCTTCCCTTCCTAGCCAATCAGGGGCTATGTTTAATACATAATCAGCCACAGAAGCAGGCTGCCCAGTTCCTATCCAATTGTTGATCTGTCAGCATCCTTGGTGAAAGAAAGGAAAGGCTACTAATATTTACTGAGCAGATTCTACACATGCTAGGTGTGGGTGGATTGTATTTGGTTTTCAAAGTAGACTTTATTAACGGACGGTGTGGTACTCGAATTTTCAATCCTCCAGCCTCACTCTCCTAGTACTGAGTCATAGGTGTGCATTAACATGGTTGGTCCGAACCACACTGTGTTTGTATCAGCAGCCACCACCATTTTACAGATATGATGATGGTGGTTGACTTGTGTGGTGGATTGACTCCAAAGTCCATCCAGCCTACTTCCTCCAAGGGTCCTCAATACAGATCTACAGGATCCAAGCCATGCTGATGAACCTACGCTATTGAAGACTTAAGGCCGAGAAAGGTCAGGAATAATGGGTTGGGGGCTAGAAAGGGCAGGAAAGTTAGAACTGGGAGATGATTTCTTGGTGTGCTCTGTCTGTCTCTCTGGGAGGTCAGTTGAAGTCTACATGATCCTTCAAGGATTTGCTAAGTCTGTGTTAATCTTTTTTCTGTTTTAGAGGTGGCTGTAGTGCCTGTCTGGGGCCCAGACTGACTTCCTCAAGGCGTGTCCTTCCAAGGTCACCTGCAGTACTATGAAGTTTTCTGAGAGCATCTTGTACAGCATGTCCTTTGCCTCCTTTGCAGGGATCATCGCAAAGTCCTCCACTTGCTTCTGCTCCAGGTGCCTCTTCTGCAACACCAGACGGAATATCCTGGCACAGCGAGACCCGAATCTGGGAAGGGACAAAGAAGCACTTGGAATGCTTTAGCTCCTAGTCTCAGAGTGTGGAGGTACTAGTCCATGTGTGGAGTCAGGACCTGAGAGGAAAACAGCATCGGTTCTTCCATCTCTCTGGAGGCTGGTGATAGCATGGTTCCTCTTGTTTCCAGACGCCTACTCCTTAGAGTGCCAGTGCATGTGTTACAGAGCTTTAGGGTGGCTGGTTAATTTGCCTAACTAGGAATTCACTTCATGAGAAGATGAGACCAAGTGTGGCAGAGTATGTCATAAAAACCAAATTATTTGTTTGGTGGGGTGTAGATAGTGTCTGAGCCCAACCCCCAACCAGTGAGCCTCTTACCTCTCCTGGATGACAGACTCCAGAGTTGCAGTGGCTAGGGATGCTAATGCCTTATGGAGGTCTTTAGGCAGAGCATTAAGGACGTTTAGTAATGTTTTAAGCTGGCTATGTAATGTTCTAACTATTACCTTAGTTTCATGACTAAATCCCTAATTTAAAACTAAAAATTAGCTGCTATTTTCCTTTTCACATTTCATGTATGATATATAAGTATATTAATATTTGTAAGGGTTTGGGTAAGTAAACATTTTTTTTTTAATCTTTTCCTTTTTGAGACAGGGTCTTGTTATGACTTTGAACATTCAACTTTTCTGCCTCAGCCTCTAAACTGCTCTGATTATAAGCATTTACCATCACATTGGCCTCTCCCCAGCTACTTCCCTTTCTTTTCTTCCTGCCCTGTCCCCACCCTCTTCCTCTCTGTCACAACGCTGGTGATCTGGCCCAGAACCTGGAACAGTGAGTGACAGGCGAAGCCTTTTTTTTCATTAATGTAACTCACTGAAAATTCACAGAAAACGTAATAGAAAATTCATTTTTAAAAACTGTTTAGTATATTAAGCATTGACAGTCTTTTCTTGTAGTGGCACATATCTCCAACCCAGCATTTGGGAGGCTTTACTGCCAACTTCTAGGCTACACAGTGAGTTCAAGGTTAGGCTGGGCTACAAAGACTGACTCAACAAAACCCAAAATCTTTCCTAGGCCCCCTGCTCCTGCTCCCTAACTCAGAGGTCCCAACAGAGCAGGCAACTGGGAAGGATACTGATGACATACATTCCTCCACCACTGTCGCCAGACTTTCCAATAAATTCTAGCTGTTAAAAAGAGAGTGAATGGTGTTAACTGCATACTTCTCTTTCCCATGGAGCAAATCTGGCCGAGTCTGAAGCAGGTAGCTTTCCTGCTGGGTGATGGAACTTTGTCTGAGATGGCTAAGTAGACAAGAAGGCTATAGGAGACAAACTGTGATCAGGCTAAGGGGGCAAGAGACTTACTGGGTCATCTGCCAGCAGTGTGAGGTACTGATCGAGAACCTGCTTAGAGATGTTATATCCGACGGGCAGGGATCTGAAGATCTGTGGGACAGAAGGATATGCTGGGAATGGGGCCAGGGACGAGTAATTGCTAAATGTGACTGAAACAAGATGTCCTAAGTTTAGATTTCAAAAATGTAAAAGCATTTAAGAAAGCTGGAGAGATAGCTCAGTGGTTAAGAGCACTGACTGCTTTTCCAGAGGTCCTGAGTTCAATTCTCAACAACCACATGGTGGCTCACAACCATCTGTAATGAGATCTGATGACTTCTTCTGGTGTGTCTGAAGACAGCTATAGTATATCACATACATTAAATAAATAAATCTTAAAAAAATATTCATAGTATCATTGTTTATAAGAGTAAAACAAAGGCCAAGAGGGCTGCACACCTTTAATCCCAGAACTTGGGAGGCAGAGGCAGGTAGATCTCTGTGTTTGGGGCCTGGTCTACACAGTGAGTTCTAAACAGCCAGAGCTCTTAACAGCTGAGCCATCTCTCTAGTCTCCATGGCTTAACATTTTTAAAAGCTGGATTCTAAAGTGGCCAAACATTTCAGTGCTTAACATTTCCAAGAAATCCCTGCCCCACTTGAAGCAACAAAAACCCCTTCTCCCCCTCAAGGCACAGGCATCAACATAACCCTGCAAGTTATGTCTAATAACTAATAGAATACCTCCATCCAATGGAAAGCTAGCACAGAAATTTGAAGCTAACAAGGCGTGGGGGTGCAGCCCTCTAAGCTCAGCCCCTGGGAGGAAGAGGCGAGTGGAGCTCTGTGCTTTCAAGGAGAGCTGGGCAACAGAGGGAGTTCCAGGACAGCCAGTGGCTGCACAGAAAGACCAAAACAAAACAACTCCCCCACCCCCCAGAAACCTGAAGCATACCTCACTGGAGGACAGTGGCTGAGTGAACCGGGCACTCGAGGGCGTGGTAATCTCACTCATCCGCAGCATTGTCCGAACAATCTCACTGCTTGTCTGAAAAGTACAGACAACTCAGAATACACTGCTGCTGCCTCTGGCCCTGGGCCAGTGGCCACCACATCTGACAACCATCTGAATGACCGACCTTATTCCTTGCTCAACACTGGCTGACCCACGTGGATATTACCTGGTCCATTCGGTTTGCCACTGCGCTCACAATTGCTTGGTCACGGAAATGCTGGTGGAACCTGTCGAGGTTGACTTGCCAATAAATCCCATCATCTGGTGTGGGCTGGGGAGAGGAGGAGAGCGAGGCAGTGAGCTGCAGCACCAGCCATCCCCAGGGAATTTACATGGTAAAGCTCCACTTGTTTTGTCACACTGTAGTAATTAAATGGGTCAGAGAAAAGGCATTCAAGAGTGTGGAGTGGCCGGGCAGTGGTGGCGCATGCCTTTAATTCCAGCACTTGGGAGGCAGAGGCGGATTTCTGAGTTCCAGGACAGCCTGGTCTACAGAGTGAGTTCCAGGACAGCCAGGGTTATACAGAGAAACTCTGTCACGGGAAAAAAAAAAAGCCAAAAAAATAAAAAAGAGTGTGGAGTAGTGTGTCCCAACAAGGTCTAACTTCAGGTTCCATGAAGTCACCTTCTTCCTCAGTTAATTCTTCTCCATTACTCTCCAATCTCTCATTTGACACCTCCTTCCTCTAATAGAGGCCAGAACTCATTCAACTTTGAGCAAGAACCTTCACCATCCCCCACTTTCCTTCTTCTCTCTCCCGCAAGGGAACATTTGTCTTTTTACCTAAGGGCAAGGGCCATGTTGCTGTTTTAGATCATGTCCTCCCCCTGGGTCTCAGGATCCAGACTGTTTGCTTCCTGTCCTCTGATGCTGCAACCGCTCCTGCACTGCTCTGCTCATCAGCTTTTACCCTGCTCAGGTCAAGGCTTCTCCTTCCACCCCACGCTTACCTGCTGCAGCTGGCCATCCTGGCTACACCCCCTCTGGCTTTGCTCAGCAACCTCTGTATGAAATTTCAGTTGTTACTGGTATTCCTCTTCCACCACTGTTCTCAAGGGCCTCCTTGCGGCTAAGCTTGGAGGATACTTCCCAGTCCTGATCTTATTTGACTGTTTTGAAGTATGTGACATAATAGGACATTTTCTCAATTTACCTCCTAAGGACAGGGATTAGAGCTTTGTGGCACACCATGACCAGCTAAATGTCTATTTTGTTGTTGTTGTTGTGAGAGAGTGTCTCTACATAGCCCTGGCTGTCCTGGAATGTACTATTGTAGACCAGGTAGCCTCAAGTTCAGAGATCACCTGCCTGCCTCCCTAGTGCTGGGATTAAAGGTGCACACCACCACACTCAACCAAAATGATTTACTTTTGATTTTACGCGTCTGTGTGATTGTGTACACGCATGTGTCTGCACTAGGGACATGCTTGGTGCCTGTAGATCCAGAAGAGGATATAAGATCCCTGGGACTGGAGTTAGGGTATTTAAACTGAACTTGGGTTCTCTGCAAGAGCAAGTACTCTTAACTGCTCAATCATCTCTCTAGCCCTGCAAGATTTTTCTTTAATTCATATTATGTATGCATATCCGCCACATGTGTGCAGAGGCCCTAAGATGGCCAGAAGGTGTTGGATCTCTTGGAGCTGGAATTACAGACACAGGTGCTAAGAACCAAGCTTTGGTCCTCTGGAAGAAGAGGAGGTGCTGTTAACAGCTAAGCCACCTCTCGAGACCCTAGACATCTATTTTTCTTTATTTTTCGAGATAGGATCTTTCCCTGGGCTTGAATTTACCAAGTAGGCCAGGATGGCTGGTGAGCCCCAAGGATCTTCCTGTGAATTTCTGCTGGGCCTGAAGATTAAACACACCTGATAGATCATGATTGTAGACTGGCTTTCTTTCTTTTTTTCTTAAGATAAGGTCTCATGAAGCTCAGCAAGCATCAAACTTACTACATAATTGAGGGTGAGCACGAACTTTGGATCTTCCTGCCTCTGCCTTCCAAGTGCTGAGATTATGGGCATTTACCACTGCATCTAGCTAAGAAGTAATTCTGGCCACTAAATGAGTAAGAATGCAAGAAGGGAGACCACTGAGAAGAGTTTTGAAGTGCTGCCAAAAGATGACAGATCGTTTTAGGGGCTGGAGAGACGGCTCAGTAGTTGAAGTCATTTGTTGTGCAACCATAGGACCCGAGTTTGGCTCCTAGCATTCACATAACAAGCCAGACATGATCTCATACCTGCCTGTAATTTCAGCACTGTGAGGAAAAAGGATTGTTAGGAGTTGATAGGTTAGCTAAAAAAAAACCATTTGTTTGTTGTTTTTTGGGGGAACAGGGTTTCACGTCACCCAGGCTAGCTTTAGATTTACTTTGTGATCAAGGACAACTTCTGATTATTCTCTTGATTCTATCTTCTGAGTCCCAGAATTATAGCTATGTAGTGCCATTTCTGGTTTGCTTTGTTTGAGACAGGGCCTTACTATGTAGCCCTGGTTATCCTAGAACTCACTCTGTAGACCAGGCTAGCCTCCGACTCACAAAAATCTGCTAGTTTCTGCCTTCCAAGTATTGCAGTTAAAGGCATAGGTTACCACACTGGGCACCATTTCTGCTTTTATTTGGTCCTGGGGATCAAACCCAGGGATTTCTGCACGCTGCAAGCAATTTACCAACTGGGCTACATCCCAGTTAAAGCCTCTCCCCAAAGCCCTACCCCCGTGTTTGTTTTTTGGATACAGGTTTCACTATGTAGTCTTGGCTGGCCTGGAATTCACTATGTTAGTGGTTCTCAACCTTCCTAACACTGTGACATTTAATACAGTTCCTTGTGTTGTGGTGACCCTCAACCATAAATTTATTTTTGTTGCAACTTTATAACTACTACTGTTAAGTTATTCATAACTTGCTACTATTATGAATCATAATGTAAGTTTTTGTGTTTTCTGATGGTCTTAGGTGATCCCTGTGGGCTGTTCAACCCTAAAGGGGTTGTGGCCTAAGGGTTGAGAATCACTGTACTGTGTAGACCAGGCTGGCTTTGAACTCATGGAGATCCTCCTGCCTCTGCATCCCAAGTGCTGGAGTTAAAGGGATGCACCACCACACCCAGCCCTACTTTCTCTTTTGAATAATTTGGTATAATTATTTAGTGAAATAAGCTAAGGCTTAGAAGGGAAAAGGAGAATTCCTTCCATGAAAGTCCCAGGACTCCCAGGAGTTCTCAGTGTTCCTCACTATAAAGGGGGCAGGAGAAGTGGGCAGAGACAGCAGGAACACTCTGTCCTCATTGGTCTGCTCCTGACCAGAGGACTGAAGTTCATAGTCCTACTACTACTTAGCCAGGAACATTTAGGTTCGGTTGGAGCTTGTTATCTGAGCTATTTCTGGACTGCTCTAGGGTGAGAACTGCTAATCAGGAAGCCACATTACCTCCTTGTTATCTGAGTGTCTTGGTTTCTTGGCCTTGGGCTCTCCAGTAGCATCTTCGTCAGATGATCTCCTCCTCTTACCTTTTCCTGCCAAATAAAATAACTGAACAATTAGACTATATATACCATATGATGGCAGGAAGCAAAGCTGGTGCCTCTTCATCTCAAAGACATCTGTAGCTCCCTGTTTTAGGAGCGGTTTAGGAGGCTGAGCAGCTATAAGAAACTCAAGTCAACAGGGGTACCACCTTCTTTGCCCTCAGACTGCTTCTCCTCCTACCCTGCCTCTCAGTGACTGCAGCACCATGCATGCAGCGGTACCACTTTGCTCTCATGCTCTCGTGTGTGAAGATTAGCACACAGATGTCATTCTTGATGCCTGTATTCTTACTGCTTCTGGATCTACTTTTTCAATAGTCTGTCTCTATTTGCCTTTGTCCTCGCCTTTCAGTCTATTAGACAATTTACAACGTATATCAGACCACGTGGCTTTCCTGCTTAACATCTGAGTTGTTTTCCTTTGTTCTCAGGTTAGAGAACAGACGCCCTGCAATGCCTTGTTTACCTGTTCCTCTCTTCTCTAGCCTTCTCCCAGGCTTCTTGGAAATTTGCTCACCTTTCACTTTCTCTGACCTTTCACTTTCTCTAATGCTCTATTGCCTTTTCTTACTACAACTAGTCTTAAAAAAATACCCACCTTCTGTCACTTTATGAGGTAGGTCCCACTTCTGCTTCAAGACCCAGATAAAATTCCACTTTCTCAGAAAAACATAAGCCTTAAAGGCCCCCCCACCCCGCACAAATCCAGTTTCTCATTACATAGTTTTTGTAATAGCTAGCTCTTTCATAGTTTTTATCAGTGTATAACATATCTTTTTAAAAAATGTTATGTACATTGGTATTTTGCCTGCATGTGTGACAGACTCAAATCTCTTGGAACAGGAATTACAGACAGTTGTGAGCTGCCATGTGGGTGCTGGGAATTGAACCTGGGTTCTGTGGAAGAGCAGCCAGTACTCTTAACCACTGAGCCATCTGTCCAGCCCCTGTATGACTTATCTATGTGGCTGATTAATGTCTTCTGTGCAGATCACAGCTTCTGCATCATTACATAATTACACAGTACTGTGACTGGCACATAGCAAGGAACTGGCAAACAATCAAGATGTTCATTCACATAACAATCAGTGAAGAAGAATCCCCAATTAAGACAAATCAGCTCCAGGATGGAAATTCCTTACCTATCAAGTTCAGTTTGGGAACTAGGTACATGTTCTTTTCACTAATGACAAGGGTCGGGGCAGGTGGTGGCGGCCCAGGGTCAGAACTGTCAGTGTCAGGAACCAGGGGACAGCGCTGTACAAAGTGAGTATCTGCCAGTCGCACAAATGCATTTGACACCTCAGCATAGTCCATGGTCTTGCCATCTGTAGAACAGGAGGAAAGAAGGAGGCGAGAGGGCCTAAGACAATAGAGCAGCAACCGACCTATGGCTTTGCTAAGAGCTTAGATCCAGTCAGTACTGACCCTCCATGGTCTCCGTGAGTCGGTCTGCTACTTTTTTCACAACAGCTGACATTGTCATTTTGCCATTCAGCAGGAGCTCCTCAACAATCAGCTCTCCGGTGTCACCATACAGCGTTTTAGTCGTATAGATGTACCGGGGATACCTAAGCATCCGCAGTACCCGGCTGCACTGGGCTTCGTACTCCACCACACCGCGTTTATGCACATGATAGATGACCAGGTTATGGTGAATGAGGACACAAAGGGCTTTTTTCACCTAGATAGGACCCAAACAAAACAAAAGACAGGAAAGACCTGACAGTATATAGCTTACCACTGCTGGCAACACAGCATACTTCCAGAGCCTAGTAAGCATCAGATCACCAGCAAAGAATCTCTTTTTAATTTTTTTTTCTTTTTTTTGGTTTTTCAAGACAGGGTTTCTCTGTGTAGCCCAGGCTGTCCTGGAACTCACTCTGTAGACCAGGCTGGCCTCGAACTCAGAAATCTGCCTGTCTCTGCCTCCCAAGTGCTGGGATTAAAGGCATGTGTCACCACTGCCTGGCTTTAATTTTTTTCTTAAAGTAACTGGGCCTGAGTTGAAACAACAGGACCTGCCTTTTGTCTGTCCCCAAAACCCCTATGTTTATGATCTTCAGATTATGCCCAGTCTTTATCTGCTAGTTTTCTGTTTTGAATCAGGGTCTCATGGAGCCCAGGACAACCTTATATTTGTTATGTAGCTGAGGGTGACCTTGAACTTCTGAGCCCTTCCTTTTAAGTGCCGGGATCATGAACATAAATCATCACACCAGTTTTATGTAGTTGGAGATCAAACCAGGACATCCTACATGCTATGCAGTGTAGCTGGTCTTCGCTACTTTGTGGGTTCTTCTTTCTCCCACCCTTGATTCTCCCTTCCCACCATCCCACCCTGGTTTCACCCCCTAACACTACATAAGAGAGAAACAAGGAGGAATAAGGAAAATCCTTGAATTTAATTTCTTTCATTTCTTCTTTGATCACACTACTAGTAAATCATAACTTTCCCAAATGACCAACAACCACCAACCCCACATATCAGGGCTAGCATTTATATAACCTCTGAAAAGTTCCCAGAATCCCAGACATTGCACAGTCACAGAAACTATCTATAGCTGGCAACGCCATGCCTCTGCTAGAACATGAGGCAAGTCAGCTGCTGTGGACAGTCCGAAGCAGCCCCATATCCACACACCTGGGGTCGAAACAAAAAACATATTCTTATAATATTTCTGTGTTTTTTAAAGAAACCAAAGTCTCCAAATTGTCACTACAATGTAGTCACCCTACCAACTGAGCTACATTCTTGGCCAGGATGGCAATAAAAATCTTTCACATGACAGTTTACTTTTTTCCATCATTTCTATTCCTTAAAGGCAGTACTCAGTAGACTCCCTGTGAATAAATGAGTGTGGCACGGAACAGCAGAGATGAGCAGCAGTGCACTGGGGCCTAAGTACAAAACCCCACCCCACCCACCTCGGTTCTGACCATAGGGCAGACTTTCTGTTTGTACTTTCTAGGAGTACCACTGTTCAAAGGTGCTTGAAGGAAATGAATGGAAGAAGCTGAAGAGAGCAGACTCTCTTATCTAAACATACCTGGTCCAGTGATGCTTTTGTGTCATGGGCAATTACTCTAAGTGGCTGGCTCCCAGTTCTGATTAGGTGGACTCCAATTTTTTCTACAATCTCACCAAAATGCTCTTGCAGCAACAAAGAGCACAGCTTGATTTCTGCTTGAGTCATTGCACTCGGAGCCTCAGAACTAGGAAACAACAACAATATAAATTCACATAGGTTTTTCCTAGAGGGCAACTTGACAATATACATCAAAACCCTTATATTAAGGCATATATTTGCCTCAATACTTGTAAGTTGGGATCCTTTGTTCCAAGGATGTAGTAAAAAACATGCCATGAGTTCTCTTCACAATACTGGCATTGACATACTAAAACAATCTAGCATCTATCAGTAAATTATAGTATAACCTTAAGTGAGTACACTATGCCAACATTTAAAATGACTTTGTACAATATAACTAGCATAAAGTATTCCTAGTGTGTTGTCATTTAGTAATTGCTATGGTCAGATATGATGGTGTACACTGACTGTAATTCTAGCATGCAGGAGGCCAAACCAAAGAATCAAAAGTTCCAGGACAATCTGGGGCAAAAAGTGAGTTCAAAGCCAGCCTATGTTATACAACAGGACTCTGGTGGGTGATACACCCACCCACCAAAACAAAGGACTGGAAAACTAGACATCAAATTTGATTTCTAAAGCCAGGTATGGTGGTGCATGCCTATAGTTCCAGCACTTAGGAGGTGGAAGGAGGGTCAGACCGGCCTGGCTACATGAGACTCTGTTTCAAAAAAAAAAAAAAATCCCAGCACTAGAGCTAGAAGACTGCCATAAACTCAAGGCCAGCCTGGGCTACATATTAAATACCAAGCAAATCTGGTCCAGAGTGAGACTTCTAAAAGCAAAGGGGGAGGGGAAGTGTAAATAACTTTGCAATCTGTCAGAGATACAAAGAACTAAGGCTCATGACTCAGCGGGGGTACAAAGTATCATTCCCAAGTCATAAACCAAGATTTAGAAAGAGAAAGTAAAAAAGAGCTTCTTAACAGGGTATTTCAATTAGGAGATGAAGTTATGTTCCATTGAGAACCATATTAAATTTTTACATCATTGCAAATGGCTCACAAGCAGAAATGGATGTAGTTGATTTATAAATTACCTCCCTATCAAGAGCTGCTACCTGCCATTATTCATCTCTTTCTCCAACTTTTTCTAACCTAAATTTTCGTCTCTCTTGTCACAGAGTCGCAGAGAAGATATTTCACTTATCCACAAGTCTTTGGAGAAACATCCTCAGACCAGTTGCCATCCTTGAAAGCATGTCCTGGATTCTCTCCCTTCATGCAAGTTTCTGTTCCGGACTTTGTTTCTTGGCCCTGAGTCAGGGCCTCCTCATCCCGGCAGCGTTTTCACTAACCTCAGGGTCAGTGCTAATTTAGAAGCTCCAAATGTTATCTTCCCGAGGCCAGCAGCCTAAACTCAGGAGCAGCACATCGCCCCTTCTTGGAAGTAGAGCACCATCGAGCCGGACGCGGAAGGGTCAGGGCATGGACCGCTCTAGCCCACAGTGTCTGTGGTTTCCGGAGACGCTCTTTCTCTCCTCTCGTTGGAAGGCTGGAGGACCGGCCAGGGCTGTCTAAGGTGCCTGCGGGCGGGCTCTTCTCTGCCTTTAGAGCGGGGAGGCGGGCCTCGGGTCGCGCGGCCGCTAGCAGGCGGCCTCTCGGGGCCGGGCTGACTCACGTGACCCTTGCGGGCCTTGGAGCGGGCCGCCCAGAGGAGGCGGTGACGGCGGTGGCGACCGCAGCCCGAGAGGTAGCGGCCTGGGGAGGAACGGCCGGCCGCCCTTTCGGACGTTCTCGGCGGAGACGAAACATGGCGGAGGCTTCGGCGGCGGGGGCGGACGCTGGTTCCGCTGTCTCCGCGCACCGTTTCTTCTGCCACTTTTGTAAGGGCGAGGTCAATCCCAAACTACCGGTAAGATCCCTGTGTGTCCCGCTCTCAGGCGCCGCGTAGGTCCTTGGCCCGTAGGGCTGGAAACTGGGTCTTAAGCTGCCCGTACACCCGCGATTCCCTTGACACCAGTGTCCTCGGTATCTGCTGCCCGCTGTCTCCGGGCCCTTGGCCACAAACCCTAGGCATCAGGGCCAGGGTCCTGCCTAGCCCTCATTTCCGCGGCGTCTCCAATCCATTTCGCTTCCGCTCTTTAATACCACCCCCATCTTTTTTGTCTTCCTGGGTGAATTCTCAGCCAAATCTGTGCCCAATTTGCTCGCAGCCCTCTTCCTTGTCTTCTTTTGGCGATGACCTATCCCCTGTATTCTTTCCGTTTTTGCGTTTCACCTACTCTTATTTTTTCCTCCCACTTCTCAACCAGACCCTCCCCCTTCTGCATCTTCAGAGAGACAAAATAGCAAATTGCTGAGGACTCCTTAGTAGGTTTTGTTGAAGTACAGAAAGAGGAGGTTTGGAAGGTAACAGGGAAGAGGGGAAATTTGTTTTTCAGTGGTTTTTGGGTTCTTGTGAAAGTGAAAACAGCAGTGTACCAATGACTTGCAGACTGCGCTCCCTGTTGCTATCGAAGGAAATGGCTTTGGGAAGAAGGTAGGACGTACTGTTTCATCTTAGTTTATTTTGGATATCACGTTGCCAGTGTCTTTAGCCCCACTTTCCTAGCCCACCCCCTCCATTTTTTTCTGTTCAGGAAAACAAAAAAAAAGGACAGAATGTTGGAACTGCTTTCTCTGATATAAAATTGGTTCTGCCAGGCTGTCAGCCAATAGAGGTAGGGCTATGCTTTGAGAAAAAAAAGCTTCTGCAGCATGCTGGCCAGTGCCAACGCCCCCAATAAGTCTTTTTCTTGGCAGGTGGTGAGATTTCTTCTTAAAACGAGTGGCTATGTCTTGATTTATTTTATAATCACGGTATCTTGAACACATGGTATCTTTTTGTTTGTTTGCTTGCTTTTTGAGCCAGGGTTTTACCATGTAGGCTGTCCTGAAACTTGTTATTCGGATCAGGCTGGCCTAGAACTCACAGAGGTCTGCCTGCTTCTGCCTTTCTAGTGTTGGGATTAAAACTGTGCACTGCTATTCCTAGCTTTAAATGCACTCTTAAGAGAAGGTCTACCAAGTTTCTGTTTCTATCTTCTTAGAAACACAAATGGAGTCCAGTGAATAAGGACTTCACTTAAAAGTTGTGTAATGAGGCAACCAAGGCATTTCCTTTTTCTCTTGGTCCCACTTCCAGCTTCATAATTAGCTACATCTACTGTTAACAGGTTTCACTTGCTGCCTTTGCTTTACGATCACATACTGTCTGCCATACATATTTCAGTTTGGGAAAGAGTGTATACCTTATTTTTTCCATCGGATACTAGAACTTTCGCTATAGAGAGGGAGTCGAATTCAGCCACTGTGTGTGTAAGATTAATGATGTGTCATTGAATGTAATGGATGCCCTGTTAAAACATTAGCCCTTAGGTCTGTAAGTGTTGTGAGCTCAAGGATTTGCCTTTCAGAGTGAGAAGATGTTGTCACTTCAAAGGGATGATTTGGGTAAGACTTTTAGGTATTTTTCTAAGACTTGGTTAGATGAATGGATGATCTTTGCTTTTTTTTTTTTTTTTTAACTCTGATTTATTGCTTGTCAAGTCTGACTTGTAAGTTGAAGCTTATCAGTGTCTAATATAAGCAAACGCTGCCTACAGTAGACAGGGTTCTCTGTTGGATGCTCTAGAGGTGAGTGAAAGCATACATGGTTCTCGTTCGTAAGGAGTTCTTTTTTGGAAGACAAGGCAAACATGGAAAAATTAACAATCATTCTGCGTTGTTTCAGGATGGGGACAAGTTCTGAGAAATACAGCTAGGTGATTTTTCATCCGTGTGCAACCTATGTAGAATCTACTTACATTAAACTAAAATGAATACAATGTCACTTGCATTGTGGGTTTGAGGACTGAACCTAGGCCTTTGTACTTGTTAGGCAAGTAAGAGCTCTATCACTAAACAGTCTTATATAGTTCAGGTTAGTTTGGAACTCAAGAACCTCCTGCCTAAGCTTCCTGTTAATGGAATTACAGGTAATATCCCTGCACTCCCACCCCAGCAACATGATTGTTAGTGGTTACCCTGTATAGTCTATATGAACTCAGTGATTCACATAAAGGTTATTCAGTGCATGGCAGCAAAATAAATGAGGACAGATAATACACGGTTTCAGTTTCAGAAAGGAAGACATGGTTGCATCGGTGTTATCAGAGACCTATGACACCCGAGGTGGAATAAGATTGAATTTTGAAGGACAGGTATAATTCAGCTTGAGAATATGCAAGACCAGGAGGAAGCAAAGGAACATATGGGTTGAGGAAAGAAGGAGACTTACTGTGCAAGACTTTGTTGTCTTTGGCTGACAAAAATTGTAGTTATGGGGTACAATATGTTTTTGATATGACTACATCGTGAAATGGCTAAATAAAAGTATTTAATTGAGTTTAACATACATTGTCTCACACTTTTCAATTTTATTTACATTTATTTGTTTATTGTGTGTGTGCATGTGTATGAATGTGTACCATAGTGCCATTGTGAAGGTCAGAGGACGGCTTTTGGATGTTAGTTCTCTCCTTCCACCACATGGACCCTGTGGGACCCCTCAAACTCAGAGGGGTAGGCTAGGCAGCAAGTGCCTTTCCCTGGCGAGCCAGCCCTGTTTCACATGCTTTTCACTTACTGAGTCTGCTGTTTTTAGCAGTCTTTAACGTCTGTGTTACTACGATAGTCACTATGGTGTTTAGTAAGTAGCTAATTAGTGTTGGTCTCTGTTTTTAGGAAAAGGTGTGATAAGATCAGACTTACTGGGTTGTTTTTTTTCCCCCCCATGAAACAGGGTCTCTTTATTTAGCCCTGGCTGTCCTGAAACTTGCTCTGTAGACCCGGCTGGTCTCCAACTCACAGAAAAATCTTGCCTCTGCCTCCCAAGTGTTGGGGTTAAAGGTGGGTGCTACTGTGTCCAGCTGTTGTTTTTTGAGACAGAGTTTTACTGCATAATCCTGGTTGGCCTCAAGCTGGATATGTAGGCCAGGCTGATCTTGAACTCTGAGACCCTCTTGCCTCTGCCTTACTCCAGTGCAGAGGGTGAAGGTGCGTGCCATTCTGCCTGGCCAGAGTTAGTGTTGATTTATGTGGGAACTAGTGACTTTTATTTCGTATCATGGGCATTTTAAATTTGTAATCTCAGGCAGTTATCTTTGAAATGTTTATCAGAAAAACCAGATCAGTTAAGTGTACTGTTCAGTACAAATTTGTCTCTGTGATTGATAAACCAACTCAAACATTGGTAACATGACCTTCGTATGATTATATCTATATAGGACATATAAACATGGAAGGTTTTTAAAAAGACAAATCCTAATGTAAACTTGAGAATCTCTCATTGCAGGGATCCAACATAAGTAGGCATGCATAATTCTTTAAATTGGATGAATGGTGTGGTTCCGGAATCTGACTGTCCTTTGAGGATACGCAGACCCAGTTTATCATAGATACAGTTTTTCATTGTCTTAACTGAATTCACACACCTAGAGGATACCGAGAGGTTACTGACCCTTGTAAGACCTGGATGTTACACCATGTACTAGTGATGTAAGTGTACTGACTGAACACCACCTTACATTAGCCTTTTCTCTGCGTTGTGGGGGTGGGTGGGGCTATGGATTGAAGCCAGGTCTCAGACACGCTGAGCAAGTGTTCTACAGTGAGAGGTTGTAACGGTCACAGCCCTTGTTTCTTCTCCCTTCCCAATCTAGGATGTATTTGTCAGCCCACCTCCTTCTGTTCTTCTTCCTTACCTCCCCCTCCCTCTCTTCCTTCCTTTCTTTGTATGTGTTGGAGAGAAGAGTGGGCGAGAAGAGGAGAGAGAGAGAGAGAGAGATTGGTTCTGACTCAGCTCACTTAGCCTCAAATTCTGTATGACCTTGAATTTCTGATCTTCCTGATCCATCTCACAAGTGCTGGGATATAGGTGTTAGATAAAGCATATGCTGTCGTTATACCTTGGTGGTTTTTTTTTTGCTTTTGTTTTTTGTTTTTTTGAGACAGGGTTTCTCTGTGTAGCCCTGGCTGTCCTAGAGCTCACTCTGTAGAACAGGCTGGCCTTGACTCAGAGATCCTCCTGCCTCTGCCTCCTGAGAGCTGGGATTAAAGGCGTGCACTACCCCACCACTGCCCGGCTTTACACCTTGTTTATGCGGTGCCCAGGACCTTACTCATGTCAGGAAAGCATTCCACCAACTGGGACTATTTCTAAGAACCCAAAGGCAGCTTCAGTAGCTCATTCAGATTTATCCCTGAAACTGCCCTTAGGTTTTTGTTTATCATTTCTCTCTGAAGGCTACATGGGCCTGACTAACTTTAGGGTTCATAACTTTAGACTGAAAGTGGAGTATGCCTAATGCTATGTAGTTAATCATGTGTCAGCTGAGGTCATTTTGTTTGGTGGGAACACTTTTTACTGCTCTTCCTTCTCTCCCCTCTCTTAGTCGGTAGTCTTTAGTTTGTGTGATCTCAAGAAGCAGGCAGAAGGTTAATTTAGAAATAAGGTACCACAGAATGAGAGAAAAAGTATTGAAGGAAATTTAAAAAGAAAAATATATTCAGTAGCCTTATTACCTCCCTATGCTTCAAAAAGGACTCTCCAAATGAATCATGTAGGAATTGCGCTTATTAGATGAGTTTTCATCTTATGATGAAAATAATTCTAGCAAAAAGTGGTGAGTAGCATACTTGGGATTGGGGGCGTATAATATATGTATATTTTTGTTTTGAGACAGGGTCTCTTTATGTATATCTGGCTGTCCTGGAGCTTAATATGTAGATCAGGCTGGCCTTAAGCTCACAGAGATCCTCCTGTCTCAGCCTCCATAGTGCTGGGATGGCAGAGCTCCTCTAGCATGCACCCATCTTCCTTCCTTCCTTTCTGTGAGATAGGGTCTCACTATGTAGCTCTGGATGACCTGGAGCTCACTCTGTAGACCAGGCTGTCCTCAACTCACAGAGATCCGCCTGCCTCTGCTTCCCGAGTGCTGGGATTAAAGGTGTGTGCCACTATGCCCAGCTCTAGAATTTTAAAATAAGAGATTTTAATTACATTGTCTGAAGAATTCAGGTTTATATATGATAGGGTAGAATGGCATTTTATATATGTGTGTGTGTATCATCAGATTATAGAAGAAATATTTGAAGGAAATTTCCAGAAGCTTTTACTTCATCTCACTATTTTATTGAGAGACAAATATGGAGCCAAAACTAATGGAGTTATTACACTACCCTGGAAGTGTGATTGGACAAAATCCCACAAGGGCTGTTTCAGGGAACGTAGAGGTGTGCTTGATTTCCATGTACTGTCAGCACTCCCATTCTTCTTTACCTCACACTCTTCAAGGTGGAATCTGAGTGATAATTATATTGTAGTGTAGGCTGCTTTGAATTTTGACAAGACTAGTGTGGTTCTTAAGTGTTTCATGGAAATCCAGATGACAGACAAGTCTAATTAAAGACTGTTGGGATCTTGCTCACCTCTGGCTCAGCCAGAAAGGACTGGTGGGCTTCTCACTTCTTAGTTCTCTGTTATATCATCTTCTTTGCGCTAATAAATGTCCTTTTTGGTAACTAATGTTATCTCATTTGGCTCCTTCCCAGCTACTTACACAGGTATTAATCATTGTGTTGTACTTATAATGGCTCCAGTGTAGGAAAACATTCTGATCATCTCAATAAAGGTAGCTAAATGGTATACTTCTTCAAAAATTTATACTACTAAACTAGAGGAAAAAATTATTGATTTGAGATAAATGTCAAAGATGCTAATTATTGGATTACCTTAAACTCTATTATCTATGACTTAATATTTGTGATGTCTACATGATTAGTATCAGGGATAATGTTGGTGTTTTGAGAGCTTCTTTATATTTTGTTTAAAAATTCTTGTACATTTATTTATTATTTATTTATTTAGAGAGTGTGTTGTTATCAGTGTGCTTATGTGTGTGCGTGGAGGTCAGAGGACAACTTGTGAGACTTGGTTCCCTCCTTCTATTATACAGGTCCTGGGAATCGGTCTCAGGTTGTTAGGTTTGGTGGCAAGTGTCTTTATACTTTGAGCAATCTTGCTGGCCCATAATTTATTTTTTTGAGAGAGGGTCTCATGTATATTGGCTGCTTTCAAACTTATAGTGGTGAGTGGTTGTAGGTAAAAATGGCTGGAGAATGCAGGGTTTCTCACGCCAGGCTGTGGGTAGTTGGCTGAAAACGCTCTGGGTTCCTCCAGCTGGAAGTTAGACTGGCTGCTCACTATAAAGGCCTCTCCCTGACTTCTCAAGGCATGGCCCCAACAGGGTTTATAGACGTGACCAATGGTGGATGGAGGGAAAGAAGGGGGAGGGGCTGGGGAGGAATGCTTATTTAGCTCTACCCTCTGGCCTTCAGGTATCTCATTAGTATGTAAATCTCTCTTGGGCCTGAGGCCTGTTTATCACGACCTCCACCTGTGTCCTACGTGACTGAAGGGTACAGGTTGAGACCTCTTGTTAGGAGGTCATTATTTCAATGAATGTAGCCTAGGTTACCTTGTACTCTTAGCAGTCTTCTTGCCTCTGTGTTAGGATTGCCCATACTGGGTTCTGGGGGCATGGCCAAACCCACAACCCAAGAACCAGGATACCCTTTCAAGTAGGATACCCTGACTAGTAGTCTAGAACTCTTGATCATATCTCCTGCTGGGATTACGGACATACTCCACCACTACCACCACTACCACACTGTGCTCTTTTGAGGTCTTTAAGAAGCTATAATAGGGGCTGAAGATGTGGCTTAATAGGCAGAGCTCCTGTCTAGTCTGTGCAAGGTTTTGGGTTCAATCCCTAGTAACGTTAGTTGGATATAGTGCTGTATACCTGTAATCCTAGCACTTGGGAGGTAGAGGAGGGGTAATCAGGAATTCAGAGTTATTCTGTGTTATGAAATGAGTTCAAGGTCAGCCTGAGACACATGTGACTTTGTTCCCTCCACCTCCCCAAAAGGCTCTAGTAAAAAAATACAGTGCCGAGTTGGAAGATAAAGTGCAGCAAGTTCATTCCACACAAGATCAAGAGATAACATTATCTTGTCTCCTGCCTCTCTCTCTCTCTCTCTCTCTCTCTCTCTCTCTCTCTCTCTCTCTC
>JANHMN010000001.1:57362526-57404903 GCA_030674055.1 Rhabdomys pumilio | reverse complement strand
CTCTCTCTCTCTCTCTCTCTCTCTCTCTCTCTCTCTCTCTCTCTCTCTGTGTGTATGTGTGTATGTGTATATGTGTACATGTGTACGTACGAGAAGTATGTGTGTGGACATGTACATCATGGCACATGTGTGATGGTCTGATGACAGCTTTTGGGAGCTAGTTTCAGGGATTGAATTCTGGTCATCTGGCTTGTGTGACTTCACACTCACTGTGTAATTCAGGGTAACCTTGACCTTCAGGTCCTGTGCCTCCACCTCCAGCATTTCTTCTTGCTGAGTGATGGGATTACCGATGTGCTCCAATGTATTCTACTTGTTTATTTATTTAGACAGTGTTTTATCTGTAGTCCAGGTTGATCTGGAACTCATTATTTCAATGTATGTAGCCTAGGTTGCCTCGTACTCTTAGCAGTATTCTTGCCTCTGTGTTAGAATTACCCATACCTAGCAAATCTGTAGTTTTGAGGGTGGGAGGTTAGTTATAGCCTCAATATTCTGATTAGCACATATGTGTATACTGGGAAATTTTGGAGGACTTTCTCAGTATGAGGAAGAAAAAAAAAAAAAAAACCCTAAGTTTATTGCAGGGAGTTTATTGCAAGTTCCTTCGGGGGCATATATGCTGACAGGATAGTTACACTTTGTGTTTCTTTATGGTTAGCTGGCTTTTTAATGACCTTTACTTTTGTCCAGGTTCAGGCAGCCAGCTTGTAAGGAGAGCTGGGTTACTTTTTTTTTTTTTTTGTATTTTCAAATTATTAGAGGTTTAATAATAAGAGTGTATCTCATTGTTTTATAGCTTGGTTCTAAGAAATGAAGGAGAGCTATATCGGAGTGGAGTTTGAGTGGGGCTGTTTTGCTCCTCAGGAATATTTGGTAATCTCTGTAGACATTTTTGATTTTACATCTGGGGAAGGGGGAGGATTGTGGCTGTCATTTGGTAAGTAGCAGACTGAGCTGCTGCTAAACCTGCTGCTATAGGCCCAGATGTCAAGAATGCTGAGGCTGTGAGAAACCCTGATAGTGAACAAAAGGATGAATCCATGGGCATTGTCTGTGTGTGCGCGGCTGACGCTTAAGGTTTGTTTCAGGGTAGTTTTTTATTTCTGACTTTGAGATTCTGATGAGAATTTTTAGTAAAATAATTGAGACAGTATAATTTTTACCAAAGCCCTCATGGGGAAACGACTGTTTAGAACAGGGACTGGAGTTGGGTGGCTGCTGGCAGCCATTACATCAGAGCAGATCTGTTAGGTTCCCTTTCTCTCTGTGCTTAGTGAGACCAGAGGTATTAAATTACTCACCTAAGATTACACACTGTAACCTAAAAGTATCCAATTTTTTTGTTGGTTGGAAATTTAGTAACTGTGAGTAATTTAGTAAAACAGTTGGGAATTCAGTTTGAAAACAAAAGGAAAAATAGAACACTAGTAACTTTTTTTGTCATTCATATTAGTATTGTTCTTTTGTCTCTCTCACAACTCTCCAAACATTTCAGATGCACAGGAGATGGCATTCTTTAAACTCTTCATCCAAAGGGTGAATTGATGTTATCAGTCTTCCTTTAACACTAATTCTTCTTGTGATAGAAAGTAAATTTAGAGATACCAGTTAGAAGCTGGAGTCAGCTGCTGAGGGGTCTTTTCTCCACCTGGATAGAAATAATGGGAAGCAGGCAGCTCCAGCAGCTTTTTATTTACATAGTGTCTGATAGATAGCAGCAAGTTTTGGTAGTAGTTAGGCAGAAGCATTGGCAAGTGGCACCCCAATATTACAGGTCTACATGTCAGCTTGGGTATTGGAATCCTTGGCTCTTTTCAGGCCATTGTTATAGAACTCAGATAGCTATCTGAGATTGGCCTTGACGACTTCACAGCTTTCTGGAACTTTATGGTGACCTGCACCTTCAGGTTTTCTTTCTGCTTCCTTAATAGCCATTACCAGCTTCCTGCTCTTCTGTGGTCTCCCGCTTCCACTTCTCTTCCTCCTACCTTGGCTCCTCTTACTTAAACTCTTAGTTAGTTGTCAGCGGCTGTTGCCACTGTTAGGTATCAGCAGGTAGGCAGCCAGGATGCATGAAGGGCAATCCTGGGTACATATAGAGGATTGTCTAGGAACGGGTACTGTGTGCAGCCAAGATTGCCTAGGTGCAGGTATCCCCTCCTACCAGGGCAGGATCTTGGTAGGTGAATGAGATCCCAGACAGAATCCCATGGACAGCATAGCGTGAATGCAGGTCTGTGGGTGCAGCCAGTGGTTCTGAGATCTCCTTAGGCAGGTACTTCTTTGCCAGGGCCTCTGTCTCTGCTGTTTCTTCAGCCATCAAATGGTTCTGGGTGTTTTGTATTGGAAAGCCAGATTCAGTGTACTTAGAAACCAGGTATTGGTTCTATTTAAGCAGGCAGCACAGGAACCTAGGATTGGGGATCGGAAGCTGCTTGGAGCTCAGAGGTTAAGGTTAAGGTTAACCTGGGAGTACAGACAGCATCCAGGTACAAGTTGCACTTCAGGCCTGGTGCCATGATCGTGTTGGTGCAGCTGCCAAGCACTACGTAACTCTTAGTGTATCCATGGATTGGTTTTGTCCATGACTGCTTGTCCCTGCTGCTTTTCTGTTTCCAGCTGATCTTGTCCAAGCAGTAGAACTAGTTTTCAGACCTAACATTGGAACACCAGAGGAGGTAGCACAGGAATGTCCCTTACTAGCCTGAGCACCTGTTGTATATAGTCTAGGAAATGGTGTTTTCACCTGTCACAGTTGGTTTGGCAGTCCACCTTTCCTCCTGCACTCATCACAGTCATTAATGCCCATGTTTTGACCGAATCATCAGTTATAGTACTGTTTGACTGACAGTGCTTTGCTCAAGGCAACTTGGGCAGTAAGAGAGAGTGTAAGAATGACTAATTAATGAGTCAGAGTGTCATGTCCTTAGTGTTCTTGTTATTTTCAGAAAACCAAACATAAGGAAGAGTGCTTACAATATAAACTTACAGAACTTATTAGCACCAGCAGCAATTACAGCAGACTTTGAAAGTATTTGATAATGCTCTGTGTCTGCTGAGTGCCCAGGAGAAGTAGGTGTGTCTTAGGGACAGAGCTGCAAAGTCCTAAGGGAAAGGAAGCGCAGGGACATTGTAAGGAAAGAGCTTTAAAAAGGAAGGAGGAAGGAAGGAAGGAAGGACCCTTATCAAAGTAGGAATATTTCAGATTATTCTTAGAATTTCCAATATGTAAGTTGAGGTTAAAGGCCAAAAGATTTATGTAATTTTTTTTCTTAAAAAATTTTGTTAGTAGCTCAGTTTCTTTCAAAAAGATTTTAAAATTACATTTGCTTACTTATTGTGTGCGTATTATAACTTTTGTTTTTTATTTAAATGTATTTAGTTTATGTGTGAGTGTAGTGCATATATATGTGTACCATGTACATGGTTGGTGCTCACAGAGGTTAGAAGAAGGCATCAGATCCTCTGGAATTGGAGTCAGGAATGGCTGTGAGCTCATGTGTGTCTGTGAACTGTGTGCATGTAGTTCCCATGACTGCCAGAAGAAGGGATCAGATCCCTTGGGACTAGAGTTTCAGATAGGTTTGAACCAGCATGCGGTACTAGGAAGCAAAGCCTAGGGTTTCTGGAAGAGCAGCCAGTGTTCTTAACTGCTAAGCTCTCTCTCCAGCCCCTTGGTGTAGGACAGGCTGATCTCAAACTAGAGGGAATTGTTTTGCCTAGAACTAGAATTATAGATGTTTACCACCGTAATGTTTTGATATACACGTACACAGTGAAATGATAACCAGTCCTGCTTTGAATGGTTTCAGATTCCTTACTTTTGACAGCTTAGGCTTTTCAGAAACATGGTTCAATTCTTATTTTGTGGTAAAGTGCCTAAAATTAGGATATACAGAAAAGTTCATTTTGTGTGTTTTTACTTCCCTAACTTCTATAATATATTTTAAAGTGTGCTTTTGTAGAGCATATTTTTTGTTTGTTTTGAGACAGGGTCTCGTTAAGTAGTTCTGCTATCCTTAACTTGCTATGCAGACCATGCTGTCCTTAAACTCACAAAGATCTGCCTGTCTCTGCCTCCTAGGTGCTGGGATTAAAGGCCTGTACTGCCACACCTTTAAAGAGTAAAATTTACTTACTCTGAAAAATTTCTTACATGTATACGATATGTGTTTGGGGGATATTTGTTGTTTTTAAATTTTTAAATTTTTTTTTTCTGAGACAGACTTTTCTCTGTGTAGTCCTGGCTGTTCCTGGAACTTACTCTGTTCTGAACCAGGCTGGCTTTCAACTCACAGAGGTCTGTCTGCCTCTGTCTTCAGAGTACTGTGGTTGCATGTGTGGGTGTCTTGCCTGCATATGTGTGTATCCATTGCTGTGTGCCTGGTGTCCAGGAGGCTAAAAGAGGCATTTGTATCTCCTGGACCTGGAGTTACAAATAGTTGTTAGTTGCTGTGTGGGTGCTGGAAATTGAACGTGCCTCCTGGAAGAGCAGCAGTGCTCTTAACTCGAGCTGTCTCTCCAGTCCTCATGTGTAATGCACTTTGATCTTATCCACCAACTACTGCTTCCCCCTACTTCCTTCAGGACCCTTTCATCTGAGCTCCCTCTTAACCTCATGTTTTCTTTTGTTATTTTTGGTGGCAGTGCAGTTAGTGCTGACCGCATGGTCATTGGCATGGGCCATTCACTGGGGCATGAGCAACTTACTAGCAACCACAACCTCAAAGAGAAGTGACTTTCTCCTCAGCTGCTGTCAACTGCCAGTGGCGCCCCACCTCAGAGTGGGACCTCAGGAATTCTTCCCTACTCTATGCTGAAATTAAAAAAAAAAAAAAAGATGTATACTTTACACATTTTAAATGTATATGAGTATTTTGTCTGCGTGCCTGTGTGGAGGTCGGAAGAGTGCGTCAGATCCTCTGGAACTGGAATTATAGAGGGTGGGAAGCCACCAGGTAGATGCTGGGAACCAAACCCATGTCCTCTGTAAGAGCAGTATGTGCTCTTAACCACTGAGCCCTTGTTCTAGCCCCCAAGATGGAATTTTGACTGGCTTGGTCTTGTACTGGTTTTGTACACAATCACAGCTGCTTTGAAGGAGGCATGTATGTTATAGTTGATGTGTTGTTGATGTTATATGTAGAAGACAGCATTTCTCAGCTCCCCTTTCCATGTTCTCTCTTTCTGCCCACTTCCTCCTTGTTCTCTGAGCCTTCGATTGGAGAAGCTGACATTCGAGAACAGCACAACTCTGTGGGTATAAAGAACACCTATAGGTTCTTCCCAACAGCTGTATCTCTAGCCCGGTATTACATTTTAAAAATTAGCTTACAGACTATTGGATTTCTATAGACCTCTTAGTCTTGGCTAACCCATATGCCTCTCTGCTTACTCACATGTCCTACCCTCAAGTCCACACAAGTTTTTAACCTGGGATACCTCCTGCTCCTTCATATCACTGATTCCACTGTCCCTTCTGTTTGTATTTTCATTTGGGTTGCAAGAGTGTAGGTTTCCACACAGCTTTTACACACACCCGGCATTCTAGGTAAGCCTTCCCCCATTCTCTCATGTCCTTGTTCCCTATCCTTCTTCATTTTTGAGCCTTCCCACCTCCAGTATTCTCTCTACTTCCATTTTACCCATTTCACTGTCTCCTCTATCTTAACGACAGGACGTATTCTTTTTGCTCTTTTTGGTTTGGTTTTTCTTTCTTTTATGTATTTATTTATTTAGTAAATAAATGAGTGCTCTATCTGCTATACACACATGTCAGAAGATGGTATCAGAAAAAGAGACTTTATCCAGCAGTGGACAGAAATAAATGCAGAGACCCACAGCCAAACATCAGGCAGAATTCAGGGAGTCTTGTGGAAGAGTGGGGGATAGAAGCTGGAGGGGGTCCAGGATACCACAAGAAGACCTATAGAGTCAACTAACTTGGTCCCAGGGGGGCTCACAGAGATTGAACCACCAACTAAAGAGCACACAGGAGCCGGGCGGTGGTGGCGCACGCCTTTAATCCCAGCACTTGGGAGGTAGAGGCAGGCGGATTTCTGAGTTCGAGGCCAACCTGGTCTACAGAGTGAGTTCCAGGACAGCTAGGACTACACAGAGAAACCCTGTCTTGAAAAACAAAATAACAAAAAAACAAAAAAAGAGCACGCAGGGACTGGATCTAGGCCCCCTACACATTTACAGCAGATGTGCAGCTTAGTCTTCATGTGGGTCCCCTAACAAGTAGAGCTGTCTCTGACTCTGTTGCCTGCCATTGAATCCCCTTCCCCTACCTGAACTGACTGGTTGAACTTCAGCAAGAGAGAATGTGCCTACTCTTGCTGGAATTAGATGACCCAGGGTGAGTAGTACCCAAGGGCGGGGGTGGGGGGTGGGGGCCAGTTCCCTTGAGGAGAAGAGGGGGAAGGGATTTGTAAGGGCAAGACTTGGAGGAGGGGGAGGGCTGTGATCAGGATATAAAGTGAATAAAAAGAAAATAAACTTTGGTGCCCCAGCTTGCGGGGATTCGACGAGACCTTAGGGAAGGGGGTGAACGAATGAAAGGACAAGAGACACAAAGAATGACAGCAAGTCTGATCAAGCTCTGAAACTTTAATTTTGGGGGCAGGTTATAAAGACACAGCAAACCAGGAAGTTTGGGCGAGGGTCATTGCTTAGGGCTATCCTACTCTGGAATCCTTATTGTCTAAGACAGACCATCCCACTGTCATATCCTTATTGCCCTAGACCATCCCACTGTCATAACCAGCTCCAAGGAAATGCCAGACGTTCTTTAAGTTCCTGGAACCTGAGACCTGTGAACGTCCTTTCTTAACCTTGTACTGACTAGTCTTTCTAGAACAGCAGGTAATTTCTTGAGTTTGGCTCCCGGCATCTGCTCCCTTTTAACAATTTTAAAGGAGGCTGGCAGGCAAATGCGGACATTAAGAAAACTTATCTCTGTATTAGACACTTCGGCAGATAACATTTGTAAGGATGGGTATTTTCTTCCAGCCCGTAAATCATAGGCATTAGTAAAGAGTCTCTATGATGCTTTGGAATAAGGTTGGCTTTGAGAGAACATGCCAGATCCATTCTCACATTATAGAGAGAATAGAGGGGGAAAAAATTGAAGGGCTACATTGTTTAAAAAAAAAAAGATTGTGGTAGTTTGAGAATGGCCTAGATAGGCTTATATATTTGAATGTTTAATCCCTAATTGGTGGACTGTTTAGGAAAGATTAGGAGGTACGTCTTATTGGAAAAAGTGTGCCGCCGGCGGTGGTGGCGCACGCCTTTAATCCCAGCACTTGGGAGGCAGAGGCAGGCGGATTTCTGAGTTCGAGGCCAGCCTGGTCTACCAAGTGAGTTCCAGAACAGCCAGGGCTACACAGAGAAACCCTGACTCAAAAAAAAAAAAAAAAAAAGAAAAAAAAGAAAAAGTGTGCCATTGTGGGTAGACTATAGGTTTCAAAAGAACATGCCAGGACCAATCTCTCGGTCTGTCTGTCTGTCTATAGCTTGTGAATCAGATGTAAGCTCTCAGTTACTGTTCTAGCATCATGCCTGCCTGCCTGCTGCCACCCCATACCACCCCGCCATGGTGAGTATAGACTCATCCTCTGATACTATAAGCAAGTGCCCGAGTAAATGCTTCCTTTTATAAGTTTCCCTAAGCATGCTGTTTCATCACAACAGTAGAACAATAACTAAGACAAAGCCTAGGGCTTTAAGACTTAAGTAGGTCTTAGACAAACATGAGGTCCCATGTAAAAATGACAGAAAACTGCACTAAGTCCCCTTCTTGGTAACAGGAAGCAACCAGCCAATTCAGCCTATCAACCCAATCTAAAGAAATTTTTTGCTTACTGATTTCTTCTATGATATTCTTATCATTCCTTTATGGCATGGATTGCAATTTATAGTTGTATTTGTTTCATAGTTTGTTAGTGTCTTTCTCCATTCAACAAGCTGTTCCCTAATGTCAGGGTTCTGATAGTTTTGTTTATCACTAAATGTCCAAGGCAAACAAGTGTTCAATATATATTTGCTGAGGAAATGTGCATGAAAGTACAAACCATACACCTTACAACTACAAAAAAGACAAAATACCTGGATCTTGTATCGTCAGAGAAGAGGCAGCAAAGAAGTAAAGGACTAAAAGATCTCAAATCTTAAGTTATAGCCTGACTATCACATGACAGTTAAAGCCTAACATTTCAAAGCTCACGCTATTACAGATAATTGGCGCCCCAACTTACCCACCTAGCTTTCGAGGACCCTCATTCCAGGGACTCCAATACCTGACTGGGGTGGTCCGTGGCAGATAATTAAAGGTCTAGGATGTAGCTATTTCATAAGTTTGTCTCTAAATCAGGTATCACACCCACCCTAGAAGGGGTTTTTTGATTATCTTGTTCCATAAAATAGAAGCACTACCAAACTCATTCTATGAAGCTAATATTACTTTGATACTGATTCTGATTCCACTAGAAAAATTCTTAGACTTGATACTTTTAGCAAATAGCAGAACATAAAATTTACAAAAATGTTTCAATATTTTAATAATAAACTTACCAAGAACAAGATTGCTCTTTTAAAAAAAGTGCTCATAACAGTCTCAAAAAATAAATAGGGTGAGTGTGATGGTTTATATATGCCTGGCTCAGGGAGTGGCACTATTTGGAGTGTGCCCTTGTTGGAGTGGAGTAGGTGTGTCTCTGTGGGTGTGGGTTTAAGACCTTACTCATAGCTGCCTGGAAAGCAGTCTTCCACTACCAGCCTTCAGATGAAGATGTAGAACTCTCAGCTCTGCCTGTGTCATGCCCTATTCCCACCTTGATGATGACAGACTGAACCTCTGAACCTGTAAGCTGCCCCAATTAAATGTTGTCCTTGATAAGACTTGTATCTGTTCACAGCAGTAAACTCTTAACTAAGACAGTGGGGGGCACTAAAGAGATTGGCTCAGAGGTTAAAATCCTTGCTACTCAGGTTCAATTCTTGGCACCCACATGGTAGCTCACAATCAACAGTCTGTAATTCCAGACTGTAGTTCCAGGGAACCCAACACTGCCTTCTGGCCTTTATGGGGACAGCCCCCCCCCCCATACATACACACATACATACATACATGTGAAATATTCAAACACATACAATAAATAGTCTTTAAGGCCAGAAATGGTGGCATCACCTTTCATTCCAGCACTCGAAGGGAAGATCACTCTGAGTTTGAGATTAGCCTGCTCTACACAGTGAGACCCAAGTCAGCCAGGGCTATATAGTAAGACCTTATCTCAAAAATAAAAAATAAATGCTAAGTACTTTAAAAATAACTAAGAATAGGATTAAACAATGAAGTTAAGGTTCTATACAATGAAAACCTTAAATCATTAAAAGAATTAAAGAAGATACTAAAAGATAAAAAGATAGCCCATGCTCACAGATTGGCAGAATATTGTGAAAATAGTTACATTACTGAAAGTGATCTATAGCTTCAATGCATTTCCCCATCAAAATTTCAATGACTTTTTTTAACAAGTAGAAAAGAAATCCTAAAGTTCATATGGAAGCCAACCCCGGTCTCCAGTTTGTCACCAGAGATGCTCCCCACTGATTTCCATGCTCACCCCAGCCCTTTCCTTACCATCTTCCCACACTTGATTGCCATCCCTGTTTCCCTTCACCCCCTCTCCCACCCAGTTCCCTCTTCCATCCACCTCTGCTGAGTGTTTAGTTTCCTCTTCTGAGGGAGATTCAGGCATCCTCCTCCCTTGAGCCCTCCTTATTACACAGGTTTCTTTTGGAGGGGGATGCATGGTTATCCATGCAGAGGTATTTTTTTCCCTCTTCCTTCCTCTCTTCCTGGGCTGGCTATTCAGGGTGGCTGTGATCTCTCATCAGTCTCAAAGTGTAGCTATCTAGTTCTATGAAGAAGAGTATACAGTTAGGCTGGAGAGATGGCTCACTGGTTAAGAGCACTGGCTGCTCTTCCAGAGGTCCCAGGTTCATTTCTCTTGGCAACTCACAACTCTCTGTAACTCTAGTTCCTGGGGATCTGACACCCTCACACAGACAGATATACATGCAGACAAAACACCAATGCACAAAAAATAAACATCCAAAAAAGAAGAGACAAGAGGATAGAAATAAGGAAGATGGTGAGGTCCAGGTAAGAAGCAGGTGGTCAGCACTGTGTTCTCGCAGACTGCGTTGTGTTCTGTGAAAGGTGTCAGACACACCTAAGCTTCGAGCAGTACAAGAACTTTGTATTATTTTTAAACTGTAGCTACAAACGATGAGATATAAGAGATGATAGAATAGCAGTTGGCCACAGAGTAACAGCAGAATGACACACGGGGCTTCGTAGCTGCAGAAAACGTAGGCCTCTACTTTGTCATCAAGTATGCCTGGTGAGTTGTGTAGAAATCTTCTAACACAGAGCAACGAGATCTGGAAAAAAACAGCTTAGAGCATCTAGCCCTGGAACAGCCAGTCTTGAAACACCATTCCTTGACTGGTTACATTATACCCAAACCTGGTTTTCAGGCCTTGAAATCTCACTCAGAGAGTGAGTCTCTGCAGGCATTGGGTTGAATTTTTTAAAAGTTGTTTCTAAAATCAGCCTCATTTATATTCACATAAACTTTTTAAATGGGAGAAAGGAGTGGAATCACTGTCCCGGGAGAGTGTAGCTTAAAAGAGCAGGAGATACTCAGAATTTATTTGACTTCAATTTATTTTACTTTTACAATAGTTCACAGTATACCTGTTGCGAAGGTGTCTCATCCTCAGTGTGAATAATGGAGGAGAAAAGTTGAGAGCTCCTAATCCACAGGATAAATAACCTGAAGTTTTCCGTAGTCCAGCTCCCTGTAAGACCTGTCCTGAGTATCCACCTTCATCCTAGTCCCCTCTCTCCTAGGGTTTCCACTGCTGTGAGGAGACACCATGACCAAGGCAATGCTTACAAAGGCAAATATTTCATTGGGGCTGACTTATATTATAGTTTTGGAGGTTCAGTTCATTATCATTATGGCAGCAGGCAGGCAGAAGCTGAGGTACTAGGGAAGCCGAGAGTTCTGCATCTTGATCCAAAGGCAGCCAGAAGGAGACTCTCTTCTGCAGGCAGCTAGGAGGAGGGTGTCTCCCATACTGAGTGGAACTTGAGCACTAGGAGCCCTCAAAGCCCACCTAAACAGTGACACACTTCCTCTAACAAGGCTATACCTCCTCTAATAATGCCACACCTCCCAATAATGCCACTTCCCATGGGCCAAGCATATTCAAAACAATATACTCTCTAACTTCCAAACCTGCTAAATTTCTTTTTTCCTTCCTTCCTTCCTTCCTTCCTTCCTTCCTTCCTTCCTTCCTTCCGACAGGGTCACACTATGTAGCTTCATCTGGAACTTGCTATGTAGACATAGACCAGACTGGGTTTAAAATCACAGAGATTCCTGCTGCTGCTCTCTCCGTGGTGCTAGGATTAAAGGCATGGACCATCCTACGTACCTAATTTTCTTCTTCTTGGAATAGATTGATATCTTAGAACTCTGTTTTAGAAATACCTTCTCTGGATCCTCAAGACAAAGTCTAGTATTTGTTCCTTTACCCAGTGTTTGTTAAGGCACTTATTTTATAAAATATTACTGTTCCTTGATTTGACTGACTCCTCATCAAATTAATCTTGATGAGAGAAATTGCTTCATCATTTTTAAGAAACTGTCTGGATATTTGAGTTACTATTCTTTTTTTTTTTTTTGAGATAGTTACAACTATATCTACAGCAGATCAACCAAGCTTAGTGTTCAGAAAGTAGATGGAACAAGGAACTAGTTGAAAATGACTTTCTCAGGTATATTTGAATAACAAAACTTGCAAAAACTATAAGTACTCTCTAAGGTGTATTCTTTCTTAGCCCTAAACTTTAATATTTTTTTCAAAGAAAAAATTATTATTGAAGGATAATTAGAAAATAATTAGTGGTGCTGTTTTGGTTATTTAAACTCCTTTAAGAAGCATTATACTGATTGTGTTGGGGGTACACATGTGGAATAGGTGTCCCTTCACGTTCATGTGGGTTTCTGGGATGGAATTGAGGGTTGCCTAGCTTATGTGCTATCGTGGCTTAAATGAGAGTGCCTTCATAGTCATATATTTGAATACTTGGTCTCCAGTTGGTCGCTCTTTGGGAGAATTAGGAGATGTGGCTTTGCTGGCAGAAGTAAGTCACTGCTGGCCAGCTTTGAAGTTTCAAAAGGCTTGGCCATTTTGAGTTAGTTTTTTCTGCCTCCTGTTTGTGGATCACCATGTGACTCTCAGCTTTACCTGTTGCCATGCTTCTGCTCTGCCATCCTGGACTCTATCCCTTTGAAACCACCAGCCCAATTAAATACTTTCTCCCATAAGTTTCCTTAGTAATGGTGTTTTGTCACAGCAATAGAAAACTAAGATATATGGCAAGTGCCTTTACCTGCAGAGCCATCACACTGTCCTTAGTTATTTGACTTCTTATTCCTTAAAGAGCTGAGAATATTATGTTTTACATGGAACCACTGCTACCCAGAAAATATATTAGGAAATCTATTTGGCTCATGTCTTTAATCTGAACATTTGAAAGACTGAAGAATGAGGAGCTCTCAGCAGTTGTGAGCTCTCAGGACAGGAACTCAAGCAGGGCAGGAACCTGGAGGCAGGAACCTGGAGGCAGGAGCTGATGCAGAGGCCAGGGAGGTGCTATTTACTAGTTTGTTCTCCATGGCTTGCTCAGCCTGCTTTTTTATAGAACCCAGGACTGCCAGCCCAGGGGTGGCACCACCTATAATGGGCTGGGCCTTTCCCCATCAATCACTAATTAAGAAAATGCACCATAGACTTGCCCATAGCCCAATCCCATGAGGCATTTCTTAATTGAGACTCCTCTCTGATGACTCTAGTTTGTGTCAAGTTGGCATAAAACTAACCAGGACATCAAACAGCCAGTTTTTTTCTGTCATCTATCCAAAACAACAAACCAAAAACATTAAAAAAGAAAGAAATGCAAATCGTCCCAAATTAAAAACAACCAAAGAAAGAGAAATCTGTAACACTCCCTCTTATTCTTTCAATGAAAACCACTTAGGTAATTATGAAACCATTCTGTAAATATCTTCTGAAATTCTTTATTTCCAGAATATATTAGAAAACAAAACAGCCTGGAAATTAGCAAGTATATATATTTTCCCCTTCCTTCTTTCTTTCCTCACTTCCTTCCTTCCTTTCTTTTTTTTCCTTTCATTTTGTTTTGTTTTGTTTTTCAAGATGTGTTTCTCTGTGTAGCCCTGGTTTTCTTGGAACTCACTCCAGAAACCAGGCTGGACTCAAACTCAGAGATCCATCTGCCTCTGCCTCCTGGATGCTGGGATCAAAGGTGTGCACCGCCATTGCCTGGAAAGTACATACAGTTCACAACCAGCATTTTTTTTTTTTTTTAAATGGGGCTGGAGAGATGGCTCAATGGTTAATAGCACATGCTACTCTTGAAGGGTCCTGGTGTTTAGTGTCTAGCACCTGCATGGTTCACAATTATCAGTAACTCCAGTTCCAGGGGATTCACTGTCCTCTTCAGACATCCATGGGCATTAGACACACACTTGGTACACAAGTGTAGACAAAATACCCATAAACATAAATAAAATAAATACATCTAAAAATGTTTAAAGTTTTTATTACATTATTTATTTATTGTATGTGTAGGGTATGTGTATGAAATGGCACATATATGGAGCTCGAACTACAATTTGCAGTAAGTCTGTTCTCTTCTGTTGTGTGTGTCCTGGGGATCAAACTCAGATCATCAGGCTCAGCAGCAAAGTTTCTCTACCTTCTGATCATCAGCTTTTGTGCTTCATGATATTCTAAAGCCACATGCTTAGGTTCCTAATGAAATGAAAAACTTCTATTTACTTATTCTTTTCTTTTATAGGAATATATATGTCCCAGATGTGAATCAGGCTTTATTGAGGAAGTGACAGATGATTCCAGGTATTGTATAAGCTTACGGATAAACCAAACTTTCTAGTATTGAAACTGTTTACCCTTAGTGTTGACTGAGTGGAATGGAAGGGATTTGTTTTGTAGCTTACCCTCTCTTGGGAGTAGAGACTATGTCACACACACACACACACACACACACACACACACACACACACACACACGGAGAAGAGAACAGGAGATGGAAAGGAAAGGAAATTTAGGAATCAATGTGATGATGTGATTTTATCTGATTGTATCACACCTAGAAAACCTCTGTAGCCATATCAAAGGAAACTTACTAAGTTTTTGTTTGCTTCCTTGGGGTCCTCTTGAATTACTAATTAATTCTTAGTGACTACTTTGTTGCCAGAAGTTAAAATGATGCACATATTTGGTGGGCTATGGAGTGACTTCTGAGAAGTTGGCTAACAAGGCAAAGAATAGATTCTAGCCGGGGAAGCTGAGCTGTTTCTCTGCCTTGAGAGCCACAGGTCCCCTGTTCAGATGAAGATTGGTGTTGTCAGACTGCCATCTTACTGCTGTAATATTAATATTTGGGTTTGTTTTCTTGGCTTTGGTAGAGGTATAATATTGATAAAAAGAGGAAATATTTTCTCTAAGTGGTAATATACTTCTTGGTTTTTTTTTTTTTTGTGAATAAAACTGTAATAACAATTCTAGCATTTGACAATTTGAAAAAATATAAACTGTTTAAAATGAATCTTGGAGTGACTTTGGAGCTGTATGCCAGTTAATAATTCCCTTACATTGCTGTTGGCAGAATCTAAAGTTGAAGGTCTCTTCCACAACCAGGAAAAACTACACATTTTAAAGTATGTACTGTTAGTTTTACTGTTCTAATTGTTGATGACTATATGTGTAAATGAGTTGGAGCTTCTGGGGCAGTGTGTGGCATGGGATCTAGTTTGGTACACACACTTGAATGTTGGTGTAACAGTTTTGGCTTTAAATAACAATGCCAGCATTATGCCTGTAAGATTAGCATGACAGCAAAATTAGTAGTGTGTGGATGGCATGCTACCTTGGGACTTTTTTGTGTTATTATAGGTGCCTCAAATACTTAAGCTCTTATGCTCTGCATGTATTGAATAAAGAATGTACTGGGCATAGGGGAGTGACTAATGGATGTTCTCCTAAGTTTTAAAACAGGAACTCTGATTTCTTTAGACATAGAGAACTCTTATAGAAAGTGCAGTTATACCTGGCTATAACAACTAGCTAGAATCTGGATACTTTATGGCAGGTTACTATGAACTCTGGATTTTATTTTCTTTCAACTCTTATATTTGTGCCTGTATAGGTCAAAGACTGTCCTGTATAGATGCTAGTGGTGACAGCTATTCAAAAGTGAATATTGTAAGTTTTGAATGAAGTCAGTGGCTTTTTTGTTGTTGTTGTTGTTGTTTTTTTTATGTGACCCCCCCCCCCTTTTTTTTTTTCCCTTAAAACCTGACTGTCCTGGAACTTATTCTATGGGCCAGTCTGGTCTCAAACTCAAAGAGATTTGCTTGCTCTTGCCTCTGGAGCACTGGAACTAAAGGTGTGTGCCACCACTGCCTGGTGAAGTCAGTGTATTTAAAGAGGGAAGAAATCTTATTCTTAGACTCAGAGTCTTACAGGCAATGAATTATTATTCCCTTTTATAAAATTTGTAAGTATTTTCTGACTTAAGTACTTAGCAATTGCAGTGATTACTAGTGAATAATAAAAGTTTATTAAAGCTGAGCCTGACGTTACAAGCCAGAGATTCTAGTTACTCAGAGGCGGAAGCAGGATGAGTACAGGACCATGAGGCCGGCCTGGGCTGTAACTTAGACCTGGTCTCCAGAGAAAAAGTAAAGAGAGAACATGTAGCTCAGTGGTAGACATGTTTGCCTATTTTGTATGAAGCCGTAGACTCAACCCCAGTACCAGAAAAATAAGTCAATACGAGGAAGTCTTCACATGTAAATATAAGATAGCGGGCCCCATCTGCTTCCACACATGCTAGAGGACATCTTGTACATCTTTCTTAATTTTGTAAAATTTATTAGAAAATTGTTGTTTTTATTATGTCTTCTATGCTTAGTTTTTTTTTCCTCTTAAGGTGTAGAACAACTAGTTTGGGCTACATAGTGAGTTCAGGGCCAGTTTGAACTATGAGGTCAGACCTTGTCTCAAAAATAAGACCTACCACCGCCGCCGCCACCACCACCACCACCACCACCACCACCACCACCACCACCACCACCTCCAACCTAGGAAAGATGATTCTTAGAAGCCTGTTAGATTTGGTCAATAAAATATCTGTATAGCCATGGATTATGAAATCTAGTAGTTCAATTATTTATTTAGTATAGGTGTTGCATAATTAAAATGATTTTTAAAGGTATTTTTAACTTCTTATACAAACACAAGTTTCATATGGTTTCTCATCAGAGTAAGGCTTGAGACGAGTGCAGAAAGAACAATATTTGCTTTAGTTTTAGACTAACTAGGGTGTGTTTGTTTCCTCGGTGAGCTCGGTGCAGTGCCTGGAGTAGTATTATAACCCTGAAGATGAAAGTAGTCTTCAGTAGTTCAGAGGTTTATGACTAGGACGCATGCTTGTGTTTGTTGCTGGAAGAGCTTTCTCGAAGGTTTCTGTGACTCAGTTCTTCCTTCCTTTTAAAAAGTGTTAGCCAGTCTCTTCTCTGCAGATTTCATATGAGTAGTGGGATTTAACTTCATCCTGTTCTTCTGGGTCCTTGAAATGAAAAAAGGTATTTTATCAATTAGACATGTGCTATTAAATCAGCAACTTTTATTTTGCAGTTCCAGGTATAGGATGTGCCATCACAAGGTTTTCAAAGTTGACATCTGACAAATAATAAATGTATATATGCAAGGTATTAATTATAAAATATAGTTTTGGGTCTTTCAATTTATATTTATGAAAGAAGCAAAGGGTTGAGATGGTTGAGGCAAATCCTAGCTATTAATGATATGAGGTAGAACTTAGAGCCAGAGTCAGTGCAGGGGGATGTGGTCCTAGCTATTAATGATATGAGGTAGAACTTAGAGCCAGAGTCAGTGCAGAGGGATGTGGAGGAGTCATTTTCATTTGGTGAGGTCAGAAGCAATTCATGGGTGAGGTATCCCTGAAGGCTGGGTAGGATAATCTAAGAATAGGATAACCTATTCAAAGAAGAAATACATACTGAATTCTTTCTTATCTGCTAATCTATACCAGGCCCTTTATATTGTACATTTAGTAATTCCAGACGATACTAACCTCGGTTGTCTTGATCATCTATCTGGTTAAATGGTTTCATGCTGAAATATTTTTGTTTTCTGAGACTCTTTGAGGATACATATTTACTTTTCTTTCTTTGCTAGGCTAACTTTGAATTGTATTACTGGCTGTAAGTCCTTTTGGTACAATGACTCTCTAAATTTCCATTTGATGTAGCTTTAATTAATTTGAAAACCACTTGATTTTGTTGTTTGGTATGCCAGTGTTCTTTTGCCTCTCTTACTGTTTTACTTGTAAAGACACTTAACAGATGCAGTGTCTCTGGCAGGTGTCCTGCTGGGATGAGTGATTGTCCCCATTGAGCTTTGTTGTCATTTGGCTGTCCTATATTTAGCTGCTGGGAAGGGGGAGAGTCATCCCTGGGAATATAGTCACCACCATTCCTTTTCTCTTTAGTTTTTTAGGTGGTGTTGGAAGCCGGACAGACAATAGCACAGCAACACATTTTGCAGAGGTAAGTTTTCCTGACTGTAGAGACTGCTTAGGGTAAGGCTGGATTGAAGTGACAGATAACCAACACCTAGTGCAGCATCACTGAGGATGAATGTGTAAGAAGAACACTGTCAAGGAAAGGTCTGTGTCATCGGTAGCTAAGGGTTCGGCATGTTTCTTCTGAGGAAAAAGTCATAGTCTGTAAAATATCCTGTTGCAAACCTGGTTGTATTTTCTTTTTCTGCTGCTGCTTTCGGTATATGAATTAAAAGCTTGTGATGTTTGCAGAGCATCGGTGCTATAGCCTCCACTGCATTGGCAGCCCAGATGGCTTATTACCCAAATTGTAATAGAATAGTTTTAAAACAACATTGTATGATACTAGTTTCTAGAATTTACCTTTTGTTAACATGGTAGTTTGTTGTGAAATAAGTATGTTTATGGCCTTTCAGATCCTAAGATGGGACCCTTAATTAACTTCTAGTTCTTTTCATAATGTAGCATCCGTATATTGAATATGAGTTCTCTCTCTTCTCCCCTCCTTCTTCCTCTCTCTCTCCCCCCTCTGTCTCTGTCTCCCCCCCATCCCCACCTTTGCCCCTGAGACAGGTTTCACTGTATGGTCTAGGCAGGCTTCATACTCACTATGTACCGTTGGTTGGCCTTGAAAACATAATTCCTCTTGTCTCAGCATCCTAGGTGCTGGATTCATAGGCATATGGATGGCACCAGCCCAGTTGGAAAATCAAAACTCTGAATTATTCTTTGAAACCAGAGCACTAGGGCATTAGTCTGTGTCCTTTAATACCATTTATTTATCAGTTCAAGGTACTGTGGCTTTTCATTTCTTTCTCTTTGGTTTGTGTAACTATTTGAACATCTTGTTTCTTTAGAGAAGGGCTTCATAAGGATTTTTTTGCCTCAGCTTGTCTTAAACTCGTGAGCTCAACTGATCCTCCTACCTCAGCTTCTGGAAAAGCTGAGACTGTAGACATAGGCTGTTATGCCTAGTTTTTAAACTGTTTTTAAGTACACTGTTCAGTGATATTCATATTCTGTGCTTGTACTTGTTTAGAGACTGTTTCCCAGATGGGAAAACCCAGCTCATTGGACAGCAAACACTTACTTTTATGTATCTCTCTGTTGCCACATAGCTTTCAAATATATGACCAAAACAATTTTTTAGTGTTAAATCCCATAATCAGAATTCCCTTTTATTTAGAATGTTAGTTAATAAGCCCACAAATCACTGAGCTTTTTTGAAAATTATCTTAAGATGTAAATGTGTCTTCTTCCCTTGACCTTGGTGACGTTATAGTCAAGAATTGTGTTAGGATGTTTTCTTTTGTTTATGGCTATGGTAATTGCTAACATCTAGTTCTAAGATTTTTAGTCAATTCTTAACTGCTTTAAGACGAGTTGATGTGAGCCTGACTCCGGACAGATCATATTTTGAACACTCATTTGTATTTTCTTATTGATAGATTGAGGAACGTTTAAAGTCTATATACTCTGTGTGAAGCCTGGCAGTCTTCTGATGTTAGCATTTCCCAGGGTGTGCTGTTTCTGGGAGCACAGACTGTTCCTGATTGTGTTTGTGCAGAAGAAACTTCACTTGATTTTCCCTAAGCATTGGTTCTCTTTTAGAAATGGAAATAGATGGATGTGTCCGTTTTGTGTGTCTGATTCACAAGGAGGAAATGCATTGAGTAAGAAGGAAAATAGGCATATGTGGTCAGCACTCTAACTATAGTAGGACTGCGTCTGACACCATGGCCTGGGCTGCCTTCCAGGTAGTAATTCTGCAGAAGTCACGGTTGTGAGTTCATGTTCCTTAGCAGTGACAGCCTTTGTAGGAAGGTGTAATCATGCCCAGTTTTCCCTCAGTAGAGTTTTCTTGTCACCATGCCTCAATATTTAATTTTCTCTTTTTCTCTTTCTTTTTTTTTTTTTTTTTTCTTTTCTCAAGACAATCTTTCCCTATGTAGCTCTGGCTGTCCTGGAACTTACTATGTAGACCAGGCCATATTCATCTCCCAGAGGTTCACCTGCCTCTGTCTACTGAGTGTTAACTTTTTTATTTTAAAATGATGTTTTGCATTTTATAATTGGAAAAATATCTTTATAATAATGTTGTTGCCAGAGATATTTGAAAAAGTGGTAGCCGCCTGGCTGCGGCCTTGATTAAGTTTTCGAACTAAAAGTGACACCCACGACCGCAGGCTCCCAGTTCTGGTTCCATGTTGACAGAAATGAGCATTACCAGCAGGCTACCTTGGCCCAGCAGGGTGTTCTCATCTCGGCACACTCTCTGGCGGGGCCATGCCAACCCCACTCCATGGTTGTCCACCCCACGGTCAACCGCCACAACATCCAACAACCAAGAAAATCAAAACTCTAGATGCTTAAAGATAAACCAAATAGATTTATATATCAGCAAATACTCAATACACAAGATGCCCACACAGTTAGAATTGTTATTTCAAATTATTTAACCTTGATATGAATAACTACCTGAGACTGCTAGAGACATGAGGGTGACATCCACAGCCATCTTGCCTCCTCTCCTCCTTTTCTCCTCTCCCTCTCCACCTCCAATCACCGGTCTAGCCTTTATTTTACAAATTAAAGTGGGCAGAAGGTTCATAAGAAGTCACCTGTGTACTGATTTCATTCCTTGTCTGCAGCCTCTCCCTGGGAAAGCAGAATTATCATCAAAATACAAGACCAGGGCTATCAACAACATAATATTATTGAAATTCCCAAGGATTTTGAAGAATTCGGTGAAACCATTGTATACATATTGCTTCTAATATAAGCAGGGGCAGGAAGCACATCTTTGGTTTCCTTGCCTGCACAGTATTAAAGTGTAGTTGGAGAGCAAGTTTAAACACATAAAGTGAGTGGGAAGACACAGGTATAGGAGTGTCCCAACCATTCTGTGGGGGCATATGGAGAAGTACAGTGGAAGGAAGACCATTCAGTCCAGCCTCATCATATACAGTGACAGAGTACAGATTCTAGGACCAAGGTACTGGAGTCCGTACCCTAGTGTGCAACCTAACTGTGTAACTACAACAAAATTCCTTACAATATTTCTGTGCCTGTCTGTTTCCTTGGAAGAATAGTGGGGGCAATGGAAACGTGTACTTTATAGGATGTTAACAACACACGCTTGGTATGTAGACCCCAATATGTCTGTCTTAAGGAAGGGGCTGATAGGTTAGAGCCATGAGTGTACTTCATGGAGAAGAGATTTAGATGTTTTTTTAAAAAGCTGTTAAAAAAAAAACTGTCTCAAAATAGTATTCTAAAGCTATATGTTTTTATATCCATGTCCCTGGAGACAAAAACAGCTTAGACTTAGAAATACAGTTAAATAGAGCACCAACACTTACTTTCCATGTTCTGATTGGTTATTTTACCACAGGCATATGTTTGATTTTTCTGTTTTTCTTTTTTCTTTTTTTATTGGTTATTTCATTTATTTACATTTGTTGTTCCCCTTCCCAGTTTCCCCTCTGCAAACCCTCATCCCATCCCCCATATCCCCTGCTTCTATGAGGGTGCTCCCTACCCACCCACCCACTCCTGCTTCACTGCCCTGGCATCCCCCTACACTGGGGCATCGAGCCTCCGCAGGACCAAGGGCTTCCTTTCCCATTGATGCCAGATAAGGCCGTCCTCTGCTACATATGTATCTGGAGCCATGGATCCCTCCTTGTGTACTCTTTGGCTGGTGGTTTAGTCCCTGGGAGCTCTGAGGGGTCTGTTGGTTGGTATTGTTGTTCTTCCTGTGGGGTTACAATCTCCTTCAGCTCCTTCAGTCCTTCTCCTAACTCCTCCATTGGGGTCTCCATGCTCAGTCTGATGGTTGGCTTCAAGCCTCAGCATCTGTATTGGTCAGGGTCTGGCAGAATCTCTCAGGAGACAGCTATACCAGGCTCCTGTCAGCAAGTGCTTCTTGGCATCAGCAATAGTGTCTGCAGATAGCATGGATCCCCAGGTGGGGCAGTCTCTGGATGGCCTTTCCTTCAGTCTCTGCTCTATTCTTTGTCCCTGCATTTCCTTTAGACACGAGCAATTCTGAGTTAATATTTTTGAGATGTGTAGGTGGCCCCATCCCTCAACCGGGGGCCATTCCTAACCACTGATATGGTCTCTACAGGTTCTATCTCCCCTTTGTTGGATATTTCAGGTAATGTCATCCTCCTTGGATCCTGGGACCTTCTTGAGTCTGTTTTTCTTTAGTGAGTTGCTTAGATCTGAAGAAACTATTTTCTGTAATCAAATAAATTATAATTTTTCTTTATTTTAAATTTTTTTATTTTTATTTTATGTGCATTGATGTTTTGCCTGTCAATATGTCTGAGTGAGAGTGTTGGATCTCTTGGAACAAGAGTTACTGTTAGCATTCTGTCTAAACACCATCCCACAGTTACCTGGCAATAGCAAGGTAGGCCTGGCCCACTATAAAGGGGGCTGCTTGCCCCCTCCTCTCTCTCTTGCTCTCTTGATCTCCTGCTGTCTTGCCTCTTGCTCCCCCTCTGTCCCCTCGCTCCTTCCTCCTTCTCCATGAGCTCATGGCCGGCTTGGCTTCTACTTCTCTCTTCTCTCTCTTCTCTCTCTGTCTCTCTGTGTATGTCTCTGTCTCTCCCTTTTTCTGCCTTTCTCTGCCTTTACTGCCTTCTTAATTCCCTCCCCATTCCCTGAATAAACTCTATTCTATACTATATCTGAGGGCTGGTCCCTCAAGGGGAAGAGATGCCTCAGCATGGGCCCCGCTGAGACATCTCTTTCCCCCATACCTCACCACACACATCTATAGAACATATTCTATATCTCTTTATCTTTTTATAAACAGATCAGTTACAGACAATTGTGAGCTGCCATGTGTGTTCTGGGAGGTGAACCCAGGTACTCTGGAAAAACAGCCGGTGCTCTTAACTGCAGAGCCATCTCTTGGCTGCCCTAAATGGATATATTAGAAAAAGCTTAATCCAAGAAAAATTTCAAAATACTTAATACTTACCATCTTTCAGGCAAGGATGGAGCGGGGAGGGTAGTTGGGAAAGAAGGCAGGAAGGAAGAGTCTTAGCAGTGACAGAGCAACAGTACTTGAGTAACATGCTAGTGGTAGTGGAGGGTAAGTCTAAGATGCCTGCAAGCTGACTCTTGAGAGCAGCTGTCCCTGGGTGTAAGACAGGGGCTTTCAGGTCGTCAGTGCGTCCCTAGGCTGCTGAGCTCACTGCCTCAGGTTCTCATTGCAGCCTCAGCAGAGCAGTGGCCTCTCGCTCTGCAGACCTCTATCAACACTGATGAATACAATTGGCTACAGCCTGTTACTGGGGATTAGAGATGCATGGGGTTGGAGTGACCCAGTTGGAGGGGGGAGACCAGGGGTAGAAGGAGGAAGAAGGAGAGAGTGTTGAGGGAGGGTACAGGTATGAGCAGCCATGCCTGACTCCATTTGCTGTTTTAGCTTGTGTTCCAGGAGCCCCAGGGCTCTAGTTTTACTTTCTTTCACTCTCCCATTGTTCTTTTTCTTAATGTAAAATACATTAATTTTTTAAACTTCTCTCTCTCTCTCTCTCTCCTTCTCTCTCTCTCTCCCTCTCTCTCTCTCTCTCTCTCTCTCTCTCTGTGTGTGTGTGTGTGTGTGTGTGCACGTCTAGACAGGGTCTAGCTTTATAGTTTTGGTTGGCCTGAAACTAACTCTGTAGACCAGGCTGGCCTGAAACTCACAGAGATCTTTCCCCTTCTGCATCTAAAGTGCTGGCTGGGATTAAAGGTGTGCACCACTGTGCCTGGCTTTTTAAAAAAAAAATGTTTTTGAAGAAGTTATTTTCTGGAGCTAGACCTTTTAAAGCACAAGTCTTTTAAATTATACTTTCAGCTTTTAACTGATTTTATTCAACCTTCCTACTAACCATTGCTAAGTAGAAGCTTTATTTCTGTGACAAATGGGAAAATGGGATCTCCTTGCTTCTTCACGTTTGCTAATAAAAACTTGATGAAGATGTGGTTTTAGTGTCAAGTATCTAAAACTGGCTGAAGAGGTAGCTCTGAAATGCCTCTTTGGTCCACATGTAGTTCAAAGTAAGATAAAATAAACTTGAAGTGTTTCTTAGTTACTTTTCCTGTTGTTGTGATAAAACACCCTGACAAAACAACCTAAGGGAGAAAGGGTTGTTTTGACTTCACAGTCACCACGTGGGGAAGTCTGGAGCAGGCATTTGAGGCAGCTGGTTATATGAAACACACATGTACACAGGTGGTGCACTCAGTTTAGTTTGTCTTTTCCATTCAGTTAGGACCCCAGCCTAGGAAATGGGTGCCACCCACCTTTATTAACCTAGTCTATATAATGCCTCATGGGGTGCCCAGAGGCTCCTGTCCTAGATAATTCTATATTCTGTCAAGTAAGCAGTCACCATAACATCACAGAGCAGCTACTCTGATGCTATTCACCTTCCATTGTTGTCCAATGTCTCTATAGCCATTGTAGTAGTCACATAATTTACTTCATAAGCTGGGATATGTGATGGTTTAAATGAGAATGACTCCCATAGGCTCATATATTTGAAAGCTTGGTCTGTAATTGGTAGAACTGTCTGGGATTAGGAGGTGTGGCCTTTTTGGAGGAGGTGTGTCACTGGCTTTGTGATTTAAAAAGCTCACACTATTCCCAAATAGCTCTCTCTCTGTCTTGTGCTTGTGGATCTGTCAGCTTGTGTAAGCTGTAAGCTGCTGCCCTAGTGCCATGGGTACCTGCTTGTTGCTACGCTCCCTGGCATGATGGTTAAATACTCTAATCCTTTGAAACCATGAACCCCCAAATTAAATGCTTTCTTTAATAAGTTGCCTTGATCATGGTACAACTAAGCTACAGCTTGGTACCGCGAAGTGTTATATTGCTGTAACAGGCCTGGCCACGCCGTTGTTTGGAGAAATGTGGAAGACTTTGTGACTTTGAATTAGAAAAGTTGTTGAATGCTATAAGCCTGTAAGTGAGCTTCCATGGGCCATCCTAGTAGAGTTTGGAAGACAGTAGTGCTGAGGCCAGTGTGGACTGTGGAGGCCTTGCTCAAGAGTTTTCATAGAGGAACAACATCAGCTAGATACCATGGGCTAGAGACCATCTTTGTTACAATTTGGCAAAGAATGTTGCTACATTTTGCCTTTGTCTCAATAATTTGCCTGAAACTAAATTGAAGAGTTTTGTTCTAATTTCATTGGTAGATTTCAAGATGGCCTAATATTGGTATGTGTGGCTATTAGTGATCACTCTTATGTAGATTTACAATGAAAATGAGAAAGCAGAGCAAAAGAAGTATAAAATGTACTATTTGGGGAGAAAAAAAAGAAGCAGGAAATTTAATGTTGGGGCCTTGGTTTGTGCTGAAAGAGATAAGGAGAAATAGAAAAAAGGGAGTGGTGGCCACAGCAAGACTCCCACCTAGCCAAGCCTGCAGTCTGTGAAAAGAAAAGGCCTAAGGAGTTATCGGTTCCTAAAGAACACAACAAAGGAAAGCTTATATGATTGTATTTCCAGGAGGGGGCCAGGCTGCATCCCAAGCAGGCAGCAGAACTTGGCAACATAGTGATTCTGGCTTTAGAGCCATGAAAGATACAGGAGTACAGGGACTGTGGAATCTTCTTCCATGGTTAAGGAGGGATGCTGAGGTCAGGCATGTGGAGGACCAGAGAGGGCATTTCATGAAGCTGTGAAAGTGGAATCTGGATTGTGTTGGAGACGAGACCCTAGGATGTTGGAGATGCCAGAGATGTCAAGAAGAGCTGCAAATGGGGAGTGGAACTAGCTTAAGAGGGAGAAGTGGCATGTTGCAGTCAGCAGAGTTGGAAGGATGAAGTCACCTAAACCCTTTGATATCAGACTTGGAGTTATAGGATTTGGGGTTTTCCCTTCTGGATTTCAGTTTTGTTCTGGTACAGTATTTCCTCACTGTGCTTTCTTCTTCCCTTTTGGAATGATAATGTGTATTGTACTGTATACATTGGAAGTGTGTGGTTTTACAGGGGATTACAATTAAGAGATTGCCTTGAGTTTCAAGAGACTTTAGACGTTTATTTATTTATTTTTAAGATTTATTTGTATAAGTACACTGTAGCTGTCTTCATACACACCAGAAGATCCAATTATAGATGGTTATGAGCCACCATGTGGTTGCTAGGAATTGAACTCAGGATCTCTGGAAGAGCAATTAGTGAATGCTCTTAACCACTGAGCCATCTCTCCAGCCCCTGACTTTAGACTTTTAAACAGTCATGAGACTGACAGACTGGAGATTTTTGAAGATGGATTGAGTACATTTTGTATTATGGTATGGCTATAAGCCTATTCAGGCCAGGGAGTGAGATGTGGTGGTTTGAATGAGAATGGCCTCCATAGGTTCAGAGATTTCCCAAAGAGGTGGAACTGTGTGAGAAAGATTAGGAGGGTGTGTGTTTTGAGGTTTAAAAAGCCCACACCATTCCCAGTTAGGCTTTTTCTCTTTCTGCCTTGTGCTTGTGGACCAAATGTAAGCTCTCAGGTTCTACTCCAAGACCATTTTTGCTGGGTGCTATATTCTCTACCATTATGGTCAAGGACTATAACCCTCTGGAACCATGAACCTCCAAATTAATTGCTTTCTTTTTTAAGTTGCTTTGGTCATAGTATTTTGTCATAGTAGTAGGAAAGTAACTAAGACAGATACTGTTGGGAGCCGACTTTTAGCAGAAAGCGGCTAGAAAGCAGTTATCATCTTTACAGCCATCTGGAGCCATATACCCTGATGAGAGACTTGTTTTTCAGCAGCCTACAACAGCTGAAGCACACTCTGATAAATATCTTGTTTATCCCACATAGCTTGTTTTGCTGTTTAGTGACCCCAGCTGCATGGTGCATGGGGTAAAATGTCTTCACCTGTGTTCTCCTGCTTGTGCTTATAAATACCCAGGATTTCCTTGTTGGGGTGTGGTGTAGTAGTAGTAGGTGTAGTGGTGTGTGTATGGTGGAGACAGTAAACAAGTCTTGACTACAGATCCTCTGGCTTGTCTCTATTCTTTGCATTTCTTCCCCTTCTTCCCCCACTCTCTCTCTTGCTAGACCCTGACCCGTGGACCGGAGCAGCAGTGCAGGCCGATACAGTTTGGCCCCCAAACCTGGGCCTGAGTGGTCCTTTACAATTTGGCGCCCAACGTGGGGCAGCTCGGGTCTTTACAAGATACTTGGAATGTGAAAGGATGCACTAGTGTGTGTGTGTGTGTGTGTGTGTGTATACATATGTGTGTGTAGTGTGTAAATATACTTGATGGAAAATTGGTTTTACTATGTTAAGGGACTTTGTGAATAATTATGTTTAAGTACGTTTCAAAAATAAAAAGGTAACTTCAGTTCTTAAAATAGAGACATTGAAAGGAAAGTGCAGACTATATCTCTTTTTAAATATAGATATAAAAATATAGATAAAACTTTGACAAGAAATATATAAAACCAAGCAATATATAAAATGGGAAGTAAATCAAGATCAAGTAGAATTTACCCCAAGAATGTAAGGTTGATTCAGCAATCAAAAATAATATAATTCACTGTATTAGTACTCTATAAAAGATTATCCTATTTCAAAACTTACAACAAAAGCGTTCTACAAAATCTAATATCCATTCTTGATTTTCCCCCTCCCCTCAGTCTGACATTAAAAGTGTGAACTACCATGCCAGGCTTCTTTACGAGAGTTGTGGAGATTGAATTCAGATCCTCAGTCTTTGTCCTATTTGGAGCTGTCTTTCCTTGATGACAGCCATTCCAGCTGGAGGGAAATGGAGTCTCTCAGTGGTTTTGATTTGTATTTCTCTAAATGACTAAAGATGCTGATATTTTTAATATATTTTTTAGATTTACTTATGTTATTAAGTGTATGAATGTTTTGCCTGTGTGTAGGTATGTGTACCATGTGTATGCCTGGTGCCTGTGGAAGTCAGAAGAGGGTATTAAATACCCTGGGACTGGATCTACAGATGGTTGTGATCCACCAGGTCCTCTACAAGAACAAGTACTTTTACCTGTCAAGCCATCTCTAAAGCCCCCTAATGTTTTTGACATTTTTGTCAAATATTATTTGGTGGTAACTGTGCCAGAAAGCCTCAGTGATCCTCCTGTCTCAGTCACAACAGTACTGGGGTTATAGATGCATGAGGTCATAGAGTATTTTATGTAAGTATTGTTCTCCGCTTATTTCTGAGACAGGGTCTATTGTTGAATTAAAAGCTTGCCAGATTCTGCTGGACTAGCTAGTTCACAAACCCCAGGGACCCTCCTGTCTCTGCTATTCCGTGCCTGGGTTACAAGCATAAGTCAGTGTAGCTTTTTACATGGGTTCTAGGGATCAAATACAGGCAGGGGGAGCACTTCACTGGCTTTGACATTTCCTTAGTACTTTACTGAACTTTTTAAACCAAAACGTTTTTTTATATTTACTTTACATAAATAAATGTACATTCTTGTACATTTGTGCATGCGTGTGTTTTCATGTGAGCATGCAGTATTACATGTGTAGAAGTCAGAGGACAACTTACAGGAGTTGGGTCTCTCCTGCTATCATGTAGGTTCTGAGAGTTATTAGCCTCAGGTCCTTAATGTGTACTTAATGAGCTTGGTGACAAGCTCATTTACACACTGAGCCACCTTGCTGGCCCCAGTACTGATGTTTGCATGCTAGTTTGGGATCCTGCTACTTCGTAAAAATGTTTATTCGTTCTAAGAGTGTTCTGATGGAACTTTTAAGTCTTTTAAGAATAGGATCGTATTATCTGCAATTAGGATTAGTTTTGCCTGTTCATTCTCTGTTTACATCCATTTACTTCTTTCATTACTGCTCTTGCTAAGAATTAAACACTATTTTGAGTAAGAGCAGAGACTGGACATCAGGAACTCTTTGTCTACTCCCCAGAACTCTTCCGTTAGCCCCAATTTTTTAATCATTTATACTTCTCATTTCTCCACAGTTTGCCCACACTAAACAACCCCTAATCCATTTTCTGTCTCTATGTAGGACAGTAGCTATAAATGGTATCATATGAAATGCGACCTTTTCTGACTGAATTTTTTTATACATAGCATAATGTTTTCAAGTTTTCCCATGTTATAGCATGCATTACTACTTCCTTCATTGTGTGGCTGCACAATACATTGTGCACACATTCATTCTTTTCCTTTTGGTGTTGAGAATCGATCCCTCAGCTTTAGTATGCAGGCCAGGACGTCTTCTAGCCAAGGCCTAGCTCCATGTGACTATTACTGTGTGTCTCTCTGTTAGCCAATAGACACTGGACATTTACACTGGGCTTTTAGGAGTAGTTTGCTATTAATATATGTGTACATGTTTCTTTGTGAGATATTTATAGCTCTCTTTTATAGCTAACAGTGAGATTCTTATGTCATATAATTAACTGTTTAGCTCTGAAGAAGACACCTTAACATTTTAAGTATATGGAGGATATGATTGCAGTTGGCTCAGAGCAAGGTCTGTCAATAAGACATCATCTATACTGTTGTTTATTTTTATTTATATTTTAAGGGATTTGTTGATTTATATTTGTGCACCTTTGTGTGAGTGCATATGCGTATGAGTGTGCTGGTGTGTGTATGTGTGGAGGCCAAAAGAGGCCCTTAGGTGTCATCCTTATCATATTCTGCCTCTTCCATTGAGTCAGAGTTTTCTTGGCTAGCTCGATGCCAGCAAGGCCTAGTAACCCTCCTGTCTCTGCTCTCCTGCTGGACACATGTGCTTGATGGACTGTTGAGCTTGTTACATGGGTGCTGGCATCCGGTACCAGTCCGCACTGTAGAACATATGCTTAGCTGCCTCAGCTCTGTTTTGTTTATAATGACACTGGAAGCTTTGTCTTTTCTTTTTCTTTTTCTTTTTTTATTGGATATTATATTTACATTTCAGTTTTAATCCTCTAACCCCCCTTCCCCCCAGCACCAAGCTTTGTCTTTTTGCTTCTATTCAGAGTAACTTATTTTGTTGTTTTTTTTTCAAGACCAAATTTGTCAAACCGTATAATTCTTTCAAATGTTTTACTAAAACTCTGTAGTCGTTCAGTTAGTTTATACTTATGTAAGTTGTGTCCTGAAGACCCAGTTCTCTTAATGAGTTCTTTTCCCTTATGCTTGTGTAAGTCTGCTCTGAGACAGATGACCTGGAGCTATTCTTATCCTTCGTGTTGGTTTGGAGTAAAATTCTGAGATGTACTCTTTTATTCTGTGTTTTTATGGTTAGGGCCCGCTGTCATCTGGTGATGAAAGTAGGCTAGAAAAACACTATTACTGTTAGTTGGTACCACTTTGTGTTTCCAGACAAGTAGCAAAGCTCCTCAAGCTAATGCTGAAGGTGCTTTGGATTTTCCACTTTCTTAGCTGGGAGAACAATTGACAGTAATCTAAAGATATAATTAACCAGGCTGGAGGATGGCCTAGTGGCCACAGCACTCACTGAGCAAGTATGAGGACTAGAGTATGGATCCTCAGAACTCCATGTAGAGGGAGAGAGTGTACAGTAGTACACTACTGTAAGGTGCTCATGCAATGTAAGTCTGTAAATAACATCATGTATGCTCTGAGAGCAACCATGCTAAAACTCAGTGGGTCAACCAAAAACATACAATACAAAAGAAAACAATAACAGAAGAAAAAGTCAAAGTGGAAGAGACATTAAAATAGAGGGGGCTGGTTGGGAAGAGGAAGGGACCAGCAAGAGTGGAGGGGATAAAATGTGATGGGGAGTGTATGTGATAAAGGTCTTCATCTACACATATAATTAATGTATGCTAATAAGCATTTTAAAATTAAAAAAATAGAAAAAACCAGTGAATTATAAACAAAATATTTGGATAGCATTTACTTCTGGAGGTTATGAAAGGGATACATAGAGAATTTCAGTAGCTTTAGGGTGATAATGAAGAGATGGCTTATGGACTTATATCTTCTCTACATCTTATTCACGTACTATTTTACATGTATTGAGTATATTATGATGGTAATCTTAGTACATAAAATATCCATGACATATTGGTACTGAAAAGAATGCTATGGTGGTATCCTGAGGCAATGCAAGCCTTCATTGCTTATGATACTTAAAGTTAGCGAACATATTATAGTTTCTGTATTAGTTACTTTTGGATCTGTATGAATACAGCACCTAACAGAGACAGCTTAAGGGGAGGACGGTTTATTCTGGTTCATGGTTTTAGAGTGTTGGGGTTATCATGACAGCGAAAGCATGGTGGGACAGCTCGGTTCTTAGTAGTAGGAACACGTGGCAGAGACTGTTCATTTCATCACAGAATAGGAAGCACAGAGACAGCTGGTTTCACGGCTTCTCTCAGTGACCCCCAAAGGGGCTGTATGGAACTTTTGAGCTTCTAACCTTTCTATGGTAGGGTTTGGTGTCTGCATCTTTCTACTTGAAAATAAAATTCTTTTGAAGCAGAAGAGTTTCTAAAAACTTGTTTGGACTGGAGAGATGGCTCAGCAGTCAGTAGCCCTTGATGTTCTTGCAGAGGATGAGTGTGAGGTTTCCAGCACCCGTGTTCTGTGGCTCATAACAGTCTGTAACCTTAACTCCAGGGACTCCTATGCCTTTTCTGACTTCCTTGAGCACTGCATTCATATGTGTAAACCTACTCACAGAGACACACAGTTAAAAAAAAATAATCTTTTAAAAAAGTTAATTTACTTTTCCTTTTCCCCATTGCTTCCTGATTCTCCCAGACCCAGTCTCTTTCCCTCCCATATTAACAATGAAAATGTGTACAACAGGCTCTTACTAGATAGACATAATAGCTGCACTGCTTGGGCATAGTTTTGACCTAGCCTGTCTTTTATGCCAGTGCCAAGTCAAGAGATGTATTTTAAAGACATCTATCTCTACTTCTTAGTGATGAGATGTTCTTTACAAGTGGAGAAATGTATTTGTTTTGTTGGGAATGCAGATGCCACTTGTGACAAAACATAAACTATAACATTGATTTAAATTATTTGTTATACTTGAGATAGACATCCGTGCTAGCCTTTAGCTCATAATGGACATCCATGCTAGCCTTTAGCTCACAATGGACATCTGTGCTAGCCTTTAGCTCACAATGGACATTTGTGATAGCCTTTAGTTCATAATGGACATCCGTGCTAGCCTTTAGCTCATAATGGACATCTGTGATAGCCTTTAGCTCATAATGGACATCTGTGATAGCCTTTAGCTCACAATGGACATCCGTGATAACCTTTAGCTCATAATGGACATCTGTGCTAGCCTTTAGCTCATAATGGATTTCTGGAGGGGGGACTGTGAAATGGCATGTGGATATGGCTATTAGATAACTGTTAAGGAAGGCATTTGTTTGCTTTCATATATATATGTATGTATGTATATGTGTGTGTGTATGTATGTATGTATGTATGTATTTATTTATTTATTTATTTTAAGCTTTTAAAATTTGTTTACAATCAACCAGTGCAAGGGATTGAGCCTTCCATGTTCTAGGCTAATGTGCTTTTTTTTTTTTTTTACTAGCTTTGGGACCATCTGGATCACACAATGTTTTTACAAGATTTTAGACCATTTCTAAGTAGCAATCCACTGGACCAAGATAATAGAGCCAATGAGAGAGGTCACCAAACTCACACTGACTTTTGGGGACCAAGTCGGCCTCCAAGGTTTCCAATGACAAGAAGATACAGGTCTCGGGGAAGTACTCGTCCCGACAGGTCACCAGCTATCGAAGGGTGAGTTGTTATTTTGAGTTACTGGCAAATTCTAATCTTTATAAAGTCCTCAGATTGTTGTGGACAAGACAGAAATATAAATAGGATGAAAATGAAGCTAAATTGAATGTCATATTCAAGAATTATCGTTTAAGAATTGGTGATAAAATAGAGAGTGGTATATCCAATACACTTTGTAGCATTTTTTATTAATGTCTCAGAGGAGATTTATCAATTTTTAAGAAAAGGCTAAGTTTGGGATTTTCTAGAATAGGTTCATTTAGTTGAAGTAGAAGATCATCCATCGTAGCCAAGGGTGGCACACTCCATGAGCTGATGGCATGAGCTGACTAAGCAGGAGAGAGGACTGAGCAGCACTCTCATCTCTGCGTCCTCCTGCAGATGCAGTGTCGCTGCAGCCTCAGGCTGTGCCTCCCTGATTCCCACCATGATACACTGTCCCGTGAACTGGGAGCTAAAGTAAACCTTTTCTCCCTTAATTGCTTTTGCCAAATATTTTGTCCCAGAAATGTATAAAATAACTAACACAGTTATACAGTATAATATATACACTATTTTTTAAAATATTTATTTGTTATTTATATGAGTACACTGTAGCTGTCTTCAGACACACAAGAAGAGGGCATCAGATCCCATTACAGATGGTTGTGAGCCACCATGTGGTTGCTGGGAATTGAACTCAGGATCTCTAGAAGAGCAGTCGGTGCTCTTAACCGCTGAGCCATCTCTCTGGCCCGTACACTATTATTTTTAAAAGGAAGTTTTATTTTCAGGGTTATGGTGGCTCACCCCTACAATCTAGTACCAGGGAGGCGGAAGTAGGACAACTGAAAGGTTTTGAGGCCAGTCTGGGCTACAAATTATTTATTGAATGCTCAAAGTGTATACTTTGTTTTGTAATGGTAGGTGTTTTAATTACACCTCATTTGTGAGTAATCAGAGCCAGAACATACTAACTCACTTCACCTTCAAATGAAGCTGACTTGTGCCAGAAGAGCCACTTGTCGACTGATATCTTGAGGTATTGTGTCCTAATAGCTACCTGATATCATCTTTGGATTTCTCAGACACCAAGAAATAGAAATGATCACAGGATTGGTTGGTTTGTCTAGAGTTGATGGAAACCAATGGTCTTTAGAAGGAATATCATTCAGATTATTAGTTTCACCTTAAAGTTTTTAGAATGGTAAAATATTTATATCTGTTAGTTCTGTTTAATTAACTTTTAACAAGTAATAGAGGCACATGATTTGCACATGGCACATTAAAAACCTATCTTTATTTTAGTTCCCTCTCCAGCCCCCTTTTAAAGACAAATCTCATAGTCTAAGCTAGTCTGGAACTTGCTATATATATAGAACAGCCTGGCTTTGAATTTTTGATCCTCCTGCATCCACTTCCTGGTTATGAGGATTACAGGCTTGCACCACCGTGCCCAGTTTGTGAACTGTTGGGGATTGAGCCAGCCCAGGGCTTTGTGCAAGCAAGGCAAGCACTCCATTAACTAAGGTACATCTGTGCCCAGAAAGGCCTTTGATTGTTAGCCTGCATCTAAGAAGGCTTTCTACCTACACAGTCTGTTTTTAAGAAGTCATTCCTAAATTTTAGCATCATAGTTTCCTGATACCAATCACAACTTAGGTTTTGAGAATTGACATTGGTTGTTAACTTCCCCCCTTATTTTAAAAATGTTAGTGTTTTCTTTTTAAATGGATTAAAAGACAGTGTAGTGGCTATTCCTGGTTGTCAACTTGAATATATCTGGAATGAACTACAATCCAGAATCGAAAGGCTCTCCTGTGATCCTGATCTTGAGGCTGGGAGTTACAAGTTTCTGACCTGGATCTTGGCTTGGAGGTCTTGAGGCATAGTGGCTGTGAATTCCAGGAGACTAAGGCAAGGAGATCTCTGAGTTCATTATATAGAAGCAGCCCTATATAATCTTACAAACTTTTAAGTATACATACACAATGTATGTAGTTGAAATTGGCTCAATCATATACATGTATTTATTTATTTATTTATTTATTTATTTTAGTTTTTCGAGACAGGGTTTCTCTGTGTAGCCCTGGCTGTACTGGAACTCACTGTGTAGACCAGGCTGGCCTCAAACTCAGAAATCCACCTGCTTTTGCCTCCCAAGTGCTGGGATTAAAGTGTGCGCCACCACTGCCTGGCATGTTTTATTATTACTATTTTATATGAACATATCTCTTAATATACATCCAGTTTGGCCCCATCTAGGGGCTCTCTTAATTAATCCAACAAACATTGCTTTTCCTCTGTACCAATGGCTCTTTTAGATGTGCACACAATAATGAGTGTAGTAATAAAAAGTGTCTTTTTGTGGATTCTAAGTACTAATGAGGAAAAGTAAACTGCTCAAGTGTTGAGCAGTACTGAGTGAGAGGTAGTGCCCCGGGAGTGCAGAGAAGGGACGTGGGAGACATAAAGGTTCCAGAAGGACTCAGCAAAGGCCTCAGTGAAAAGATTAAATAAGTATGTGAATAGACAAAGGAAATGAAGAATGGAGCTAGCGCATGCCTCCAAGGCACACCAATGTGGAACAGAATCAAGTGAGGTGAATATTAGGAGATGAAGTCTCAGAGAAGTTTCTGGAGTGTGGCTGGGAAGGTAGGTATTCAAACATGCAGAGAATCTAAGGGCTTTTACTCCAGTGGAGTAACTCCTTAGGTTTAACTGACGTGTATCCACTATGTGGAGAGCAGAGCAGAGGACTGAGGTCAGGGGTGTAATTGGAGAGCCATTTAAGAAGCCACTGCCTTAACCTAAGCTAGAAATACCAGTGACATAGATGAGAATAATAAAGACTTGCTTGAGTTTAACGTTGAGTATGGGCTGCAGCATGTAACAGGGAAAGAGACATCAAGGTTGCTGGCCTGAGCAACTAGAAAAGTGGAGACACCGTGACATGGAAAGCACTAGAAAGAACAGTTTGAAAGAAAAAAAAAATGGAGATTATTTAATTTGGGACATAGTGAATGTGAAGTGTTTGTTACACATTCCACTGAAGGTATCAGGTGCAGGCAGTGAGCAGACAGCACACTGGCTGGAAACAGAATGCGGAAGTTATTGCCTGTTTGTGGTGTTTTAATTTAGAGAGTTGGATGTAAGAAGAAGTCAAGATAAAAAATAGAATTTCTTGGCATAACTACCTATACTTGTGTTTCCAGCATTTAAGAAGCTAAGGCAGGGGAATTGCTGTGAATTTGAAGCCCCTTGTATCCCATAGCAAGTATCAGCCTAGCTGGTGCTACACAATGAAATCTTGCCTCAAGGAAAAACAAAACATAACAGAAAGAGAAGAAAAAGGGAAAACAACTCAGAGAACAGCCCTGGGAGAATGAGCCAGGATCCAACATGGAACTGTGTGGAGTTTCCTGTGGGCTCAGCGTGGGACTTCCCTCTACATTTGTGGGTTCATTCTGCTCTTCTGTAGACTCGTTGAAAGTGCAAATACATCTACCACCCCTCATACACTTTTAACATTTACCTTTAATAGGAAATTATGTAACCACAAGAATTATAACAGAAGTCAGTATAAATGGTGTGAATATTAACTGAGAGTAATTTCTGAACAAAACTTACTGAGACCACTCTGAGCAGTCTCTCTTTGGTACTTCTGATAAAACTGAGCCAACTTCTAACTTCCAGAGGGTAAGAAACATAGGAGCCTCTGTTAAGGAGGTGACTCTGGCAGACTCCGCATTTTTAATAGGACAAGGCTGCTTTCTCACTGTCTACCTGCTTGTCAGTTCACCAGTGTGGTAATTGACTCTTCATGCTCCTGGTAAGCAGGAGGAGCTTGTGTGAGTGACCCCAGCTGACATTTACTGTCTCGTGTTTTCTGCAGCTCTGGCATTGAGGAACAGCTTAGCTAGGTGGTTCTGGCAAAGGGTTCCAGTCAGGTGATAGTTAGCATACCTACTGTGGGGTAGTCATTTGAATACTTGAACTGGACATGGAAGCTCTGCTTCCAAGATGGCTCTTTCACTTGAGATGTAGCAGGAGGCCTTAGTATGCTCACCATATATGGGTCTCTTCATAGAGCTTTTTCCCTGTCCCCATGACTCGGCAGCTCTTTTAGAGTAGATGATCCAATATGGTTAGAGGTGGAAGGAGAGAAGATGTAGAAGTGAATCACTAAGTCCAACCAAGTTTGAAGGGAGAGAAGTACTGAATAATTTGTAGATGATTTGTCCTATAGTCTGATATTGGCTGATAATCAAAGTTCTGTTGATTAGCTTAATGCCCTTTTAAAAAAGGAAATGGGTCCAGAATTCCACTGGGGCAGCATCCTTTGGATTCTTTCTCACCCTGATGTCAAAGATCCAAGGAAGTATTTTAAAATCCACATCATAACATCAGGTCATTTTCTAACCTAATTTTAAAAAATTGTGTTAGTCTAAAAATGGCAGATCTCACAAAGAGCAACGATGAACACACGTACCACAGGGAGTGGACTGACTTATGTTGGTGTCTTTTATACAGCAAGCAGCGGAAACTATTGTGGTTTAGAGTGTTGATTGTTGACTAGTCAGCCATGATTGTCTGTAGAATACCTTTGTGTGCTGTTTTATCTCACTTTTCCTGTCTTTTAACAGAATCATACAACAGATCTTTGCAGGATTTTTTGCAAATTCTGCCGTGCCTGGATACCCACACCCCTTTTCTTGGTAAGTGACCTTTCTTTATCTACATCGCATCGCTTGAGTAGTACCATTTTAGGTGCTATCATTTCCATACGTAGAGAAAGGAGAGCCTGCAGAGGTGAGTATGTGGCTATGCCTGGGATGTTGAATTACTTTTTTTTTTTTTTTACCAAAACCAAACTCAATCAGAACTCACTTTTCCTTGTTGATGTTCAGGACAGCTGGCCTGGTCTCCTAAGATATTGCTCAACATGCCTGGTTGTTTTCTGTCTTAGTCTGAGTTACATTGGGTGGGGAATGATGGTCCCTGCCAGGGTTTGGATCTGTTTTGCAAGTTTTTCTTATGGACCACACAGGAAGATTTCCTGAAATTGAGAACATATTATTTTACCTTTTTTTCTCAAAGTAAGAACGCTCAAAACAAACCAAAGACATACGTAGTTCAGTATCAGTGACGCTTAGGCATGGTAAGCTTGCAGACAGTGTCTTCCTAGAGCCGCCTTGCCTGCAGTCATTTGTGATTTCTAACATTGCTGCAGAGGGACTTCCTGTCCAGTTCTTCTCTGCGTTTGCCCCACTTTATACAGCCTCTGGTTACTTTAGGTGTGGTCTAGCTAGAACCTGTGCCTGTCACCCAAGGTACTGCACCAAGAGCACCAAGAAAGAAGTCCGGCTAAGTCCCTTTGTAAGTGCTCTCTGAGCCACAATCCACAGGAACTGCTGTGGCTGGTTTTTTTTTTTTTTTTTTTTTTTTTTTTTTTTTTTTTTTTTTTTTTTTACCAAAAGTCCTTACTGTGCAGGACGTGCAGCCTCTTTGAACAAGGAAAGTCTGCTGTAGGTTTGGGGCAGCCAAAACACAAACTTTTCTTTTTTTTTTTTTAACCCACAGGGTATCCTGTAGCAGTTAGGTAAAGTGTTGAGAGTAAAAGTGTATCTCTAGATAATTTGCTTGACTTTTCAAGTACAGAGACTTGGTTTGCCTGGGTTGTAGAGGACTAGTGACGTACAGCTCTGAGGGAGCAGTGCTCCACTGCTAGATTCCCACTGTGGTGTATGGCAGAGCCTCATCACCCCGACTAATCCTGTCTGTCTCATCTCACGTGTAGGAGCGGGATGCTGCACTCCAACCCTGGGGACTACGCCTGGGGTCAGACAGGGCTTGATGCCATTGTAACCCAGGTAAGGAGCTGCCTTTTGAGAGGGTGTCTGTTTGATGTCTCATGGTTCCACAGACTCCTGCATTCCTTCTGCTACTTTCTGAAATGTCAATCACTCTGCTCTCAGCAATAGTGTGAGCTTTTGGGTTTCTGTTTTTACTAAGTGGATGGATGGGCTATGGGCATAGCCTAGTTTCCGTGTTCCTACTAGACATCCTGGGATTTCTAGAGAATAACCTTACCTCTGAAAGAAGTAAATACTTACCCTGTAACAAGCAGTTCATTGTAATTTGTCCTCTTGTTCAGCCCTGTGAGGAACAGCTGCTTCACGGAAGAATAGGGTCTCCCATATTGAAGCAGGGGTTTCTGCCAGACCAAGCAAAGTAGAGGAAGGAAGCAGAGACCAGAGCTCCCCGTGCTGTATGATTGCTTCCACTTGTTTTAACTTGACTAGTTTTATTTCCCTGCGGACTGCTGAGAATAGATAGCATGCTGTTTGTTTCTAAGTCTTCCCATAGACAGTAATAGATCCATCTCTTGGCTTTTTGCTGCTTTGCATACTTCCATGCCTTCCTTCTGACTGAATAAAATGTTGAACCAGTTTACTCTTGGTTTTTATTAAGTTGTAATTTTATCCAGGACATCACAACTCTTTTGGTATCTTAAATTTAAGTACCTTATGCTCAAGGGTGGGCTTTTTAGTTCCAAGTCTTTCTTACAATCGTGGTGTCACTCTGACGTTGTAAAGCAGCTGTGAGTATTCCAGCACCCGGAAGGAGTCCTGCAGAAGTTAAGAGCAGCAAACATTCTTAATGCCTGTGCTGTCTGTTCTCAGCTGCAAAGGCTCTCCCTAGTTACCGAGATAATGAGTATTGCTCTCTCTCCTTTTTGTAGCTTCTAGGACAGCTGGAAAACACAGGTCCCCCTCCAGCTGACAAGGAGAAGATCACGTCTCTCCCAACAGTGACAGTGACTCAGGAACAAGTCAGTAAGTTTACTTTCATATTTGCTCTGTCTTCCTATGACATCTGATCGAACATTCAACGAATTTCTCTTCTGAAGGTATGGTTCCCTAATATTTCTGTCTGGCTACCAGCTATGGAGGGCCTAGTTAGCATGCCTGCTTTCTAGCTCCCACAAGAAATAGATAGTTGATTGTATAAAACTTGATTATAATTAGTACAAGAACTTACTATTGGAAACAAAACTCACTAAGTGTTTTAAAACTTTTTTCAACTAAAAAAAGCTGTTGAAAATAGTATTGGGCCCATGATCCCACGGGGAGGAGAAGAGGACAGACAGGAGGCCAGGGATTTGGTTCACATGTAAGGCCTAGTCAGGTAAATAGACACATGGTTTAAAACTTTTTTTTTTACCACCTAAACTTGAAACTTGTCTTGCAGTTTGAAGGTTTTCTAAACAAGCCCTTCCCTTCCCTATCTGGTCAGACTCTCTCTTTGCTCCTCAAGTTAGAGTCCATTCCAGATCTAATAAAAGAGTAGTTTATATCTGACTCAAATAGCACAGCCCCTCTGGCGTTCTTCAGTGACCTCACCCTTCTGAAAGGGGGCCCTCAGATGGAGGATCTTTAGGAAGGTTCTCCTGGAAAGAACATGTTAGATGCAATGAAAAGGAGAGAGACCAGAAGCAAGAGTTGGGGAGACTGTTGCTGGAGTCCAGAGGGGATGCTAGTGATGGTTGCAGTGCTGACAGACAGGAAAAGATAGATTTAGAGGGGTGGATTTTGGATTGTCATGGAGGCACACAGCTTTAATCCCAGCTGTCACTATCAAGATAGAGACAGGAAGATCTCTGAATTCAAGGCCAGCCTGGTCTACATAGTGAGTTCTAGGCTAGCCAGGGCTACATTGTGAGATACTAAAAGGAAAGAAAGAGAGAAAAAAAAGAAAGAAAGAAAGAAAGAAAGAAAGAGGGAAAAGAAAAGAAAGAAAGAAAGAAAGGCTCAATTTTGAAAAGTTAGTTTTATTACTGATTACATAGACAAAGGAGGCAAAGGATTATTAAAGATGATTGTAAGGTTCCAGAACTTTATAAAGGCAGCATTGCCACCATCAGGTAATGGCAAATCATGAACTGGCCCAGGGCCTGATGAGGAGATGCTGTGACAATTTTAATTGTGAATTTACAGATTCTGAGGTGCTAGCTGAGAGTCCAAGTAGAAACGACTGGGATTGTCTTGAAGCTGGTATTAGGGGGAATCAGCTGGTGGTGAAGTTTTGTGTGTATTTGGATTGCTAAAGAGTTAGAGGTGGGATGCTGCCTGGAAGGGTGACAGGGAGAGTAAGAGCTGGAACTAGGATGAGAGGTGGGATGGAAAGGGAGGAAGAATCTTAAAGGGGCAGTTCTCCTCCAGATGCTTCCTCTGTGGTCATCATCAGGGTTTGGAGCATAGCTCAGCCATTATACTATTAACCAAATTTCTATAATTCAGAATTTGCCACTTAGAGCTCTCACTACAGAAGCCATTTTCTTTGAGGAGAAAGGCTTCTGTTGATTGATCTGGAGTCCTGAGTGCACTTGTCCTCTGTACCACCTCCTGGTATAGTCTTTAATAACTTCCGAGGACCTTGGGACAGCTACAGAAAAGAGAGCATAGTAAGGAAAAGAACAGGAGACAGGTAGTTACGGCACTGAGTAGACAGTACTAAGGGTGCTCAGTCCCTCAAACAGTGGACAGGTTGCCTGTGTTTTCTAGGCAGGACCTGGATGGCAGAGGCTGTTACACATTTGAGAAGATGCTTTCCTTGTTTCATTTAACAGACAAATAAGTTTCTGCTTACCTGTTTTTTGTTTTTGTGGTTTATTTTGTTTGGTTAGGCATTTTTTTTTAGGTTTATTTGTTTGTTTGTTTATTTATTTAATGTATTTGAGTACTTTTTCTGCATGTAAGCCTGCATGTCAGAAGAGGGCATCAGATCCCATTACAGATGGTTGTGAGCTACCATATGGTTGCTGAGAATTGAACTCAGGACCTCTGGAAGACTAATCAGTGCTCTTAACCACTAAGCCATCTCTCCAGCCCTGCTTACCTACTTATTAATTTAAAAAAATCCATTTATTTTATGTATATGAGCACATGTACTACAGTGCATGTGTGGAGGTCAGATAACTGTGGGAGTTGATTTTCTTCTTCCATCATGTGGGTCCCAGGGACTAAACTTAAGTCATCAGGCTTGGTACCTCACTGAGCTAGCTCTGCCAATTCTTCTAACTTGTTACACTCAAGATTGGGCCTATTATATGATTCCTACCAGGTCTATTGGCGTTGGCCCCATTTGTTCCCATGTCTGTTACCATTTCTGTCTCTATGGTGAGTAGAATTCATGCTTCTCATCTGCCAACCACTTAGATATAACTTTTCTCCCTGGTCCCCTTGGTGTGTATGGTGGGGGGACACCTGCCTTTCTTGGGTTGTTAGAGACATCTGGTTTGGTTTTGTTCTTTTTTGTTTATTTATGAGGTAGACTTTGTAGCCCAGATTAGCCTTGATCATTTGTGCTTCTGTTGCCCCCACGCTGGGGTTGTAGGCTGCACCACATGCGCAGCTCCTGGTTGTTTTCCTTTCTTCCTTTGGCTCGTTACTTTAAAATCGGACATCTTCCTCCAACAGATACCGGTTTAGAGTGTCCAGTATGCAAGGAGGATTACACAGTTGAGGAGAAAGTCCGGCAGTTACCATGCAACCACTTCTTTCACAGCAGCTGCATCGTGCCCTGGCTAGAACTGGTGAGTACAGCCGGCCTGACCCGGGACAGTGCAGCTGCCAGGCTAGCTTCGGCTGGGTGGGTGAGGCCGCTTCAGAGGAAAGATGTAGTTGCTAGTTGCAGTTCAGACAGCAAGTAGATGAGATTACAGCCTTCTGGCCAGCCCTAGTGCTACCAACATTGTTGTGTTTCATTATTGTCCTGTTGTAGTGGTTCTAATCACAGGACAGTGAGCTGTGCACACAGGACACCGTGACACTCCACAGGACAGTGAGCTGTGCACAC
>JANHMN010000001.1:57350475-57362516 GCA_030674055.1 Rhabdomys pumilio | reverse complement strand
TGCACACAGGACACCATGACACTCTACAGGACAGTGAGCTGTGCACACAGGACACCATGACACTCCATAGGTGTAGCACAGGACACCATGGCACTCCAGCAGCGTTTGTAAATAAAGTGACTCTGAAGCACAGTTAGCAAATTTTGTCTATTCCTGTGCTGACTGGGCAGTTGGCAAGTTGTCACAGAATTGGTATAGAGTAGCCTAGAGAGCCTAGAACACTTGCTGTCTGTCCTTTAAAGGTTTAATTGTTACTCTCTAATCATGTATCTGTGTGTGGTTGGAATGGATGCACACATGCGTACAGGTGCTCTGGAGGCCAGCAGTGGGCATTAGAGTTTTTGGAACTGTGGTTACAGGCCATTGTAACGCATGGGTGCTGAGAACGGAACTCATTCTTCTGCAAGAGTAGTGCATGCTTGTAACTGCAGAGCATCTCTCCAGCCCCCTCTTTATGCCTTTAAAGAAACAGTTTGCTTAGTCTCACCAAGACTGCATGAAGAAATGGTTGATAGTTACCTTTATGTCATCGTTGAGGTCACTGTTAGCAGTTACTTTTGTTTACTGTTAATGTGTTAGCTTTTATTACCTTCTCTGCTTAGAATTATGTCCATTCTGCCTAGAAATTCTATCCTTGAAATTTCATGGTATGGTACCTTCCTAGTTGTCAGCTCATAGCAGGTTCCTTAAATCATAATTGGGGTTAAGGTGGCATGTGGGTACACAGGCATATGTGTGTGTGCTTTGGGAGGCAGGGGTCAACCTTATATGTTCTTCCTTAAGAACATAAATCACGCCGGGCGGTGGTGGCGCACGCCTTTAATCCCAGCACTTGGGAGGCAGAGGCAGGCGGATTTCTGTGTTTGAGGCCAGCCTGGTCTACAGAGTGAGTTCCAGGACAGCCAGGGCTACACAGAGAAACCCTGTCTCGAAAAACAAAAACAAAACAAAGCAAAAAACAAAGAACATAAATCACTTTGATTCTTGAGACTGTGTCTCTGGCTGGTTGACCTTGAACTAAACAGAGCAGACTACCCTGGGTGGTCACAAACCCAAGGTCTGTGTGTTTGCCTCCTTATCACTAGGATTACAAACATCTGTCACTGGCATTTTACATGGGTTTTACTGACTGAGCCATCTCCCCAGCTTGATTTTGGGGTCTCTTAAGTGTCTGCTATTCCGGCTTCTCAGGTCATGCTGTTTACATGGATTGATATCATTTTGTTTCAGCATGACACATGCCCAGTATGTAGGAAGAGCTTAAATGGTGAGGACTCTACTCGGCAAACCCAGAGCTCTGAGGCCTCTGCAAGCAACAGATTTAGCAATGACAGCCAGCTACATGACCGATGGACTTTCTGAAACTAAAGACCACACCTGAACCAGGGCTGCCTGTGTTAGTCCTGCTATCATAGCTGTAAATTGTATCAAAACTAAACAAAGAAAATAGTCGATGGATTTAGGAATCATGTAAGAAACCCCAACCCATAATATTAATGCAACGAGTGTATTTCTTCTCTAAATTTAAAGTTAGGATTTACAGATGGAATTGTATCAACAACCAAATGCCTCTTGTTCCTGAATTGAGTGATAGTTTTATAAGTGTGAAACTTAATTATGTCAGTTTGCTTCTGCCTGAGTAGAATCAATTCCTTAAAGTCTAGGTAGGGTTCTACTATCATGTTGTCTTGTAATGGATGTCTCTACCTCCTCCTCCAGTCTCTAGCCTACCATTAGTGAATTTCACAGCAGATACAGAGAGGCCGGAGCCCTAAGTCCTGATGTATAAAGTCTTTTTTACTTAGTTGTATGGGAGTACAAGTTCCTACTCTTGGCCCCATTAGCAAAGTAAGACTAATTCAGGAGTCTGAGACTCAGTGCTGTTTTGTCTTGATCATCAGAGACCAAATCAAGAAAATTACAGTGGGAAGGAAAAATGGCGTGTCACTCTATACTTTGATTTTCTTTAAGAAGCACGGTTTCCCTGAAAACCATCATGGCATGTCTTACTTAGTCTTGGGTTGGTAGAAATCTGTTTTCAGTTCCTCTGTGACATTAAATTGAGCAGCATATAGATGGGAAGACAGATGTGGGAGATTTTTACTACTGAGATGTTTCTAATGTCCCTCAACTCACTGTTTATTGTTTTTAATACTAGGAACCTTACAGTAATTTTCTTCATAAAATAATTTTCTTCAAAAATACAATAAATTCCTTCATAAAAAATAGGATTATTTTATTACTGCTTCTATACCAGTTCACAGTTTTGGTAATTCATTGTTATTTAGGAATTAAAATTGTATGTTGTCTTGTTTTAGTTTGTTAAGCCCATTTTTTTATGTCTGAGCCTTTTCCTGTTCTGTTCATTTCTAGCTATACTTGGAATCAGTCTGGTCAATGTAATCGTGCCCAAAACAACTTAGTTTGGGAAAGGTCAACTGCGCGTTAAATTCTAACGATGCGCATCACATGCTCTGTATGTGTTTAAAATGGAGTAAAGGAGACTGGAGCAAGCCACTGAGCCTCAGCGGCTCCAGATGACACGGTGGGCCATCCATCAGCTGCTGGTGCACCAAAAAGGGCCTAGAGGTCTGCAGTAGCTCCATTTATAGGGTGACATTAGTGTTTCATAGTTCAGAATCATCAGAACAAGATCACTATAATTTGGGAAGGAGTCCTTCCCCAGTTTTTGATGACTCACAGTCTGATTTGGGGGTAAGTGTTTGGGGTTAAAGATGCTTTCGTACTTTGTTAGAGGATGAAGATGTTGGGGAGGAGAAAGCAAGTGATGGGGGAGTGACCTGCTGAACTAATAGCCTGCCCCTAAAGGCTGTGATCAGAGGTATGGTTCAGTCCTGTGGCATGGCTCCTGTATTCCAGCTGTTTGGGGAGGCTGATGCAGGATGATCCCAGTTTAAAGGTTTACCTGGGCTTCACAGTGTGTTCAAGGCCAGCCTAGACCACTTAGTGAGACTCCATTTTAAAATAAAAAAATAAAAAGAGGACAGGGATATTGCTCAATGTAGAACACTTGCTTTATATGTATACGGACCTAAGTTCAGTCCTCAGTACTCCCTAATGTGTGCTCATGTGTATGTGTGCACACACACACATGTGTGCACGCAATTTAAATAGTTTAAAGAAAATGAAAAATGTTTTCTTATATCCTCTCATGTTATGCCTTCATAGGGGGTGTTAATTCAGAGGGTGTGACCTGTTTATTGTGGTTAGACTATAAAATGTAATCTGAAAGTACACAATGGCTTTGAGTCTGGAAGAGAATGTGGGTAAACGAGAATTCTGTTGTGATTATTTGCTCACTCACCTGGATTAAGTTGTACTGAAGTTGTAGGTTTGAGTAAAATATTATCAGTTATCTCAGAAAAGATTTTGATAGCTCAGAAAAATCCATCTACTCACTGTGTCCAGAGATGTCAAGACAGACAGCTGTGTTTTCAGTTATAGTTGAGGAACTAGAACTAGAACTTAATTTTACACAATATGGAAACAAAGTAATAGTCAGGGATCTCCCTCTCTGACACACAGTGTGGCATAGACCACATTGCTTTAACTTTCTACCGTCTGTAAGAGGACATAAGGCTGTTTTGCTGTTTCCCATACTTGACCTACTCAGATTTTAGTGTTCTGTAATAGGCACCTTAGACTTCCAGGTTAGTTTATGCTAAGGAACTGGCATTGTTCAGACAGAACCAATCGGATCATATAGAAAGAGACCTGTCATGAGACGTTGGCCTGTGCAGTGGTGATAGCTGAGCAGTCCCAGGCTCTTTAGTGAGCCAGTGTGAAATCCAGGAGAGCACTGAGTATAGTTCTAGTCTTGAGGGGAGCTGATGATTTAGTTCCAACCCAACAGGCAGGAGGGACAAGTGTCCCACCTTAGACATTTGGGTAGAAGGAGTTAAAGCATCCCCTGACTTGAAAAAGAACAGCCTTTTTGTTCAATTCATGCCCTCATTTGTTTGGGCTCCAGAGTAATAATGCTGCTTTTAAGCCACCTGAGAATGTTAGTTTCATTTAAAAAACACCTTCACATAAGCCCTATGAATAATGTTTGAGTATCTGAGCCTCCTGCAAGCTATTCAAATGGCCACCTAAACTTGGTAATCACAAGGAGGGAACATAATGATCATGCCATGCTTTTCATGCCACGTGAGCAAAACTTAATTTCTAGGTTGGCTTAGAGACTGCAGTGGGATGGCATATGGTATGTGCTTAACTTCTCTTGGCACAGTTTAACCTTGACGTAAGAGACGTTGCCCATTGTGGGAGAGAATGGAAGAAACATTTTGATAGTCTTTGGCCTAACACCGGAAGTGAGCTTATTTTCATACTGCTTTACCCTTAATTTTGAAACAGTTTAAATACGGTGCCTGAGTCAGAAGGCATAGTAGTGTCATAGTCTCATGTCTGTTGCTGTGATGGTAAAAAAACGACTTAGCAGAGGAAAGGTTTATTTGCCTTGTAAATTCCAGGTTGCAGTCATGGTTGTGAGGAAGTCAGGCAGGACCTTGAAGCAGTCAGTCACATGCTTAGTTGAGCAGAGTAAGGATGTAATAAGCATGCCTGCCTGCCTGCTCAGTTCACTGCACCACACTTCGTTCTTACAGTTCAGTGCCCAGTCCATGAAATGTGCCATTCCTGCTCAGGATGCCTCTTCCCACCTCAGTTAACCAATTAAAAGAACAGTCCTTACAGGAATGCCCGCAGGCCAACTTAATCTAGGCAGTACCTCATTGAGATTCTCTTCTCAGATGATTCTTGGCTGTGAAAAGTTGACAGCTCAGAGTGAAGCATCACTAGACCTTTATATTAATATTAATGCCCTACCCTATGAGGGCAGAGCTAAGGAGATTTTCCTACTCCAATTTTGCTTGCTGTATATGGATAGAAATAAATGCTTCTGTATTTGTATAGACATAGCTATTCTTATCTGCTACTCTGAAACAGTTATTTGTACATTCAGAGCACAGTAGATTTGAGAGCAGGGAACCTAGGCTAGAGCCTTGCTGCCTTCCCAGGGACTAATTGCCCGTCATATTTTTCAAACAGCATAGTCAAATCCATTTTCATATTGATTAGTGTTTTAGTTCCTTTTCTATTACCTTGATAAAATACCATGGCCAAGGTAACATATAAAAGAAAGCATTTAATTTGGAGCTCATGGTTCCAGAGAGTTAGAGTCCATCATGGCGGTGGTCATGGCAGCAAGGAGCAGATAGAGCACTGGAGCAGCAACTGAGAGCCTATATTCTTACTCACAACTAGGAGGCAGAGAGAGCTAGCTGGGAATGGCTGCCCTTTGGAAACTTGGAAGCACATCTTTAGTGACACTTCTTCAACAAGGCCATACTTCCTAATCCTTCCTGAGAGTTCCACCAACTAAGGACCAAGCATTCAAACTTATGAGCCTATGGGGGAGATGGGGGTGTTCTCATTCAAAACACTCATTCAAAAAAAGATTTGGCAGATGGAACTGGGGAGAAATGGATATATAGCCTTATCTTCCACATTTTTATAAGGGCTGAATTGATGCAAGGAAGGAAAAGAAACGATACACTATTTACAGTTAAGTTTTCCCAGAGTTCCTATTTCCAAGTTTTTGAGATGTTGAGAAACCTGAAGGCTCCAGGATGATACTCCTCTGATGCTATGTGTAACTCTGACCCTCTGTAGTGGGTTGGCCTGATGCTGTTTGTATTCTTATGTTAATACTGGTTCCTCAAGAAGGGTTGCCTTCTCTGTGAGCCTTCTCTCCATTTTAACTGTCAATAAAAGGCTAGAGCCTGTGATTGGGCAGTGGAAGGGAAAGGTGGGACTAGAGGCTCTAGAGGGGAGGGCATGTAGAGCGGGAAGAGGAAGAGAGGCTGAGATAGAACAAAACTGCATGGCCAACCGGAGAAACCGCAAGTAGCAGGGGGTCTCATAGCCGGGGAATAAGTTAGTGTAGTGTTAGATCTGCCCAATCTAGGCTTATAGCTTATAATTAAAGTATCTGGATTGTGTGTCTTTTATACGGACTTATTAGGGTTGGAAATTCCAACAACAACCCTTTCCTTACAATATGGTTTAATTTATCAGGAAAAGTAATTCCTGCGCTGGAGAGATGACCTAGGGATTAAGACCTCATATGGTCTGGCACCTATGTAAGCATGACACGCAAATTTGAGAAGCATTCTATATTTTTAAGGAAAAACACATGTGCATGTACACATGTGCCTGCACACACACACACACACACACACACACACACACACACACACACAAACATACACACAGAACCACAACCACCACCAACAAAAAGCAGGAATTTTTTCTGCTTTTTGTTGATTGTTCTGCAACAATCATTAATTTTTGATATTTCTCAATATCAATGATCTCAATTCACCAATAACAAAAACACAGACTAACAGAATGAATTCTGGAAATTCCATCCTTCTGCTGCATCCAAGAAACACACCTCAACATCAAAGATAAGCATTACCTCAGAGTAAAAGGTTGAAAAAAATATTCCAAGCAAATAGACTAAGAAGCAAGCCGGTATAGCCAATTTAATATCTTAACAAAATAAGAGTTCAAAAGAGAGAAGTGTCCTACATACTCATTAATGGAAAAATCCACTAAGATGGCATTTCAGTTCTTAACATCTGTGCTCCAAACACAAGGGAACCCAAAGTTTGTAAAAGAAATGCTTAAATCACTTATTGACCCTCACACACTTGGTAGTGGGAGACTTCAGTATCTGACACTCACCAGTGGACAGTCTGGTGGTTTGAATGTGCTTGGCCCATGAGAAGTAGCACTATTAGGAGGTATGGCCTTGTTGGAGGGAGTGTGACATTGTGTAGGTAGGCTTTGGAGTGCTCCTGGGCTCAAGCTCTGCCCAGTGTGGAATAGAGACCCTACTCCTGGCTGTCTGCAGAAGATAGTTTTCTTCTGCATTCCTTTATATCAAGATATAGAACTCTCAGCTCCTTCTCCAGTTCCATGTCTGATTGGGTGCTGCCATGCTTCCCACCATGATAATGGACTGAATCTCTGAAACTGTAAGCCAGCCCCACTTAAATGTTTGTCTTTATAAGAGTTACATTGATCATGCTGTCCCTTCAGAGCAATGAAACCGTAACTAAGACAGGTCATCCCGATGAAAACAGAAAAATAATAGAGATAACAGATACTATAAACCAAATAGACCTAACAGATATCTACAGAACATTTCACCCAAAGACAAAAAAATACACCTTCTCTGCATCTCATGGAACTTTCTCCAAAATTGACCACATACTCAGACACAAAGTAAAAGTCTACACAGATAAAAACATGTAAACAACTCCCTGCATCTTCTCAGACCACCATAGATTAAAGCTGGATATCAACAACAGAAAAAACAAAGCTTACAAACTCATGGAAACTGAACAACTCTGTCGGATGAAAAATGGCTCAAGACAGAAATAGAGAAAATAAAGACTTTCTAGAATCAATGAAAATGAGTACACAAACATACCCAAACTTAAGGGCCACAATGAAAGTGGTGGTAAGAGGAAAGTTCAACACCACTAAATGCATACATAAAAAATTGAAGCAATCTCATACTAGCAACTTTACAGCACATCTGAAAGCTCTAAGAAAAACAACAACAAAAAAGCACAAACCGAGGGCTGAAATCAATAAAGGAGAACAAATCAAAGAATCAGTGAATCAAAAAGTTGGTTCTTTGAGAAAATCAACAAGATAGACAAACCCTCATTCAAGCTAAAAGAATATCCAAATTGATAAAATCAGAGATGAAAAGTGGCCTATAACAACAGATACAGAGGAGAGCCAGAGAATCATAAAGAGAGACTTTAAAAACCTGTACTCCATCAAATTGGAACATCTAAAAAGGATAATTTTTTTCAGTAGATACCACTTACCAAAGTTAAATCAAGATCAGATAAACAATTTAAACAGACCTATAACTCCTAAGGAAATGGAGGCAGTCATTAAAAGTTTCCCAACTAAAAAAAGCCCAGGGCCAGATGGTTTTAGTGCAGAATTCTACCAAGCTGCCGAAGAAGAGTTAATGCCAATACTCAAGTTCTCCTATAAAGTAGAATCAGAAGGAACATTGCCCAGTTCATTCTATGAGGCTACAGTTAGCCTGATACCCAAAACACAGACTCAACAAAGAAAGAGAATTTCAGACCAATTCTCTTATGAACATAGATTAAAAAAAAAAATACTCAATAAAACACTTGGGGCAAACGGAATCTAAGAATACATAAAAATTTTCATCCTCAGTGATGAAGTAGGCTTCAGTCCAGAGGTTCAGGGATGATTCAACATCTGTAAATTAGTAAATGTAATCCACCACATAAACAGACGAAAAGAAAAAAAACCCTCATATGATCATCTCATTAGATGCAGAAAATGCCTTTGACAAAATGTCGGTCCAACACCCCTTCATGATAAAAGTCACAGAGAAACCCAGCATGGAGGTGCACGCCTTTAATCCCAGCGCTTGGGAAGAGAAGCAGGTGGAGCTCTGAGTTCACTTAAAAGTGAGGGGTGCTTAGGGGTTGGTGGCTAAAGCCGATGGACAGGCCCACTGACATCAGTGAAGGAAAACAGGTTTTAGAAGAAGCAGGGTTTGTATTCAATAGATACTTGAACGTTAAGGGTTTTTCCCTCTGTGGTAGAGAAATGGGAAAGTAAAAGTCCTTGTGATGGCTGTTCTTGGTTGCCAACTTGACTACAGCTAGAATTAACTAAAACCCCAGCTGGTACAACCGGGTCACACTTCGGGGTTAATCTGAGCTCCACCTTCTAGTGGCAGCCTGTATAAGAACATGGAAGACGAAAGCTGGCTCTTTGCTTGCCCTTGCGCTTGATGGAAAGTCCCTCACCTCACTGGCATTGGCGCCTACTTCTTCAGGATTCCAGCTTGTACTGAAGACCAGCTGAGACACCCAGCCTCATGGACTGAGCAACTAGTGGATTCTTGGACTTTCTGTTGGTAACCATTGTTGGATTAGCTGGACCATAGCCTGTAAGCCACTGTAATAAATAATATGTGTAATTCATTAGTATATGAATTATATATTATTTATATGGATAGATACATATATTAGTATACATATGTGAATATGTATACAGGATCAGTTCTGTTCCTCTAGAAAATCCTGATACAGTGCAGTCTGTGAGATTAATGGAGATTTGAAATTCAGACGACATTGCATTTGAATGTCCTCCTTGTGTAGGGAGTTGGGGAAAGATTTAACGGAATGGTGTCATTCCTGTGGGAGGAAATTCTGGCTAGTACTAATGTCCTTGTCTGGGCACACAGACTGGGCACCTCAGGGTTGTTCCACAGGCTTGTAATGGAAATCAGAACTGTGTGCATGAGTAAGGGCAAGTGTAGCTTTCACCTGAGCTAGGAAATGTTGGGGGATTTTGCTCTTTCTTGCCTGTCCAAGACAAAAGGAACATAGACTTTAAAATTTGAGATTTTTGTTTTTGGGTTTTTTTTTTTAACATATAAATTTTGTTTTGCTGACAAATTAGATGGCCCACAGAAATAAAGACTTTGTTGTAGCTTTTTTTATTTTTCACTAAGAGCCCCAGGTCTATAAGTCATGGCTGTGGGCTTGTGGTGCTTTCCCTAATCAGAAGCACAGTTTTTAAAGCCTCAAATACATTTGAGATCCTCCCAGTAAGAAGAGAAATAGCTGTTTCTAGCAACTTTTGATGAATGAATAGCAAAAAGCATGTTGCAGTAATATTTTAAATTGGCGGCACCTGTTCTGTCTTATATTAAGGAGCCGCCATGTTCCCGACTAAGCTAGGCCTGTTGCCATGAGCAGCTGCAGTGTGTTTTTACCTCCGCTCGGCTCAGGCCACCAGCTCAGATGGCCAGAAACAACAGCCCTGCCACCCATGAGACACCAGTGTGGGAGATGGCTCTGCCAATCTTCCACGCTGTCTCCACAAGGTTGGGCTGAGCCCAGACCATCCCGCCATCCACGCAGTACCTGGTAGATATATCAGCTACCTTTGACTGCTAGAGACACATGCACGTCCACTGCCATGTTCCCCTCTCTCTGGTCCACTCTCTCCTAGCTCCTCCTCTTCCTTCTCCTCTCCCTGCCACTACAAAAGCTGCTTTGATTTCTATATGTATTTAAATCAATTTGTCTTGATCAGTTATATCCAGTTACACACACACACACACATATACACACATACACACACATACACACACACATATATATAACTGCTCATAACATGTATATGTATATATATACACATATATATGTGTATAATGGGATATAACTATATATATGTAATATACACATACACATATATAACATATATGTAAGATATTTATTTGAACAGAAGGAAATGGGTTTGTAGGTTCTTTGTAAAAGCTCAGTGGCTTCACAAGTTGTGAATTATTCATACAGATTTTGGGCTTCATATATGAGCTTATTTAAAATTGAAATTGATTATGTCAACACATTTAAGCCCAAGACACTATTTCCCATTTCTGCTTAACTGAATCTTGAAGTAAGCAGAAGAAACAGATAGCTTTAGACCTTTGTTTATGGTTACTTATTTATTCTTAGTTCAGTGCTTGTGACTGTCTTGGTAAACTAGCAGAGATCACGTCTTGTGTGTAGATTTGTGTGTGCACTTCAGTTAATACAATATGCTATATGGAACCTGCCCTGTATTTGGATGTGGTGCTGAGGTGACTGTGGTCTGAGTAGTTCCAAAAGGTTCTCTGAAGAGTAAAAGGCAAATGACATCTCTGTTCATGTTAGCTTAACATTTAGTTAAAACCATAATCAGGTAGAAAAGATTATAGAGAATGTAATATAGTGGAGAAAGTTTTAGAGACTTTGGAGTCAAAATTCAGATGTCTCTGGGTTCCAAATATAGGGTCTCATTTGATTCTTAGAAAAACACTGGTGGGTGATGTCTCCTTTACACATCTGTAACTACGGTTCCAGGGGATCTGATGCTTTTTTCTGTGGGTACCAGGCATTCATGTGATGCACACATGTGCAGGCAAAACGCTCAACACATAAAATAAAAGTAAGTTTCAGTTGCCTAAAGACATACAGCTATTACATTACAGTGCCAGAATTTGGATCCAGGTTTTATACTTCAAACCTGTTTTTTTTTTTTTTTTTTTTATTTTTGTAGGACACAAAGTCAAAAGTCTTCAGTTTGACATTCAAGACCATCCTATTAAGGACATTACTGCAACATGTCATCCTTGGTCTTGGTCTCCATAATTCTTAGTTCCCACCTTTGGTAGGTCTGTGCCAAAGACGTGAAGGTGAGGTATCTATTTTGATGACTTGCCACTTAGGTTCACTAAATTTTCTGTTCCTGTCTTTATTTGAGTAGTCCCTGCTATTGGAAATAGTCTGTTCCTTGTTCTGTTTGTGACAAGAGGTTGTCTGTCCAAAGTCAAAAAAGTTGTGTTAGTTTAGGAACAGGAAATGTGTGCAAAGAAAGGCTTTGAGCATCTTTTTAGAACCAGTGACCAGCCAGGCAGTGGTAGCTCACACCTTCAGTCCTAGCACTCATGAGACAGGAAGGTTGATCACTGTGAGTTTGAGGCCAGCCTGGTTTACAGAGAGAGTTTCAGAGCAGCCAGGACTACAGAGAAAACCTGTTTCAAAAAACAAAACAACAACAACAAAAAAGCAAAGTCAGTAACCAAAGAATCTATAGGTCCTGTGTTGATGCTAGACACTTGCCATCTGTGATGTTCCTGGCCTGACTCAGTTTCCTTCCTCTTCTAGCAGTGGGGATGGGGTTGGAGGGTGATAAGGGAGGCATTGAACACCAAATATGTCTGCATTTTTGTTTTCCTTGCAAGCCAGTCACTGCTCCTGTTTCCCTCTCTCTGTTATCTGTAGTTGCTTGTTTTATATTTTTACTTTACAGTGTTAAATAAACTTCTTTTTAAGAATGGTGGGTTTTGTGTGTGTGTGTGTGTGTGTGTGTGTGTGTGTGTGTGTGTGTGTGTG
>JANHMN010000001.1:57312937-57350465 GCA_030674055.1 Rhabdomys pumilio | reverse complement strand
GTGTGTGTGTGTGTGTGTGTGTGTGTGTGTGTGTGTGTGTGTGTGTGCGCGTGCGCGCGTGTGCGCGTGTACATGTGAAGACCTGAAGAGGGCGCTAGGGGTCCTCCATTGTCTTCTACCTACTCCTCTGAAGTATAGTCTCACATTTTTCTCCACTACACTGGATGCTAGTGAGCTCCAGCAATCCTGTCTCTGGCCTCTTGAAGCTGAGGCTTATGGGGACTCTTGGCTTGTTCCATGGGTGCTGAGATCCAAACTCCAGTGGTACAATTGCACGTTCCCTCTGAGTATCTCTTCAGCCCCTATGTTCTTATCTTTTAAAAACTTGCTTATCTGGGGCTGGTGAGATAGTTGAGCATTGGAAAGCATGCACGAAAGCCTGACACCTAAGTTTGATCTCGAGACCCAATGGTAGAGGAGAGAACAGACTCCCAAGAGTTTCCTCTGGCCTCCACATGTGTGCAGTGCCCTCACAAATGCCTCATGTACACACATAAAATTAAAACTTGCTTATTGTGTTGTGTGGAGAGGAAACATTATTCTGGGGTATAAAACATACCTGGTTTTCAAGGACTATACATTAGAGACATTTGCAAAACATTTTCTTTTTTTTTTTTTAATCTATACAAAACTTTAATGGTAACTGAGTTACAAAATTATAATTTTTAACTTTCAATGAACCTGTTGAGCTCGTGACAGATAATGAAAATCTAGATAGATTACTAGTCTTAATGTAAACATTTCATTTGTACTCATCTCTGTTGTAAACTTCTTTTTCTTTTTTTTAATTGGATATTTTATTTACATTTCTGTTGGGAGACGACTTTAAGCAGAAAGCGGCTAGAAAGCGGCTAGAAAGCAGCTATCAGCTTTGCAGCCATCTTGAGCCATATACCCTGACATGAGACTTGGTTTTCAACAGCCTACAACAGCTGAAGCACACTCTGATATCCCACATAGCTTGTTTTGCTGTTTAGTGCCCACAGCTGCAAGGAGCACGTGATATCCACGCCTACAAGGCATGCGGTACACGTGTTATCCACGTGTTATCTACGCCATACATGCCTATAAGGCGCACGTGCTGTCCACGCCTGTAAGGCTTATGTCATATCCACACCTGCAAGGCACGTGGTATCCACGAGCCTACAAGGCACGTTGGCAAAAGCCTATAAATACCCAGGATTTCCTTGTAGTAATGTATGTATGTGTGTGTAGGGGGTGTAGTAGTAGTAGGTGTAGTGGTGTGTGTATGGTGGAGACAGTAAAGAAGACTTTACTACAGATCCTCTGGCTTGTTTCTATTCTTTGTGGCTCTTCCCCTTCTTCCCCCCACTCTCTCTTGCTAAACCCTGACCTGTAGACTGGAACAGCAGCGCAGGCCGGGACGTTTTTGGCTCCCAAGCCAGACAGAGTACTGTCCGCAACACATTTCAGATGCCATCCCCTTTCCCCACTTCCCTGCCCCGGAAAACCCCCATCCCGTGCCCCCTTTTCCATTTTGCTTTTATACAATTTTTTTTAAAATGTTAATCAAAGGCTTTATAAGTATGGTAATGCTCAATCAGAAGTGTAACCCAATACCCAACCTAGATAAGTAAACTATCTTTGACTGGTGGAGCAAAACATTTTCTTTATTGGCACCAAGGTGGGAGAAGCCAACCTTGCTCTGGCAGTAAGGGAGGAAATCCAGAAGTATACCAACTGTTCTACCAGATTCTTGGGATGTTTTTGTTGACTGGGGTGGAGGCATGGCACTCCACTGGAGATCAGAGGACAGGTTGTGGGAGTCCGTTCTGTCCCTCCACCATGTGGGGACACGGGTTTGACCTGAAATGTGCAGGCAAGCACCTTTACTTGCTTGACTATCTCCCTGGCCCTCCAGGTGCTTGGAGTACCTGGCATCCATTCTATTCTGGACCAGTCTTCTCTGTGTGCATTGTCAGATTTACCTTGCTGTACCTTCCTCTGACGGTTTTGTTTTCTCATTGTCACAAGGTTTGTAGAGCTGTAGGAAAAAAATTAAAAGGTTGTATTATTATCTCACAACTTAGGCTAGCTGTGAAATAGAACACCTGGTGTGAGAAGTCTCACCTGTCACACATCGCCTGAGATGTGTGTTTGGTAGGATTTCATGACTGGGAAGGGAATGGGGAAAATATATGAACATAGTAAATGTGTCGTGTGGGAGGTGCAGAGGGAGGCACAGGGATCCAGGAAATTCTCCTTCTCCTCACATGAAAGGAAGCATTATAACTTGGTCTCCATGATATTGCTAAGGTCCAAGAAAATGTGTGTGTCTTTTTCTGCTGCACACTGCCTCTTCCATAATTCTACTAAGCCTGAGTTTCAGAGAGATGAAGAAAAGGAAAAGCTAGCCATGGCTGTTGACATCTGTATCCCAGTGCTCGGAGGCCAGTCTAGGCTGCATGGGGGACCACGTCTCGGTTTCTCTCACACACATCTTCATAACATAAATAGCATGAGTCAGCTTTGGGGTTTGTTTGTTTGTTTTTGTACATTTAAAGCTTCTTGAGTATAGGAGAAAACAAATAATCAAATTTAAAGTTTTGTTCTTGACTAGCAAACGGAACCATAAGCAAAGACTTCATTGTTCTAGGATGGCTTTGGAGTCAGAGGCAGTGGCGGTAGTGCAAGGCTGGACTTAGTTTCCCCTTTGAGTTTGTACTGTGCCTAAAGAAATAACATTAACAAGAATATAACTTATCCTGCTAGGGAAACTTGTATTTAGTGAACTGTGAATAAAGACCACTTGATCCCCAGACCCCCTGTGTGAAAGCTGGCCCAGTTTTAGCAAGTCCTTGCCGTGGGTGGCAGGTTCAGGCTCTCTCCATCTGAGAAAAATGCACTTGCTTATAAAGTTGTCTCTGGTCCTGTTGCCTGAGGTTAGATTCACCAATCTATCATACAGTTTACAAGAAAGATCTTTGCATTTATAGAGCTTACATTATGGTATCATTCATATTAGTTAATAATTTGTTTAGTGGGTGAGTGGAGGTAACTGTGTTTACTGTCTTCCAGAGGCCTCTCCTAAAAGGTTTGACCTCTCACCCAGTGGAAAGTTCGATCCATCTGTCTTCGAGTAGATACAGAATTAGGTGGATGTTAATTCCTTAAACCAGTGTCACCCACATACTGGTTTGCATGCTTGGAGAAGACTTTTTCCTCCCTAAGAGCTTCCTTTCTGTACTTTTCCTCCTAGGAAATAATTAAGCTGACAAAGGTACAGACTCAGCTTGGAGAGCTGAAATCTCTTCTGGACATACCTTGAAGAGCCACGAGGCTGGTGACCAGTATCCCCCAAGCCTTTACTTGCAGGAAGCCTGAACTGAGAGTGCCGTTGATATGGCTGAAGTCGGGGTGTGACCTTTGTCTCTGTCTTATCTCTGTGTGGTTCCCTGTTCCAGGTTAAAAACAGAATCATGGATCAAAAGAGAACTCCAGAAGGCAGATCTTCCTTTTGTAGCATTTCCTGTGTAATCTCCAAGAAGGCTTGGCAGCTTAATTCACTTCCTGGACAAATATTTTTGATATCTGTGAGCTATGATATTTATTTTTAAATGTAGCAAATTAACACAGAATCTAGCATTCACCAGAGACAGAAATGCAAGTGGGCCTCCAGGAGCTCTAGAGTTTTGACAGAAAGGTAAAACAGATTACCCTGCACTTTGGGTACTTTGGGTTTTTGCTAGATTTCATTCATTATAAACAGTCTTCTGGAGTGGATCAAGTCATTTAGCATAAGTTAAAATCTCAGGTGCTGGAGTAGAGCTGGGGCTTCTGTTGTTGCCTCTCTGTGTGAGTGTTGAGTATGAGTTGTCACAGGACAACAATAATACCCCCTGAAAGTCTGTAGGGATAAATACAAGTACAATCCCTGGCACACACCTCAGTGTGAGCACCCAGTACGTGGTGGGCATTATTTTTTAATGCCACCTGTTGTCTCTCTTCTACTTTCCAGAAGTAACCATATTTCCACAGTTGATGGTCATACGTGCTGAATAGCTTGAGAGGATGTAGACATTCTTTGTTAAGGAAAAGTCAGCTCAAGTAGAAACACTCAGGGCGTATGAGGAGCTTATGAACACTAGGTTTCAAGGAGCAAGAACTGTTCCACCTCATTCTGGTGAGCAGCACTTGGCACTGTGCTCAGGATGCACAGTAAGTATTCAATGAAGGAAGAGGGGCCAGGGAAATAGCTACTCTTCCAGTTTAACTAGAGCAGAGAAGCTGCATAAATACAATAGAATTTCCTAGAGCAGTGGCTTTCAGCTTTCCTCTTCCAGATGCCATGACCCTGTAATACAGTCCCTCATGCTGTGGTGACCCCAACCATAAAGTTATTTTGTTCCTACTTATAACTAATTTTGCTACTGTTATGATTCATAATGTAAATATCTGATATGCAGTTCACAGATTGAGAACCACTGGCCTAGAGCATTGTACTAGGCTAACTTGATTAGGCATTTTAGACACTGAGAAGCCATTAATTCTTTGAGTGCCAGCCCAGCATACACAAGCTGACCTTCTAGATATGGCAATCTAGAATGGATTTGGACAATACTTAGAGTTGGTAGCCCATTTATTAAACAATAAGTCCTGTAGAAAGTTGAAAGAGAAATGATTGGTAATCTCAAGGGTCTCACTTGTTAAAGTCTAGAGAAACACTTCAATTGTGATTCAAAAGACTTGGAGAACATATTTGGAAACATCTTCTTTAAAAATTTCATATGAGGCTGGCATATGGTTTAGTGGTCAAGTACTGACTTAGCATACTCTAGATCCTGGGTTCAATCTGCAGCACTGAGAAGAGTTCATACAGACAGCATGCTTTTTTTAAAGCCACTGTATATTTGACAGTGTCTCTCTTCTTACATATCGGTTGATAGTTTGGCTGGGTATAGAATTCTAGGTAGAAGATACTTTATTTCCCCCACAGAATTTTTGAAGATTTTTCTCTAAGATGGGCCCTTTATAAAGCTTGACTAGGGTTGTCACATTTATTGTATTGTCACACATTGTATTGTGTGGTAATGAAGCACATGATACTGTTCTGAGGTGGTGATGGAGCAGGGGAGGTGTGCCCATTATGAAGAACACAGTCAGTGATTGGAAGCCTTGTTATCTTGGTGAGCTCAAGGCCCAGAGTTGACAGTTCCTGTCAACTTTCTGACTTCTGATTCTAGAAAACTGAACTCATTGGGGCAATCCAACTTTTGCTTTATTTTTGTTTTTTAATCCAGCAGTTTGAGTAGATTGCTGTTTCTTAGAGCTGAATGCTTCTTTGGGCAATCACCCATTTTATTTCAAACCCATCTCTGTCTATTTGAATATAGCTTCATCTCTGGGAGAACTCCAGAGTAAGTATCAAAAGGCCTAGGTTGTAGACCTGTATTTTTATTAGCCCAGTCAATGAGTATTGTTAAATAAATTTCTCTACCTCCTAATGACTCAGTCTTCCAATGAGAATGAAAGGCAGTCTGTAAAGATTTGGAGTAGTAAAGATATAATTTCTTTTGTATATATACTTTGAAGAAAGGTATAAGATAAGGTGTATCTATCTGCTAATTGAGGTGTCAGCAGAGGACTGGATAATAGGAAGGATTCTCAAGGGAATGTCTATCTAGGACCTCAAATAGCTACTCGAAACTCCCACTGCCTGCCCTGTTCACTGCTCCTCTGATGGCATTAGAGATATTAGGGACTCACCTGTGACTAGAACAGAGAGAAAATGATCATGAATATAGAAGTCTGGCTTCTGGCTTCTGGCACAGCACTGGTAGGTCCCACTGTCTGATGGTGTAGCTTGTTCTATGGTAAACACCAACTGAGATGACTTTTCAGTGATGCCATCTGTCCCAGGATCCCTTTTAACCCTTAGCTGTTCTAAGCTGGTCTCAGGGGAACAGTTATGAGGTCTGTCTTCTTTGCACCAGAAGAGTATTAGCCCCTCAGCTTCATCTTTCTTGTGCCACAAAGTACAGGTGAAGTCCAGTTGCCTTCCTTTCAGGGATGCTGAGCTGGTGACATGAATGCATCCTAGAACGGAATGCAGAAGTTACCTGTGGGAAGCCAGGGTTCTTCAAGTCCCATCTGACTGGTCCTTGTCACTAGAGTACTGTCTGACACTGGCAGATGGGAAACACAACTTCTAATTGCTCCTGTGACAGTAAGCACACTGCCTGCTTCTAATTCTCCTGGGAAGTGAGGGCTAAGGGACCAGATATATACAGGTAAAGCTTCTACGCCATGCTGCTGGGGCCCATGACAAATAAAACATGAGCCCCGTCTTAATCACTTTTCAATGGTGTGACAAAACACCATGACTAAGGCAACTTACAAAAGAAAGTGTTTAATTTTTCCGGGGGTGGGGGGTTAGAGTTCATGATGTCAGAGCAGAAGCATGGCAGCAGGGACAGCTGAGAACTCACATCTCAAACTGTAAGCAGGAGACAGAGCACAGTCAGAATGGAGAGAAGATTTTGATATCTCAAGCCTTTGCCCAGTGACACATCTCCAACAGAGTCATATGGCTTAATACTTCCCAAGCAGCCACTACTGGGGAGCAAGTATTCAAATGCCCAACCAAGACTTACTAGGACATTTCAGTCAAACCATGACGGCTCTGCTCTCAGTGTACAACCAAAGTAAAACTAGTAAACAAACAAACAAACAAACAAACAAACAAAAAAACTGCACTTTGTTCTACAGTGAACACTGAGATTTCAGCCATGGTCCCTCCACAGAGGTGAAGGCAGTAGCCGTGATGTTCCTGGGCCTGGAGGTGGTAAGGCAGATGGGTAGGGGGAAGCTCTACCAGTGGGGAGAATGTGTTTGCCAGACAAAGGTTTGTTTCTGTGTGAATGGATGCAAACAGGTGCTCTGGAATGTCTTCCTACTTCAGGGAGAGAAACTGGTTGTACATCATGAAGTCAGATTTCTGTGAAGCTGTAGCCTGTCTTTGGCTACTCTGTGGGTTCTTCTTTCTTCTACCCCTTTGCACCCCCCAACACTAGATGGGAGATAAGAAGGATAGAGGGAAAGGCGTAACATTATCATTAGACTTTTTCCTGCTGATTAGGAGTGTTGAGATCCTTGGGGTAAGTTTGACCTTTCCAGGCAGGATATCTAATTTCTTCTTGTTTCTTCTTTGCACATGAATACTACTTAACAAATTGCAGTCAGTAGCAACCCACTCCATCTCTTGGGGGCCCTAGCATTTATGTACCCTCTGTAAAGTCCCAGAATTCCAAAAGTCACACAGTCACAGAAACTATCTGCAGATGGAAAAATCGCACCCTTGCTAGAGCATGAGGCAAATCATAGCTGCTGTGGATAATCTGAAGCAGACCCATGTCCCACACCTGGGATTAAAATGAAATCATATTCTCATAATATTTCAAATAAACCAAAATTCTCACTACAGGAAGGCCTTACTTGGAATCTACAGGAAGTAAGGAGAAAAAAGAAATGGCATAAACATGAGTTGAAGCTTCAGGAAGGTGGAACAGGGGATCAGAGATGCCAGGAGAGGTTCTTGGGCACCTTTTCAAGCCAAAGAACAGAAGCAGTGAAGCCTCAAAAACTCTACTCTCATGGTCTGATTCCACCAAAGTAGCTGTGGCCAGGGAATCCCTGAAGAAATCCCTCAAGGGCAAACAGGTCCCTGAAAATAAGGGTTGGGGTGGGGAACAGAAGCAAACAGGGGTTTCTACCTCGTCCAAGGGAGCCCCATGGGGAACAAAGTTGAGTGGCAAACTGAAAAAAAGGAAAAGTATGGGTGAGCTGCTTGAGAGTGGAAAGGAAGACTTTCCCATCAGTGGAAGACAGGCACATGGCGGCCACCAAGCGGGTCTCTCAGCACACCTTCGTGGTGGTGGCATACCAAGGGACCTCACCTGGTTCACGGATACCGTGAGTCCAGGGGTTGTGTATGCAGAAGATCCCTCCATGGTTGTTACTGTAGTGTTTTCAGCATCTGAGCAAAAACTAGTACATGTATGCTACCAGAAGATGGATCACCTGGGCAGACTGATTAACCGTGGCCAGTGTGGGAACTGCCAAGTGGAGTTGATGTGCCCCGTGCCTGCTGCCTCCTGTCACAGTGCAGTGATGGTAGCTGCTGTCAGGCTGCTATAGAAGCCCAGCCATGGATGGAGCATGAACTATTGCTTTGTTCTTCCAGCTGTCTCCCCTCTTCAAAGGGCAAAGACCTCAAAGGGAAATGATGGTTTTTATTCATGAGTGTAAGTGGTGTGTGTGTGTGTGTGTGTGTGTGTGTGTGTGTGTGTGTGTGTAGGCCAGAGGACAGCCTCAGTAGCATCTTCAAGAACACTTTTCTTTCTTTGAGGCAGGGTCTCTGGATAGATTGGCTGGCCAGAAAGCCCAAAGGCTCCTCCTGGCTCCCCCTCCCCAGTACATGCCACCATCCCTGGCATTTTTGTGTATGTTTGGCGAGCGCTTTACCAACTGAGCTGTCTCCCCAGCACATGTTCTGGTTTGCTTTTGTTTGAACACAATCTAAGCAAGTTATTTAAGCTTCGTTAAACTTTTAAAAGATTTATTCATTTTATGTGTTTGGGTGTTTTGCCTGCATGCATGTATATGTACCATGTGCATATGTGCATGCCTGGTGTCTGAGGAGGTTAGAAGAGGGTAATGGGTCCCCTGGAACTGGAGTTACAGATGGTTGTGAACTACCGTGTGGGTGCTGGGAATTGAACTAGGTCTTCTGTGAAAGCAACAAGCACTCTTAACTGTTGAGCCATTGCTTTAGCCCCTCAGCTGCTTTGAAAATGTATATCTGCTTGCCTTTGTGCTCCAGTATTTGTAAGTGTTGAATAGCTATGATGGTTTGTGTACGCTAGGCCCAGGGAGGGGCACTATTAAGAGGTGTGGCCCTGTTGGAGTGGGCGTGTCACTGTGGGCGTGGTCTTTAAGACCCTCAACCTAGCTGCTTGGAAGTCAGTCTTCCACTAGCAGCCTTCAAATGAAGATGTAGAACTCTCAGCTCAGCCTGCACCATGCCTGCCTGGACGCTGTCTGCTTCTGCCTCTATGATAATGGACTGAACCTCTTAATCTGTAAGCCATCCCCAACAAAATGTTTTTATAAGAGTTGCCTTGGTCATGGTGTCTGTTCACAGCAGTAAAACCCTAACTGAGTCAATAGGTTTCCAAAGATAGATTTGAAAAGATGCTCTTACATTATCAGAAATTTTATATTCTGATTATTTTCCAGGAGTCAGATGTTTTTATTCCCTGTTCATGTGGTCAGAGTTGTCACAGTTTGTATTGGAAGGAGTCAGATATGGAGTTGCCCCAATCTCTGTCTGTGAAAGCTTGAATTCTCCTACACCAAGTTAAAAAACAGGTTGGTTATGAGGGGCACTGCCTGTATGAGCACAGTGGGATGCATGAGCACAGTAGGATGACCACAGTGGGATGACTCCAAGCTCTCGTCCTCCTTACACCATGACAGATACACATCAAAGTTTATGACTACATATTCTTAAAGGTTTCTCAGGAAGCTGGTCTTCTCTCTCTCTCTCTCTCTCTCTCTCTCTCTCTCTATCTCTATCTCTCTCTCTCTCTCTCCCCTCTCTTATAAAGTTTATAGGCCCCATGACCTGAAGGCACAGGTGGGCATAACTCTTTTCTCTCACAGGCTGCAGCTTCCCTGGCACTGTAGAGTATCAGGGTAAGGTAGGCAGGGAAGTGGGGCTTCCCTGATACACTGAACTTATTAAAATCTAGATCTATAAGACCCTCAAGGCTCCAGCAGCTAGGTCCTGCCCCCAGACTTCTCTACTGGCTGCAATTGCCATATCCAGCCCTTCAAGACAGGTGAATGACCAGGCCCTGCCCTACAGAAAAAAAAAAGTCCAAAAATCAAGCTACAAAATACCACCAATCTCTGAGTTTGCTCCAAGGTCAGGCCACAGAATCCCACTAATCTCAGGGCACCCTGGACAGCTCCCCGTCCCCAAGAAACCCTACATAAAGTCTGCCTCTTGCTTAGATCCTTGCAGCTTCTCTCTCCAGCAGAGGTAGCTGCTCTCTTGTGTCTCTCCCAATGAAGTCTTGTGTAAGGTGTGTTGTGTGGTGTGACTTTGTGGTATTCCTTGGCTCCCGACTGCCAGGATACCTTCCCCCTCAGAACTGTAACACTTACAAATCTATATCTGTAACCACAAAATTTAAAAAATTAGTATCAAATTATACAGTTACTATAATTTAGAGAGCTTAGGGGTTCCTTCACATGTCTGGAAGAATCAGGGATATTCACAAATAAATGAGATCATGTGTGAACAACATCCTTCCCCTGAGCCCAGGGTCTCCCAGTGGCTGCCTCTCCCCTGGGACCTGTCCTCACCACCATGTTGGAAGTTCACAATTGTCAGCAGGATAGCCAGGGCACAGCAACTTTGGCCAGGGGCCATCAGGATTCGCTTGTTGTTGTTGTCAGCCCCAGGAATTCCACGTAAATGTTGACTTTGACGGTCTTTGGCTGCACGCTCCTGAAAAGCATGGGGAGAGACTCAGTAGATGAAGACTTCCAGGCCTCTAAGGCCAGCTCTCTATCTTAGGTACTTGTCCGGGTTACTCAAAGTGCGATTGAGATGAAGAGAACTTAAGGGTATAGCTGGTTTGGGAATGATAGAAAAAGATCAAGCAAAGAAGAGAGAAGCATCAGGGGTTTGGGCTGAGAGACTTTGGCTATTTTTTTTCCTGGTCTCATTTGGCAAATAGCCCTTGATATACATATGTGTGTATTGCATATGTGTATATACATATATACATATGAATACACATATGTAAATACATGTGGCAAAGTATAATATGTAGAAAGGAGAACCAGAGAGGATAAATATTAGGGGGTGGGGAAGGACTGAATTCAGGTAAAGGGCACTTGTATTATGAAAGAAGATATGAAGCTAATTTTGTTCTAGTTTCAATTCTATCATAGATATTTCGGTGACTGCTAAGAACTAAAAGCCATACTGGGTAGTGAAAATGTAAAACTGGACATGAATTCCCCCAGCTTCAGAATGGCTGTCCTGGCTGTATAGAAGTTTACTGAGATGCATAGACTTTGGGTTGGGCTAATTTTAGTGAGTGTGTGGTTTTTTTTTTCTTAGTTGTAATTCCTTTACAATAAAGTTTTAATTAAAAAAAAGTTGTTTGGTTTCCAATATCGTTTTTATAAGACTTTCCTCATGTCGAGCTTATCTTCTCCTAATGTTTTTATTACTATTATTATTTATATTTTTATATTCTAATCTTGGTTAAGCAAAATTACGTCTACATTTAAAAAAAGCACTCTAACGAAAAAAAAACAACAAGAAACTGATTTGATAAATTTGATTCATTCATACAAGAGAATATTATTCAGGCATGTGCCTTATACCAACATTTCAGCCAATGAGAGGCTGCCTGTACATCAGTGGTACCAAGAGATTCTAATGAAATGGGGACAGAAATGAGTGACTGGAGGGACAAGAGGAAAAAGAACAGAGAAAAGGAGAATGGGGAAAAAGGAAAGAGAAAAATAGGGCAGAGGAGAAGAAAAGAACAGAACTCCAAGAAAACTCACAGGGAAGGGGCCTGAAGGCTTTGCAGACCCTAGCAAACTTTGAAAAGGAGGACAAGCTTAAGAATGTGTAGATTGTCAGTGGTAGCACACACTTAATCCTGGCACCCGGGAACCAGAGGCTAGCCTGGTCTACAGAGTGAGTTCTGAGACACCCAAGGCCACACAGAAAAACTCTGACTCAGAAACCCTTTTTGCCTTTTGCCTCAGCTGCCCCAGCTGTGATTGTAGTTATGGGTCCCCCCGGACTGGCATGGGTCCCCCCGGACTGGCATGGGCCCCCCGGGCTGGCATGGGTCCCCCGGACTGGCACGGGTCCCCCAGACTGGCATGTTTATGTTTTAGGCTAAATTTAAAAATAAAGAAGGGTGTAAAGTAAAAATGTCATTGTGAGTGAAACTTACTTTAAGATTGAAGTAAGGTTTTTTTTTTTTTTTGAGGTGCTGAGGATCCAGCCAGGATTTGGGGCACAGTGTACTGTTGTGCGGGGTTCAGCAGAGCTCAGCCATCCTCCAGCCTCTCCCCACTCCCTACTCACTGAGTCATCCAAAGAGATTCCCAGTCCTGCAGGCTCCAGTCACCGGGAAGTGCTTTGTCCAGGTGTTCCTATTTCAAACTGCTGGACTGTAGTTTTACTGTACACTGTCTGTGTCTACATTCATAACTGCTTGCTGTTATGTTACTGTTGCCGACAGTATTCTGCAAGCCAGTAAATAACATCCCTCCATGGCCTCCGCATCAGCTCCTGCTTCCTGACCTGCTTGAGTTCCAGTCCTGACTTCCTTTGGTGATGAACAGCAATGTGGAAGTGTAAGCTGAATGAACTCTTTCCTCCCCAACTTGCTTCTTGGTCATGATATTTGTGCAGGAATAGAAACCCAAGAATAGAAGACACTAACCTTTTGGAGGAACCCTTTGGTTCTCCTCTCAGAGCTACCTCTCTACTCTCAAACAGTGAAGCATGAAGGGCTTTGACAAGAACAGAGTTGAGGATGCAGTTTACAAGAGTTAGAAAGGGAGAAATTCTGGCCTGGGGCTCTGGGAAGTTTGCAAGATGGCAGTGGAGGTAGGCCTTGGCAGTTTTGCTGGCTTTAAGTACTGGTATTCAAAAGATGCAGTGAGAGAAGGAAGGCAGAGAAAGTAGGGGATTTGGCTACCAATCCTGCTGTGCACTCACTGGCTCTGAGAAGTTAGAAGGACTGTGTCCTCAGGGACTGGTGCAGTGGGATTAGAGGAGGGGAGGAGGCTGGCCTGCTGCGGGAGGGTCAGTCACTCTGCATGAGTGGCTTTGTGGTGACAAGGACTAGCTGGATTAGGATATATAAGTCTGTTTGGGCTCCTCAGCTGGGCTGGGGGAAGGTGGGGACTACTGGGACAAGGACTATCTTGGCAGAAATCATCTTGATGCCAGGAACACCTGGTTTGTAGCAGATGGGCACAGCTGTCGGGAGTTCTACCCACTAGAGGGCACTGTCTCTTCAGAAAATAGTGTTGAGCACCAGTGCCTATGGCTTCTTACCAGGGTCTGTGACCCCAGTTTGAGGACACCCATCACTGTCCTTTGGGCAGTGTGAGGACCGGCTCACATGTGGTGCATGTGTATAATCAAAACATTTGTAACATAAAATAAAAAAATGAGCCTAAATTACTAAAACAAAATGTATAGGATAAGCAAGGAAACAAATTCTATAGAGTTTTAGAGTATATAACAGAAGAATTGGGCTGGGTGGTGGTGCACGCCTTTAATCCCAGCACTTGGGAGGCAGAGGCAGGCAGATTTCTGAGTTCGAGGCCACCCTGGTCTACAGAGTGAGTTCCAGGACAGCCCAGGCCATACAGAGAAACCCTGTCTCAAAAAAAAAAAAAAAAAAAAAAAAAAACCAGAAGAATTATAGAGTACATAACAGAAGAATACATGCCCTTCAGATCTAGTGTCTATCTGATAACTATCGTAATTCTGCTTTTTAGATTTCAAATATTTTATTTTATGGGTATGACTGTTTTGCCTGCATGCATGTCTGTGATCACTTGTGTGCCTGGTGCCCGTGGAGGCCAGAAAAGGGCATTGGATCCCCTGGAACTGGAGTTATAGGGTTTTGAGCCTCCACATAGGTGAACCATGTCCTCTGCAGGGACAGCCCCTGAGCTGTTACTCCAGCCCTGGCTAGTTTAATGAAGTGGAGACAGCTGTAACAGCTGCCAGCAGATTTGAAGAGACCCATGCTTTCTACCAGTGGCGGATTCTACTGTGGAAGCAAATGGTAACTCCCTAGCAGAGACTGACTGGTGAAGATGCATTTTATCCCCAGATTCACAACACACCCCCTTGGCTAACAACTACCTCTAATTCACAGGCAGAAGATTCTTCCCACTGAAAGAAGTAGCTGGAACTGAACTTAGGGAAAAGGGCCCATTTCTTATAAATTTACAGGCTTTCTCTGCCTAAATCATGCCATGGCTAGAGGCTGCCATTGCTTGTGTCCTCTCCAGTGCATGATACCTGGGACATGAACATCTCTCAGAGAAGCCTCACAGAGGCAGCGCACGACCCAGGCCAGGCCCGGGGGCTTTAGCACAGGCTTGGCAACCTTTGGCAGCTTTCTTGTAGTGATCTTTATCTCCTTTGTATTTATAAAAAGGCATGTCTTTCATCTACTGTCTTCTCATGAACACAGAACCAGAGAGAGCAGCCCGTGAGATTCCGCACAGCATGTGTGAGCTAAGCTGGCAGGCTTAATGCTAAAGTGCTCACGTTAAGACTTTCCTCTTAAAAGATGGAGTAAGGAGAGGAGAAGATGAAGTAGATGAGAAGCTAGGTAATGAGAGAGAGGAAAAAAGAGAGAGAAAGAGAGAGGGGGCATGGAGGCAGAAGTTCACATGTCTCCACCAGTCAAAGATAGTTTACATAGCTAGGCTGGGTATTAGGTTACACTTCTGATTGAGCATTACCATACTTATAAAGCCTTTGATTAACATTTAAAAAAATTGTATAAAAGCAAAATGGAAAAGGGGGCACGGGATAGGGGTTTTCTAGGGAGGGGAAATGGGGAAAGGGGTTGGCATCTGAAATGTAAATAAAATATCCAAAAAAAGAAAAAGAAAAAAAAAAGAAAAATAAATAAATAAACAACCAAAAAAAAAAAAAAAAGACTTTCCTCTTTTGAATTCGGTGTGCCTCTTTCCCATTTAAGGCGTGTCTGAACCAGCCAAGGGCTCAAGGACTTGAAGCCCATGAGAAGGATGAGCATACCAACCATCTGGCATAAGCAGTCTCTGTCTCTCTGTCTCCATCTTTCTCTGTCTCTCTGTCTCTCTCTGTCTCTCTCTCTGTCTCTCTCTCTCTGTCTCTCTCTCTCTCTCTCTCAGTCTATCTCTTGTCTGTCTTTGTTTTTGTTGAGACAGGGTTTCTCTGTGTAGCTCTGGTTGTCCTGGAACTCACTCTCTAGACCAGGCTGGCCTCAAACTAAAGATCTATCTGCCTCTGTCTTCTGAGTGCTGGGATTAAAGGCATATGCCACCAGCTTCTGGGGAGGGGACAGAGAACAGTTATTTTTGCCTTGAGAAGCAAGCTTCTCGCTGGCCCAACTGAAAGCTTGCTCCCATGTGAGCAGTTCTGCCAAGCGTTCCATCTCTCCTCCCAGAGCCCAGGTTCCCAGCAGGCCTCTTTACCTCAGGACAGAAGTTCTTCCTTGCTCTCAAGCTGGGGATCACGCTGGCTGTGTTCTTGGTTCCCAGACTGTGTCTCTTGCTCTTGTTAAAAAACTTTTATCTCCCCACTTCCGTCATAGCTCGATCTTTCATGGTTCATCTTTGAAAAACCACAGAATGGGTTTTAGCAGTGAGGGGGTCTTCCTGTCTTTCTTTTTCCCACCCCTGTAGCTATTACTATCTCCTGTTGCTCCCTCCCACCCCTGACTCCTCTCTCTCTCTCTTGCTCTCTCTCTCTCTCTCTCTCTCTCTCTCTCTCTCTCTCTCTCTCTCTGCAGTAAGGTTCAGAGAAGGCTGAGAAAAAACAACTCCTTAAAATAGATTTCTTTACTGAAGGTGTGAGAAGGAAGACATTGGTAACAGAATGACCAGAAGACATGCTCCTGGGGATCAAGGTGCTGCATCTTTTCCTGTGAATACCTTTTGATTTGAAGTAGGGTCTTATTAAGTTAATTCATTCCAAAAGACTTTTACCGTTTAGTCTCAAGATGTCAGTCTGACACTATGGTAGGCAAAGAAAGGCTATTTAGGGCGCTAAAGATAGACTAGACCAGTAGCTCTAGGACTGGAGGAAGATCAGAAGTTCAAGGCCAGTCTAGACTAGAGACCCTGCCTCAAAACAATAGCAACAACAGGACGTCATAGTTGGCTAGGTGGTAGATTTATACCTATGGCCAATCAGTCCACACTCACCTCAAGTCTCACAGGCACCAAGGAGCATGTCGCTGAGAGCTGGCTGTGATCTTGCCCAGAGGATGTGGTGCTCAGAATACAGCCCATCTGCAGTCCTCTGTTCTTCTGTGGATTCTGGGCTCCCTGGTGCTACAGGCAGAGACAGTTAACCTACAGAAGACCCTATCTGTGAGTCAGCAAACCCTCTCCCTGACATCATGGTGACACACCCACCCACCTGTATAATGGGTACACTTCAACTAGAGTACCCTTCTCCCACATTTCTTCCATATCCTGGGAGTTACACATTTCTTCTCTGGAATTTCCTTCTCCTGTAGCCTGACCACAGGCTCATGCTATGGAATCTTCCTCCTCTGACACCCGTAGAGAAAGATACTCACTCTGCCTTACAGGCCTGAGCTTCTACTGGAGGCCTGCCATCTATCAGTGATGCTAAGGACTGAACTCTCCTGACAGCCCAGACTATGCTAGTCTCTGCTTGTTTGTATGTCTAAGGCACTAAAAACTCATCGAATAAACTTCTTTGTTTGTTTGTTTGTTTTTTGAGACAGGGTTTCTCTGTGTAGTCCTGGCTGTCCTGAAACTAACTCACTCTGTAGACCAGGCTGGCCTCGAACTCAGAAATCTGCCTGCCTCTGCCTCCCAAGTGCTGGGATTAAAGGTGTGTGCCTTTAATCTGTCTGGCTCAAATAAACTTCTTAACCAAAAGGACGGTCTGCCTCATCGTACCCCTTGAAACACACTGAAGCCCTTTCCACCGCCAGTGCAGCTTCAGACCTTTGGATGGACAAAGCAATTGTTTCTTCTGTTTCCAGCAGCTGCTTCTGTAGTGGGCCTGATAGAATAAGACACTGTCTCTTCAGTTGCCTACTAGACCATTGAAAGAATGGAGTCAAAAGAAGTAGAAATTTCCCCAAGAATCTTCTGCTGGGAGAAGGAAAAGGCCCTAGCCTGAGGTGGGGATTTGCCCCCCAGAAAGATTCTCTAAAAACCTGTGAGGCCACTTGATGAGATGAGACCAAAGCCAAGACAAAGATGTGTCAACGGACAGAACCACATCCTGATGAGGACTGCTCAGCTGTTCATGTCTTTGTCCCTCTATATTATATTTTTAAAGATTTATTTATTTTTGTGTATATGAGTGGTTTTTGTTGTTGTTGGTTATGTGTGTGTGTGTGTGTGTGTGTGTGTGTGTGTGTGTATGTGTGTGTGTGTGTTTGTCTGTCTGTGGGCCATGTGTATGCCTGGTGCCCACTGCAGACCAGAAGAAAGCCTAAGATTTGCTGGAGCTAGAGATATAGTCAGGTGTAAGATGTCAGGGGCATACTGGAAACCAAACATGGGTATTCTATAAGAAAGCAAGTGCTTTTTAACCATGAAGTGCCAGTCTCTGAGCCCTCTATTTAAACTTAACTCTCATTTCAGGACCCCAAAGATGGACTTGAAGGGGTTACTGAATCTCTTTGTCCCTCTTCCCAATGTGGCCACATTGAATAAAACTTTATTTTCTGAATTTTACTATTAATTTGGCTGTTTTAACTGGCTTCTTGAGGGTGCAGCTATGACCCTAAGTTTGGTAACACTATTGTTATGATACTTGCAGTTTCCTTTCTTTCTCCTCCTCCTCTTCCTCCTCCTTCTTTTCCTTCCCTCCCTCCCTTTCCCTCCCCCTCTTCTTCCTCCTCCCCCTCTTCCTCCTCCTCCTCTTCCTCCTTTCTCCTCTTCCTCCTCCTCCTCCTTCTTCCTCTCTCTCTCTCTCTCTCTCTCTCTCTCTCTCTCTCTCTCCCTCCCTCCCTCCCTCCCTCCCTCCCTCCCTCTCCCTTTTTTAAAGACAGGATCTCACTGTGTGGCCTCACCTCTTGAGTGCCTGGATTAAAGGCGTGCACCACCACTGTGGCTCCTCCTCCTGTATCCTTGCTTCCGTCCCTCTAGCGGTGCTTTGTTCACTACCCTCAAAACTACTCATCTGTTATTCATTTTTTAATTAAACATTTTCTTCATACAATATATTTTGATCATGATGTTTCCCCCTCACTCCCAGATTCTCCCCACCTTGCTACCTACCAATTTTTTGTTCTCTGTCAAAAAAAACAAAACAAAAACAAAAACAATCAAAACAAGAATGAGAAAACAAAGTAAATGAGAAACAAAAACCCCCCACAAAATGAAAATTAAACAAGCAAAAAGTCCAATAAGACATAAATAAAGCAAAAAAACCAAGCAAAGAAATCAACCAAAATAACACTGACTTTGACTTGTGTTGGCCGACTCCTCCTGGGCATAGGGCCAGCCTCCAAGATGGTTGAAGACTTAAAAGCTAACATCTACACATAAGAGAAAACTTACAATATTTGTCTGTTAGGGTCTGGGTTACCTCAATCAGGATAAATTTTCCAGCTCTAGCTATCTTCAAATCCATATATAACATATATATATATATATATATATATATATATATATATATATGTCTGAATATATATATATATATAGCTGAATAATATTCCATGGTGTGAATGCACTACATTTTCAGTATGCATTCATCAGCTGTTAGGTTTGGGAACTCTGAGGAGCAGTAACTGGGATGGGCAAGTGTCTCTGTATTGGCCTGACATCATTATTGAAAAACACTTCCTTGGGTTGCCTGCAGATCTTCCTTGGATTTCTGAACACTGGTCTAAATTCACCTCATGGGTCAAGGGTCAAGGGTTAAGGGTCATGAGTCATGGGTCATGTCTGTGCTTGATGACCTCAAGCTTAAGGGTCAGACTGTCTGGGTTTATGTCCTGCCTCTACCACTTTACTGTATGATGTGGGGCAGTTCATCCAGGTTTCTGAATTTTCCTCACCTTTAAAATTGGGATAGTCATTGATATTTAGGCAACCGGGCCAAAGCGTATGAAACAGTGACCCTGGGCCTCCACAGAGTGAGTCCCCAGTGAGCATTGGTTGTCACGATTACTTCATTTCATTGTTTATTTTGGAATCTTTCAAATCTCTGAAGAAAGTTAATTCACCTCAGCCTAAACATTATAGCACATGCATGTTATCCTGGCACCAGGGGGCTAAGGTGGGTTCAGGGGGATCTTGAGTTGGAGGCCAGCCTGGGCCATAAAGTAAAACAAAACCGGAAAAAACAAAGTAAGAATGTTTTATTCTCCCCAATGTGTTTTTCCTTTGGAGGTTAAATATCTCTAGTTCTTTAGACTCTCCTTTCTTCCTTCCTTTTCTCTCTCTCTTCCTCTCTCTTCCTCTCTCTCTCTCTCTCTCTCTCTCTCTCTCCCTCCCTCCCTCCCTTCCTCCCTCTCTTTCTCTTTCTTTCTTTCTTTCTTTCTTTCTTTCTTTCTTTCTTTCTTTCTTTCTCTCTCAGTGCTGGGGACTGAACCTTTGGCTTCATGCATGCTAGAAAAGTATTTTACCTTTGAGCCACATGCACATCCAATGGCATGTCAATGCCTCCTGTCCCCTGTGGACAGAGTCCAGCCTACCATGCTCCCTTATTGATTGTAGGAGCCCAATCTACCTCCTGTCTTATTTGGTCACTGCTCCCAAGGATCCCAGAGTTAATCTCTGTACTTCATCGGGCCACAGCAGACTTGCAGACTTGCAGACAGTGAAGGTGCTAGAGGCTACCCAGCCCACATGTCCAGAGTAAGTGTTGCTGTTGGGCCTTGTTTGCCCTTGTAGCTCCCTTGCCTGACTCCATGAGACACTCGGTGTGTATTTCTGAGGAGTTAGCCTGATCAGGGATCCCACCGATTTCTGCTGAGCAGTCCTGGTAAATGAGGAAGCACATGGGCCAGACTGGACATAGGTAGCATAAGTTCCATTTCCTGGCTCCAGGGGACTGTTAGGAGACTGGCTTTTTCCCCAGAGAAGTGTGACTTGCTATTCCGGCACAGCCAACAGCTTTCTGGAAGGAACCCAGTCCTGGGGCCAGAGGGCACTTGCACCAAAGCAGTGTGGGTGTTTTATCCTCTCCCAACCCCCTGTCTCTGTTGGCCTTTAACCCAGAGTCCTTGGTAATATAAGACAAGGAGGGAGCCAGGACTGTGTTAATTGTGGAGGACAGTGCCACAGGGGTGTGGGTGGCATGCCAGCTGACAGAGCAGGTCCTAAGAAGAGTGTGTCAGCCTCAGTTCTGATTTCCAGTCTGTACTAAGTAGTTTACCAAGATTTTTGACTTCTAGTTCTGTTCTTTTAAGCTAGAAGGCAGAGCATCTGCCCAGTACTGTGGTGACCTGAACAGTCTGTGCTTTCCTCCTGGACCATAGAGGGCATCAGATCCTGTCCCAGTTAGGCCTTCCACTGAAGAGAGACCAGGCATGAGGAGGTTGCTGGCTCAGCAGCCCAGCCACTGCCCTCTGCTCCACACACTCAAGGTCACTTGAATTTCTTCACTCAACCTGGTGGCAAAAATGATCACAGCCACAGCTCTGCCTGACCAGTGGACCCTGCAGCCCTCACTCTTACAAAGGCAGATTCTGCAACGAGGCTAGAGATGCACCTTTCTTCAGTGCAGGGCCACACTGTTTGCTCACACCAAGGTAAGAGCATGTACGGTCATCCACCCACGGCTGCTTGCCGCCTCCTGAGCCTCGTGCAGCCTACCCTGTGAATCCTGTATGTCCTCTCTCAGGCTTCTTCCAAACTCTGTCCTTGAAGAAGTTGGGGGAAACTGCCCACTGTACTTTGTGGGTCCACCTGTCCCCACCTTCTCATAAACCCAGAGTCCCAAGCCTTCTCGATGCAGAATGCCTGAATTCAGGATTTACTATTTTGCTTTCTAGGATGTTTCCAGGGTGATCACGAGAAAGTTAGTGGTCAAGCAAGGGTGTAATTTCAATTTTTTCAAACCTTATTTTTAATGATGGTTCTTAAACACTTGAACCTCCCTTGTAGCCCACCATATACCAGAGGTAGTGGGAAAGAAAGGATACAGGGAAAGTGGACCTGTTTAGAAAGAGTCTTTGGAGCAAATCTTATCTGTGTTGTCCAGCAGTTGAGTTCACAGGAGTCAACAGAGGCAGCTCGATCCACTCGCAAACACTTCATGGATAGATCAGCAGTCCAGTTCGGTACAGTAGGATAGCAAACACAACTCAGCAGTGGTGACACTACCCAGTAGAGACATCTAGGCCTCAGCCTTGGCATAATAGGAGGGACCAGGTCAACAGGAACACCAGAAGTTCTCTACTGTGCCTCTCTCAGCGGCGAAGTGAAGATCAATGAAGACTTGAGACCAACAAGCGCACAGCTAGCTCTATAAGCAAGCCAAGCTCAGCCTCCATCACTGTCAAGTCCTCTTTATACTCCCTGCCAACATCACGTGTCCTCCACAGGTCTTGCCTCAGCACACGCATCTGTCTCAGCTGACACCACTCTGCCAATCAGCTGGAGTCCACAGAAGCATCAAGAAACTGCAGCACACCACTAGAAGTTTTTTGGCTCGTTTCTCTCTATGGAGTCCTGACAAATGCAGCTCAACTACGCGATGTAAGGCGGACCAGTACGCAAGTGCTGTTAGTGAAGGGTCCTTCATCACGTGTCCTGTCATGTGCTTGCTTTAGCAGAGCAACCTTTCATGTGTGTCTGCTTTAGCCAAACGTTCCCTCATGAATCTGCCTTAGTCTTTCACCTGTGTTAAGAAAACACTCCTTCACATGTTTGTCCCAATAAAACACCATCCGACACAACTGACTCTCCAAAGAACCCTTAGGTGTCCTCTTCACAAGGGTGCACTGTGAGGGTGAGGCAGAATGCCCTTCGGCTGGTGCAGAGGCTGTGTGCCACCCTCCTCACCAGGAACATCCTTCTCTCAACTGACAGGCTCAGGATGAAGTGCCTCCTCTCAGGGACTAATGAAAGTAAGAGCTAATTCTTTTTTCCTAGCATATTAAAATTATTTTTTATCTATTATACTTTATTTTGTGATGTTGGAGATTCAAAGTAGAGCCTCATGCATGCTATGCAAGCATTCGCTGTACTGCAGAACTGTACTCCCAGTACTTTGATTGATTAGAAACAAGGTTTCCCTAGGTTGACCAGGTTTGCCTTAAACAGGCTACCCCTGATCTGGAAATCCTCCAGCTCCTGAGTAGCAGAGGTTACAGGGTGGGTCATCACATTCTTCTCTGGTGTGTTAGGATTCTAAGCACAAAAAGAGAGCAGGCTGTTAGCTCTCTGCAATGCCAGGGGTGCTGGGGTCCTTCCTGGAGGCCATACTTTGAGGGAAGGCATCTTTGAAGTCATGGCACAGGTGGGCCACTTGTTCCTGTTCTTTCTCAAAGACCCTTTGCCTCTGGGTGAGGTGCTCCCAGTCTCTGTGCATTTTCCTTGTTGTCCTCTTGATCTCCAGACTATCCCTTTAGGGCAGTGGTTCTCAACCTGTGGGTCTTGACCCCTTTGAGTATCAAGTGACCCTTTCACAGGGGTCACCTAAGATCATCAGAAAATACAGATATTTACAATTCACAACAGTAGCAAAATTACAGCTGTGAAGTAGCAACGAAAATACTTTTATGGTTGCGGGTCACCACAGCATGAGAAACTATTAAAAGGTCACCGTAACATTAGGATAGTTGAGAAGATTTATGGGCTCTTGAGAAGCTGGCTCTTTAAGATGGAATCCAGGGCAATCATATCTCAGGCCACCCTGCATCCCACAGAAAACCTGCACTCCCAAAGTGTGACATTGCTATATTCAGGAGCCTACATGGCTATACTCTTGCTCTGTATCATAATTTACCTGTGGTGGAAGCAGATTGTGTATTCTGACCTTTCATTTGGAAAATGGAGATCCCTCTCCTTCTCTGTGTAGTCCTGGCTGTCCTGGAACTTACTCTGTAGACCAGGCTGGCCTCGAACTCAGAAATCCGCCTGCCTCTGCCTCCCAAGTGCTGGGAATAAAGGTGTGCGCCACCACCGCCCAGCTCACAACAACTCTTATAGAAGAAAATATTTAATTGGAGTGACTTATAGTTTCAGAGGTTTAGTCCATTATTGTCAGGATGGGCAAACTTGGCAGCATGCAGGCAGATATGGTGCTGGAGAAGGAGCTGAGAGTTCTACACCTTGATCCACTGGTAGCAGAAAGAGACTGTCACATTGGCCAGTCTTGAGCTTATAAGACCTCAAAGCCCATCCCCACAGTAACATTCTTCCTTCAACAAGGACACACTTCCTAACAATGCCACTCCCTATGGGCCAAGCATTCACACACATGAGTCTATGGAGGCCAGTTGTATTTAAACCACCACAAGGAATGACTACAAAATTCTTCCTGGGACTGGAGAGGAGATGGAATTAAGAGCAATTAAGAGCACTGGGTGCTCTTCTAGAAGATCAGGGTTTGACTTTGAGCACCCACATGGTGGCTAACAACTGTCTATACTCCAGTCCTGAGGGATCCAACACCATCTTCTGACTTCTGGGAGCACTGTACACATGTGTACAGACATATGTGCTGGTAAAACACCCACTGTATAAAATAAAAATAAAGAAAAAACCTTTCATAGCCAACTTACAAATTGTACCAACTCACAGCTCTTTGGGGATCCTCAGTCCTCCACTGGCTTGAAAGCCATTTGCTATAAAAACTAGAAAATTATGATCATCAGCCACATGGGGCCTCAGTGTATACTACTGCAAAGAGGGGTGGCATTGTCCCATGAGCATTGTCCCACGAGTTACCCATCTGCTTGCACAGCTGTAAAACATTTATCTCAGTCCTGAATCTGTACCCTGGCCTAATAAATTCCTCCAAAGGTGTGCAGCCCACATGGGGCGGTTTCTCTAGAAGTTGGTGGAGACCAGTTACACAAAGAGGCAAAGGGAAGCAGTCATAAAAGTTGAGTCAGGACAGGGACAGAGGACAGCAAGGGTTGAAATGTCAGGGTTGGAGTAAGTTAATGAGCTACTAAAAACCCAAAGTCATGTGGGACAGTCAAATGTTGAAGTTGAAATAAAAATTGGGGGCTCTCAGGTCCTCCATGGCCAAGCTGACTTGTGTCATGGACAGAGCATTGGCTGCAGAAACAGAAGCACCAGTCGTCAGCCACCGCATCTCTGCCATCAACTTGAGATGTCCTTGGATAAGTCACTTAATATCTCTGGGTCTTTGTTTCATAGTCAGGAAATAAACCAAAACCGAGGCATCACAACATAAGTAGAAGGAAGGGCTTTTTAAAAACGGGGGAGGGACCACAGTAGATGTTTCTGTATAGCAGGTATATGGCTAGGAAGCAGATGCAAAAATACTGCTTCTCCGCCTCGATCACTAGGGAAATGTAAATGAGATGTTACACTCAGTAGGAAGGTGGCTGTTAAAATAATGAACAAACAAACAACAAACCAAGCGAAGTGTTTATGAGGATGTGGGGAAACTGGAACCCTATGGGTTGCTGGTGAAAGCAAACCAGCGTGGTCATTATGGAACATGGCCTGGGGTTGGTAGGATGGCTCAGTGGCTTTACTTGCCCGCCATAGTGACCTGCACAACTAAACTTTTACCAACCTCTGTGTGGGACACATTGAGGAAAGTACTAGGAAAAGGTGGGATTTAGCTTTCTGTTTCTGACCAGTTGCTTAGGATGCCGTGTTAACGAGCAGGCAAAGTGCCACCCAGTGCCCCAAACACCCCAAAGTCTGGAGTCACCACCTTGTACTTCTAGCAATTTATTTTCATAAATGTTGGTACAGTGTGTCCTTAGAAGTTAAGAGCAGCTGAGGTGATGCTAGGGAGATGAGATCAAAACTTGAGAACTGAGACGCCATGGTCACAGAGTCAATGTGAGTGGGATAGACCAGCTTTACTGGCAGGATTAATTTAGTGTTTCATTCACAGATCCTTGAAACATTAGTATGTGGCAGTTTTATATTCTAGGCATTTGAGACAAGGTGACAAAAATAGAAATCTTAGGAGCTGGAGAGATGGCTGAGCAGTTAAGAGCATTGGCTGCTCTTCCAGAGGACCCAGGTTCGATTCCCAACACCCATATGACAGCTCACAACTGTCTGTAACTCCAGTTCCTGGGGATCTGGTGCTCTCTTCAGGACTCCCGGGGCACCAAGCATGCATGTGGTGCACAGATACACACAGGTAAAACACCCATGCACATAAAAAAAGAGGACTTAACATTCTGGCAGGAGTGACAAAGGAATCAGATAACACGTGAATGTGTTGGAACACGGCGAGTTCCTGGACAAAATGGAGCAAGGATAGAGGGATGAAGAAGGCAATAAGAAAATGGCCACCTCAGCCTGGATTCTGGGAAGAAAAAAATAAATTTCTCTGACAAATTCCTAGTCACAGACTGGCCTTAGATGACGGGTGGGGAGTGGAGGTGCTAGGGCTGGGGCATAGCTGCCATGGATTCTCTCCTTAATGGAAACACCAGGTCAGGTAATTAACACGGACTTGTTAAGCATTTCTTTACCTTTCCGGGGTGTAGACAGGCACTGCTTGACTAAATAAAGGCCCCAACTTGAACAAACCAACTAACCAATGAAAAGAAACCATTAATGACATATTTAGGATTCAGTGTCAAATCTTTCTGATGCCAAAACCAGGGCTGGGCTGTGGCAGACATGAGAGCATCAGCCGAACACCGTAAGGCCTTCAGTTTCATGGCCAGCACTTTTAGAAAGAAAACCAAGCAATACTCTATGCTACATCCTGTGCTTCCCCTTCATCATCTGCAGGATTCTATAGACAAACCTGAGCTCACACTGCTCACCCTCAAAGGCAGGCTTCGGGGCGTGCGTGCTTGTCTTAAAACCCAGCAAATTGAGGATCAGCGCATCTTGGAGTTGGAAGTGACCTAGAAAAATTCCAACTCTGTCTCCCTAACAATGGAGGACAGCACATCATGCGTCCCTGTTCATAACTCCTGGCAAAGGAGAACAAGAACACACTAAGCTATTCCTGACAGTGGGCGGCCTTATCACAGCTGTAAATGACTGATCTAAGACAGGGGGTGGAGTCGGAGGCTGGCTCTCCTGTCCTCCTGGTCAAGTGACCCTAGGGAGGACTATTAAGCAGATGATCTAAGGTTTTTTTTTTTTTTTTTTTGGAAGAGAATTCTCATGTCACATGAAAAGGGCTAAAGAGTAATGACCTCATTGGGCCTATCTAATCAGTAGAGCATACCCTGCAGCACATTAATCAGATCAGACTTAATTATAGGCGTGATATTAAATTTTTATATTGTTATTACACACAATGTTATATTGTATGTGGGGGGGACACCCTGTGTCCCAGCCACAATGCTGTAAGAAAGATAATCAGCCCAGATCAAACATGTGGAAACTGAAAGAGAATTTCAACTCAGGTGTTCTGATCCTAAACCTAGAGTGCCCCAGTCTACCCTAATTGCTTTGAAAGTTATATTAGAGCTTAAGAGAATACAGCCTAAAGACGGAAGGCAGGTGGGGATGACGGAGTGGCTCTGATGTCAGTTTAAACTTCTTACCCACTGGCTTAGGTCACACCTGGGTTGAGGGCAAAGCCAAGATCCAGGGAAGACAAATGGCCAGCTCTTTATCACTGGAGGAAAGAGGAGGCCACCCAGCCCACAGCCTGGGGCTTGCCTGGTCTCACTGCAGTGAGATGTCTCCTGCTCTAAATTAGGAATGTGGGCTGAGAATCCAGGTGAGGATGGTTTGTGTGGGTGTGGTTGATAAAGATCAGCTGCTGCCATGGCTGAGGCTGGTGGCCTGTTCAGCAATGCCAGGCCACAGGGGAACACCTACTTACTGCCCAGCTGCCTTCTTGAGAGACAGTGTGTGAAGAGGAAGACAGGTATCAGTAGTTAGAGAATAGAAGCAGCCATCCGGGAGTGGAAAGAAGTGAGGATGCCCCTGCGTGAGCTGTCGAGGGAGAGTTCCCAGGACAGTGGAGGTAGGACCCATAAACTGGGGCTTTGGCCTCTGGGTGACTTTCTGGGTAGGAGTTGCAGTGTCTTGCTCCACGACAGCCTGAGTGTGGAAGATGGCTGGTGATTAGCCCCTACCCTGACCCTGGGCCAGGGACAGTGAAGTTTTTACTGGAATTAGGGATTGGTTGGGTGTGACCTAGTCTTCTGTTTATTGGATAGAACTGGAAAGGCCAAGGCACCTCCCCCTCGTTTCTTTACCCCCCTCCCATTGTTAGGCTGGGGTGGGGGCAGGGCTTGATTTTGCTGAGGACTCTTAAGCATTTCTAACTTAGGACCCTGCCAGCTGGCAGGGAGCAGGACAGAGGTCACTTGAACTCAGACCACAGGGCCTGTTAAATACATCAGCTTTTAAATCAATCTTTGTCCAAAGTCCAGTGAGTTCCAAGACTAGTGGTGTTCACAGCAGGGAGAATTTCTAGTGACAGAGTGGAGTCTTCTCTATAGGTAAGGAATGGCTTCTGTGACCTCTGCCTGGGCTGGAGCCACTTGTCCCTTTTCTTTTTTCTGGCAAGTGGCTGTGGGGAGTGGTTGGGGCCTCTGTGGTAGCAGGAGCACAGGTTAAGTTGGGGGCAAAGACTATCTTCCAGGGGTGCCACCATTCTTTTTACTGGAGACGTGCATGCTCTACTTCACGAAGGCATTGGTGGGCTGCTTGCTTTGGGGGTGGAGTGGGGGGAAGGGTCATATGAGGTAGGGTGGTAGCGGTGGGGGGTGCTGTGTGGAGATTTGATGCACAGCCGAAGTACAGAGACCACAGACGTCACAGGCCATGGGAAAGCTTCTTTTGAGACTTTACTATCCAAGTATTTAGGGTGTAAGGGAAGATTCTTCCAAAGGCAGCCAGCCCTTAAAACATATGGCCTAATCTATCTTCTACCGGTGCCTCTATCTCCCAAGACAGTGCTTAGCCATGAGGAAAGCCATGGATTCCTGGGTTGGCTGAGTGGAAATTCAGGTCCTTCAGTCTCCTTCTGGGAGAATCTCGATCTCTCTCTTGTGTGAATCTGAAATGTCTTGTTCCTGTGAAGTTCTCCCAGATGCTTCTGTAGGCAAGCTTTGGAGGTGCTCACTTCCGGGCACTGGAACCTTTACCTAAAGGTCCATCGGTTCTGGAGACTCCTGGACTGGGTATGATGACTCTCAGGTGGCTTTGGTATAGAAAGCACCATCCTGTATCCTTAAGTCACTGGGCCCTCGTTGCCTACTCGCCGCCTACTCGCCGCCTCGGGTCACCATTGTCTAGTCACATAGAGTGACCTGTTCTTTCATGTACAAACAACTCGGGGGCATTGGATTTGTGGGTTATGGCTGAGCAAATTGTTCTCATCTTTGACTCTGGTAAGGTCTCTGCCATATGAACTTGCTGAGCATTAGATTGTGTTCTGAGGCAGCTGCTGTTTACCCAAGGGGGCGAGCACGGGGCTGGGAAAGCAGCACCTAAGGTCTTGGTTCACTTAGCGACAGGTCACCTCAGTTTTGTTATCTGTTGAGGGAAAGCCAGACGCCATTTCCCAAAGGTTGTTCTGGAAATAAAATTATAAATGTGAATATGTTTGAGGGGCCCGAAGCTGCTCACTCTTCAAATGAATAATTCAAATGTGCTCTGGAGTAGCAGGAAGCGGAACCCACACAGTTAGCAGGAGACCCTGTACTAGTCTTCCGGTGTCACCGAGCCTTTATTTTCTCACCAACAACTAAAAGAAGTTGAGACTTGATGCTTACTAAGGGCCTTCCATGTATAAGGTGGGTCTGTGCTTTGAAGGTGTGCCCCCTGCGATTTGAGGATGAATTTGAATGTTTCCATCTGAGGAGACTTCCTAGATGGAGCCTCCCTCCATCCTGTCATGATGTCATAGCACTCCATAGCATCTGTCATCAGAAATCTTTGCCTACTTTGCAGGTGTTGTTTAAGAGGGTAGGGTTCTTGACTCTTACTTGATGTGTTTCCAGGTTTTTAGGACAGATCTTGGCTCAGAATAGATGCCTAGATGTTCAGGTGGATGGAAGCTGGTGTGGAGGGAAAGGAGCTGGGGCTCCTTGGGAGAGGAGGCTGAGGAACTCAGACTCTGTCAGGTTGTCTGAATGTGGAAATGAACCTCTCTGCTCACATCTCAGTTAAATACTCCCATATTTTTGCATAGAAGATGGCTGAGAATAGTAAGATGGAGACAGACAGCTTCCCCTCAAGTCTCAGCAGCTCCTTCCCTTGATTCTCCAGGAAAGACCACCCAGCTCAACATCTAATCTCCTTGCCTGGTAGGCACCTGGATGAGCGGTTAAGAGCACTGGAAGACTGTGCTTCAGGTGCAATGAACTACTCTCTGAGCCCCTGTTTTTTCTTCACCTGACTATGGTGGGACCTAGTTCTTGCTGTTGGGAAAGTTAAATGCTCACATGTCCTCCATGCTGTGTCACAATGGTCTTTAGTTCCCTTTGTGATGAATGGGGTTCTGGAGGATCCGGAATTCCGGGATGCCTGGCAGAGGCCAGAGCTTTGCAATAGGAACGATGACACCTTGCCTACCTGATAGCTGCTGATTTGTTCTAGGCTTGAGACATCTGCTGCCTGAGCCTGGCTAGCAACAGATACTGTATTTATGAAGCTGGGTGGAACCATAGGAACACAAAAGTAAAACAAGAAAGCAACAAAACCCAAAACAAACAAAAGACCCCAAAAAAACCAAACCAGGAATAGCTCATGGGATTCCCATCAGTCGTACAGACCATGTACATAGCATGAAAATACCACAAGAAACTTTAGTGCCTCCTTGGCAGGCAGCTTATCTTGATGGGGACACTGACACACAACAAATGTCATCTGTAATCTTCAGGCCTGAGTCCAAGGTGCTTTGCTATCTAACCTGACCTGTTTCCTTTCTTTCATCCTATATATGCATTGAGGTGATTCTGTCACATGAAGACATGTGTGCTCTTCTGCCTGGAGTTGTCTTCCTCTTCCCATGCTACCTACATGATCCCTTTGAGGCTGGGGAGTAAAGGAACCCAGCCCTCACACTGGAATCTAGGCTCTGCATATCTGGCCAGGTGAAACCAATTTAACCTTCAAGAGTCTTCTCCTTCCACGTGAAATGCCTCATTAGTTTTACTTCAGTATTCATAAATAGTAGGTAGCCTAGAAAGGACTCAATAACTGTTTAGTTTAACATAGCCCATTTAGACTGTCCTAGCAGCGATTATCAGTACTAGTACTGTGTTCTGGAACTCTCTCCATTGGATGCTGGGCTCTCTGAAGGCAAGGCAGGATTTTGCCTAATCTGGGTTGAGCCTGACACCTGTCTCATTGTAGGCACTAAATATACCTTGATAAAGGGTGCTTAAAGATGGAGTTATAGGATCCCTACAGAGTCAAGCAAGGATTTGAATGTTGGCTGGGTCCTGGGGAGGTTTTGAATTCATTCATATGGAAAATTTGTTTACTTAGCACCTACTATGAACACACAGTCAGCATCTGGGAAGGTAACCCAGGCAGAAACTGCGGCATGTGCAAAGGGCAGGCTGGCTGTGGGTGGTCATGCAGAGCACAGCTTTGTATCTCCTGAGAGCGCAGAGGGTGCTGAGGTAAACGGACATCTGTCTGCAGGAGCAGTAAGTGCTCAATGCCTGAGCAGGAATCCACGCTTTTGTTTTCTGATGGGTGTTTTAGAGGCTGGCCAGTGAGAAAGCAGGTTGGAGAGTTTATCTAGAGGCAGGAGGACACTACTAACAGACCAAGCACATGAAAAATGGAAGTGGCTAGAAATGCAAGTCCAGGGACTGGGTAGAGTGCTGAACCAGTGTTCACAAGCCCCTGGGCCTGATCCCTGGGCTCCACATAAACCAGGCGGTACATGGAGTGAGCTCTAACTTAGGAGGTAGAAGCAAGAGAATCTCAAGTCAAAGGTAAGCTTTAAGCCTGGCCTATATGATTTTATTGTTTGTTTTTTTTTAAGTGCATATGGGTGCTCTATCTGTATATAGATATATATCTGCAAATATGCCTGCATGCCAGGAGAGGGCATCTGATCCTATTACAGATGGGTGTGAGCCCCCATGTGGGTGCTGGGAATTGAACTCAGATCCTCTGGAAGAGCAGCCAGTGTGCTTAGCTGCTGCCCCAAGCCTAGGCTACATGAATCCTGCATTAAAAAAAAAAAAAAAAGGACAGCAATATAAAACAAGGTATTGATTTTGGGGAAACCCTTATTACAGCTGACCTTCATGGAGATTAGGTGTTTTGGGTACCAGTTCCATCAACAGCAGGAAGAAGTCCTCTCTCAATGAGTGCCTGTGTTCACACAGTTTTTGACTCCATCTCTCTCACAGCTCCTGAAACTCTTAGGTAAGCAAAGTGTGAAGGGCACTGACCTCCCAGAGCAGAGTCCTGCCATATAGTATAAAATGTCAGACACTAGGTACCAGCGAATCAAATGACCTTTGATATAAGAAATTCTATTCTTTATCATAAAAGAGAAATAAAAATTACTCATTGGGCCTTGTCATCACTTCTAGATAATTCTCAGTGGAATGTGTCCATGAATTCCCTGCATTTTAAATCTATCCTTGGCTAAGAGCAAACAGCAACTGTCACAATGGGGAGGTATGGTTAGCAAATCTATATTTTAGGGCCTTGCTTTTCCTTCTGTTTTGGTATTAGCCACTTAAATATACTTGACTGGTTGAATTTCCACAGATGTTACTTTTCAAAGTGGCCTAAGATCTGACACCTGTACCAAAACTGTAAGATGTGCTCTAGGTAAATTATTTTGAAGCATGAAGTCAAAGTGTGCTTGTGTCTTGCTTGCCAGAGATTCTATTGTCAGTCAGTTGTCATTCTATTATCAGCGGAGACACAGAAGGCTTTCTCCCTCCCTCCCTCCCTCCTTCCCTCCCTCCCTCCCCTCCTTCCTTCCTTCCTTTAAAGTTTGTTTGTGTTGTGCATGAGTGTTCTGCTGACATATATGCACATGCACTTGCATATGTGCCTGGTGCCCACAGGGTTCAGAAGACATTATTAGTTAGTTCAATTACAAGTGGTTGTGAGCCACCATGTGGGTGGTGACACTGAACTCTGGTCTTCTGCAAGAGCAGCAAGTGCTCTTAACTGCTGAGCCATCTCTCCAGTCATACAACATGATTCCTTTAATGCCCTTAGCAGAAACAGCCTGTGCCAGGCTCTGAGAGAGATGGATGTGCCTGTCTAGGTGGGAAGTCATTTTGCCAGGGTTGACTGAATAGGGAATTCATAGCCTGTCTACGATTTGGGACTTAACTCCCACATTTTCCATCAACTACATTTTTTTCCCAACAGAAGTCTGCCAACTTCTGCCCTTTCAGGTTACATAGGTGGGCGCAGATGCAAGAGGAGCGACCTTCTCAGGCACATGTGGGCAGATACACCTGGTTAAACTTCCTGGGAGTGTTGCTGGCTTCTTGCTGAAGTGCTTGGGTTTTGTAACAAGCATGGAGGTCAGTGAAGGTGAACCAGGTCCAGACTGAAGGTAGCCGGATAGTTTCTGCTCCCCCACCCACTTCTGCCTTAAAGAGACAGTTTGTTTACTTTATGGTTTCGTCCTGTGTTATATAATTGAGGACCCTTCCACAGGCTCGGTAACGAGGTTAAACATCATTCATTAGCTGGTTCGTGAGCCTTTACCTTTCAGGAAAACTGTTTCCTGGAGCAGTTGTTTATATAGGTTCCCGTAGGGAGAGGCTCTGCTATCCCTGTCATTCTGATCACACAATTTCTAACTACGATTAGATAAGATGATGGCGAGTCTATGTTCTTATGACTAACGGCTGTAGATTATTACACCCATGTAAAAGACTTACTACATCCAGACCGTCACACAGGAAAGGCGGCAGGACTTGGGCTGTCATTCTGGAGGACATTGCTGACCATAGATAACATTTTCCACTATAGGTAGAGTCCTTGTTTCTTCTACTTCATCAAATCCTTGGGTGATGCTTTTTTGTTGACTGGAGTCATCCCCTAAGTATTCCCTGGTGAGCACGGCCCCACATAGGTGAGCTATAAGCCTATACGGCAGTGAGCTATAAGCCTATACGGCACTGCTCTGCTCACTCCAGCTTCTCTATGCCCATGTGTTCTCCTAGTCCCTCGCTCCCTCACTGCTGGCTTCCACCTAGAACTCATGTACCATGGGCTGAGCTATGCCGAGAACTTCCGCTCAGCTTTGAGGCTCTGTTAGAGCCCCTTGATCCACAGTGTGGCTCTCTTAGCTTTCAGGCTGACAGGATACTCCTCGGTCAGGGTGAGGTAATCTGAGCAATTCACTGACAACAAAGGCATTCATTCTTCCCAGTGGCTAAGATTAGCTTTATCAGGAGTGAATGGATGGAGGACCCCTGGCCTATCGATTGTCTTCTCCCAGATGCCAGCATCTGGGAGATGACTTATCTGTTTGACACCACTGTATATTTTGGTGACACTTTGTGTCCACATTGCCAAAGTTCCTAATTTTCTACACCTCCAGCTGCTTTTCAGGAAGAACTGAAATGGCCTCGTTTTCCTCTGTCCCCACTTGCCATTTCTTCCTGCTCCTCTGGTGGAGGAGTCTGTCTCATCAATGCTAACTCACTTCCTGTGTTCTCCATCTCACTCCACATGCTGACAGTCTTCTTAAGGTTACACATGGGAGCGTCTGGCCAAGCGTACTGTTGCACACCTTTAATCCGGGAGCTAGGGAGGCAGGGGCAAGCAGATCTTTGAATGTCTATGTGGTGAGTTCTAGGCTACTAGCCAAGGGTACATGAGACTGTCTCTTAAAAAACAACAAACAAACAAAAGAAAACAATCCTTCTGTCCCAGCCACTCCCAGATGTGTCTTCTTTTGCTGCCTTTGTTCAGTATTCCAGGCTTCTGTTCTTTCAGCTTGGTGGCCTTTCCTGGTTTTGTTCCTCTCTTGGGATCATTTGGTATCGTTACAGTGTCTCATCTTGGGATTCCTCTCTGGATGGCATTGTAAACTTGGGCTTTCTGCTGATGATTTTTTTTCTAGGAATTCCCCAAGGCTGCATCCTTATCTCTCTTCCGATCACTTGGCACAACCACACCGATTGCCCTGGGAGGAGACTCCCTTCCATCAGAGCTGCAGGAAAACTTCTGCTGTGTCCCCTAGACTAAGCTGGTCATAAACTGACTTTGTCACCCCCTTTCCTCAGTTGTACCATTGTATTTCTTTGAAACAAGGTCTCAATATGTAGCTCAGGCTGGCCTCAAACTCATGAACCTCCTGATAAGACTCCCAAATGTGGGGTTACAAGTGTCTGTCACCATGCCTATTGGAAGCGAGGCCACACTGGTGTCCTATGAGTCCTACCTCAGGCAGAAGGTGATGAGGCTGCTGTAATAGAATCCCAGTGTCATTTCTTGTAGGTCTAGAAGCCAGAAGTACAAAATAGAGATGTCATTAAGATTGGGCCCTCTCAGGGTCCTTGGCTTTCATAATGGCTTCCTTCTCATTGTGTCCTCCTATGGTGTTTTCTGTGTGGGGGCATCCATGCATCTCACCTTCTTTAAAAAATGGACGGCAACCCTACTGGATGTGGTCTCACCCTCACGACTTAATTTTAGTCGCCACTTTTAAGTTCCTATCTCTGAATGTGGTCACACTGGAGACCTGTAAAAACCAGACTTTGTGGCAAAGCAGACAGCTTAAGCATAAGCAGATGACTGGAGAGCACTAGGGAAGGAAGAAGTGTGTGCCCCTGATACCTTGATACCATGTGCCCCATTCCTGCAGCTCCCCATGATGGCTGGTCCCAACAGTGGGACACACACAAAGTGACACACACATTGTGACACTTGAGATGTTGCACTTGCTCTCTCTGTACGGAGAAATCTGGAGGGAAAGGGTTGGACGGATGCAATTGATTGTTTAGCACTCTGTGCAGCTCCTCTGCCTGCCCGCCCCCAATCCTGGTGTCACAGTGTCTAGGCTAAGTGGGCCCTCATCACCTGTCAGATGACTGAAATCGCCTCTTCCCTGGCCTGCCTCCAGCGTGTCTGTTCTAGCCCAGCATTCCTGAGCCTTCATTCCTGAGCCCGACTCTGAACTTACTGTTCCTCTGAACACACCGCCGAGCCCTGTGCACTGTCCAACCACAGCCAGATACTTTGGTCTGGAAATGAAATTCTTTCATGTCTGCCACCCACAGTCTTCCTTTGATTTGATTTTTATCTCTGCCTTAAGCATGCAGAAAGGACTTTCCCGCTCTGTGCCCTGGTAGCCATTCCTTGTCTAAACAGTCACTCCCTACCTTTGATCCATTGAAATCCTGTCCACCTGTTATCAGAGTCAAACCCTCATTAAAATATTCCTTAATCTGTTCCAGGGTGCAGATCTTACACAATTATACTCTGTAGTGGCGATTCCCCACCCCCTTTTTGAAATGTTGTTTTATTTTGTGTGTATGGGTCTTTTGCCTGCATGTATAACTGTGTATCACATGCTTGCTTGGTGAACACGGACACCAGGAGAGGGGATCCGATTCCTTGGAATTGGAGTTATAGGCAATTGTGAACCATCATGTGGGCTCTGGAAGCTGAACCCCGAGCCTCTGGCAGCATGGCCAGTGAGTGCTTTTAACTGCTGAGCCATTTCCACAGCTCATGGGAGTGACCTATCAACCCTCTCCCTGACCTAGCTGACTTGGAGGTCCCTTGAGCACTGTGTGCTTTGTCTATTAGTATGGGGTGGACATAGTTGGTGCAAACAGATGAATTGAGTGTGGGGTAAAAGTCCTCTTGATGTTTAGTGGAAAATTGAAGAAGTTGTGTTTGTGGTTCTAAACAGACTATTCCTGCTGAGTGAAGAAGCTGGCATGGAGCGAGAAGCTGAAGTAGGGCCATAGAACTCAGTTCTCAGAGCTGGCTGGCTTCTCAGACCTGAGTGCAGCTGAGTGAAGGAAAGGACGTGGTATTACCTTTTAAAAACAAACAAACAAACAAACAACCAACCCAGGGTCTTAACATGTAGCCCAGGCTGGTCTCCAACTCAGAGAGTTCTGCCTGCTTCTTCCCCCTGCGTGCCAGGATTAAGGTGTCCACCACTAAGACTGGCTAGCTTTGAAGGCAGTTAGTTTTGAGGCTGGCATTAGAGTTCTCTTATAATCCATAGGTTAAAAGTAGTTTTTATCTGCTTGACTCTGTGTCTGCCTGGCTCACAACTGCTCAGAACTAGTGTGGGAAGGAAGACAACAGGCATAGGCTTTATTTAGGTTGCTGTGTATTCCTGTACCATGCCCTGTGGTCAGGCACTAGCTATAGGCACAGCTGGATCCTGAGGACTGCACAGGGCGACCAAAGGGCTCTCCTAGGCAGACTGTCACCATGGCTTCTTAAGGGAGTAAAGGTGAAGCTCTGGGTGACAGTTAATAGTTCATCCAACCATGATGTCCGTTCTTCTGTGACTCCTGAGAGTTGTTCCAGAGTGGGAGGAGAGTTATCAAGTGATGTGGGCTTATCTCAAAGATTAGTTTCTTTACTTAAGCCTGAAAAATCTGTGCCCAAAGATGGGAGGTGGGGACTCAGTGTGGATTTGTTTTCTGTTGTTTTTTAATGGCTCTGTGCAGGTGATTCTGAGGGACAGCTAGAATTGAGATCCAATTTGTGGGTGACCATGAACATTGAAATGATACCCCTTACCTGACACTGAGTTCATCTATTTATGTTTATATATATATATATATATATATATATATATATATATATATATACACACACACACACACACACATATATGTATATATATATGTATACATATGCAGGCAGGCAGGAAATATATATATGTATATATATGTATATATATACATATATACATACACACACACACACACACACACACACACACATATATATATGTATGTATTTCCTGCCTGCCTGCCTGCATATGCACGTACGTGTGTGTGTGTGTGTGTGTGTGTGTGTGTGTGTGTATGTGTGTGTGTGTGTGTACCACATGTATGCCTGGTTTCCGTGGAGGCCAGAAGAGGACAACAGATCTCTTGGAACTGGAGTTACATGAGCTGCCACATGTGTGCTGAACACCAGATCCAGGGCTTCTGGGAGAGCAGCCAGTGCTTTTTACCACTGAGACTGTCTCCGGTCCCTATGCTGAGTTCTCGCGTACATGACTTATTGTTGCTAGTGCTGCCTGATGGTCACTGAGCCGTCGTTTGGAGCGGCCTATCGCTCACATGGAGGGAAGCAGCTGGTATAGTTGGGCGGGGCTGCACAGGTCCCAGGGATAAGGAGAGGATGCTGGATTCTCGTGGTCTTCTTTAGGAATTGCTGTTTATCCCCTTCCTTGGAGGAAGGGTTTGCCTGGAGCAAATGTCAGTGTAGAGCACAGGCCTTGGGTTTGAACCAGAACACTGCAAAAATCAACAAACTCCATACAAAATCAAAACAATAAGTGGCGGTGCAAAACGTTAGTCCCGGCACTTGGGAAGCAGGGGCAGAGGGGTCTCTGAGTTCGAAACCAGCCTGGTCTACAGAAGGGGTTTCCAGGACAGTCTCTCTCTCTCTCTCTCTCTCTCTCTCTCTCTCTCTCTCTCTCTCT
>JANHMN010000001.1:57289194-57312927 GCA_030674055.1 Rhabdomys pumilio | reverse complement strand
TCTCTCTCTCTCTCTCTCTCTCTCTCTCTCTCTCTCTCTCTCTCTCTCTCGTGAGTGTATGTGTGTGTGTGTACATGCATATATGCTCACAGGAGTTGGACAAAAACTAGGTTGCTGTCGTTGTTCTCACATGTGATTGCCTGTGCACATGCATGGGGTGTGCCTGTAGGGATGAGGTCAAGCCTCAGTGATGTTTTTCAGATACTACCTTTTTATGTTTTTCGTTTTTTTCTTTTTTGAGTCAAGGCCTCTCACTAGCCTGGAGCAGGCTGGCTCCAGGAATTTGCTTGTCTCCACCCCCCAGCTCTGGGGTTACAGTTGTGTGCTGCCACACCAACTGTTTCTGGGGATCAAACTCAGGTCCTCATGCTTGTAAGGCCAGACCCAACTCACATATCTGATTTCTTATGTAGCCTGGTTCTTGCTGTGTAGGTTAGGCTGGCCTCGAACTCAGAGATCCTCCTGCCTCTGCCTCCCAAGTGCTGGGATTTACGGTGTGTGCCACCACACCTGGCTCCTGTTTGGAGCATGAAGTGTTTCAGGGCTCCCATGTCACGTTTGGGTCTGAAGCACAGTTTATGCTCTTGTCAGGCTCCCACTGAAGTTCAGATTTTCCAGTCCTACCAGGAGGTCAGGAAGCTGGTGTCTGAATGGCTTTGAACACCTCGTCGCCCCGCTTCCGTCTGGGTCGGTGACTTGTGAGCATTCATGTCTGTGACATTTCTCACTAGGACATTTTCACCTACATGAAACATTATCTTGGAACAGAGGCTTGGGGTAGAGGTTTGCATGGAGCAGGCTGATGGGACAGGCTGGCCTTTCCACAAACCCTGGGGAACAATGCAAGTTCCTCCAGTTGGCTCCTTGAGGAAAGCCTTGCAGCTTCCAGCCCTAGACGCACAAACTGAGGCCAAAACAAGACTTTCTTTTAGCCTTTGCCAGCCAAGCTGGACCTGCTGGCTGTTTGGGCCTCAGTGGCCTTGACCTCTGGAAGCATGGCTTCCAGCTCTGGCTTCCAGCTTGCTTGTAAAGGAGTTAGCAAAGAGGAGGGTTTACCTGAGGATCTGTGGTCACGATATGGACAGTGAGTGGAGAAGCCCTGGCCTGCCTTGGGCTTAGCCATCTCTGGCCCCATCTGCTATTTCTTTCCTGTGGGAAAAGCATAGTAGTTTGAATCCTTTCTAGTCTGACCCCTGGCAGAAGAGCCTCCCAATGCTTCTGTGTTCCTTACCTCGCCTTCCAAACTTGCAAAATGCACTAAGCTTTTCTTTTGGGCCTAGGTATATATCATTCTTTCTCAGTAGCAAGAATCCAACTGTTTTGGAAGAAAATGGAGTCTAAAGGTGAGAATGATGTTAGGGAGAAGAGTGATGGTCAGACTTCTGGGAGCCTTCCCTGTGTGCTTGGCCAGTGCCTCTGAGCCTTCCCTGTCTGCCCCGCCAGGGCCTTGGTTCTTTTTCCCACAGACAAGTAAGTTTGTTGCCAAGAACTGACTTTTCCATATCTGCCCGGAGTGGGGTCACGAGTTCCTTTTCATCTCCAGTATTTTGATGGTTGGGAATAGAGCCACTTTGGGATGTTCTAGAAATCTCCAAGTTTTCTTTGATGACCTGCATACCCACCGTCAAGGGCTAGTCAGATTTCCTCATCAAGAAGTACATGGGTTGGGGGCTGAAGAAAGAGGAAACAGATCCTTGAGTACAACGTCTGCTAGTTAGGCCAAAGCTCCAGACATCTGCTCATGCATCAGTGACACAGACATGTTGACCTGACAGGCCATGTCTGATATCGGACCCACATAAAACCAGGATGTGGCATAGACAGAGTCAGGAATGAAGGCCTGGAACAGGGCCCCTTAGATGCCAAAGTGAATTGGCTTTCTATAATCCCACAGCAGGGGCCCATGCAAGAACAGGCATCTGAAGTTTTGAGTGGCTTGGTTTGGGGCTAGAGTATTTGCCATCTAATGTTTATGTTGGACATGATGCATGGACGAGTATTAGTCTGAATGTCAGAAGAGGCAGGAGATGGTCGGAGCTGGGGCACAATGACATTTCAGCTTTGCTGTTGCCATGAACAGGCTCTAACTCTGACTTCAACTATAGCTGTGGGAAGAAACAGTGACCTCGTGTCCCTGAGTCTCTTCAAAGCCTTAGGTATGGGTCTCACTGTTCTCAGTCTGGCTGTTTAGAAACTTTGAACCGAGCCACCCAAACAAGACACTGCCTGAAAGTGTGCCAAGAAAGAGTAAACTCATGTCGTCTTGGCATGTCGGGCTTTTGGATGTCCAGTGAGATGAGAGAACATTCCCAAGTATAGACTTCTTTAGGGAAGAAATTGAGCTTTCATCTTTGGCCTGCAGAGGAAGAGAAGAGGGATCCTGTGGTGGTTGCCACAGCGGTGATCTGAGGCAGAGAGAGACAGCTGAGTTTTAAGGTGGGTGCCTTGAAGGTGAACATTCATCTGTTGACCGAAACCAGCTTCCTCTTTTGATGAGCACCCAGGACATGGCAGCATTTGTTCTGGTTGTAAAGACACATTTGAATTGGAAGCATTTGCATGAGGTTGCTCCGTGTTTACCAGAAGGAAATTAGGAGTCTGACTGATCCCTTCAAGGCTTCTCAGCACCCTGGAGTTGAGAACTGACAGGTGTCTAGAGAAGAGTTTGCACTTAGTGGGAAACAGAGGTGACACATGCAGGATGGACAGAAAGAGCAGTTAAAGTCAGAGGCGGGTGCCTGCAAGTGAGGAGCCCTGGCTGGAGATGCACTCAGCCCCTTCCTCCCCAGGGGGCCCTTTCCGGGTTGTGCCTTTTGATGTGGGATCGCTGCTGTGCTCTCCCAAGGTGTAGGTGATGGCCACTGATGTATGTGGCTTTGCTCTTCTCTCCTCCTCAAGCCCAGCGGGGTCTGTTTGTTGCTTTTTTGACCACATGAAGCTTCACACCAAGCTCTGCAGCAAGCATTTAAGGTGGCTAAGCCACAGGTGCAGAGGCCTTCCTGCCTGCTTGTGCTGCCTGCCTCTGCGGGCACCAAGGCCAAATGGCATCCTGAGTCGGCACAGCAAGCCTCTAGGGAGCCTGCACCATAGTGTTGCCTATTCTCCATCCTGTCCCCTCCATGTTTTATATAGTCTCTTCTTCCTGTCTTCCAAGTAGGAGCCATGATGAGGGAAACACACACAGCTTGCCCTGAGGATGACTGAAGGAGTGGGCTGTGGCCATCTTGGTCCTTTGCTTTCTATGTCTTGTTGGCCTGGACCCCACTCCCACTGTCCTGAGAAAAGACAGTGCTGAATGGGGAGGCCTTGGGGTCCCTGGTGGTCCCTCCCACTTTCCTGAACAGTGAGGATCCAACTGTCGCTCACATGTTCCTGTCCCCCCCTTTTCCTTCTTGTAGTGGGGGAACAGGAGGGGCAGGAGAGGTAGAGACAGAAGTGGCCTTGGGCTGGAAGTCCTTACCTGCCCTTGGGGTCATTTCTTGGGCATCCTTACTTTGCTCTGACTAGAAACTCCTGGGTCACCTACGGCCATATTCCTCTCTTCCCACCTCATTTATTATTTCAGTTTTGTATGCATGTGTCATGGATTTGATCATACCTCCCGGTTACCCTCCTACCCTCCATTGCTGAAACCCCTCTTCCCTACACTACCACCCACGTTCACACACTGTGTGTGCTCCGCTGCATTTGTTTAGGGCTGCTTGCACGAGTTGGGGTCACCTGTCTTTCCTTTTACATTACCAGCTTTCAGCCAGCCCTCACACCTGGCTTTGTTTCTTTTTTCTCTTCCCTCCTCTCCCCTCCTCTTCCTTTTTCCCTCCCCTCCCCTCCCCTCCTCTCTCCTCCCCTTCTCTTCCTTTTCCCCTCTCCTTCCCTCCCTACCTCTTCCTTCCTCCCGTCCCCTCCCTTCCCCTCCCGTCCCCTCTTTTCAGCAGTTTGAAGCCTGCTTTTCCCTGTCCTGCCTCACCTGCCTCCCCCTAGCCCCATACATCTTGGAAAGTCATTTCTCCAGGGAGCCTGTCTTATTTCTCCCCAGCCCACCCCTTCTTTCCAAAGACCTTTGGTTGTGTCAGCCCGTACTCTCTTGTTCTTCCACAGCACAGCACACGTCACATTTTCTTTTGAAAATACAATTATGAAACAAATATTCTGCCAAGTTTGAAAGGTGGCACGTGGCTCCTCTTAGTCACAGGTTTCTTCTTACCATCTAGAGTCTGAGGCTCACCTGCTCTGAGTGCTGGTGCGCTTCTGGGAGGCGGATGTGGGCAGAGCACTTGTGTGAGAACATCCTAATGAGACTTCCGAGGGCTGGGAAGCCGAATGAGTGTTACAGTGCTTACCATGCAAGCTTGGGGATGGGAGTTCGGAGCCCCACAAAGCCTGTAAACAGCTGGGCATGGTGGTGTGTGTCCTCACTGAAGGGGTGGAGATGAAGGACTGTGGACCCGCTGGCCGGCTTCTATGGTCAGATCAGTGACCTCTGGTCCATCGAGAGAGCCTGTCTCGATAAATAAGGTGGAGAGAGATTGAGAAAGACACTTGATGTCACCTCTGATTTCTAGACACACACACATACACACAGAGGCACATGCACACACTCGGACAGATGCACACACACTCAGGTACATGCATGAGTACACATACACGTAGGCACACACACATACATACACACACATGCACACACATGTGCACACACATGCACACACATGTGCACACACATGCACAGGCACATGCACACACAGGCACATGCACACACATGTACATGCACACACATACACACACAGGCACATTCACACACACATACACACATAGGCACATGCACACACACATAAATACAGGCACACACACACATACACACACAGGCACAGGCACACACAGGCACATGCACACACACATACATACAGGCATACACACATACACACACACAGGCACATGCATACACAGGCACATTCACACACACATACATACAGGCACACACACAGGCATATGCACACACATGCACACACATACACACACACACAGGCACATGCACACACACACACAGGCACATGCACACACACATACATACAGGCACATGCATACACAGGCATATTCACACACACATACATACATACAGGCACACACACAGGCATATGCACACACATGCACACACACACACACACACACACACACACACAGGCACATGCATACACAGGCACATTCACACACACATACATACAGGTACACACACAGGCATATGCACACACATGCACACACATACACACAATACACATACACAGGCACACACCCCCACACCAACACATGCCCAGATGAATCCTATTATTTAGTATGGTAATTGGAAGAAGGTAGATTTGTCTCCTTAAACTTTCTGGATCATTGTTTTTAGACTTCTTTAGGGCAGGGGACAAAGTTGAGTTTGGTTGGTATTAGAGGTAGAACCTCTGTGTTAAGTACGCAATTGGATGCATGGGTCTGACACTAGGTGAAAAGGCCATTCTTGGGGAATAGATTTGGAAATTGTGAGCATGGTCCACAGAAAGGCTTCCCGGGACACCAGCATTGCTGCGCTCTGTGCAGAAGAATGGATCTGGACAAGCAGAGGTGCCTACGTGCTGTGTCTGGATGCCTCAGGGTTTCATGCTCCAACTAGATTTCCTCGGATTGCCCATGGATTTACCTGTTTGTTTTTTATCACAGAAATGGCCTCCACCTTCAACCCCCGAGAGTGTAAATTGTCCAAACAAGAGGGGCAGAACTATGGGTTCTTCCTCCGCATTGAGAAGGACACTGATGGTCACCTGGTCCGTGTGATTGAGGAGGGGAGCCCCGCAGAGAAGGCAGGGCTCCTGGATGGTGACAGAGTGCTCAGGATCAATGGTGTCTTTGTTGACAAGGAAGAGCATGCCCAGGTGAGTGGACAGCCGAGGTTGTTCTAGCATCTCTCCGGCCTCCACAGCTCTGCCCGTTATGATTTTGGGGATCAGTGGAGCTTGCTTCTCTTCTGCCTGCCACTGGCAAGAATTTATCATTATATTTTATGTCAGACAGTCTAGTTGCTTATAATTAACTGAGAACTGTAAGAATTCTTATACTTTAGGGGCTCTCAGTGTGGCTCAGTAGGTAAAGGTGCTTGTTGCCAAGCCTGATGATCTGAGTTCAATCCCTCGGACCTACTTGGTGGAAGAAGAGAATTGACTTCCACAAGTGTCCTCTGATTTCCACATGCATGTGCCATGGCACGTGCCCTATTATAAAACCAATCAATCAACACGTTAAAAATGTATACTTTAATAGTGTCAGGTTGAACATGCACTGCCCATTTGCTGTGAGCTAGAAATTGGGAGTTAGACAATTTTCTCTGAATAACCTATTAGCCCCTCAGCACAAGCTTGTGATTGCACAGACAAAGCAGCCATATGTAGGTGACTTAGCTTGTTAACATTCCTGTGGTGCATGCATGCGAGTGGCTGGCCTTGCCCCGTGTACCATGCTGCCCCTCTCTAGACCTGAGAAGCCCCACTATGCTCTCTAGTTCAGTGGTTCTCAACCTTCCTGGTCCTGGGACCCTTTACTATAGTTCCTCATGCTGTGGTGACCCTCAACCATAAAATTACTTTTGTCACTACTTCATAACTGTAATTTTGCTACTGTTATGAACCATAATGTAAATATCTGTTATGCCGGATATCTGATATGTGACAAAGGAGTTGTGCCCCACAGGCTGAGAACAGCTGCTCAAGAGTACTCATCTCTGAGAAAGACCAGTCCTTGTAAGGGCTTCCTGGCTTCCCACGGTGCTAGGGACCCAGTCTAATCCTCCCTTAGAGATTGGCGTTGTGGTGAAGGTGTCTGTATCCCTGCTTAGGGTATGGGTATCAGGTCATCCTTGAAATTCTTAGGGACACATGGTAAGCATCTTCCTCCTGCAGTTGATGTGGGAAGGGTACCTTTACCACTCCCCCTTTCTTAGGTGGTGGAGCTGGTCAGAAAGAGTGGGAATTCAGTGACTCTGCTGGTTCTGGATGGAGACTCCTATGAGAAGGCTGTGAAAAATCAGGTGGACTTGAAAGAACTGGATCAAAGCCAGAGGGAGCCGGCTCTGAATGATAAAAAACCAGGCCCTGGGATGAATGGAGCAGTGGGGACGTGTGCCCAGCCACGGCTCTGCTACCTGGTGAAGGAGGGTAACAGCTTTGGCTTCTCTCTGAAAACTATCCAAGGTAAGCTTGGGGTGGGGACCAAACAATAGCCTTCCTGAAAAAACAAGTGCCCGCTAACAACAGCTTCTCTGCAGTTACTACCATGGGCAGGGCAGTGTCACTCTCTCTTCTCTATTCTCCAGTAGGAACCCTTTCTCTGCAGTTGTGCAAAGAGAGATCAGGACTTTGGATGTGTTGGACAGCAGCCAGGGCTGAGTTGGGTGCGGGGCATTCTTCCCTAGTGTTTCCCTAGTTAGTCCTTTGAGTTCAAGGGCTCATGCCTCTTCATTGTGTGTTTTTTCAAGACAGGGTTTCTCTGTGTAGCCCTGGGAGGGGAAGCAAGGAGGAGGGTTTTTGTAATAGTTACCCTTGAGTAAGACTGATAATCTCTTTTTGTGGCTCAGAGAAGCCATGTGTTCATTTACTTATTCAGCGAATTTTTGAGCCTCTGTCATTACGTTTCAACCCATAGAGTTGCTGAAGCTGGTGTCTAAACCCTGGCCTCCTGAGACATTATGGTACCCTCGGCTGAGGTGTAGTCTCAACTGTCCTAAGATGTCACTGACCTAAGCTTTGAGGGACATACTTGAGAATTCCTGGCCCTCGTGGAGTCCTAGAGGTCCTGTTTCTGTGGTCTCAGAGGAACACACCATGCCACACTGTTGACCAGAGTTCTTGGTATTTCCCCGAGAACCTGGCTGGAATTGGGAGCCATGCTAGTTGGCTGGGTCTGTCTTTAATAGAGGTTGGTAGATTCAGAAAAGATACTGACACGTAGATAATTGCCTTTCAGAAATTAGCTTTATTACAGGAAATGGGCCATGAGGTATTAACCTATCACCTGACACTAGTGACGTTCCCCTGCCCACATTCTCTCTGCTGCTGGTGGCTCATGGTTTGATGAGAGATAAAGGAGAAGGCTCTTTGCCAATTGAAAATTCTTTCAAGAGGATAAGTGACCTCTAACAAGCGATAGCCATTAACTACGAGAGACGGTCCTTATGTCTCTATTATTAACCACAGTGGTGGCTGCTGAGGGCCAAAGAGCCTTGGTATTTCTCCGAAATCTTTTAATAGTAAAATAGTGTTAAACAAAAGCAGAGGGCTGCTGGGCTGGCTCAGTGGACAAAGGTGCCGGCTGCCAACCCTGATGACTCCAGAGCCCTACTTGTTGGAAGGAAAGAACCAACACTGACCTCCACATGCATGTTGTGGTGTGTGTGTGTGTGTGTGTGTGTGTGTGTGTGTACATGCCATTCTGAATGTATGGGGTCCCGGGGACAACTTTCAGGAGTCAGTTCTGTTCTGTTCTACTCTGTGGACAGAGAGTTGAACATCAGACTTGATGATCGTCTCACCAGCCTGTCACTGAGACTCTTGCCATTTGAATCAGCTCTAAAGGTATCGAGAGGGAACTCTTTCCTGCCAGACGGGTGGCATTTCTTTGCAGTAGAGTCTCTAACTCTTCTTCCAGGTAAAAAGGGCGTGTGGCTGACTGATATAACACCTCAGGGTGTGGCCATGAAGGCTGGTGTCCTGGCTGACGATCACTTGATTGAAGTGAATGGAGAAAATGTGGAGAACGCCAGCCATGAGGAAGTGGTAGAAAAGGTAGCAGCTGAATGGCGCTTTTCTCACCCCCTTCCCCTCTGTCTTCATTGGAAGTAGCAGGTAGGCTGGGCTGGGCATGTGATGGGAGACCAGCCATCTAGGTGGGGTGCCTCTGTGTCAAGGGTGCGTGGGGTCTCTGCTAACAAGGAGCTGGTCCCCCTCTTCCCTTCCATTTCCATACTTTCAGTTACTTGTCGTCAGCCACATCTGCAAGTAATGGGAACTTTAAAAATAGGTGGTTCAATAGTTTAAATACCTACCACTACAATAGATTGTCATCATTGCTTTATTATTTTTGTTAGTCACTGTGTCCAACTTTCGTGCAGAGGAAAGAACAGTTCAGATAAGGCTCAGCGTCACTTGCCATCTGTGGATGGCTGCTCCACTCAGTGACAGACAGGTGTCGTGCCCGAGGTTGGGTGTGCTCGACAAGGACGGTGGGGGTGGTGGCAAGGGATGGATTCCATCACTACTCAAAACAGCATACAGCCTAAAGCTTGAGTAATTTCTAAAGTCTCCACTTACTACTTCCACACTGAATGGCTGTGGGTAACAGACTAGACCTACCAGGTGCTAGAAGGCCCCACATAAGCCAGGACTCTCTTGTTGAGGTCACATGGAACCCTGGAAACTGACCAACCTCTTGTCTTAGTAGAATTATGTTCCAAAGCAGAACCCTTACTTTCTTTTCTAGAATCCCATTCTGTCCTCACCTGCACATCTTTCTGGGCTCTGAGGACTTGGGCTCCTACTCAAGTTCAGTTGCCATTTGTGTGGTTGGATGTCTTCCCCAAATACCAGCCAGGTTGGAGCAAGCAGCACTAACGCTTACGCTCACATACCTGGAGCTTTCTGCTCTGCATGGCCACCTTCCTTCCAGTGTTCTCTGTGGATGCCCTGTCCCTCATCTGTGTGTCTTGCTGTAGGTGACAAAGTCAGGAAGTCGTATCATGTTCCTCCTTGTGGACAAACAAACTGCCAGGCGCCATAGTGAACAGAAGACACAATTCAAGAGGGAGACAGCCAGTTTGAAACTGCTGCCCCACCAGCCCCGGGTGGTGGTGATCAAGAAGGGCAGCAATGGCTATGGCTTCTATCTGAGGGCGGGCCCTGAACAGAAAGGTGAGGCACTATGGCAGGTGAGTCCCTCCTTCTAGTCTCTGGTTCACCAAGCTCCAGCTCCACCCCAGCTCCACCAGGGAACTGTAGCAGGAGGAGGAAAAGCTGCTCAGGTTGCCCCGGGTGACCTGATGCTGGAGTCCCCGTTGCCATTGCAGAGTAGTCAGGCAGACTTTAGGATCTGGACAGACAGGCGAGACTAAGTTGGCCCTGAAAGAAATACAAAGTTGGAGCATTTGCTGATGTTTGTGGTGTGAATCCCCCCACCATGTCTGACTTCACGTCGATTATATAATGGCCTTGAATGCAAGGTTGATTAGCTTGTACATAGTTGGCCCAATGGGATTCCCCCAGGAATTTCATGCCGGGAAAAGAGAAAGCTTAAATCTGGGAGTGTTGGGCACCCAGAAGGGACTCACAGCTTATCAGACCACCTTGCAGGGGAAGACAGAATGGGTCAGTGTGGGGTGGGACCTTAGCTGCACTTCAGGGCCCCAAAGACAGACTTGAAGGGGTCACTGGATACCTTTGTTCTTACCAAGTGTCATATTGAATGTCTTCTTTTTCTACTTTTCACTATCAACTTGGCTGTTTTGACTAGTTTATGGAGGACTAGTAGCTGAACCTTGCTTTTTGGGGCACAGGCCATTATCCCCAAATCTGGGCAGTGTTACTACATGCCAGCGCAGCTTGGAAGGCTGGAAGCCTGTGTTCTCTACCTCCTTCCCTGCCTTTTGCCTGCATAGACTGACCTTGAACTTGAGAGCCCTGCTTCCACTTCCCTAGTACTGGCCGTCCCTTGTCCCTGTGGTTTACCTGCTGGGTAGATCTGTGGCTGTGAGGATGCCCACTGGCTGCCTTGGAACCTGCTCAGCTGTCACTTTGTCAAAAATAAACTTCAGATACTTTTAGTAAATACTGGGTTCTCAATCTTTTAAGATCCTTTCATTGTTAGATGCTTGGATATGCTCCAGGAGCAGGCTAGGGGGTATGTTTGTAGCTCCTGGGGGGGGGGGGAAGGGGGTAGGGAGGGGGAGGAGTTGGCTTCAGGATGCCTTTATTCTGGTAACTTTGCTTTGTGGGATGGTAGGTCAAATCATCAAGGACGTAGAACCGGGAAGCCCAGCAGAGGCGGCTGGCTTGAAGAACAATGACTTGGTAGTTGCTGTCAATGGCGAGTCTGTGGAAGCTCTTGATCATGACGGTGTGGTGGAGATGATTAGGAAAGGCGGAGACCAGACTACTCTGTTGGTGCTGGACAAAGAGGCAAACAGCATCTATAGCCTGGTAAGTAAGCCCTTCAGTGCACGTATTCATGCATTAAGGCTGGGTCTCTTCACTCACGCCCTCCAGCTTTGGGCTGAGTTACTTTGTTGTTCAGTAAGGAAGGGGCGTAATAATCATCAAGGTCAAACTGTGGCTCACGTTGGCAGTGACAGGAGCCTGTTAAGTGGGTTATGAATTCCTGAACTAGACTGTAAATTAGTGGAAGAATTACCCTTGCTGATCCTGGGATAAGCTATGAAGAACAGGAATCTGAAACTGGACAGAGGTGGCCCAGACTTTTCTAAGCTGGCACAGATGTAAATGAATTTAGTTTTAGATTTTTATGAGTGGGTTGGCATGTGTGTTTGCGCATGTGCATGCAGGTTCTGAGGTCAGGAGAAGGCTGAGGTTAGTTCTCTGGAGTTACAGGAGATTGTGAGCCACCTGCTGTGAGTACTGGGAACTGAACTCAGGTCCTCCACAAGAGCCGAGTGTCCTTAACTGCTGAGCCACTTCTTCAGCCCAGATAAATGTGATCTTGTTGGTCAGCAAGCTTCATCAATCTTGAGTAAAGATCTGGAAAGGTTTACTAGTTTGCTGTTGTTGACAGAAAACCACAGCTCTTACCTCAGAAGGAGTAAGTTATTTTGGAGTTGAATTTAAGTGACCATCATTTGAGAACAAAGACTCAGGTTACCTCAAGCCCACATTCCAACATGGAAGCAGTTTAATGAAATTTATTTTTATAGTTATGGAACAAAGAACAGTATAAATCAAGGCTTAAAAAATACATTTGTGGAAACATCAGAGAGGCAGGTTAGTCAGGCACTATGTGTATATGTGTGGTTGCATGTGGGTAAATGTTCATGAGAGCAGGTACCCAGAGTCCAGAAGAGGGTGTTGGTTCCCTTGGAGCTAGAGTGACAGGCATCTGTGAACTGATGTGGGTGCAGGAAACTGGACTTGGGTCTTTCGCAAGAGTGCCTTAGCCACTGAGTATCTCCAGTCCCAACGTTAAGGTTTTATATTTTATCATGAGAACTGGGGTTCAGTTCAGTTTAACGGAAGTCTGGGTGTCAAAGTGCCACCTGCCTTCCAAGATGTTGGCTACAGGGATGGACAGATAGTCTTCTATGTACTACACAGTGACAGAGGCACCCGGGGGCATGGTGGAGGGAGCCAGAGGACAGGCGGTGAAACCAGTCTCTTTTTATAGTTCCGAGGCCACGCTTAGATACCAGATGACTTATGGAGGCACCCAGCTTAGCAGATACTCAAATCAGTATGTGAACTAAAGTTCTCAGACTCGATTCATCTGACCATACACTTTCTTCAAAAATCTTGATTTCAACATGGTTTTGTAAACTAAAGAATTAATTGGAAAGAAAACATGTATCTGTTAGCTAGTTGAACAACTATATCTAGAGAATCTTTGGTATTGGGATGTTAACCTGAACAGAAGTCTCTAATCACACACATGGATACACAGATACACACAACTGGTCCCTATCCTAGTTTATTACCATGGGAAGGAGAAATGGTATACACATCTAATGTATTTTCAGAGGATTTAAAGGAATGATGAATAATTGACAGGATACTGCAGTTAATATTCAAAATATCTAGCCAGGGCCTGGGGCAACAGCTCAGTTGGTGGAGTGCTTGCCTTGGACGAGGATTGGAGTTTGAGCCCCAACACCTTTGTAACAGAGCCAGGTGTGGTGGTGTGTGCTTGTCATCCTAGTGCTGGAGAGATGGGGACAGGAGGGTTCCTGGGGCCCAGTGGCTGGCCCGTCTAGCCTAACTGGCGAGTACCAGGCCGATGAGGGGCCCTGTCATAGAAAAGGCAAAGGTGGAAGGACACTTAAGGAATGACACCCAAGGCTGTCTTCTGCATACATGTGTGTACCTGCACACCCATGAACACATACCCTCCTCATCAGATTAGGAAGACTAAAACCAAAATAAAATATGGATACTTTTAAAATACCATTCTAACTTGAAAATAAATTGTTGGGATAGGAAATGCTGGGAGCATATTTGATAATCCAAAAGTTGTCCTCCCTCTCCCAAGGGAAAAAAAAAAAATTAAAGTTCTATTTAACCGGCCCACTGCTCTGAGTCAGTCAGAGCAGCCAGGGAAGAACTGGTAATGAGACGCTGGACAAGTTGTCCCGAGCCCCACCCCCGCAGCTGTAAGGTAGCATTGGAGGGTAGTGGGACAAGCTGTCCGAGCCCCACCCCCGCAGCTATAAGGTAGCATGGAGGGTAGTGGGACAAGTTGTCCCGAGCCCCACCCCCGCAGCTGTAAGGTAGCATTGGAGGGTAGTGGGACAAGCTGTCCCCAGCCCCACCCCCGCAGCTATAAGGTAGCATGGAGGGTAGTGGGCAGACTAAATGAACTATTTAGAGCATGTGTCCCACACATATGCTCACCGAATTCATATTGTCCAGTCCTGAGAACCTGCTGTGACTAGTCTAGCAACCAAAGAGGTGATGTCAGAAGGCTGGGAAGACAACTGGGTGTTATCCTGAAAGAAAGAAAGATCCTCTAAAGCAAGAAAGGCTTTAGAGGGGTGGGCCAGCCTTGAGACTGGGAAAGGCTGGCAGGCAGCAAGGACTCATTACTGTGTAGCTTGAATGCATCTGTTTGTTTTTAAAATAAAGAAAATAATTGGAAAAGTTGTTCCCATGGCTTAAGCTACAGAGGGCCGATTTTGGCTTCAGAACAGCTGTACTGTTAGGAATGGGGCAGCTGACTTTTGAAAGTCAGTTTTGATGTTGTAAGCAGATGCTGCATTGAGGGTTTTGTTGTAATTCCTGAAAATAAAATCTATGATAGAACAGTCCTAGAATGATGGCTTTTCCTGTTTCGGTTAATGTGAGAGGGGAGTCTGCCCCACTCTCCAAGGCTGGCGTGGGCGTGGGATGGATCTCTGAGATACAGCAGCTAATACGGCAAACACCTCTACAGTTCCCGACAGGCTAGATTCATGACAGGCTAGATTGAGTACTCAAAGGGACGGATAAAAGCCACTCTGGTGGTTCTTTTATGCTTGTGTGCTTTGACACCAGCAGTTCATCCCAGGCAGACACAGCTGCTAAGCCTGCTGGGAGTCAGGGGGACTGTGGTGAGTAATGACTCACTGGATGGTTCCACAGTTGAGCCCCCTAGGTGGAGCATTTGTAAAGATATCACTGAGGGCTGTGTGGGAGCCTGGTGTGGGGTGGGTGAGCTGTTGAGAAGGCAGGCAGGCAGATGGAAGGTGGACCACGTTTCTCCCTTGCTGCTGGATGTCTTGTTCTCTAACAAATATCCTGAATACCTGTATCCAAATCTAGCCCCTAACTCAAGCAAAATCCTCAACCAGTAACTCGATTAAAATAAAAATAATAAAAAAAATTAGGGATGGGGATTTATCCTGACTGGTAAGTCCTCTTTCCTGAGTCTGACCCCAGGACGTGTGCTGAAATGCTGAGCGCCGCGCTGCAGACTTGTAGTCTAGTGCTGGGGGCATGCTGGGCAGGCGGGCTGCACTACTGCAGGAGCAGGCTTCAGGCCAAGGAGACCTGTCTCAAGAGTAACAAGGTTTGCTGGGGGTAACTACTCAAGGGCAGTAGGAAACTGCTGGAGACCAGGACAGACAGACAGACAGACAGCAGAGGTGCGTATGCACAAGCACATGAATAAAAAACAAACAAACCAGTTACACTTCCTGTTCTGTCTCTGCTCACGGCCATCATTGCTTTCTTCATAGCCCAAAGTGAGGGGACCAGGCATACTTACAGACAGTGCCGAGATCATTACAATAAACAGCGAAGAAAGTTGGGCGCCAGCAGCTGAGGGGACAGCAGCCCTGGGAGACAGCAGCTGGGGGATGGGCTTTGCTTTTGCTGCTGTGTAGGCACCTCTGCCATTGTCAGTGTGTGGAGTTGGTCATCACAAAAATATTTTGCCCTTTAGTTCCTATAACATGCTTGAAGACCATCTTACTGAAGGGCAGGGAGAACAGGGCCTTGGCCTAGCCCCTCAAAGATGTCTCCCTGCAGGGGAGTGTAGACAGAGTTCAGTGATTTGCCTGCTTTTGTGGAGATAAGCCTGTAATGCTGTTAGATAGCTTTGGGGTGTGGTGCAGAACTGTGCACTGTTTCTATGTCGTGCACAGGTATGTGTCTGTGCACATGTTTCTACCTTCCCTGGCAGTAGTGAAGAGACTTTAGACTCTACAATTGAGGAGCACACATGTATGACACCCTGTGTATGAGCCAGACACTGAATGAAGTGATTGCTCACATGCATCTTTTCCCCCTTTATTTTCAAAAGGCTCGTTTTTCTCCACTTCTTTACTGCCAAAGTCAAGAACTGCCTAATGGTTCTGTCAAGGAAGCCCCAGCTCCTGTCCCTGCTTCTCTGGAGGCCAAAGGCTCAGATACCACAGTGGATGCGGATGCAGATGTGGGGGATCACAAACCCAAGCTCTGCAAGCTGATTAAAGAGGAGGACAGCTACGGCTTTCACCTGAATGCCATTAGGGGTCAGCCAGGCTCCTTTGTCAAAGAGGTATGGGAACTAGTTCCAGCAGCCCAGCAAACACAGCCAGTTAGGATGGGAAGTTCAGTGCAAGCCACAAGTCGCCACGACACGAACAGTGGTCACACTTCTCGCCTCTGAGAGTGCTCCTTGTCCTCTGCTCTGGTTGTTGCATGGTGCCTGTATCCTGTAGGGAAGGGCAGTGAGACTACCCTGCAGCCTCCAAGTTGGGATCCTAAGATAGGGGCCTGATGCCTTCAGCCCAGCAGATGCTGAGTGTGGTGCTGGGCCAGTGTAGCTTAGCTCAGTGGAGTTCAGGAGGTGCAGCCCATCAAGGAGAAGAGATGTGGTTAAGAAGTGTTGAGGCTCTTCAGGAGGGGAGCTGCCCGGCACAGCCTCCTCCATGTTTGGAACTGATACTCAGAACTTCTGTTCACAGGTCCAGCAGGGTGGCCCTGCTGACAAGGCCGGGCTGGAGAATGAGGACATTATCATTGAAGTGAATGGGGAGAATGTGCAAGATGAACCCTACGACAGAGTGGTGGAGAGAATCAAGAACAGCAGGGAGCATGTGACTCTGTTGGTCTGTGGAAAGATGGCCTACAGCTACTTCCAAGCTAAGAAAATTCCCATCGTTTCTTCCATGGCCGACCCCCTGGTGTCTGGGCCTGATGAAAAAGGAGAGATGTCAGCAGAGTCCGAGCATGACTCCCACCCAACAAAAGAACGAGTGAGTGCTTGGTGACCTCGCTTCCCTGGGGTAGTCCCCAGCCAGTGCCTCATACTTGTGCTTCCCACAGTAACACAGGGTGGCCAACCTGCCAGGGTTCTGTGAGGAGGTAGTATGAGGACCAATTTACTGTCTTCTTAGAAACGTGGCCTTGCTGTGGAACCCAGGCTGGTCTAGAACTTGCAATCCTCTTGTCTCAGCCTCCTGAGTGCCACAGTGTGTGTTGTTATTTATTTTTATATTTGATTTTCTTAAGGTTTGTTTATTTATATGAGTACACTGTAGCTGTCATCAAATACACCAGAAGAGGGCATCAGATTCCATTACAGATGGTTGTGAGCCACCATGTGGTTGCTGGGAATTGAACTCAGGACCTTTGGAAGAGCCGTCGGTGCTCTTAACCACTGAGCCATCTCTCCAGCCCCCATGTCATTTTTTTAACATGTAGTTGGAAGTCAGTAAGAGAAATCAGTTTATCACAATCATGGAGACCACTGAAGAACCTGACTCGATTATGTAGGACCAGTTCCTGGCTCTGTCTTCAGCTTTCTGACTTACAGAAGTATGTGGACTGTGCCTGGCGATCAGTGAATACAAACAGAGAAGTTAAGGCTCCATGTTAAGTCGTGGCAGGAATTATAATTATTTTGTCAGAAGTCCTTTTTTTTTGGTCAATTTTCTCACTTGAGTTTCAAAAGTGAACTGACATCCAAGTTCACAGAAGGAGATTTTACAGCAGCCAGGCATCTGACGAGAACAAGTCCCACTATGGTCTCTACTGTACTAACTGCTGATTGTCTGTGTATGCTTGTACATGTACGCAGACTATGAGACACTTGTTTGTGTTAAATAGTAACCTGGAAACAAGCCAAGTGAAGATTCAGGTCACATCTTCTAGAGGTGCAGGTTCTCCCGACTTAAGGCATGCCAGCTTTAGATCAGCCTCGCTCTCTCCTGCTGCCGTACAGTTTGCCTTTTTCTTTTACACAGACTTTCAGCACAGCCTCACACTCTTCTTCCAACTCTGAAGACACCGAGATGTGAAGAGAACAAACAATGCTTCCTCTTGAGGGCCCAGGACCTGCCTCTCCAAGGAAGGAGCCCTGCTGACCCTGTCAGGCCTCCTCGGAACCATCTGTCCCCAACTGTCTGCAGTTGTAAGGGCTGCTACTGCAGGTTGTCAGGCCTCCTTGGAACCACCTGTCCCCGACTGTCTGCAGTCGTAAGAGCTGCTACTGCAGGTTGCTTATTTAAGTGCAGCTTAGCTGGAGGGAGGGACCAGGTTCAGGTTCTTTCTCTGTGCTATCTTCCAAAGTGCAACTTTCCACTTCTGTTAATGAAACCTCTTACTTCTGTAGGCTTGAGCACCAGGGATGATTCACATGTCTGTGTGAGCACTGCTAATTAAAGAATCGAGCAGACATCTGTGACAGAAGTGTGCTTTTGTGGCAATGCTGTGGCTAAACAGCATTGTTAAGTGCTCTTGAGTTGCTTGCAACTTCCCCGTTGGCTAATAGGATCTGAACAGCGTCTCTGCTCAATAAAAACATTTCCTGCTTTCTCATTTGCTTCCAGAAACCCAAAACATGGCAAAATACACACTATGGCCTTAGTAATAAAAGGCAGCTTCCAGCAATAGACAGCGGCATTTCCTTATGTTGCATTTGAGTATTAAAAAAAAAACCTCAACACCTTCCTTTTATTGGTGGAGAGCTTATATTTTGGGCCAGTTAACGTCTATCCACAGCACTGAGGCAGAGGGAAAGCCAACTGAGTGAGCCCACTGCTGGAATAGCATGGGACATTCACTCTTCTGTAATTTAAAAGAAAATAAAAATTGGTATGCCTAAACTCTCTTTTGGTAAAATCTATCTGTTGCCTATCATCCCTTTCCCAGAAAAGAACAGACAACCTTTGGTTAAACCTCTTAAGGTAAAGTTGGGTGAGGAGGAGAGATGCATTTCACATTAGACCACAATAGCATAACACCAAGGTATGCTGGACAAGTGACCCCAAGGCCAAGGTATTACAAACTCCGATTTTACTAGTATTTCCGAGGGAAGCCATCTACTCTGGAGCTCCTGGGGATTCTCATGCTCCGGCCTCTCTTCCTCCCCTTGTACAGCCTCAGGTCCATACACGCTCTCTGCTGGGTGCTCTCTGCTGGGTGCTGCAGGTCTTCTTCTTGGGCCTTAGTTGAAGCTGCTCATGACTCCAGTGTCTCAGGAAGAAGTAGGCCTGTGCTGGAGGCAGAACAGACCGCACAGCAGTGCTGGAGGCTCTGGTGTTCCCACTGTCTCCTTTCCTGAAGTCAGCAGGGGGCTGAGTTTAGGGGGCCATATGCTTCTCTGGTGCCTGTTTGTGAGCCAGATAGAGGAACAATATGCTGGAGAGGGCACTGACCAGGAAGATGACATCAAACCAACGGTGATAGAAGTTGAACTGAAGCTCTCCAAGGACCTCTGTGATTATGGTGCGGTACTCTGGGGGCATGCTCATTCGGATCAGCAGCACAGAGGACACGAAGTACATACCCTGCAAAGTTGAGCCCATTAATTCACAAGTTACTCTGTTTTGAGGGACAGGGCAGTGCAAACTTAAAATTAAAGTTATTTATTGGGTCTGGAAGGAGCACAGTAGTTAAGACTGACTACTTTTTCATCCTGGGCTTGATTCCTAGCACCTCAGGGTGGTTCGCACCCCCTGTACTTGTAGGCTCAGGGGTCTAAAGCCCTCTTCCAGTCTCTATGGGCATCAGGCACACACTGTTTATACACATATATACAAGTGGGCAAAACACCCATACACATACACTTCCTTAATTTACGCACAGAGGTGTACTGGGGTGCATCTTCTTCAGTGTGCATGCAGTTAGAGGTCAACTTGTCAGGTTTACTCCTTCGACCATGTGGGTCTGAGTACTGAATTCAGGTCATCAGGCCGGGGGGCCACCACCATTAGCAGCCACTGAACAAGCCACTGAACTGACCCAACTTAAATCTTAAAAAAAAAAAAAATTCTAGGCTGTAGAAATGGCTCAGTGGTCACATGTGCATGTACTATTTTTGCAGATAACCCAAATTTGGTTCCCAGAACATACATTGGGTGGCCTATTAAACTCCAGGGGAACAGATACCCTCTTTGGGAGTCAATGGGCAACTGGATTCACATGTATACATACAAACACATAAGCCCTCTCCCTCCAAAGAAAACAAAACATCAAACCCCAAACATTTCTAAGCTGGGTGTGGTGGTGCATGCATACCTGAAGTCCTAGCACTTGAGAGAGAGAGAAAGATCAGGAGTTCAAGGCTACCCTTCACTACATAGGAGTATTTGAGGCCTGTATGGCCTACATAGACTTTAACAAAAACTTTCTCCTATAAAAATCACATTTTTGGCATTTTATTACAGTAGATATAAAGGCCAGTCAATAAACTTACCATTATCTGTGCTAACAGCAGGACAATGACATTGGAGGACTTACTGCTCGAGATGGCATAAAAGAACTGTTAAGGAAGGGAGAGAGATGAACATAGGTGGTGCAGCAAGCTGCTGTCATGACAACATGCTGCAGCCACCTTCTTTCATGGCAAGAAAGTACAGTAGGTTCAGAAGTTAAGGCTACAGAGAGGGCCTTAAAATACAACACAAACCAGTTTCCCAGAGATAGTTGGTGGTCTTATGTGACTCAACAGGGAACCCTGGCTGTTAAGTCTTAGAACCTGTAATGCCCCGGCATCAGCACAACACTGAATAGCAACCTGGGACCACTCCAGGCCTGCAGCTGTCAAGGGCCCGAGTTCTTCCCTCCCTATCGCTTTCCTTTCAGTGTCAGGATCACTAGGAGGACCCACTTTTCACCACCACATGGCCTGCTTTATGTTGCAAAGTAGGAGCTGCATGCGTGCTCTGTCCTCCACTTCCGTTGTCTTCCTCTCTGTGGTTTACAATCATTGGAACCTTGAATGTCCATCTCAGTCATTTTTTAATATGTACCTGCTGAATATCCTGTGCCAAGTTTGGTTATAGACGAGGGCAGATCAATGAACAGAATGGAACCTTTATTCCCTTTGGAAAGCATCTGTGGCTGGTAGTGTCATGCTTTACCACACCTGCAGAGCTGTTCAGACCGCTGCTGAGGATCTAACTCAGAAGTCGTGCAATGAGGCCCTTTAACACAACATACCTTGGTGAGCGTGATCAGCAGTCCTCTGATGGATGTGACAATGATTATTCCAACCAGAATGAAGGAAATGTGTTGAGACCAGAACTTCACCTGCCGTCAGACAGGAAGAAGAGGCTGTTATATTTGTGGGCAGAGCTGGGAGCTGACGTGAACTGTGATGACTTATGAGACCATGGTTAATACCTATTGGAAGACTGCATTGGGTCCCCTAATCAGCAGACTCAAGTCTTAAGGGTCAAAGAAAGCCAGCAGAGAGAGGTAGGAGGAAAACACTCATCAAGAGAAAGCCCATAGCTGGTGACAGGATCCTCCTGGAGAAGCAAGAGGAAGGGGTGAGGAGGACAGAGCAGCACTTGACTGCCTTCAATGCTATGGAGAAAGGATTGCTGACCACACAGCACTTTTGGAAGTAAAGACCAAGGACATCACAGGAAGACTGCACGGGAACTCTCAGGGATCTCACCTGAGCCACACAGTGGAGCTCTCTTCTCCTGCACTGCTTGACAGGAAGAAGTAGTTTTGGGAACCTGTGCCCTACTGTTCTCAGGTACGTGAGGCCAGGGCCGGGCTAACATCTAAAAGGCTTGTTATTCAGAGCATGACCACGGGAGAAGTAGATGCATCATGGGTGGACCAGATACATACCTGCCTCTGCCTCTTGAGATCAGGGACTTGCTGAGATCGGGGACCAAGGGCAGTACATATCCCCAGCTCAGCTCAGAGCAAGCTAAACAGTCCACGTCAGGACAAAGAAACACAGTACTAGTCTTAATGTTAACAGTTCATCAGCCTGAATGGTGCCATCTGGAAATACGTCATACTCTGAATACAGACGATAACCTCAAGATACGCTGTGTTTATGCTGGTTTTATGGTTTAGGAAGAAGTGATTTTTAAAAAACACTATTTTGTACACAGGTAACAAATCAACTGTGGTCCAAGGTCCACACTACTTGACTGGTGAAGATTATTTATCATTTCTGTTCTCCTTCAGAACACTAATTAGTTGTTAATTTTCTACCAGGAGATCAAAGGTGAGCTGTGAGTTTGAAGGGTTTGTTGAATATCACAGAGAAAAGTCTGGATACTTGGCAGAGAAAAACTGGCCAAGTGGTAGCTGGCTGTGGGCAGGCCAAGGGGGACCTGTAGCAGCAGGAAGTACCACCCATGAGGATCAGCACCAGTCCTGCTGACAGGTTTGTTTGTTTGCTTGTTTTGTCTTTTTGTTTTTTTGAGACAGGGTTTCTCTGTATAGCCCTGGCTGTCCTGGAACTCACTCTGTAGACCAGGCTGGCCTCGAACTCAGAGATCTGCCTGCCTCTGCCTCCCAAGTGCTGGGATTAAAGGCGTGCGCCACCACTGCCCCAAAAGCTTTTTTATTTTGTCTCTCTCTCTCTTTTTTTTTTTTTAGAGCTGAGGATTGCACCCAGGGCCTTGCGCTTGCTAGGCAAGCGCTCTACCACTGAGCTGAAGCCCCAACCCCTACCTTGCTTACAGTTTTACAATAAGAAAACTAAACCTGGTTGTTTACAAATGTGCCGTGTGAGCTGTCAACACATGCAGAGGACAAATGGGCCCAAAGTTCAGGAGTTAAAGCCAGAGTGTCAGGCTATGGCTGGATGGAGCAGAAGGAAACTTAAACTAGGACTTAGCATGGCTCTTACGTCAAACTGGATTCCCAGGTAATTCACAGTGATCTCAATGCCTCTGGTGACAGGGTCAGTTTTCCCAACTCGATCAAGAACAATGTTGATGGTCGCCTGCAAGACAGAACTTACACTATAATACCTCTTATCACCATCTCTAAGAGTGACACTTGCCCTGATGTCTCAGGGAGCAAAGGCGCTTGCCACCAAGCCTGGCAATCTGAATCCAATCCCTGGGACCCACAAGATAAAAGGAAAGAAATGGCCCCTGTCAGCTGTCTTCTGACTGTCACACATGCCCTGTGTTACAATGTGCCTGAAAAACACACACACACACATACACACACACACACAAAATAAACAAATAATTAAAAAAATTAATTAAAAAATCAAATGATTCCACATGAATTAATGAACATATCTTATAGGTTGATGTTTCCCAAAATACAATTTAATTTTCTTCCAATCTAAACCATGACTAGAAAATCTATTTTGTTTACTCACAAAGACAAACGAGTCTCTATCTCGTATTTATTTTCTATAAAGAGTCAAGGGCAATAAAGCACATGCACTCTGTGATTCAGAGGTCAGAAAGCTTACATTCTGCTAAACGAAGTTAGAGTAAGAACCAACAAATGCCAGGGTCATTTCCTGCTAATTCTCTGCTAATTAGGCAAAGTCAGAGGACTATGGCTGTCGAGCTAACAAATGAGATCACCTGGAATGAACGATACCCCATTCTTCCCAGTGGAGGCAGCATAAAAAATAGGAGGGCAAGAAGAGGTTTGACAAATGCCAAGCCAACAGCCACGTGGGAACTTTAAATCTGGCCATCAACAACAACACTAACTGTAGAGTCTAAATCACGGGTCAGCAAACTCAGCATCTATAGTGTGGCAGCAGCTGTGGGCAATAAAGGGATGGGCTCGGCTCTGTGAAATGGCAACTGTCAAACTAAAAGAAAAAAAAAAAAAATCAAAACTTGACCACTGTATATGTTGTCTACCAGAAACTCACTTTAACTATGAAGACACAAATAGGTTAAAGGTAAAAGGATGGAATACGATCTATACACCAACATCAATCCATGAGAGTGACGTGTCTCTGTTAATATCAAATAAGCAGCCACAGCAGAAACACTGCCAGTGTGCTGTTCGAATTCTATAAAACACAAAGGATGTATAATGATTCTAAATGTTCTATAGCTCATAAAAAGCTTCAGACTGTTACAGTGAAACCCATTATTTCACACATTAAATAAAAAAATAAGAACATTAAAAAGTAATGCATTATACATCTCAGAATGTCTCAAAGAGAGGACTTAAGATGGAAGAGCTGCTGCAGAGGGGAACGGCTCCTCGACTGGACCTGATCACTGCTCAGTGCACAGTCAGAGCATCACACTGCCCTCAGTCTGCAAGTGTGTGTCAATCAGCTCAGCGC
>JANHMN010000001.1:57232595-57289184 GCA_030674055.1 Rhabdomys pumilio | reverse complement strand
GTGTCAATCAGCTCAGCGCACACAGTCAGAGCATCACACTGCCCTCAGTCTGCAAGTGTGTGTCAATCAGAAATAAGAAAGCATGAGAGCTTAGTGTGGTGGCACATGCCTGCAATCCCAGCACTTGGAAGCCAGAGACAGGTGAGTCTCTATGAGTTCAAGGCCAGCCTGGTCTACACAGTGTGGTCCAGCTTAGCCAAGCCTACACAATGAAATTCTATCTCAAAACAAACAAAACCCAAAAAGTGTGGGTCAAAAGATAAACAACAATAACAAAAAAACCAAACCAAAACCAAACCAAACCAAACCAACAACAACAAAACAAAGCTTCAAGGTGGATGGAGCAGGAGGCTGCAGAGACAGCTCAGAGGTGGAGAGAGCTGCTGCTCTTGTGGAGGACCTAAGTTGGTCCCCAGCACCTGTGTCACTGCCTCACAGACACCTGTTACTCCAGCACCACAGGAATCTAATGGCCCTTGGCTCCACAGGCACCTGCATATCCCCTAAAAGTAATAAAAATGGACCTTAAAACCACAAAAAGCAAATACTGATAGAAAAAAAAAACACCTAAATTCAAGGACTTGGATTTGTTCCCTTAATATCTGATAAAATAAGACGCCAGGGGCTGGAGAGATGGCTCAGCAGTTTAGAACACTTACTATCTTGTAAGACCTAAGTTCTGTTCCCAGCACTCACATTAGGCAGCTCACAACTCTAGTTCCAGGGGATCCACCCCCTTCTGGCCTCCATGAACACCAAGTATGCATGTGGTACACAGACATACATGTAAGTCAAATACTCATCCACATACAGAAATAAAATTAGAAAAACAAGGACTATAGAAAACCTCAATAATGTTGTGGGTGAACATCTATAGAACATTCTAGGCAATAAGAGTAGAATACACCTCCCACTCAAGGCCACATTTAATATTCATCATGCCCAGTTTAGTTGACTGTGTCTATTCAAATTATAAAACATATGTTCTAAGTTCATGAAATCAAACAGACAATGGTATTTGGGAGCTCTCCAGATCTCATTTTGGAGACAGGTCTAAGTAGCTCAGGCTGGTCCAGAGCTTAGTGTGTAGCTGAGGCTGACCATGAACCTGTTGCCTCCACCTTCCAATCACTATAATCACAGGCATGTGCCACCACGTACGGACTATACAATGCTGGGAATCAAACCCTGGGCTTCATGTACTCTAGGCGAACACTCTACCAAATGTGTTACATTTCTAACCCCTAGATACTGCATTACACACTTCTAGGTACACTGAGACAGAGACAAATCAAGAGAAAAATCGGAAATCATTTGGGACTGACATACACATCAGAGTGAAATATTGTTAAAATGGCACCTAAGAGATTTACAGCAAAGAACACCTTTTTTGGAAGTCTCCAATCAGAGACCTTAGTCTTCATTGTAAGAGCTGATTCCAAACAAGCAGGAGGGGGCCATGAAGGACTGCACACAAACTGGTGAAATAGGAAGCAGGATAGTTAACGAGCTCCCAACTAGTTCTCTAAAAAGTTTAATAAAAGCAATAAAACTCTATGAAGAAATGAAAGAAAGAGGGAGGAAGGGAGTGAGGGAGTGAGGGGTAAGGGCAGGCTACAAGTTACCAACATCAGCAATGACAGTGACTGCCTCACAGCCATTAGGACAGCTATGACAAAAGACAATGCCAGTGAGATGGCTCAGCTGTAAAACCATGTGGCTGTACAAGCCTGACCACCTGAATTCAAACCCTAGAACCATACAAAGCTGGATGCAGTGGTATCCGGTGGGTACAACTGTAAGCCCAACACTGCTGCTGCAAGAAGGGAGCAGAGGAGAATCACCTGAAAGCGCATAGGCCAGCGAGCCTGGCGTGCACATCAGCAGAAACAAGAGACTCTGTCAATACAAGGGAACAGACTCAAAAGTCCTCTGCATTGGGCAAATGCATCCGTAAGAAACTCAGAGTCCCCAACATTTTCTCGTGGTGTCACACTGAGGAAAGATATCAAAGCACTTACCCTTGGAGTTGTGTAACCCAGAGAGAGGCTGAGCTTGAATTCTCCACGTCTTCCACCTCTTTGTAGCTTATGGTTTCTGGTCTGCCTGCAATCTGTCTGTGAGTCTGAAGCTGTGCCTGCCTGTCTGCTGGCTTTGTTTTCCATTTGTTAAACAGCACGGAAAGCATTGCAAGGGCAGGAGTTATATAAAGGACTGCACTTTACTGACTCTATCGGCCCCAACTGACCCAGACACAAGGGTGTGGCCGGGCAGTATCTGTATTCATTTCATAAGGCTGCTTTTCAACCCGTTTGTTGCTTTCAACAACTATCACAGCACACATACACACACACATTGCTCTCTGGGTCAGAGGCATGGAAGAGAACACGATTTAAGATTATAGCTATACATTAGCTTAGTTAGTGAAAGCTGATTACATGGGAAACCCAAGACCAAGTAAGGTTAGTTGTTAAACTGTTCTCTTCAGAGTCGGTCAAACAAATAGTAATGTTAGTCTGAAGTGACCTCAAAGTGTATGATAACTGGGTTGTAATGAACTAAGACACTGTGACAGGAAAAAGACCAGCTGCTACCTCAGGATTGGAGATTTGAGGGAAAGTAGTAGACACTTGCAAGCCTGAGAACCCAAGTCTCATCCCCAGAATCTGACCCCACCCCAAGCTGGATACAATAGCCTGACTCTGGTGGGTTCAGAGAACTGGCTGAAGCTTGTGGGCTGGCCAGCCTGGAATACTCAGCTTGGGAGACACCTTGCCCCAAAACAGTGGAAGGAGAGAACTGACTCCCCAGAGCTGTCCTCTGGCCTCATGTGAACCTGCACCCACACAGAACTTTATTATTACTAATAGACACCAACAAACAACAATAGAAATATGTAGTAAATGGCAATAAGGCCAATAAAATAATAATAGTAACAACAAAAATTCTATAATATACGTACCATAAAAATTTTCCAGACACAGTAAATAGAGAAAAAATAACCCAGGAAATTAAAATACTTTCCCTTGAATGTTTTGGAGTATTCAATTCTTTCCTAAGGGAAATCAAACACAAAACATGGTTTTTAGTAAAGGTAGACATTTTCAATAAAAGCATTCCCATGCCTATGGCTGAGTCAATACAACACGCATGAAAATAACATTAAGAGAGGCTACTAGGGGCAACCTGTGCGGAATCCTGACTGTCAGCCAGAGGCACGACAGCCTTCTTCCACGAGCTTCATCATCTGCACTACCCTTATGAAAGACGTTCTAGAACCTTCACCTTACAGATGAGAGACTGAGTCTTAGAGGTTAAACTCTAACTCTCTCTCTCTCTCTCTCTCTCTCTCTCTCTCTCTCTCTCTCTCTCTATCAGGGTAAGGTGTCAAGCGGGCTCAGGCCTGTCTCCAAGCATACGCTGGCTACCTTGTACTTTTTAGAGCCACTCGGAAACGGTTAGGGTAGTCTGTATTTAAATGATGCTGCATTTTCCATGTGATTTTCATTGACATCCAGGAGTGATTTCATAAACAGCAAGCCTCTTTCCTAAGCCACTCGGCTTACACAGAAGCACCGCCTGCTTGCAGAGGTTCTGCCAGCCCATGAGGTCTCATTCTCTCTTCAACCATACTGGTAAGCCATAGCTGTCGCCTCACTCTGTACCTTTGTAGCATACAGATCAGCTGTTTCCAGAAAAAGCTGCCTGCTCAGTTCTTCCAAAGCATCTACTTCCTGTTGGATAAGAGTCAGATCTGGCAAAAAGTGGGCATCAAGGTTTAAATCAGAGAAATTTCAGGGAACAGCGGAAAGAAAGGTTGGACCTGCTCTAGTTGTTTTATAGGGAAGAAGCTGGGAATTGCCCGTATCTTTTATTTCCACATCAGCCAGCAGCGCTGCTTCAGGGCAGTGTTGCCAGGCTGATGCAGGCTGAAGAAGCACCCCACATGCATCTGCCAGCTTCTGTCTCAGACAGATGCTCTCACGGCTAGCATTTTGCTTTACTTTTCTATATCAAATTCTGTTTGAGTCCTCAAATGGTGTATACACCATGACCCACAATTCAGCAGTTTCATGCTACCCGAGTGATGCTGGTCCAGGAAACAGCACACATAACACCGTGTGTGTGTGTGTGTGTGTGTGTGTGTGTGTGCGTGTGTGTGGTCAGAGTCTCACCAGGCTGGACTTTGGGCACTGCCATCTTTAGTTCTTCCAGATGCTGTCTTCTTTTACCCTCCCACAATCCCATGAGACAGCTATAACCCATTTCTCAGACAAGGAAAGAGGCTGAGAGTGTTAACCAACTTGCTGCAAGTCATCATACATCTAATAGGGGCGGGTGCTGTATTACATAAGGCCCCAGTTTTTCACTGCCAGATGGTAGCTAGCTTCCATTCCCTAGTGAGAAGCTTCACTATTCCCCCATTAAAGAAGCAAGAGCTCAGGGAGCTAAAAGTCCTCTGACACCTTGTTGATGCTAACCTACACTTGGGTTTCTATGAGTTTTAAAGTAATAAAGATAGTAAGATAGCTAGTTCCAGTAATTCAAATCTCCCTCCCTTTGTGAAATCAACAAGTGCCCTTCAGCTCCTCCCCTCAACAGTGGCTATCAGCAAGGCCTAAGGCACTCAGCATCATCACGGGTCTGTCTCCCCTTGAGAATGAGTGAGGCTCTCCTGTCACTTAGACTCTGCTTGGAAACAGGAGACAGAGCAAGTGCTGCAGGGCTCCTTGGTTTTCTTTAAAGGAAGGTTGATTTTACTTTTACTTGTTTGTATGTAAGTATGGGAGCTGGTGCAGACTGCAGATGCCCTCAGAAGGCAGAGGCTTTGGCTCTCCCTGGAACTAGAGTGGCTATGGTCACCTGTTACAAGTGCTGGGAACTGAGTTCAAGTCCTCTGCAAGAGCAGTCCCCTCTCCTAGCCACTGTGCCATCCCTCTAGCCCCTATGACTCATTTTTCTTTCTATGCTACAGTCACCTGGCTTTCTCTGTCTGATTCTTATCTGCAGCCACATCAGAATGGTGTCATGATCCATCACAATAGTCTGCATCCTTTCCAACTGACTTAACTGGGTGATAGAGACAGAAGAACATGTCATCTCATCTCAGCCCTCAGTTTGACCTAATAGCCTGTGGGGAGGGAAGAGGAGGAAAGGTGAAACACACAGGCTTGTTTTTTTCCATATGAGAACTAGTTAACCTCCAAACCAGCAGGGCCAGGAACAATCTATTAACCAGGCTTCTCTGTTTTTTTTTTAAAAAGGGGATGTGGGGCTATTTGAAATCTGTGTGGCACTAACTGGGTTAGGAATGGAACCTTGCCACCACACACATGAACCAACCATTGTTGTAGGGAGTCACTGTCCTCTGTGGTCTTGCATCTGTGGGTGACAGAACAGCACAGTGGAACAAGTTATGAAGCTGAGGCCATAGTTCTGCTCCTACATTTACCACAAACCACCATGTGACTTCACCTCTCTGGGTCTATTTCTCATCTGTGAAATGGAAAGAATGACTTGATAGGTTCGCTCCAGCTCAGAGACAATGCTTCCATGGTTAGGTACAAGTGTTGGAAAGATGAGGAGCCTACTGGACCTCCTATGCCCAGTGCTGGCCGACCCTGATGCAGTCAGGCACCCTAGAGGAGACTAACTCAGCATTACTTTTTATTCTGTCCCTGGGAGTGGAGAAGAAGAGTCAAGAAGATAAAGGATACTTTCACTTCCTGGGGCTGAGGCAGTAACGCTCTTCAGCATGCCCCAGAGTCCCGATGGCTTGTTCTGCACATCCCCCCTCTGGAACATTGTTCTCCGTGCCATGGCCATTCTGCAATAAAAAGCACAGAAGCCTGAGCAAAGGAGTGTGACTTGCAGCCTCATCTCAACACTGTCCTGTGCCACAGCTGTGTCCACTGGTTCAGGAGTTACAGAGAAGACGACATTTCTAGAGGCACCATGGCCTGGTCCAGGAGTGCAGAATATGGAGTGGGCAATACATCTGACATCTGGCTCTGCCACCTGGAAGCTGAGAGACCCACGGTTTACTTTCTCACTCTGGGTGGTTGTAAAGATTTATGAAATAACACTGTCACCCGTTCTTGCCATATGCTAATATCATTTAAGGAACAAACGAAGTGGCTAACAATTCTAGATAAAGAACCAGGTGCAGAGAAGGAACACAAGGAAAAGCAGACCACAGAAAGGAAACAGAAAGTTCACACAGATGGGGGCCTTAACTCACTGCGGTCCATCTCTTGCCATGACTGTCACGGAGCCACTTTTGAACAAGATGACGTAATGGCACTGTTCCTTCCTCCCTTCCTATCTGTGGAGCACTCAGTGGCATAGTGACAGCTGCTGCAAGTTCCAGTCTACCTAGAGCTATTAAGAGTGAGGTCCTTGTGAGCTTAGAAAACACATATGATTATGTGAAGAATTATGGGCCTAAAATCAACCAGGGCGAGTCTAGTACAGATAGGAGAGTAAGCTACAGAGAAATTCATGGTGGGTATTTTTGGGCGACAAGAGATAAAAATGGAGATAAGAAAGCAGCAGCATTGATATCATGTCTGAGGCAAATGGTACCAGGTGACAAAGGGCCAGATGGCATTTCTGTGGGCTAAATTTTTAAGGCATCAATTAAAAGGTCATTCAGAACAAAGAAGGTTAGGTATGTTCATTTTGGTGCTGAAACAGTTTCCTCCTCAGTGAGCTCTGCCTGGATAAGGAACAAATCAAACAGCCCCAAGCTTGAGCTGCCCTTCCTGACACACTCCCTGTGACTCGTCATTTTGGGAAGATGTAAAAAAGAACCAAGGAAAGGCTTAGACCCACGACTCCGTCAGTTTCTAATGGGAATGTGGGACAAGCATGTGAGGAGGTTCTGGGCTATGCAGTTAGTTTATAGTTTACTTTGGCTCAACAGCTGGAATTACCAGCAAGGCAGCTCAAAGGGGAGCACAGAAGTCATTTCTATTGTCCTAGTCAATATCTAAAAGCTGTGGTGTGGCACTAACTGCCTATGCTGTCTCTCAGCAGACAGCAAACGGAATAACCAGAAGTGAAAGTTGGCTGGACACAGACAAATTACCCTGGTTTTAGACAATTTACTTTCACTTTTGATCTTAATAACCTAATTTTCAGCCAGTTTTACTCTTGGCAGATAAGCTGCAGACAAAAGCAGACATGTGCTTACGCAGAAAGGATGAGTAGCAGCTAACTTTCTGAGACGTGCTTTTACAACCCATTCAAACACACACACAACAAGCGCAGGAGACATTCTCACCTTCAATTTTCCCACTGCTCCTTCTTCCTAAGAGCATCTTACAACAAGAAAAAAAATATTTGCTATGGGTTGGATGTCATTTAAAAATTCCTAATAACAGCTGGGTGATGGTGGCACATGCCTTTAATTCCAGCACTTGGCAGGTAGAGGCAGGTAGAGCTCTGTGAGTTCGAGGCCAGCCTAGTCTACAGAACAAGTTATAGGACAGTCAGTGCTGTTGTTACACAGAGGAACCTTGTCTTGAAAAACCAAAACCAAAAACAAACCAAAACCAAAGCAACAAACCAAAACCAACCGCCCCCAAAAAATCCTCCCCACCACCAAAAATTCCTAATAGGAAAACCACAAGCAGGTGGCCCAGGCCTGGCAGAGGCATGAATGGGAAGAGGCTGAGAATGTCTGCTCTTTAAGGACTATGAAATACTTCATGAGGTTTCATGTTGTCCCTGTGCAGGGTTCACACTAATCCTGTATCTCCCCAAGTTTAGCACATGCGTTGTTGATGCAAGCACTCTACCCTTTGTTAGATATGTCACCTATTGTTTTATGGTTCTTATTTCTAGCTCAGCCATTTAAAAATTATTTGCGTGCGTGCGTGCGTGCGTGTGTGTGTGTGTGTGTGTGTGTGTGTGTGCGTGTGTGTATCCTTCAAGCATGTGGGGTTGGGAATGGAATTGGTATCACCAGGCAAGCACCTTTACCTGCTCAACCATCTCACCAGTGTTGGGGGTTGGTCTGGTGCTGCTATGTATTCATATATTCATATATATTCAAATATTGGCCCCAAGATCTGGCCGCCCCTCTCCCGCACAAGCAGATCCTCACAAATACAAGTGATGCTATGTAAATCCTGCTCCCCAATTTCACATTAATTGGTTAATAAAAGGCTAGAACCTATGATTGGGCAGTAGGCAGATGAAGGCAGGACTTGAGGATTGAGTGAGGGATTTGAGGAGAGGCAGGAGGAGAAAGAAGAGGAAGAGGAAAAGAAAAAGGAGGAAGAAAAAGAAGAGGAAAAGGAGAAAGAGAAAGAGAAGGAAGAGGAGAAAGAAGAAGAGGGGTAGAAGGAAGAGGAAGAGGAAGAGGGGGAGAAGGGAGACAAAGAGAGGAGGAGGCTGCCATGAGAGGAGATGAGCCATGAGCAGGTGGCCAGGAGAAACAAGTAACAAGTGACACATGGCTGGGATGTAGGTTAGAGTAGCTCAGAACCTGCTAGGCTCACAGCTGGTAAACAAATTACCTGCACGGTGTGTCTTTGCTATGGGCTAGCTAGACTGTTATAATTCATTGTACACACCAGCCCACAGGAACTCTGAAGTTTAGAGCTAATGTACACCCGCATGGTTTTAAGTATAGAGTCCACGTACTCTTTACCAGATTTCCACTCTCCCGAAACAGGATATCAACATTCAAACACCTAAGCATAAACATCCATCACGAAGAGGACTTTCATTTTGCCCATGGATAGCCCACAACTGACCTGCCAACAATCCCCCCACCTCTAGAAACTGCTAATCTGTCCTCCATGTGTTTGGCTGTCATCTCCAAATATGTGTATGATTTGAATTTAACACTGCTTATCCTTTTGGTGAATGGTTTTCTAATCCACAAAGCAAAAGTTTCTTCAGGTTGCTGTGTGAATTAGTAGTTGGTTCGTTTTAATTTTTAAATAGTAGTCCACAGTATGGCTATACCAGTGGGGTTTTTTTCTTTAAAGATTTATTTATTTTATTTATATGAGTATACTATAGCTGTCTTCAGACACACGAGAAGAGGGCGTCAGATCCCATTACAGATGGTTGTGAGCCACCATGTGGCTGCTGGGAATTGAACTCAGGACCTTTGGAAGAGTAGTCAGAGCTCTTAACTGCTGAGCCATCTCCCCAGCCCTGAACCAGTGTTTTTAACCATTCACTCATGAAAAGCTATCTTTAGTGTGGGGCTTCTATAAATAAAGCTGATAAAAAGATTTCTGTAACCATTCTCCTGTGAGTATAAAAATTTCATTTCTCTGCATAAACACCAGTATGACTTCTGGAGTTGGATACTGGCATAGTCAGTTTTTAAGGAGAGCTAGACTGTATTCTAGTTACTCTATCGTCCTCCATCTGCGTCTTTACCGACGAACACTTTATGTCATCATCATTAAAGGGCTATGTGTACGTGTGTGTGTGTGTGTGTGTGTGTGTGTGTGTGTGTGTGTGTACATGCGTGAAGGTGTCTGTGGGATCCAGAAGAGGGTGTCAGATTCCCTGGAGTACAGGGGTTGCACGTTGTCTGACATGAGTGATGGGAAGTGAGCACGGGCTTATGCAATCACAGAACGTGCTCTTAGTTGTTGAGCCCCCTCGTCACGGGTTTTGAGGCATCCTAACTGTACGGTAACTTTACAGTGCGTTTGACCTAATGTCGGTGCTGCTGACACAGTTTCCATCTGTACGAGCCCGTGCATTTCCATGAGTCCACTGCCTTCCAAATGTTTCCCCCACATTCTGATTGTACTATTGTTTTCATGTGAGTTTTAGAAGTTTACTTTTTTAAAAGTCTAGTTAGCAGTCTCTTCTCAAACATTTCCCCCTGCCCACAGCCTGTCTTTCCTCATTCTTTACACACGCCCCTGCAAAGCAAGTTTTAATGTTGGTGAAGTCCAGTGTACTCACACTTCGTTGTTTGAACTGTATTTTGGGGATTCTATTTTTTGCCTAGCTCTAAATCTCAAAAGATTCTTTTCCTAAAAGTTCTATAGTTTTACCCTTCATATCGAAGGTCAAGGTCTGTTTTAAATTCATCTTTCTACATACTGGGATACTTAGATTTGGCTTTTTTTTTTTTTTTTTCTTTTTTGAGAAGGGAAAGGTCTATGGACTTACTGTTTCAGGATCATTTAGTAAAATACCCATTTCCGCTGGGCTTTCTTGAGTTTGCTGTTTGTTGTAACTCATTTCTTTCACTAATTAACATCATGCTTTCTTTCATTCCTTTGAATGTATCTGAATGTATCTATGCTAGCTGTGTTCTAGTCTGGTTACATTTTTTTTTCTTATCTCTTTTACTGTCTGGTCTAGTAGAAGGCCAGTTTTATAGAACAAAGAACTGGTACCTAGTATGGAACAGGTATCTGGCAGGTACTTTACAAACATTTCAGGATACAAAAGATGGCAAAACACTATACAAAAGCTCCTGGGGGGAGGGGGGGAAGCTAAGCAGTTCTGAATGGGCTCCAGTTAGAGATGCTATTTTTTGTAGCCCTCTTCCAGGCCAAGATGGAACCATCTGAGATTTGAATGTTCTCAGGACAGGGCTGGTCTGGACAAGGTTTCTCTGAGCTAGTTGCACGCGAATCCTTTCTATTGCCTGGGACATCAGCTGAGGAGCCAGAAACCTGAATGAAAACTACCCAGGGATTCACAGCACTGAGAGCGACAGACCTGGATAGAAATGTCTTTGAAGAAATATGCCATGGATCTATTCACATCAGCATCATCAAGGAAAAGGAAATAACCATAGTCTGGCCTTGGAGTTTCCCAGCATTGTCTCAGGAGGAACCTAATCTGACCGAGGTTTAGTTTTTCCTTTTACTCTTTCTTTTTTAACTTAACTTTTTATTTTTTGTGAATTTCACATCATGTATCCCAATCCTCCTCATCCCCCATCCCCCATACCTGACATCTGCCCTTGCTACCTCCTTCCCGAAAGGAAAATAAAATCTTGTTGTGGAAGCAGTAGTGTGTCACAGTGTGTCTCACAGTGCACCCTTCTGTCCACACTTCTTTACTAGCAAATGTTCACTGCGTGAGTCATTGGTCTGATCTGAGGCTTCCGGCTTCTGCTACACCATCAGTCCTGGACCCTCACCGAGACTCCTCTCAGATGTCCTGGTGTTGCCCTGTGTCATGCAGAAACTGAAGCGTTGGATCTGCAGGACTGGCCCCTTCACGTGCTCCAGCAGTTCATAGATGGGGTAGATGTTGGAGTGGTCCAACTTAGAGCCCTGGATCTGGGGCTGGGTGGTAGCTGAGCTGGTCAGCCTGTCAGCTTTCTTGCCTCCAGACCACCAGGGCATGATTTCCAGTACTGTTCTGGCTAGCTTACCCAATACCACAGCTGGCAAGGGGCAGGGCCAGCTCCGCTACTCTCACGCCCTTGGGACCAGCTTACAACACTCCTCCCCTGCCCCCACCACTACCAGTGTCAGCTCTACTGTGCTGCCCAAGTGAGGTGCAGGACCCACTTTCCCCATTGCTGTGCTGGCTAAATCCCCATTGCTGTGCTGGCTAAAGTTTTATCATCTGGACCCATTTGGAGTTAGTTAGTTTGTTTGTTTGTTTCTTTCTTTCTTTCCTTTTTTGGTTTTCTAAGACAAGACTTCTCTATGTAGCCTTGACTGTCCTGGAAACTCACTCTGTAGAACAGGCTGACCTGGAACTCAGAGATCAGATACCTGGCCCTGCCTCCTAAGTGCTAGGATTAAAGGTGTGCATCACCACCATCTGGTGGTTTGAGTTAGTCTCTATTGCCTGATTTGTATGATGGAGTGCTCAGAGTTTCATTTCTTCACAGCCAAGTTAGAGTTTTGGATGGGTAGATATGTGGGACTGTGGAATCTTCTTCCTCAGGGTACTGTACAGTGTACCTGCACGATACCTAGCTCACCTAGATTCCAGCTGAAAGTTCATGGCGCCTGCAGCAGCTAATGTTTCTGCACAGGCCCACCTCTGAGCTGCTGCTCTATGGCCTCCCAGAGCCTCCATGAAATCAGTGCTTAACTAAGGACATCACCTGAATCTGTAGCCACACTTCAGGACTCACTCACTAGGGTTTCTCTCCTTATGAAGTTTCTCTCTTATTCTCTCCTAAACTGTAGGATCCCTACACCACTCCTGAGTTCCACCTTCTGACACCTCCCTCCAGAAGGCTTGCCATTTCTGTCATGAGTGTGTGCCCAGCATACACAAACCTGGGGCAGCCACTCAAAGGCAGAGAAAACCTGCAAATCTAAGAAGCACATGCTAGTCAGTCATAATAAGCATCCCGGGCTCTTTGGTACTTTCCGTGTGCACATGTTGTTGTGTGGTGGGGCGAGATCTGCTCAGAACTGACATTTAAATGATGGATCTTGGCCCTCTAGCATCCTGGGATTTCAACACCTCACTTTTGATTCCCAGGCATTCTGCTAACCTGAACGCCATGGAACAACTTAGACAATCCAGAAACTTCTAGCAGTTACTTCACCTTTTTTTTTTTTTTTTTACCTGCTTCTGTTCATTTCCCAGTGAATCCAACGCTCATCTTTAAGACCCTCTGCAGAAGCAATTGCTTGACTCTCACTGACAGACCCCCAAGTCTCCTCCATGGCTGCGTGACAGCTCGAGGTCTGGTTCTTAAATGTCACTCAGAATGCATTTTGTCCCGCTCTGGATTAGGTTAAAGGACAGCCCAGCAGCACCTGACTGGAGGGTCCCGTGTATGCTCTACTCCTCCCCATTCTGTCTGTAACAGACGCTGTTCTTGTAAGCCACTGTGCTGAAATCTAAAATGGGTATTTGCCAAAAGGTTATTCTATACTGTGCTAACTGGGAGGGCCCAGTGTTGTTAGCTGTTTGTGTGTCCCATTAGCTCCACTAGGAGAGGCTGTGCTAATCAAGTCCAGCTGGCAGACCAAGTCCTCTGAGAGCCTAGCTAGTCAAGGGAGTCTTATAGGACCCAAACCACCCTAGATCCTGACCAGTCAGCTAGTATAAGATGGGCAAGAGGTTCTATCTACAACAGCCTCAAGTCTGAGTCTACCTTAAATGTCAGTTGTGTCTTTTCATTAATAGAAGAACTATCACAAAAGTGAGAACAACCTTTAAGACAAAAATAATATAATTCTCATATACATATTAAAAACTTACATTTCTATAGAAATGTACAGAATATAAGTAACATATCAAAATAAATGTACAGCCACGTCTACCTTTCATACTTCAGTACAGACATGTACAAATAGAGACAAATATTGCTCAGTAAGTTGGAGCCTTCATTGTTATTCTATGTCTATGTCTGTCTCTTCCATTAAGGCTGCTTTGACTTGACTGTGGAGCAAACTATAGAAATGTGTTGGAGGAGGGAATATGAGATACAAAACTACTTGTCAACTCAAAACTATGAGCACTCATATGTGGATAATTTTAATGAAGACAGCAGACCAATGAGCTTCATGAACATGTGCTATGGTATTGAGCAGAGACTGCTTCATAAAGTTAAAGACTAATGAGTTTATGGAAACCAAGTGATTATCACAGATTGTTAATAAAGTCAGTACTTGTCTTTGCTAGGTATGACTCACCGTTCTTAGAGGCTGCATGAGTCTCAATGCATTAACAGTTCCTTTTTGTCATGTGACAGGCTTCTGCATGTAGCCATGGTCACTAATACGTGCTGTGTACCCTAGGCAGGCTCTGAACCCCACCTTGATCCTCCTGCCCGTGCCTCCCAAGTACAAGCTTATAGCCGTGTGCCAGCACACTTAGCTTATTTAAGTTTTTACACATAAGGAAACAAAGGCACAAAGGTACAGTGCCTCGTTCAAGAATGCACTGTAGGGTGCAGACAAAAGACTCTAATGCAAGTCATTTGATTTCAGATGGCTTTGTAGGTTTACTGTGACACAGGTCTCTATAAAAAATGTCACTTTGAAAATATGGACTAGAAATACCTTTTGGATGACTTTTACGTAGCTTTTTTTTTTTTTTTTTTTTTTTTTTTTAAGACTGAAATATTCCATTGGAGAAGAGTCTCAGACTTTATGAAACTCAGGAGATATAAGATTCAAATAAGTTCAAAGATGTCCCTCCTATATACAGTTTACGGAAGTTGGAGGAAGGAGAGAGGGAGGGGGGGAGAGAGAGAAAGAGGGGGAGTAGAGGGGTAGAGGGGGAGAGAGGAGGGAGGGAGAGAGAGCATCCATCTACATGCATGCTCTTCAGTACAGAGCTGCCTCAAAGCTGCAGAGTTGGGGCTCCAGGGCTAGAACCTGCAAGAGGTGTCTCTCACACTGTGGGTTTTCAGTGATATAACTGCCCGGGCCACTCATAGCTCCTATGAGTAACCTCACTAAAGTCACAGGATCACCAGGCTGGACTTGGATGGAATCCTCTCTTTGCTCTGTCACTGCCCTGTCTATCTGGGTAGAGAGAAAAACAACGGAACAGAAATAAAAACACCGGCTAGAAGACTTAAAGAATTCTTAGGTAGTTGGAGAAAAAGAAGTTGAAACAGCCTTAAAGTAAAGGATGGACATTCTTGTCCTCAGTGACATTAAATAAATGTATATATAAAAAAAAAACCCTCCAAATAGTAGAAATTATTCTAACAATTTAAAGAGAGATGCTGAAATTCAGAGAGTAGAACTTAAGAATCTTTGTCCCCGAGGTGAGAGTAAATCTTCGTGGTACACTACCTAAACAAGGAAGAAAGCGGCCCACCAGCTCTTCAGAGAGCGCAGGCCGTCCTCACCTTTTCTTTTTGCTTATGATCATGTCCATGGTCTGCAGCAGCCGCCGCTCCAGGGCGAGGATGTCCGTGTCCGTCACGTTCCTGCAGTGAGCAAGAGATTAGTGATGGGGGCCCACCCTGGGCATCGGATAGCATCTGGAGAAACATAAACTCCATATAGCTATTTCTTCTGTTGTCCTAGTACAGTAGAGGGTACCTGTGCTCAGTCTTTCTTAGCTTTGATCTAGACACATTTAAAATATATGCTTATTGGCTAGAGCAGCAGTTTTCAATCTGTGGGTTGTGATCCCCTTTGGCAAATAAATGTCTGTCTCCAAATATGTTTACATTACAGTTCAAAACAGAAGCAAAGTTACAGTTATGAAGTAGCAATGAAAATACTTTTATGGTTGGGGTCACAAGATGGGGAGCTGTACTAAAGTTCTCAGCTTCAGGAAGGTGGAGAACCACTGCGCTAGAGAGAAGGCTTGTGGTTAGAGTACTGGCCACTGCTGGAGAGGACCTGGCTTCCCAGGATCCACAAATGTCTCTAACTCCAGTTCTAGAACATCTGATGTTTCTGTGGGTATCAGGCATACATATAATGCAAATACATATATAGAGGCAAACACTCACAGACATAAAATTTAAGGAGATGCTTAAATTGGCACTGTCTCCTACTATTTCATGTCAAGGAGGAACCAATTTCCTGCAGTTCATTCTGTTGTCCACTGGAGAGACACATTTAAAGAGTGTATGCAAAGAGACATGAAACTTGCCACTTAAAAAATAAATGAGCCAGAGTTGGTGGCACATGCCAGTAATCCCAGTGTTCAGGAGGTTAAAGTAGGAGAATCTAAATCAAAATCAACTCAGGAAACTGCTGCGATGGTGTTTCAGAAGAAATAAAAACAGAAAATGACTTGTTAGAAAGGCTTCAGATAAACACCATGGACACAGAGGAAGAAAGAATAAACAGCAGTCCTAGATCTAATATGTGGATATTAAAGATACGAGACATACAAATTCCAGTAACAGTGAAAAAGAAAGGAGATAAAGTATGTGTTACCTGAGGAAGTAGGACATGTATGTGTACGGGCAGTTGACAGCACCGAAGCCAGAGAGCAGAGCCATGAGCGTCACCCCAATCACGCCTACCCGGCTGATGAGCTGCTCAATGGACAAGATCCCTAAGAAATCAACGCATGTTAATATCAGGCAATACACAGAGTGGCTTGTCTGTGCTACGGAAGCAAACATTGCTTAAAACATCAAGTGGTGTCTTACACAAGCCCATTACAACCTTTGTTTTAGATTGATTTATGTTATGTGTATGAGGATTTCACCTACATGTGCGCCTGGTACCTGTAGAGGTCAGAAGAGCTTGAATCCTCTGGAACTGGAGTTACGGATGGTTGTGAACCATCACATGGGTGCTGGGAACCAAACCTGGGTCCTCTACAAGAGCAACAAGTGCTTTTAATCCCCATCTCACCAGCCAACAAGCTTATTTTTAATTACTGGCAGGCTGCTTATCTTTGTCTTTGTTTATTATATGAAATGCTGAAAGAGATAATGCTATTTCCCTTTTAAGTAAATTAGTTATGCTTCCATTAAAATTGTTTTTAATACTTGTACTGGCTGGCTTTGTGTGTCAACTTGATACAAACTGGAGTTATCACAGAGAAAGGAGCCTTCCTTGAGGAAATACCTCCATGAGATCCAGCTGCAAGGCATTTCCTCAACTAGTGATCAAGGGGGAAGGGCCCAGTTCATTGTGGGTGGTGCCATCCCTGGACTGGTAGTCCTGAGTTCTATAAGAAAGCAAGCTGAGCAAGCCAGGGGAAGCAAGCCAGTAAGTAACATCCCTCCATGGCCTCTGCATCAGCTCCTGCTTCCTGGCCTGCTTGAGTTCCAGTCCTGACTTCCTTTGGTGATGCACAGCAATGTGGAAGTGTAAGCTAATAAACCCTTTCCTCCCCAACTTGCTTCTTGGTCATGATGTTTATGCAGGAATAGAAACCCTGACTAAGACAATACTTATTAATTTATTTATTTGTTTGCATGCATTCATATCACAGCACACATGTGCTTAGAGGACAACATGTGGGAGTCAGTGTTCTCCGTCTACTGTGTGGATCCCAGAGGTGGAACTCAGGTCACCAGGATTGGCAGCAGATGCCTTTGCCCGCTGAGTCATCTCACTGAATGGCTACGTGCTTTTAAAAACTACATGTTTCCTCTGACCCAAATGAAGGAAGAATTTTCCTCCCCAAATCCAAGCTACCATGTGGAAGGGTGTTGGGAGGTGAGGCAGACTGCAGATGCTGAGTCACTCAGCTCAACCCAATCTTTTTTAGCTTTTCCTCCTATACTACAGGATCTGGGAAGCATAAAGCTCTTTCATTCCCAGATTATCCTGAAACTACGACTTAGATGTTTGTAAGTTTTACCAACTGACATGCCCATGTGCAACGTAAACAGTGGCTGTTGTGAGCAGTGGGCAGAGGCTCTGCTCAGTGGGTAAGAGCACTTGCTCCTAGGCCTAACAGCCTAAGCTTGATCCCTGGGATCCACATGGTAGAGGGAGAGAACTGACTCTTAAAAGATGCCCTCTGACCTCCACATGAGTACCTTGGCATCTGCACACCCACTCACGAGTGTCAAAGGAGAAACAAGATAGGGCTTGTCAGGGAGACATGCTCTGGAAGAGAACAGTGACAGCCAGTCCCACCTCTTCCTTTTCTGTATTCCTTGGCCATCCACTCTCACTATAATGCACTGGCTTGCAAGAGACCTAAAGCAACAGGCCAGCTGACCGCTAATTGAAACCTCTAGAACTGGGAGCTAAAATAAATCTTTCTGCCTTTTAACTTATTAACTCTTGTTATAGTAACAGAGCTGACCAGCATTCAACATACCCTGTAATTCTTATGGGACCAAACTAGCATTTGATACTCTTAGAAAGAAGGAACCATTTTGTTTCAAAATCAAATACTTCTGAGAGAAGTAACTTTCCCACAATCAAAAGTTTAAAAGCTATGATTTTTGAAATTAGAAAACTAAAGAACCCCTTTCCCACTTCTGCTCTACGCACCGTGCTTTGGGCTGAGTATGGGGAATGGATCTCCCAGCTTCCAGAAGAAGTACATAAAGGTCAGCCACAGGAGGCAGGAGAAGAGCAGGCGCTGTTTGTGCACTGAGACGGGGAGACGGGACTGTTAGGGATGACAGCTACTGCAGTTTGCTTACTGCAGACATGAGTGTGGAATTAATACACGAGTGCTAGGACTACATAACTCTTGGCAAAAGCATTCTTACCACCATTAAAAACCCTTTTCAGAATATTTCATATTTTAGTTAAGAATTTCTTCTCTTATTCAGTTTTTAAAAATATTGTTTTCATTTACTCTTTGAACACTTCATATAATAGATTTTGATCATATTCTTTTTCCTCCCAGATCCTTCCCCATCCTTAGAGTAGTGCTGCTAAAATTACAGTGTGGGCGAAGTCAAGGAGATGAGAGTTGCTGGCCTTCCCCACAAATGTCTTTGATAAACATAAGCCACAAAGTAGAAACAGAAATAAATGTGGCAGGAGACAATCTATTCTTTCAGACAGAATTCATTTGATGACTGCTTAAGATGCTGTGGGGCCCCCAGATACTAGAATAAAGACACAGAAGTGAAGCTCTCTATAACCCACTCCCAGCAGCATGCATCCCAATCTGCGTGCTGATGTAAGAAGGCACAATACTCACACAGTTGGATGTTACTCACGATAAAATAACCAATGTAGAAGGGCACCATGAAAACCAGGATGAGCAGAATCACACACAGGTTCATTTTCCAGTGAAAGTAACGGGAGCTAAAATCAACAAAGACAATTAGTCAAAGGCATTTGTGGGGAAGGCCAGCAACTCTCATTCCTTCAGTGATCATTTCAAAGGCTCTCTTGTTCCTGGAGCCTGTGCTGAATATGACCCATCTAATCAGTCAGCCAGGCTGTCACTTAGCTGGGGACCTTTAAGCTGAGCACTCCAGAGTCAGGCAAGAGAATTCTTCTGAGTTTGGGGCCAGTCTGGTCTAAATAGTGAGTTCTAGGATAGCTAGGGCTACAAAGAAATGCCCTGTCTTAAAATAATATGCACACATGAGAGCATGCACACACAAACACATCTGCACACGCATGCATGCAAGCACCCACGCACCTATGGTGGCTCATGCTTATAATCCTAGTATATAGGGAGAGGACATAGGACTTTGAACTCAAGGCCAGCTTAGGTGACATCATTGAAACCTTGTCTGGGGGGGGGGGGGAAGCAAAAGCAGCAAAACAAACTATATATGAGTTTCTGAATAGTACATAATCACCTTGACCTGAGATTTTCATTAAAGAAAAAAAGGAATGTTAATGTTTCAGCCATGCTCACAGGCAATATGAATAGCATACACATACTTTAAATGTAACAACAACAACAACAGAATTAAAGGAAAGCTTAATCCTACACACCTATATTTCTGGACTTGGGAGGTAGAGTCATGAGGATCACAAGGACAGTCTTTGTCACACTAAGCATGTGGCCATCCTGGGCTACATGACATCTTATCTCAAAACTGAACCAAAACAGGGCTTGTGAGATGGTTCAGTGTAAGGTCACTTGCTGTCAAGCCTGATGTTGTAAGTTTGATTCCTGGGACCCACGTGATGGAAGGAGAGAGCTGACTCCTGAAAGTTGTTCTCTTACCTCCATTAATGCAGGGCCCTCTGTGCCTCTCCCCAATAAATAAATAAATGTAATAAAAATTAAAACAAAAAAGAATCAAAGGAAAACAAATGTTAATAGTAATTCTGAGCAATAAGGACTCAGAAATTCTTTTATAGTTTAACATCTGACATGCACAACTTTCACTAATATTTATAAAATACATTTTTTTCTGTTAAATTTTATACAGGGCAAAGTGGCACATAGCTTTAATTTCAGTATCCAGGAGGTAGAGGCAGGTAGATCTCTCTGAGTCTGAGGTCAGCCTAGCCTAGTCTATATAAAAAGTCCCAAGCCAACCAGGGCTACATAGTGAGACCCTATATCAAAAAGTAAATAAGTAAAAAGGAAATAAATTCTAAAATGTAGCACTTTGCTTTTTGGAGAAACAATTTATCCACTTGAAGTGTATAATCCAATTTATTACCCAGATAATGAATTTCCCCAAAGAGTCATTGGATTCATTAACAATGTCCTGAATGATGATATCCTTCCCAAAGAACCCTGTACAGGTGACAGAGGGCTGTCCTTACTGTCTCCCCTTATTACAGACGGCAGGCACCGTGAACAAAGAACCGGTAAGTAACAGTGAGCCTCCAGGGAACCACTGTATGCAGAGATGTGTGTCTGCGTCGGCAGCTTTGCTCTCTGAATCAACCCAGTTAGAGTGTCTAGAAGGCAAAGGAACTGCACAGAGCTTCTGGAACATAAGAGGAGGCAGCAGGTCTGATCTAAGGATTACTTGTACTGACAATTAAAGATCAATCACAGGCTAGAGGCTCAGTGGCTATGAGCGCTTGTTGCTCTCACAGAGAACCCTGTTCTGTTTCCAGCACCCACACAGCAGCTCACAAATGTCTGTGACTCTAGTGCCACAGGATCTGATGCCCTCTTCTGACTAACGTGGTACCAGACATACACATGGACACTTAAAAGCATGCAGGCAAAACACACACCTAAGAAAAGCTGATTACATGTTTTAGCTGGTCTTTTGAGCTGAAGATAAAGTGATATTCTCTTGAAAAAAAATCCAAACAATACTCTCTCTGTATTTGAATAGATGCCATATACTTCACTTAGAGGCAAGTCAAAGGAATACTCATATTCAGAACCAAGTTTCTCTTTTGAAAACTATTTTGAATCTATCTAGTAAAGGCAAGGTAGACCACATGATCAAGGTTCACAGTTCTGCCCACAGCTGGACAAGCATGAAAAAAACGGGTGTACGTGCAGACATGTTTCAGCCTAAACAAATCCTGTCTGAAAAATGAACCTAAAGCAGAAACAGACTTGAGCGGCACTCGCTCCTGTGCTCCAAACTAAGGAATGTGAGAAGTGCGCCAAAGCACTAACTGCCCAGGATTGATCAGAGGCCCAACGCTCACAAGCAGCACACGTGTTCTTTCCACGACTGCCACTCGCATCTGTGGTCAGCAAACCAGGCCTCTGCACCCAGCCATTTTTACAAATGATGTTTCACTGGGACAGGACGGTGCCCATTGTTTACATACTACCTGTGCCTGCTTCTGCTTTACAATGGCAGATTTGAGTGTGATGGTAGACACCCTATGGCTTACAAAGCCTAAAATATTTACCATCTGGTCCTTCATAGAAAAGTTTGCTAAATTCTACTCAGAGTAGTAAGACATCCATGTTGTGATAATGCGATTTAGCAAATAGCATAAAAAATATACTTGTCCACTCTCCATAGTTCATCCAAACAAGGTCTGGACTGATAAAAAACAGGTCTGAAGTTAAGGGAGTCATGGCCCAGGAGTTACTTTAAAAGGATATTTTAAAAAACATCCCTAGCTCAACCCACTTGGCCATGTGTAAAATTAACCACAGTAGTTAAACAGAGGAACTGGAGCTCAGTCTTCTCTAAGGTTCTTAAACAGCTGAGAGATTTTGATTTTTTTCAAGCAGTAGTCCAAGTTGGAGGCAGGACTAGAATTTAGTTAGACAGTCTGAGAATCAGAAAGCTAGGAGTGAAGCTCAGGGCCCAGGCTCCTGCAGCCTCAAGCTCAGTGGGTTCTGCAGAGCTGATGGTCAGGGCAGTTCCCCCTGCAGACTCATCATCTTCACCAAACCTGTTACCATGTGGTCAGAGCCCATACTGTCTATCATCACTGCAGCTCCTGAGACCGACTGACAGCCACACAGTAGATATTTTTCACCATGAGGGATGTTTCTGAAACTATCTTTTTAAAGTAACATAATTACAGCGACCCCTCTACTGTAAATGAAAAGCAGCACACTTCCAGGAAGGCTGTAGGACTCAAACTTACCTGCTGTTTAGAACTCCCAAGATTTCAAAGATGATAAGCTCAAACATGGTGCACGAAAATGCAAAGGTTACGGAGAAGATCACCTGCACCACGTACTGACGCACCTGGTAAAAGCCACATACAGAAGCTGTCACGTCCTTGCTAGACATCCTTAACTGACAATCTTCTGACAACAAGTCAGAAAACCTATGTTGACTTCTTGAGTCTCAGAAAAGGAACTTGGGTTAAATGACGGAAGTGGGCGGCACTTTCAAATCATGGCTGCCTCTTTCCAGAATCTTCTTGTGGTTGGGGAATTTAAAGCACAAGAGGATGAAATGGCAGGGCCATGCGTAGCACTTAGATTCCCCGTGTCAATGATAAAAACAACCCAGACCTGCATGCATGCTTAATGGTAAAGGAGTTCTTCAGCACTGCAGAGCTCACGTCAGCTCTGGAACTTCCCTGACATGCCTCACAGGATTGAGCAGAATAGAGTCTCTACAATTGTGGGCTCTTCCAGACAGCTTCCCAAACTCCTGGGGAGGTTTAATATACAACATCTTAGAAACACCCCAAAGTGTCCAGTAACTAAGTAGTGAAAACTGTATTAGAAAACGTCCAGTATAGGATAAGGTTCTTTTTTGAATCTAAGACCTTAAACAAGAACCAGACTAGCTTTGGGATTTGGATATTAACTTTAGGAACAGACAGAGAAATCAGTCTATTAGTGAAGCCTGGACACCATGTGTAGTTCCATGATTGCACACTCTTGACTGGCACACTTTGTTTTTTGTTTTATCCAGAATCATTTTTCTCGTTCCGTTCTAAACGGTCTCTTCTCACCTCATAGTCCTTGAACAACTGGCGCATGAAGAAGAGCCACCCGAATCCAAAAAACAGTGTCTAGGGCAGAAGACAGGCAAAATGTCAAGATACATCTTCTTTTACAAATGCCTTATAGAAACTCTTTTAGGATAAAATGTCTGTTAACTAGACAGCTATTTTTAGAGATTAAAAATGAGATCCACTTTCATCATTGTAAAAAGACGCTTACATGCTCTTAGAATTTTTAAATTATTCATTGTATAGAATGAATTTTAAGGCAGACAAAAAATAGAAATACATATATTTTCCCATAATGCTATGAAACCAGTTTATTGTCATTTGTGGTTCCAAAAAAATTTTAAAATAGTGTTTTAGTATTTTTGTGAAGAATGAGATGGGGACTTTTGATTGGGATAGTATGAATCTCTCAATAGCTTTTGGCAGAATTGCCATTTTCACTGTGTTGATTCTACCAATCTGTGAGCCTTTCCATTTCTGGGTGTCTTTCTCAATCTCTTTCCTCAGAGACTTAAAGCTTTTGTTGCAGAGGTCAGAGGTCTTTTACTTCCTTGGTTACATTTATTCCTGGGCACCTTATTTTCTTTAAAGCTATTGTGAATGCAAGGGTATCTGTGACCTCTTCCTCAGTGTGTTTGTTGTTCATATATAGAAAAGTTATTGATTTGTACGAAAGTTGGTTCTATATCCTGCCACTTTGCTGAAATATTAATCATTTCTAGAGTTCTCTGGCAGACTTTCTGGGATCTCTTAAGTATAATATTTCATCTGCAGATAGAAAGTTTGACTTCTTCTTTTCTTAATTATATCCCTTTAATTTTCTTCTCTTGCTGCTAATGCTTCTTGAACTATATTGAAAAAGAGTGGGATCATGGGAAGTTCTCACTCCTGATTTTAATCGGATTGCTTCATGTTTTTCTACATTTAAAGTGAAGGAGAAAATTGGCAAAAATGGACTTTAGTTGGGAAGAGGTCAACACAGAAGGAGAAGGAGGGAAGAGAAGTAAACAGCACAAGGATGTTTGACAAAGCCCTAAGGAAACACTATCTGCTATTACCTAATATTACACACAACACATATAAGTGTATCCATCCACCCACCCATGCATCCATCCATCCACCCACCCACCCATCCATCCATGTAAAACATAGTTATGCCACTTGGGCTAACAATGTTCCCTACAAGAACCATAGACCATTTAACAACAACCTAGCAACAGACATGAGAAACCTCTTTTTGAGCTGTTGGTCAGGAAAGCCCAGAAGACTCCCAAAACAATACAGGCTATTGTTGTTACCCTTGGTAACCTCCCTCAGAGGTTGGAGGTAAATCTACATTACTGAAGAACAATGTACTTTGGACACAGGACTTGGAAGACTTGAGCTGGATCTGAAAGCCTCATCCCTGAGGGAACTTTTATAGTACCATAAGTACTATGAAAACTGCCAAGGGAGAAAAACAACCAACAGTCCTACCCAGCTGTGGTACCTATGAACCAAGACCTGGAAAGGTATCTCTAAAGTCCAATAGCAGCACTTGGACTTGGTGCTAAGCAACAGCTGTCTGATTGGACTTGAGGCCCCCTCAAGAGGAGGGAAACCAAGCCTGGTATGGTAAACCTAGCCAACCACCTAGGGCTAGTGACTCAGATCTTAGAGGAAACCCTGCCACCACCACTTTACTAGATCAATAAAATTAATTCCTAACTGCGGTCCAACAACTTATCGTTAAACTTACAGATCAGTGCAGCTCTCCTCCATCATAAAAGAAGCTTCTCTTTAAAGAAGACGGAGGTCATCACAGAAAACCTCACCTGGTCAGAATACAGACAGCACCCAGATGGATGGGTGCCTGGCCCTGGTGGGTGCACTAGTATTTCCTGTCTCTCTTTCAGTCAGCTTTCAGCTTCTCCATTTTCCTGCCTGATCTATAGAAAGCGGTTGCCATCTTGCTGTAATGACAGCAAAGATCAATGAATATTACACTTGACAGCTTCTACACAAACTGGCTTCAGAGACAAAGCCCATGGCGGCTGACAACATGGCTTTTTCAAAATTATCTACCTACCCTCTCTCTCTCTTCCCTCTTCTCTCTCGCTTCCTCTCCCCCTCTCTCCCTCCCTCCTTCTTGTATTGTCTGGGATTCTGGGACTTTCATACATAAAATTCTTTGGTGCCCTTCCTAGTGACTGAAACAGGTCTGCACTAACTACCCCACTACTTGTGCCCTTCCTGCCAACCAAACATCTACTTAAGACACCACTTCTCTGATTCTGCAGAGACATGCTCTTTCATACTGAGATGTCTGTGGTCTTCAACAGGAACTTCTCTCCAGCTCTCTCCCCTAATAGCGCCACAGGTCTTAATGTGCATTGCTCCCTCTGGAAGCCTTTCTCTAGCCCCTTGACTAAAGATAAGGCATTCTTTTTGTATAATCCCATTCGCCTTTCCCTCCTCAAGGCGCTGATCACAGAGTTCTGTGATGCCTGATGAAATACAAGCTGTCAAGATAAGGACCATGTTTGGTTGGTTGCTCTTTGTAAATACTCCCTGTAAAAATGTCTGTATTATTCCATGTGTGACGTTAGCCACTAGAAAATCCAAAGAAGTGTGAGACAGTCATCATCCCCAAAGAGCTTACAGTATAGTGGTGAGGACACTAAATAATGCTGTAAAACATGCAACGGAGGAGGCCAATCCATCTCTATAGGGTTGCTAGGCTTTCTGGAGAGGGGGCCTAAGATGCATTTTTCTACAGAGGTTCTGAAGTTTTTAATCTTTAAAATATCAAAAAGTGTTCTCTTAAAGGATGAGTAAGAATCAGACGTGTAAAAGACAAAGGTGGTGGGGACAGTTAGAACGGGGCTCTCGAGACAGCAAAGAAAATGAACAAAGGCAGATGGATAAGGTATTGGTATACACTGGCAACTGCAGAGCAGGGCAGTCTAGAAGACAATGTTTATTAAGGAGAGTTTGAAAACAAGAATAACTAGGGAGGAGAAGCAGTAACCGGTTACCCAGAGCCCAGCACACCACCCAAGGAGTGTTAACTATTTTGGAAAAATGACGGTCACTGAAGCCGGAAATGACACAGTGAGATTTGTTTCATATAACAACTATGGTGGCTTGTGGGGCTATAGGAGGTCTTTGGAGGAACGCATGAACGCATGAAGATGACAAAACCCTGAGTTAACCTGGCACAGAAGAGGAGGCTACAGGGAATTATTTTAGAAGGTAAAATCAGCAGATGTCAAGAATGACAAGATCCAACAGAAATGGGACCTCAGGCAAGAGAAACAAATGGCATTTGTGTTTGTATGATGAGATAGGGACTGGGAGAGAGAAAAGGACAGCTTTAATGTGTTATCAGGTTCCTGACTGGCAGCCATGAGGAAAGGTGTCAAGTTGGGCACTTAGGAATGGGAGAGGTATGTACGCTCAGATACATAACTTAATGAAAACCAAAACCCAAAAACCAAACCAAACCAAAAAACCAATTCAGATAAAAAGGATGGGATCTCAGACAAGAAATAAAAAGTTAGGATGATAATATAGATATGGAATGGGGACAGAGGGACAGATATATAGCTTTAATGAGTCCTCACATGCTCCACAGACAAAGCCTGAAAGGACTTTTAAATCCCATGCACATTAACAAGTAATTGCAGTTGGTATGGTTTATCCAAGCTAGCAGTGGGGCTGCCCAGGAAGCAAAGCAGGGAGATCCCCTGAGCCCAGAAGTTTGAAGTTAGCTTTGGGCAACATAGTGAGACCCTGTCTTAAAAAAAGAAAAGAAAAAAGAAGAGAAAGAAAGAAAGAAAGAAGTTGGAGTATTTATTATATCCAGGATGAATACGAATTCTTGCAAAGCTATAAAGGGAAAAAGCCACTTCAAAATCTTTTCAAATAGACTGGAACCTGCATGGCTTATTAAAAATGAATAGGCTTACAACTGTGCAAAGCAGACCCTTGACCTTGGGTTCAGCGTACAGCAGGGACTTACGAGTGGACTCTGGAACTGATAAGACTTAACAGTTGAACTGATGCTCAACACAGGTAGATGACAGTTGCTTTTATGGAATGACTTCAAGGTTGGAAGGTTAGATTAAAAAAAAAAAAGACAATAGTTGGCAGAACAGTTATCAAGAATTAACTGGGAAAGACACCTTTCTTGGAATTTATCCATGCTTCATTTATTAGCCAATACTTATTAGTGATTACTGTGTGCCAGGTGCTGGAGATAGGTTGGTGACTACTGCTCTCAAAGGGCGGATAACCTATGAAAGAGATAACGAGTAACTACAAGACAGTATGGCAGCCCATAAGCAACAGGAGTGAAAGGCATTATGGTGACATGAAGAGAAACACTGGTCTAACCTGGTCTGGAAGAAGTATTTGGATATCCAAGCTGAAATCTGAAGACTGAACAGCAGTTGGTCAGAAGGAAGAGGGGAAGGTAGGAGGCAGAGGATCCCAGAAAAAGCCACTGTGGAAATCTGGAGGCATGATGGCACAGCCAGGTTAAGAAACTAAAAGTTTAGTCAGTCTATACAGAATAAAAAAGGAAATGAGGACACAGCAAGCGAGACACAAGGCTAAAGAGCTAAAAGTCCGGGTCCTAATGTAAGTGGCTGTGTAAGACATGGTAAGGACTTTGTGCTTTATCCCGTGGCATTGGTGAACAAAAATGTCAGAGGTGATAAGTTTTATAAAATTTAATTTCATGTACTATTTGTGTGTACACACATCCCTTTGCAAGTAAAAGGCGGAGGACAACCTTTGGAAGTCAGTTCTCTCCTTCCATTATGAGCACCAAGAATCTGACTCAGGTTGTCAGGCTTGGGCAGCAAGTGCCTTTATCTGCTTAGTCATCTCACTGGCCCGAGGTGACATATCTGCTTAGTCATCTCACTGGCCCGAGGTGAGGCTTTGATATGAAGCCTCAGATTTCATTCCAAATAAACTTTCAGTTCATACAGAACGGGAATAATGGTGTATGTGTGCTTTCCAGTTAATCACATTTCCTGAGGGAGTTGCTTCTATTAAACCAAGACTTACTAGGTCTCGACTTTTTGCCACTGGCTGGGCCAGATGTTAGGGAATACAAGAGAGAGTAAGAAAGGTACTATCTTGGATTGCATGGGGAAGGAAAATAAACAGGCATGAGGAAGAAAGTGGCTGGAATGAAAGAGGCCACTTTGTTTAATAACAGGTGACAAGTTACACCTCCCTGTGGTGACATTTTCATTTTATTAATACTTCAATGATGATAAAGTAGCCACAAAACATATATGGATGAGGAACGTTTGACACAAAGGACTGTTTGGGTTTTAGATTTCAGCTCTTCAGTCACTTAAATTTAATATTTCATGTGGATATATTTGTCAAAGTTAAGGGTTATAAATTCAAGGCATAAAAGATTAGAAAGCCATATTCTTAGGTTAACTTTTGAATTATGTTCATGTTAATCTCAAAGGCAAAAGTTCATGGCAATTTTATACTTACACTCTTATTTTTGTACTCTTGAGGGGGCTAGAAATGGCCATTTATATTTTTCCATGGGGAAAAAAAACACTTAAAACTTAAATATTTATTTTTCTTGAATTGGCACTAAGGCTGAAAGCCACTCTGTGTCGTTGTCAAGGACAACAGGGAGGTGTAGAGAGGTTTTAAGCAGAAGGCAAGGTGTCCAGAGTTTTGTGTATTTACACATTTGAAAACTATGCTGGCAACAAAAGCAGTCGAATGTACTTGAAAGGTATTAACTGAAAAAGAAAAAATAGTCAGGTAAAATGGATTGGCTTTTTCTTGTTTCATTTTTTTTTTAAGTGTTGTTACCGATGTTTTCAAGAGACGTGGGCAATGCTCCGCAGAGGAACGCTAATTTAGATGAAGCAGTACAAACCCTAAATCCAAGGATGTACCTTACTTACATCCCTGAAGGGAACTGTTTCTTTCACTTGCCATTTGGATGCGATGTAGAGAAAAATCTTTTACTGGAAAGAGGTGGGGTGAGAGCAATAATTAGAGGAAGCTTCTGCTGCTGCTCCTACTCCTACCATTATTTAGTGAGTGCTTGTATTTGAAAGTGGGTACATGGCTATGCACGTAAATACGTACACGATATCAACGGTATCATAAACACTTGGGGTGGGGTTGGGGGGAAACCCTGAAGAAACACGATGATAAGAAAAGCAAGAGGCTCACTAGACGAAGCTAGCGGGACTTGCTAGTGGTTTATACTCCCTCGGTTTTGTTTAATGCCGACTGTAGAACGGAGGTGGCCAAGTGAGAAGAAAAGAGGGTCTGACCACGACTCTCAAAGACTGAACAGCAAGCAGAGGACGAAAGATAAGGTGTCATTGCAGAAAGGAAAGCTCAGACTTGGACCTCGCGGAGGCAAACACCTCGGCACCCAGATCCAGCAAAGCCCATACCCGTCCCAGCACTCAGTTCTAGTTGGGACGCTGCGGTGGGCCTCCCACTGGGAGGCAAGCTTCTCCAGGCTCCGTGATCCGCGGAAACCTTGGGGCGCTTTGGAAACCGACCCCTGCATGGCATCAGCTCAGCGCTGGGGCTAGTCAGGCCCTCCCCAGAGTCTGGGGACGCACGCTAGGTGAGTGACAGGGCCACACGTCAGCCCTCACCACCCGGGCTAGGGAGCAGGCTGAGCAAATCCGGGTTCTCCCAAGCCCGCGAGGGCGGGCGGCGGCTCACCTGGGAGGTGATCATGATGCTGGAGTCGATCAGGAAGCTCATGGCGAAGCCTCGGGAGGCCCATGCCCAGCTGTCTACACCTCAGAGAAGCCGCTGGTTAAGACCTGTCCACCTGCTGTGTTAGTTGGCTTTCGCTCCGGTCATCCAGGCTGGGATGGCGCGTGCTTACGTCATCAAAATGCGCCCCGGCCAGCCAATCAGCGATCTCATTCCCCTTCTGCACAGCAGGTGAGGGTGGGCAGGGCTGGAAGCAGCTGGGCAGACTTTAAAGCTCAAAGCAAATGTGTTTCTTTTTAGTAGCCAGAAGGAGGCGAGGAAAGGTAACATTTGCTTTAAGTAATACTGCCATTAAATGTAATGATCATAGCTAAAAATTCTGGGCCGAGAGTTGCGCGAGGCCGAGTGACATCCCCAGCACTGCAGAAAGTCAAAATAAGTTAACCTAATGAGTTAGGCTTTAAAAGTCAAGCAATGTGTTGTAAATGTCACAGATTTTACTTGGTTTAATTTTTTTTTAACTTGGTTTAAAAAGCAGTGTGACATCTATAAGTGAAAGGATGGTGGACAGGAAGTAAGAGTCTTCTCAAACATAGCTAAGTAAATTTCTGATCAAAAGCACACTGCTTATAAGAGTGTGTGTTCATTGGACTCTAATGAGACCATCATTATAGTTTGGCGCTTTAGGGTGTGGAATATTAGGCCAAAGGACTGGAAGTTACATGAAGACAGATTTTAATTCAAAATAATAATTATGTAGGAGTCTGAAGGTGGGCTATGTTAGAAAGTAGTTTCCCCCTTCTCAACACAGTCTGTGCGGCTCAAATACAAAGTGAATTATAATTCTTTCTGTTAGATACTCAATTTATGAAGGCTTAACATACAACTGTGGGACTTATTCTTTTCCCACTGGAACCCTAGCTAGTCTTATTGTAAAGACTAGTTTGTGGTCTCCTTGTCCAGGAAGCTGGCTCCAGCTTGGCCAATAACCCTGGATAGAAGAGGCTGCAGTCAAGGCTTGGAAGAGTACAGGTGTGTGTGTGTGTGTGTGTGTGTGTGTGTGTGTGTGTGTTGCAGGGGATGCTGGTATCTAGAGCTGGAGTGCTCAGACTACAATATAAATAAACAAGAACATTCCCCCAGGTTGCCACACATAAAGAAAGATCTCTCTTCCTTTGATCTGAAGTCTGTCTCACCAAGCAGCCTGTCCTAGTTAGGACTACAATTGGCTGTGTTGAAACACCATGACTAAAAACAAGTTGGGGGAGAAAAGTGTTTATTTCAGCTTACACTTTGACTTTGTAGTTCATCTTTGAGGGAAGTCAGGACAGGAACTCAAACAGGGCAGAGACCTTGAGGCAGGAGCTGATGCAGAGGCAATGGAGGGGTGCTGCTTACTGGCTTGTGGCTTGCTCAACCTGTGTTTTTTCTTTTCTTTTCTTTTCTTTTTTCTTTTCTTTTCTTTCTTTCTTTTTTTTTTTTTTTTTTTGTAAATAGAACTCAAGACCACTAACTCAGATGTGGCAACACCCACAATAGACTGGGCACTCTACCATCAATGACTAGTTCTTCTGCTTTCTCATGTTTGCCCTTCCCATTAGTCCCTCCAGTCACAGTTCCTTAGCTTATGTTCATATAATAGAGGATTTTAAACTTTCAAAAAAGTATGTATTAAGAATTAGTATGCTGGGCAGTGGTGGCACATGCCTTTAATCCCAGCACTTGAGAGACAGAGGCAGGCAGATTTCTGAGTTCAAGGCCAGCCTGGTCTACAGAGTGAGTTCCAGGACATCCAGGGCTACACAGAGAAACCCTGTCTTGAAAAAACCAAAAAAAAAAAAAAAAAAAAGAATTAGTATATAAGCTGGGCAGTGGTGGAACACACCAGTAATCCTAGCACTCAAGAGGCAGAGGCAGGCCAGGGAAGCCAGGGATACACAAAGAAACCCTATCTTGGAAAACAAAACAAAAAAGAATTAATATATAAGTTGTAGTTTGTAACTATAATTACATAATTACAGTGATTACATTTAATTCACCATATGCTTAAATCAATGGCTTCTGTGAATGTTTTCACATTTCCTTATCTTTTAGCCTGAGTAAATAATGAAATAAAGTTTTTCCTTTGGAGATGGCCTTGCAGTTATTTAATTGTTTGTACAATAGAGAGTGCCTTTTGTTTGCATATTTATTCCTTAAATTCATTTGTTCATTAGTTTTGTATGTGCATATGTGTGTTAGCACTATAGTGTGCCTGTGGCAGGCAGAGAACAACTTGTAGGAGTCAGTTGCCTCCTTCCTCTATGTGGGTCTGGGGTTTGAACTCAGGTTATCAAACTTAGTGTCAAATGCCTTTACCCACTAACCATCTCACTGGCTAGAGAGTACCTTCTAATTGCATTGACTCTTGAGTGAAATTTTACCTGTTTGGAGTTCTTGAGTTCTATTTTCATTCTCTCTGTCCTAGAGACATCCTGTTAGTTCTTAAAATTTAATATTATCATGAAGAAGTCATGCAGATATTTCCTCCTTTCCTGATAACTAATCCTGTTATTTCTAGTTTATTCTTCCCCCTGGTATTTGGAGCAGTCTCAGGGAAATAACCAATAAAATATGGCCAAGGAGATGGTATATGACTTCCAAGGTTAGCTCACAAAAGATGTTGAAGGTCCCTCCTTGATCTTTTGGGCCACTTGCTCCAGGGTAATCAGCCACCAGGTCAGTAGGACACCCAGGTAACCTCACGGAGAGGTCAGAGTGGAGGGGAACCAATTTGCCAGCATCAACGTACTTCTCAGGTGGCCACTTGTGTGTGTTTGGTGGGGGGAGATTCTACTGCAGCAGTGAAGTCTTTGAGAACCCCAGATCTCATCAATACTGGATTGTAACATCATGAGATGTCTCCGGGCTGCTCCAGACCTGACTCACAGGACTTGTTTGAAGCCACTATATTTTAGAGTGATTATTACGCAGTAATATATAATTAATGTATGTCATCACAAGTAATATTTTTAGTGCATATTTGTGTCAAATTATCTGAGGATCTATTCCATAGCCTTGATTTTTGTTTCTTTACTATTCACTAAAGCAGACACTATGGGATCTTTTTATTGTTGTTACAGACATACTTAACTTCAATATATCAGTCTCTGCAAGCAAGTCACAATAGCTACTGTGACATAAATCTTGACATCTCAGTGAATTTACACAAGAAAGGTTTAGTTTTTGTTTCAGGCAAAGTTCAGAAAAGGAGACTGTAGACATGGAGAGCCCTTTCATCTCCAGTTGTACAAAGATGATAACTTCCTAAGATGGCTTCCAAAGTTACCTTGGTGACAGAATCTTTAATATGATGGCTTCCATCTTCAATATGTGGCCACCTGGGTTTCTGTGATGACACTCAGGAATTTATATTTATTTATGACAAAGGAAACCTACTTGCTTTCAAGCCTGAAAACCTGGGACCTTTAGGGAACCACTTTCTCAGCCATATCCTTAGCTAGTGCCAACCTGCTCTGTTGCTGTGGAGAGCTTGGTCAGTTATCTCATTCCTGCCCTGTGTGGTATTCATAGTTCATTCAATTATTCATCAAAGTAACTATCATCCAAGTACTGACTATGCAGTGATATGTAGGGTAAAGTGTCTGCCCCAGCATTTTTAAAATTGACACATATTTATTTAGTGTAGGTGTATTCTCTCTCTCTCTCTCTCTCTCTCTCTCTCTCTCTCTCTCTCTCTCTCTCTGTGTGTGTGTGTGTGTGTGTGTGTGTGTGTGTGTGTACAGGTACATGCACACACACCATGTCATGCTTGTAGAGAACAGAAGACAAGCTGTTCCTCCACCATGGGGATCAAACACAGGTTCTTAGCCTTGATGGCGAGTGCCTTTACCCACTGAGCCATCTCTCCAGCCCCAATAAAACAATTTGATAAGTACAAAACCAGACGGGTTCATGGGTATCAGAGATCTGAAAAGGAAGTAGCAACAAACTTTATCTTAGATTTTGTGAAATTTCATAAACAAGAAGGCAGATCTGAAACAATGTAGGGCTAGGTTTAGGTTTAGGTTTAGGTTTAGGTTTAGGTTTAGGTTTAGGTTTAGGTTTAGGTTTAGGTTTAGGTTTAGGTTTAGGGTTGGTTCCATCAGACTAAGGCAAATGTGTGCAGAGAGATGTGGGAGATGAGGCTTCAAGGTGGTGCATCCATGTAGGATTGTTTCAGGCAAGCAGTGTAAGTGATCTGGGGCTATGTTATTTTTTAAAAAAGAGAGGAGGAGGAGAAGGGGGAGGAGGAGGAGGAGGAAGAGGAGGAGGAGATGGAGACAGAGGATGAGGAGAAGGAGAAGGAGAAGAAGAAGGAGGAGAAGAAAGAAGGAGGAGGAGGAGGAGATGGAGACAGAGGAGGAGGAGGAAGAAGAGAAGGAAGAGGAGAAAAGATGATGATAATGACCTTAGGGACAGCTTGACAAATTGAAGGAATGCTAAAAAACATAGTCTGATAAAAGAAGAATGTGATATTTCCTGGAGGTCTAGATGTTCAAGGGCTTGTGCCATCATGAATGAACTGCAAACAGTTTTCAGTTTCTGTTATTTATTCCACATATGAATGATATTCTAATCGACCCAGTGGATCCTAAAAGCTGATCTCCATCAAGGAGATCAACTAAGAATCTAAGAGAGGCTGGAGAGATGGCTCTGCACTCAATCGCACTGGTTCTTCTTCTAGAGAACCTGGGTTAGATTTTCAGCATCCACTTGGAGGCTCTCAATCCCAGGGGATCTGATGACCTCTTTTGCCCTCCTCAGACATGGTACACAGACATACATGTAGGCAAAACACCCATACACATACAACAAAGGAGAAAAAAAGAATCCACCAAGTCTACATCCAACTGCAGGAGGATGTTTTCTGTGGATAAATTAAGCTCTTATAGAAGAAGGGGATATCAGCAGGTTAAAAAAAAAAAAACAAAACATTCTCTAAGTGAGTAGGCACAAGCCATAAAGGGCTTTGTCAGTCATGGCAGGGAACGAAGAGTTACTAAAGAGTTTTGAGAGGAGAGGAGACACGGTAAATCCTAGTCAGAGCTTATGACTAATTTAACTTGAATGTAAGTTTGTTTTTATACTTAACAAACCAATTTATCTCTTGTTTAAATCCTCAAGGGCAAACATGGGAATACATGCTATTCTTTTGCTTCTTTCCATGGGCTAACCAGTTGTGTTGTTTGGTTCCCCCACCCCCACCCCAAGGTCTGCTAGAGTAGGAGGGGAAACATACTGAGCAAATCTCTGCTGACGGGAGAGTCTGCTCTGTCTGAGTCATAGTCTCTCGTTTTACCTAGAACCATCCTGGATCTGTTGAGCAAGTCATTTGTGGAGTTTTTAAGGATTTTGTAAGTTCTTCCGTTCATTCACTTTAACAATTAAATTGTATAAAACTAAAACTGGAACAGAAGATAACATATACTCAAAGCTTATCATTTCCTATCTTGCTAATAATTTTTAGTACATGAGTCAGTTTTTTTCTTTAAATCACTGTAACAAAATACTGGACACAGGCTATGAAGAGAGAAAAGTTGTGCCATATGTACGATCTATAGCTGGGTCTTCACGAGGGTCAACAAACAGCTGGAGCTTACCCTGACTCTGTTGCCTGCCTGTGGATCCTGTTTCCTTAACTGGGCTGCCTCATTTGGCTTCAGTGGGAGAGGTTGTGCCTAGTCCTTCAGTGACTTGTAGTGCCAGGGTGGATTGGTTCTAGGGTGGGGGAGACTTCCCCCTTTTCAGAGGTGAAAGGGAGGGGCTGAGTGAGTTGGGGCTGGGAAGAGGGGTTGGCTGCGATTGGGATGTAAAGTGAAAGCATGCATGAATGAATAAAGAACTAAATGGAAAGAAAAGAAAAGCAGTGCTATTCAGCTCACAGTTTGGGAGGTCTGATGGCATAGCACGTGTGTAACCTCAGCTCTGGTGAGGGATCTGTGGTGGATGGCAGACAGTAAAAACAGGTGTTGCAGTGAGTAGTCATGTCACAAGCCAGGAAATAGAGAAATCTAGGAGGGGCCACAGTCAATCCTTATGTAACCATTCTCATGGAAGAACTATCAGGAGGTCACATTAGAACAGTGAAAGAGTTGTGTCAGAATGACCTCATGCCACCAGTGAGCTAAGGACCTTCTATTAGTCCTTACCACTTAAGGGTTCCACCAGCTGCTAACACCATCCCCTTGCAGACCAAGCCTCCCATTACACAGACTGTTGGGGGCATTCAAGTCATAGCCCCAAGGTTACTTATATCTACTGTACATTACATATGCATTGTATAGTAGGGAAACATAGTAATGTGCTACTGGACATCTCATAACTGCCAGTGACATCATACTGGTAGTTCAAAGTGGGTAATTGTGGATGAATTTATACAAATCAAGTAAGAAAACCCCGATATTTAGTACTTTTTTTTAATCTCAGAGAGTTGCGAAGCGTTTACTAGCATACAACTCTCCCTTCCTTTCCTGGACCCGCAACTCTAAAAGAATAAGAATTAGAAACTGAGGCAGTCTTTTTACTCAATTGATAAGTCAGGAGATAAAACAAAGACTAAAAGTCAAGTTAGTTTTATTTTTTTTGTTAACAATCTAACATGTAGTTATTAGTTCTGACACGAGTGGGGAGGGCTGGAAAATACAGATGGAAAACTGTCACCCACCACCCCAGTGTTGTCGCTCGTGAGTGTTGTCAGTGGAGTTAACTTTGAATGCATCTCTTAGCTCGTCCTTTACTCATGTTTCACAGATGGCAAAGAGCACACAGAGAAGGCGAAGGAGCTATTTTCTTTTCTCTCTGGGCAAATCTTTGAATTCTTCTACAATTTGTATTCTGCCCTGGAAACTTCCAGAAGGCAGTTAAGAGTGGAGACTCTGGTCTGTCCCACATCCCCCCGCCCCCCTGCCACCTGGTGGCCACTGCCAGAGTTGAATGGCATTTTCTCTCCATCTCTGGGAGCAGCAGTATCAAAAGCAGTGGGGACCGAGTTATCTTCTTATTTAATTGCTGAATCTAGGATTACATTTCCTTTATCTCCTACCTTCCCCCAAAGACATATTTAGTTATACTACAATAATTTCAAGTTAGGGAAACCTCTCTGTCTCTTCTGTCATAATTTCTAGGCACACAATACATCTTACAGAACATATTTATACTCAGAGGAGGTTTCCATCCAACCTGTCTCCCCACACTTTTTACCTAGGCTCTACTAGCTTTGGCAGCGCAATTGTGAATGACATACATAAAGGGCTAGTTTGGAGTCAGAAGAAGAAGACAGGAGGAGGATGGAGTGGGATTAGAGCTGCTGTGTGTGCCTGGCTCATTCTTACTCCTCCTGTGCCCTTCACCCCCTCAGGAACTGAAGAGCGGTGGTCTGCACTAGTCTTGCCCTTGGCCTTCCATGGGGCTTCAGCTGAGCAGTTCCTGTATGACCAAGTCAGTCTCAGAGGCTAACATATCTCTCCTTTTCTGTACATGAGCTCTGGTAAGACGAACCCCCTAGCATCACTTGCAACAGATTCTCATGTGATTAAAGATGTTCTTGTGTGTAATGCGATTCTTAGGCCTTCAGGGCCATCCCCTCACTTTACTCACGGCCCCACAGTTTCTCTCGGTTTAACAAGCTGTGCATTATTCAGGAGGGACAGGTGTCAGTGTGTAAAGAAGTACTTTACAATATGATCATTACAGTTTGGGCAATGCCTTCTTTCTTTTCTTTTTATTTCCACATTAGTGAGGTTTCGAGATGACAAATTAGACCTTGTAGAGGAGCTCATATGTCCTATTAACCTAGAGAAAACTGTCACAGAGAGCTGAGAAAAGATAACTTGGCATCTCCAGAGTTAGAAAGAGGCAGCTGCCATGCCTTACAAATGTCAGTGAGTTTTGTGAGCCTCTAAGCCATATTCCAGGAACATTTGCTCAGTGCTGTGTTGGATGCATCACCTGAACAGCAAGGGCTAAAGTCATGAAAACCAGACAGGTCCTTTTACAAACTCCAAATGCTAGGGAATCATCTAGACAAGTTCGACTGAACTTTGAGTGACCCTGGGTTTCCTGGTATAGACTTCTCCTGATGGTGGAGTTACTGCCATTATCAAGCCATTAGCCCCTTCCTTTCCTCTGGGAGGAGCCACATTTCTGTTCTCTTGATAGCCAAGGCATCTTATATTGGTAGGATTATGTGCTCTTGGGATTTATCTAATGAAGGACTGAGTTGGAAATAAAGCTGGGCCTAATGGAACCCAAAGCATCATAATTCTGGGTCAGTCATGATTATTTGCCCCCAAACAGAGGGCAGGGATGCACTACAAAGAGCACAGACACACAGGTACCTCTGAACGGGACCTGACTCGAGCTGTGTGGCAGCTGAAGAAGAGATGCCATATAACAATCACTTAAGTAACCGCCTACCTGTCCCTGGGCATTATACGGAATCAAGATTTTATTGAGTCTTTTCTGAGGAAGATGACAGCCTGTTCTCTACCCTGTCTTAACTGCTGTCGGAGGAACCTCTCAGGAATTGGCTTCACGTGTGGCAGCCAACTCATCCGTCCTTACAGTAACCCTGGAGGTAGGTAGGTGGTGCTATTGCTTGTTTGTAGACAGGAGATGGAGGTGTAGAGAGAGTAAGAGGCAATGATAACATAGACACTAACTGGCAGAAATATGAAGAAAGTCCCCGTTGTGCGTGCCTGTGTCTGCTTCTTCCAACCTACACTCCTTGTTGGGAAGGGCAGAAGGAAATGGCAGGCTATGTGGGGCCCAAGCAGGTGTGGGCAGGGAAGCTAGACACTGCTTCATGTAAGAAAATAACTCTCTGGCATCCAGCCAAGAGGAGGAGGCCAGCAGCCCTCCCTCAGTGCTCTGCAACTGGTTCCAAACACCGCCGGCACTGTCACCTTAAGACAGGATTTTAATTTTTCTTTTTAAAATTTGGTCTTAGTCGAGGTGCCTGGATTGAACTCAGGGCCTTGAGAAAGGAGGGTCTTTTTAAACAAGAAGCATAACTATAAGGTGAGAGGGCAGCCTGTGGGGTTCAAGAACACTCTGGGGTCTCAGGCTTGGGATTTGGTTACTGTTCTCATGATACACAGGGTCTGTTCCTGGATGCTATTGCCTGATGTTGGTAGGGGTAAGATTCCAGTAGTAAGCAGTAAGTCCAGTGTTGAGCAGGTAAATGTTTCTTTCTATTCAACCGTCCATTGCCTGACACATTCCTCCATCGAAAGTTTGTTACTTCGGTTTTCTAGATACATATATAGTTAGTCCTTTTCTTTTAAGTATAGATTTCCTAGGCATAATTATATAAAAAATAAATCAAACCTTTCAGTGAATTTATCGTTGAAACTGTTTTGGCTGAGAATGTGACACCAGGCAATGAGAACACCAACTTTCATAGGGAAGAATAGTGTTTGAAGGGTTAGCCAGGGCAAATATGTTAAAGCAAAGGTGGCAGCCAGAGGGTTGAGAAGAACGTTCCCACTTTGAGTGACGCTGGCAGGGAGTGGGGCCACTCAAGGGCAGTTTTGCTGGGTAGCCTGGTCTCCCGTTCAAGCCTCTGCCCTGTTAACTTAGTTTCTCCGCTTGCTCCCCATCCTTCGCACGTGGCTCATGAGGCATAGGGTTCAGGTATGTTCAGACTCTTGACACCATGATCCCATCCTCTACAAAGTCCACACTAGAGAATCATGCATTTCAAGCACAAAAAAGTTACAAAAGAAATCTTATAATATTTTAAGTGAGTGTGCTGGAGAGTTTTATGTTAACTTGACACAAGCTACAATCATTTGAGAGGAGAGATTCTCAATTGAGAAAATGCCTTCATAAATCTGGCTGTATGCAGGCCTAGAGGGCATTTTCTTAATTAGTGATGGATATGGAAGGGACCAGCCCATTGTAGGTGGTGCCATCCGTGGGCTGGTGGTCCTGGGGTCTATAAGCAAGCAGGCTGAGCAAAGCCATGAGGAGCAAGCCAGTAAGCAGTTCCCCTCTGTGGCTTCTGCACCAGCTCCTGCCTCCTGGTTTCTACCTTGTTTAAGTTCCTGTCCTGGATTCCTTCAATGATGGATGTCAGTGTAGAAATGTAAGCAGAATAAACCCTTCCCTCCCTAGCTTGCTTTTTGATCGTGGTATTTCATCATAGCAATACTAACCAAAACTAAGACTGTACTTTTATGATTTTGTGTTGGGCTGCATTCATGGCTGTCCTGGGCTGGACAGAAAGCCCATTATCATACATTTCTGCCTTCTTTGTAAAAACAAATTAGACAGCTAGGTATCAAGGTCATCATCACATGATTTTATTCATATTAAATAACATCTATCTATCTATCTACCACCTACCTACCTACCTACCTACCTACCTACTACCTACCTACACAACTATCATTTATTTATCTATATACCATCTGTTCTGAAAATCAATTGACTGAGTAAAATTGTTCCCTGTGTGAAATATATATGTATACTTGATATTTTTTCCATGATGGACTCAATGAGGTGGGTTTGTAGAAGGCTTATAGGGGATGAGGCCTACGAGAGGCCACTTTAGTCTCTGTGTCTCTTTTAGGGATAAAGCTTGGAGTGGGTACTGACTGAGCATCCAGTCTGTAGGTCATAGGGTAGGACACTTACTCCCCGTCACCTCTCTGCTGCCAGCTTTGGTGCTCACTCTGCCTGAGCAAAGCTTAAGAGCTGCCTCCCTCAGGACAGGCCTGTGGGCAGACATCTTCCAGTTTGGAACTGGTCCAGCTCCCAGCCCTGGTAAAAGGAGATGCAGATTTTAGGTTGAATACTGATGTTGGAAGAAGAGAATTTTTAAAAAGGATTTTTGTTGCTTCAGGGAAGAAAATTGCAATCGGGCTTGAAAGCCTAAAGCCTTTTCATTTCACAGGGAGAGGTCTGATAGCTCATTTGCTTTCTCACTGTGCTCTGGGCAAAATTCTTGCTGATACAAAGGCTCAATTGCTTTAAGCCCAGGGGCACAGTGACCCAAAAGAATGGTCAGCAAGAACTCTGTGCATCTCTGGACTGATGACTTAAAACATTTCAAAGTGGCAAAATGCGGTTGGGAAACCACAAAAATAGGCTAAGACCATATTTTTTTAAAAAAAAAGTGAGACCAATTCCTTAGCAAATCCGGGCTCATTAATGTAAACTGATATTGCAACTTACTACCATGCAGGTTAAATTTGGATACATTGCATTTGGTCCACATATTGTATTTAAAATTAACTTGCTAAAATTCCAATTATATTTTGAATTTCTTGTTTCCCATAAAACAACAGCAACAACAAAGAAACAAAACCAACCAAACAAAACCCAGATATCCAGGCGTGAAGGAAACCACTGCCTAGAAGCGGCCGGTTGTTGCCCCTGCGCTCCAGCTTTCAGGCCCTGTCTCTCTCTGTCATTGTTGCTCTAAGCAGGGCAACTTTTGCTATTTAAATCACCTGCTTGGGTCCTGTAGGCTTTTGAGTTTGAGATATCTCATGTAGGATAGGTGGCTTCTGCTAGGGAAGTGCTGGGGTACAGAATCTCACAGTTAGTGAGCATGAGAGAAGACTAGTAAAGGGTTATGAGGTAATCATGATTCTGACCTGATGGGTTTCCATGGAGAATGGTGGCGGAAAGTAAAGCCCCCCCCCCCCCATAGCAGTTGGCATAGAAGACCAGGGCAGGCATGGAATTAGGAACTTCACTGGGACAACAGGTTTACCTCGATGGCCCGTACAGGCGGGAAAGGCAATCCCCTAGTTGTACAGCGTGCATAGTTCTAGAACATCTATCCAACCAGGGGTGGGAGTGACCCAAGGGACACAGAAGACTCAAAGTATATTGGCACCAGCTGGGTTTATCTTGGTCTATATTGGCTGGAGGCAGGGCATCTTTCTTCTGCACCATGTCATATGGTGAGATCATCCGATCTGGCCCTGCTGCTGGCTTTGCTCAGCCTGCTCAAGGGCCGATTGTCATCGGTTGTCAGCTCAGGACAGAGTGAGGGCGCCTTCTCCGCAGACAGCCCTTGCTTGGTTACCTTTTCAGCTTGCAGCTCTTCTTTCTCATCGTCCTTCCCCACTTCAGGGGTGTCTACTTTCTCAGCGTCTGGCACTGCGACTGTCTCCTGCCCTTCTGGGACCACCTTCTCTGCTTCTTGCTTCTTTTCAACCACTTCTGGTTCCGCAGCCTCCTCTACAGGCTGCTCTTCCCGTTCCACTTCCTGGGCCCCCACCTGAGCATAAGAAGGCAGGGTTTCTTGGTAACCCCGTGACATATCTGCCAGGGGGCCTGTGCTCATCTTCTCTTCAAACTGACTAAAAGACTTGGCTGAAAGGGGACTGGTTTCCACCATTCCAACTTCCGTCAAAGGGAAATAGTGTGATACGATCTTCTCTTCTTCTAGGAGCTGGTAGCCCTTTGCTTTCTGGATGGAGGAAACAGCAATGGAGTGGAGGGACTTCTCAGCAATCTCCCCCAGTGGTTGCTCTACAGGCCTCTTGAAGGCAGACCGGATTCCCTTCAGGCCCAGGTGGCTGATCTCCATGATGTTGAGGAAGAGAGACACAAATGCGACCGACAACATGAAGAGGATGAAGATGGTTTTCTCAGTAGGCCGCGACACAAAGCAGTCCACCACATTGGGGCAGGGCCACCGGCTGCAGCGATAGAGGGGCAGGATGCGGAAACCATACAGGAAGTAATGGCCCACGATGAAGCCCACCTCAAAGAGGGTCTTGAAGATGATGTGACAGACATAGGTCCTTAGCAGTGTGCCCTCCAGACGGAACTTCTTGGTGCCTTTGCTACTGCTGCTGCTCTTTCTGATGCTGGCCTGGTCTGGGGCGATTGGTACCCTCTCACCCCCATTGCTGCGTGACTGTTGACAGAGTTCCTCAGCTTCGCGATCCTTTCGCTTCTCCTCCATGCGAACGTGATGTACCGCATACCCCACATACATCAGCGATGGAGTGGAGACGAAGATGATCTGTAGAACCCAGAGGCGGATGTGCGAGATGGGAAAGGCCTCATCGTAGCAAACATTCTCACAGCCTGGCTGCTGGGTGTTGCATACAAAATCAGATTGCTCATCGCCCCACACAAACTCAGCCGCCGTGCCAAGGATGAGGATGCGGAAGATGAAGAGTACTGTGAGCCAAACTCTGCCGATGACAGTGGAGTGCTCGTTCACCTCTTCCAAGATGTTTCCCAGGAAACTCCAGTCGCCCATTGCTCACCACCTAGGAAGCAGAAAGCAAAAGCCAATTGGCCACAGTGCAACTCCCAGATGCTCTCTTTTCTAAGTCTTGGAGTTTCCAAAGACTTTCCTTTTCGAACTGATGGAACAATCATAGTATCCAACAGCCTCTATCGAGTGCCCCGTCTGTGCCGGCTAGTGCTAAGAGATGAAAGGGATCTTGAAGTGTGTTTAATACTAATCTATAAAGTGGGGTTACTAATGACATCTGTTCTCATTCACCTTACAAGTTGTTTGAAAGAATCCATGAATCAGTATCTGTAAAATTCCTAGAATTTATGGAGATTCACTGTGGGCTTGAAATAGAAAGCTACGGTAACATGACTTTAAATCAAGACCGTACGTGATGGAAGATTCATGAGTCGGAATGCTGAAGGCAATCCCATATTCTACGGGTACCCAGCTCCCAGGAACATTCTTATGTGAATGAAATTATAAATAGCCACCTTACTTTGGGCTGTTTTGGGCTGTGAAATGATCACATACATGAAAAGAATTGGAAAAGAATGAGCATTTATTGGACACCCACCACGGACAGCCCTTTGATGTCGCATTATTTCATTTATCTTAGTTCTGTTAGACCTTACCTATCTGATGGTAGGGACCTGCCTGTTGTAGTTACCAGTGCATAGCCAGTTCCTGCACACACAGATGTGTTTGTTTGTTTCCAGCTTGCTTTCAACATGTGAGAAAACAGGGGCTTTTGAGGCTAAACAGATGGTCTAAGATCAGACAGCTAAATGCTAACAGTTCTGTACCTCATCCCAAAGGTTGGATTCTCAAACCATTAAGAAATACTGCCCACAATGTGGGCTACACGTTTCTCTGACTTTTGCAGTCCTAATTTATGCGTTCTTTTCCTGAGGTTGAGAGCTGGAAACCCCTCTTAATAGTTTTACAAATTGAGGGCAGTATATTTTTATTATTACCCTTTTAAATCCCAAGAGCAGAGCAAGTGCTTTAGGAGGGATTGCATTACAGGAAGCCCACTAGGACACGCTCAGTGTTTCACAGAATGAGTAGGCTGCAGGGTTTGTTACAGGTGGTTGTTTAAATACAGCTAGAAATTTGTTCTGTAGGGAAAAATACTATTAAACGCAGTACTACACAGTGCCTCTAGCATAGCAGGGGCTGACGAGAAGAGGACAGAGTTGATTGGGAGACACAAACTGGGCCACTCATTCAGAACTATGATAAAAAAAACAACCCTCCTGCATCACTTTAGGTCAGTTGTCCCTCCGAGGTGGATATCTCTGGAGCTGTGGAATTCCTTCCTGCCTGCCCTTAGAGCAAGGCAACGGCTCACGTTGGAGAGCCCTTCTCTGGGTTTCTTCTGGTCAGCATCCAGAAATAAATGGAACTGTCACAATCGGGTGGTCAGGCCAAGCATCAATCCCACACAGGAGACAGATCCAGGAGGCCCATGTCTGATCAAACAGCTCACCTCTACTTCAGTGCCTTCTAATGCAATAGCTTATCATTGCCATGTACTTAATCTGACTATCTCAGAATAGGACATGCTGGGGTCACTTCCGCTTTATCTTCCACGAGCCATCACAATGTAGATCAAAGCACACTAGTGTGGGACCTCTATAGATGCCTGGGGATGGGGCCAAGAGTAATGGTTTTAAGATCTGAAACTCTCAGCTCCTGAGTAAAGACAGCTTTCATCAGAATACAGGGACCCCAGGATTCTTCCTGCAGTGAGAGTGAGAACACATAAAAAAAAAAAAAATCAAGTTCATAAAATTTAGAATAAAAAAGAGAACTTGCAAGGATATGCAAACCAGGAGGGGAAAAAAAAAAAAAAAAGAAAACGGTAAGACGATCCAAAGCAGATAATCCTTTGTAACCCATCCCGCCACTCTAGGATTGTTTTGGGGCTTTGAATTTTCTTTCTTATGTCTACTAAGATGTTTCTGCCAAGTTGCAGGCAACTGTAAGTTAGGACAAAATCTCTCCACTAGCATGGCAGTGAAACAGGCCACACCTGCTGTCAAGGAGAGAGAATTTAGAGAAGCTTGGGGAAGTGTTAGGTTATTAAAATATGTTTTAGCTTTACTTAGTGTATGTGTGTTCATGTGTAGTGGTTAGAGAACTTCTGGGAGTGAGTTTTTTTTTTTTTTTCTTCAGATAGTTGAAAAATGTTTTAGTAAAATAAAACACGAATGAACATGCCTAGATATTAAAAGAATTATTCCAGGAAAATATACAAAAAAGAAACACATTTAAATTTTCCATGTGAGATTTGCTTGATGCTCAACCATTCATTGAAGCCTGGTTGATTGTCACAGTAGCAAACTCTTGACAGAGAAGCACATGAGTCAGAAAACAGTGTCACTAAATTATAATATCCAGGCACTTGTTTACATATAACAAATGCTCTTGGGGTATAATGTGTAGGCCTAGCAAGAACCCTGACTTTTTTTTTTATTGGATATTTTATTTACATTTCAGATGCCAATCCCTTTCCCTATTTCCCCTCCCCAGAAAACCCCTATCCCGTGCCCCCCTTTTCCATTTGGCTTTTATACAATTTTTTTTAAATGTTAATCAAGGGCTTTATAAGTATGGTAATGCTCAATCAGAAGTGTAACCTAATACCCAACCTAGCTATATAAACTATCTTTGACTAGTGGAGACATGTGAACTTCTGCCTCCATGCCCCCTCTCTCTTTCTCTCTCTTTTTCTCTCTCATTACCAAGCTTCTCATCTACTTCATCTTCTCCTCTCCTTACTCCATCTTTTCCTCTCGGTGCTCCTTTCCCCTTAGCTCCTCCTACATATTACCCTTCCTGTTAAAATAAAGCTTTTCTTTCAGAATACAACTAGAGCATAATTATTCCTATTTGTACCAGTGAGGTACAAGATAGTCTTAATACCCAGTCCATCCTTTTGTTGACTAGCCAGAACCTCTGCTGTCTCTCTTGACTAGAACACTTAGTTTTGAACCTGGCTTTTTCTTGGCTTTAGAATGAATGTCAGCTGAGAACCCTCCACTCAGATCTTTTCTCTCAAGGTAAATAGCCTGGATTGGCTATGAGTCTATAGGTCTTCAATGCCATCAGAATCCAGAATGACTAAATTAACTGAAGTTATGGGAAGCACTAAGCATAGCTTCTAAAACTTAGCCAGTTTATAGAGACCTCTGAACACCTGGACAGTCCCTATACTACCGAACGTTGGAGCATCAAATCTTCAGCCTTCTGGCCCAAACTCATCTGACAGACTTTAGTGCTGCAGAATTATTAAGGGCTGGTTACTCTGTCTAGGCAGATATAATCAGTCAACTATTCTGCAAGTGTGTCCTTTTCTGGACAGTAATTTGTCTGTAGATGGAGAGAGGCAATTCTTGCCTGGTAGCTGTCTCACCACAACTGGAGTAACTCCAAGGATGCTCAATTTCTTCTTAGAATCCAAGACAGGAAGCTGTCAGGAGCAGACAGATCTCTAATCAAAATGAACACTAATATAGAAATATTTGTGATGTCAATTCTATGGATTTCTGACGTTTTGAAATCCAACTATCCATGTAAGGTAACCTGGACTGTTGTCTGTTATCTCCTCTCAGCTATTTCTAAATAAAATATAGAAAACACCCTAACAATAAACTCAAAGTCATAAATTTGCTATAGTCCCTTAACTCACAGGCTAATCATCCCAAGTCAGTTAAAAAAGTTAAAGAAGGACTGGGTCTAAGCCTTGTATTTCTAAATGTGTTATACAGGCACAATGCCCATGAGAGTATCAATATTCATTTCACTTTCATATCAATAAGAAGCTTATACCAATGAAAACCTTAAATTTGAAATCTAAGTGAATTTTGTACCATTTAAGAAAGTATAACTTCATCTTGATACTAAATTATACAGATTTCTACCAATAGGTTATGGCTATGCCATAAAACCTAGCTAATCCTCCCTCTTCCAACAAAATCACTACTTTTCCCCAGAGAGACAGCCCCATATTAACCACCTTAGTCCCCAAGCCCGGGGAATAGGGGCGCTGACTCTTCTTTAACTTCTTCAAGCTGATTACCTGATTATGGAACCCTGACTTTTTACAGTCACCAGTATAGGGGGAAAAAAGTCTGTACAGTATAAATATAACAATCCAGTAACTTGGATAGTATAATTACCCAGGTAATTAGTCTCAATAGGTTGATAATTTATATGAACATGTGTTAGAGAAAATATATCCAGAATAGTTGATATTGGGAAAGGAAAGGGGTTCTCAGCAAGAGAACAATAGGAGGAGGTATGGGGTGGGAGACAGAGGTGAGTTCTCTTCTACCACAGGGGTTTCTAGTATCACACTCAGGTCACAGGCTTGGTGACAGGGTCCTTTACCTGACCTGCTGACCTCTCTTGCTGCCGTTCTCCTTTTAAATTTAAAGAAATTATTTGAAAGAGGGAAAAAAATTTCACTTATATACAGGTGTTTCGTCTGCGCACCACTGGAGCCTGCAGAGTCCAGAAGAGGTCATCCAATCCCCCGGGACTGAATCTACACAGGATTGTGAGCTCCCGTGTGTGCTGAGAATTAAAGCCAGGTTCTCTGGAAGAGCAGCAAGTGTTCTTAGCACTGAACCATCTCTCCAGCCGCCACCCTTCCTCCTTAAATTTTTATGTGTTTGAATTGTTGTCTTTCCCCCCCTCCATTAATAAAGATTAAACATGGCGGGCAAGTGTTGTACAGCTGAGTTACGTCTCCAGCCCTGGCCATAACCAGGAAGTCACAGGAGCCACTTGGAGCATAGAAAAGGCTAAGCTAAAAGAGCCATTCACTTCTGTTGTCCTCTCTGTTGCGTTTTGCTTGTGAACATGGAGTGAGCCAGTCTAGGACAGATGGACAATAACCTGATGTTTATTGTCAAGCCTCAGCCTCAGGACCTCAATATATTCCTGGAAACTCCCTACTCAGGAATTGTGGATAGAAGAGATAATTGAAGCAACAACTGAAGTCAAGTGGCCACAGCTTTCCTAACAGTGACGTGCACTGATGTACCTCCCGCCAGTCCTCATGACGAGCCATGAGCTGAGCAAGTGGCTTTCATATGGAGAGTTCAGCTTCCTAAACACAACAAGCACAAATAAGACAAAACAAAAAACCAGCACACAGCTGCCAAACTCCTTATTTTAAAAAAAAATAAGAAATGTTTTAGATCACTAAATAATGTCTGTAGTCTGATTTCACCCTCACTTGATTAAGGGGCGGGGGTGAGTCTTTAAGACCACAAAGCTTGAAGAGAACAAGATCTCAGAATAAAGCCAAGTCTTGAAACGGAGCACATTTAACTTGGTGAGAAAGCCACCTCCTTGTCCCCATCGTTGCAGCTGTATTTCTGTCACAGGCTAACAAAAGTTTTCTTGAGCTAAAATGGACAGATCTACAGTTTGAGATTCAAAGAATGGAGAATTATTTACACCATGACCGGGGAGGAACAAGCAGAAAGGTTACACCAGTCTCCTAAAGTGTCCCAGCTAGTGGGGCCAGCTCAGATGTGAGCCCTAGTCTTCCCTACTCCAAACTGCAAGGGAATTTCTAGGGCCTTGTCCTGGGTTTGAAGAGGCTCAGAACCATGTAAACACCCATGCTTACAGGTTTCTAGAGCATCGGTGGGTCACCCGCCACTCTGGCTGGTAATGGGGAGTTCATGTGCCTCCATCCTTGGGTGGAGAGTCACTAGGCAGCAGCTCTGCCAACAGACAGAACCTGCCCTGGGGAGAGCACAGATCATCCTGTGTTCCATGAATTAACCGCTCTAACATTGTAAACCTTGAGCATGTGGCTTCCCTTCCACCCACCGCACTCAACAATTCCGACCTTCCCTCCCATCTCAGAGTTGTGAGTGGGAAAAACAAATAAACAAAACAACCCTCCCCCCCAAACCTGGCAACTCAGATGCTCACTTCTATGCCCCTAGATTCCTGGAGGTGTGGTCATTCCTTCTGAAAACATAAAGACCTGAGGAAGTCAAGAGCTGGAGTTTGTACAACTCTATTCTCACCCAACGTATCCTAGCTCTCTCCCTTCCAAACCTCTGCAAACTCTGGGATGAACTCGGAGAGGATTTTCCAGGTTGTTCTTGAAGTGCGTCCATCTCAGCCCAATAAGAGACTTTGGTGACAACTTTTTTTTTTCTTTTTTGTCTCAGAGGAAGCTATGTTTCCAGCGGAGGACCTATGTATGGCCCTGATAATGCTTAGAAAGAAGTGAAGGGAAGGTCATAGTCTAAGGCCACCCAAGGAAAACTTGCCGTTCTGAGTAGTGTCCCGCGGAGAAACTGGTGCTGTCTTTCTCCCTTGCTGCTCAGCAGTAAAATGGCAACTTTGGTGTCTTTCCTTTGCCACCTAAAAGCCCACCTCCCACTTCTCTACCCCGCCCCTACTGTGCTGCACGACTGAGCAGATATGACTGGATCGGTCCTGATGGGTAGGTTTTACTGTCCAGCAATATTTTAAGCTCCCAGCCAGACAGCTTTTATGAAGGGAGGGATGTTTGGAAAACAATGGGAGAGAGAGAATGGGAGAGCTGTGCTGGGCACCAGGGGAGGAGGGTGGGGGGAAAGCTGACGTGGGAAAGCTTAGCTGGGGCTTCTGCAGGCTCTAAGCGCTCTTTCGGCTACAGACCAGTCCTCTGTGACAGAAAATCTTCAGCTTCTTGCAGAGGGCAGGTGTGCAGGGGTATTTTCCCAGGCCTGAAGCTATCATCTTTGGAGACTCTTGGTGATGTAGGGAGAGTAAGATGTGACCCATATGTGACCTTGTGCTTCAAGTCAGACTGAATGAGAGTAATTGGTTCCCTTCAAAGGGTGACATTTCACCCTCCAGTGGGGTTTGATCACCACCTTTAGTATACAGCCTCCCTGATGACTCTGGTCCTAGAAATATATAGTTCTCAGCCCCAGGTGTGAGATACGTGCCCCAGGTGTGAGATATGTGCCTCAGATGTGAGATATATACCTCAGGTGTGAGATACATGCCCCAGGTGTGAGATATGTGCCCCAAGTGTGAGATATATGCCTCAGGTGTGAGATACATGCCCCAGTATGAGATATATGCCCCAGGTGTGAGATATATTCCCCAGGTGTGAGATACATGCCCTAGGTGTGAGAAACATGACCCAGGTGTGAGATACATGACCCAGGTGTGAGATATATTCCCCAGGTGTGAGACACATGCCCCAGGGTCAAGGAGACCCCAGAAGATCCCCCCAAATAACACAGGCCCTTGCTATTGCTCTCGGCTGCCCACCAGAACTAGAGCCTACATTCACAGTACAGAAGACACCATTGGTTGTAAGGTAGAGAGAGAACAGGTGGGCAGTGAGCACAATTCCTTCCATGTTGGCTATAAATCAAAGCACGGGGGGATGCTGAGCAGGACGCTGTAGGAGAAAGACCACAGTTGATCTTGCCCAGCTCTGAATCCTATGAAACAAAGTTCAACCTGCTAGACAAAACAGGCCAGCCCTCACCTGTACATCAGTGGCTTCACTGTGCTGGGGATAACCAAATGCCTTCTTACTGGAGTGTTGTTGTTGTTGTTGTGGTGGTGGTGGTGGTGGGAAACAATCCATTCCTGGTACTTTAAGCTCAGCTAAACTGAGGTCTAGGGAGACTGCCAGCCCCAATGGGGAACTTATTACTGATATTTATGTAAATCGACAAAGCAGCAAACTGCCTTCTAAATATCTAAGCTTCTACCCATAGACAAAAGCTGATCTAGAGAAGCCTCTTCCTGTAAGCAACAGTGATGAATGTAGAGACCCATGGCATCCCAAGATGCTGACAATAACCAACAGTTGTCAGCCCAGCCTAAACAAGACAAATATACCACCCCAAGACTCAGGGAACACTGAAAAAGAGAAGACCAGAAGTATGCGAACCAGAGGAGACAGCAAAGGACTATAAATCACCTTTCTTTAGACTCAATACAACTGCTGTCATTATTAAACTCTCAGCACCTGTAGCTGCCTGTACTGGGCCATCACAAGACTGTCCTGTCAACTGTCAGTCAAATAAGGAGGAGGAGCTATGGAGTTCTACCCCTTACCCCTGAATTACTGGCTACCGATAGCTTCTGATAGAGGAGAGACCATTCTCTCTGTTGTGTACGCTCTGCCGAGCTCACCAGCCTCCAACAGGTGCACCAAACCCATGGCAATATGGACAACCCTGGTTCATCTCAGCAGGTCACAAAACAAAAGGAATAGTCAAGAACAGGAGGGAGAGATTTGTGAGGAGGAAGGGTGTGGGAGGAGATGACAGGGAGGTGAGAGTAGTCAGCATGTATTGTGTACATGTGTATAATTGCCTCAAAACAAATTTAATAAAAAAAAATAAGCTTTGGACTCTAAAGGGCTTGGGTATCATTTGTCCATTTTGTATCATTTCTCACAGTTACAAGCAGCTTTGAGGAGCTACAGTTGAGTGGAGGCATGATGCAGGGTTATGCACTTTCTGTAAGTGATGGCATAATATTTCATTCATCAATAGGCTCTTGGATAGAGTATCACTGTGACCCCATAAAGAAAGACATTGAGAGGTCACCTTGGAGGGCACAGACATGTGCTATCTGAGATCCACACCCTTTCCACTGGATGGGACTATTATTATACAGCTGTGAAAGTGGCTGTTTTGACCATGCTTTCCCAATGAAAGATTTAAAACAATTTATTTTATTTTTGATTATGTGTGTGTGTGTGTGTGTGTGTGTGTGTATAGGTATGCTTATGTGTGAGAGTAGGTGCCCATGGAGTCCAGAAGAGGGTGCAGGAGCCCCTGGAGCTGGAGTTACAGGTTGCTGTGAGCTGCCTGGCATGGGAGCTGGGAGTGAATTCTGAATCCTCTGCAGAAGCAGTGTGTGCTCTAACCACTTAGCAGTCTCACTTTGTGGTTGTTGTGTTTTGTTTTATTTAATTTTGTTTTGAGACATAGTTTATCTTGATTGTCCAGGCTGGCCTCAAATGTGCAGTTCTCCTGCCTCAGCCTCCCAAGCAGCTAGGATTACAGGCATGCACCATTTGTTTGTAACCAAAATCTGGAATATTTTATCCCACAATTTTACTTGTGGAAATAACAGAGTAAAAATAGTTGATATTTGGTATCTTTTAGGAAATAATGATACAATTATTTGTATTTACTCAATTAAACACAAATTAAGGGTGAAGCAGGTATCCTAAAAGCAGAGTGCTTGCTTTCAGTCTCTTTTCCACTTCTGCAGTTTCTCATGTTTTCTGTGGCCATGGACACATTTCATTGTAATGATAGCAGTGTGAAGGAGATTGAAGTCAACCTATGTCAGTCACATGGTCTGCCTTCATTACAGTGCTCAACAACAAAACCAGAAAACCCCGTGTGCTCAACCCTGGGCCTGCCTGCTATTCTGCAGAAAACTGGTAGAGGTGAAGATCAGGAGTGAGTGGTCTCAGCCAACCGCCTGACCTTGAAGAGGAGACGTTCTCTTCTTAACTCGAAGGGAACAGGGTTGGCTTCACAGTCGCAGTGATTAAAAAAACTATATGTAAAACTGAGCCCAGTGTGGCCCAGACATCTCTTGAGAGATGGTAACTGCTACCATTGCCGTTGCTAGGAAGAAGGTCAGGATGGTTAGGGTACCTTTGGAGGGAGAGCAAGTGTTCTTTGCTTCACCGGCGTGGGAATCAATGTTTGCTGTTTTCAGGTTCTGTTGCCTGGAGAGGGGCAGGCTGCAAGCTTTACCCTCTGTGTCCTTTCTCCCTGGATTATTTGGCCATAAGTCAGATTCTTCGTTATCAGACCAGTTGGCTGAAGTTCAAGGGCTCGTGTGCCCTGAGGGATATAGGGGGAGTAGGGGGGCACTTTCACTCTAGAGAGGATTTTCAGCGCAGACAGTTGTCAGGGCAAGGCGGGGCCCTCTATTGAATGGAGCAGTTCATGCATGAGAGTGGACCATGCCAATTCTATAGAGCACGGCCCCTCGGCCCAGCCTTCTGCTAACAAAGTTATCTTTCCCAATCTGCTTAGGCAGAAGCCCCTTCTGACATACTTCCTGTCCTTGTGCTGAGCATGTAACACAGGCGGGGACCTAGGCCAGAACTGGGTCTGGCTCACAGCTTTATCCCAGACCCAAAGTCTTGGGCTCTCTCAGCTACCCCTTCACCGCCTTGGGCAGAGTTGGCTCAGGTTACAGAAACTGACCTCTGGTTACCTGCAGGGCAGAGCCTGTCTCAGAGTTCTTGGTGCCTGGTATGGGGGGAGGTGTAGAGAGAATACCAGAGTCAGGTTCTCAGAGGGTAAAGAAAGAGGCAGTAGTCCTATGATGCTCTGGTCAGTGGGTTTTAACGTAAGGCCGCTATACTACACTTGCAGTGTAACTTGAAATAATCCCCCGAGATAAACCTTAGCCCCAGGGAATTAGAAATCTAGGATGGAAACATTCAGGGTCAGGACAAGCCCTTCTAAAACATGTAAATGCTGGGTCCTCTGCTGATTGTAGCCCACTTCCGGGTTCATCCAGGACTCAGAGGGTCTGATCTGTGTTTTACCCAGCCCTCTCCAAGTCTGCTGCATTTCTAGACACTCTACTGCCAAGATAAGGCCTAGAGGGCTCTCTCTCTCTCTCTCTCTCTCTCTCTCTCTCTCTCTCTCTCTCTCTTCTCCCTCTCTGTATATACTATAGTTTTTTTTCTTTCCTTTCCCTTCCAAATGGGGAAAAGTCCTTTCAAAGATTTCTCTGCAGTTTCCCAGATAGTTGCCTTGGTGCACCGTACATTTACCATGGACTGTCCATGTCTACTTACGCCTTACGCAGAGAGGAGTGGGAACACGATGTGCACACATCAAGACCGAGGGGTGTACAGTTCTCTCTCCACTTTATTGAGACCCAGAAAGGTCGAAGACCCAGACACGGGAACAAAGGGCAGGACAGGGGCTGTCTCAGAGCTGCTTGACTCCAAAGCTGGTGTTTGCTCTGGGCTGCTCATGTTGTCTCCTTTCATTACAGGGTTTGGCTCTGACCTTTCCTGGTGTCTGGGTTCTTCGGTCTCTGTGATTGTCAGTTAACATTTGAAGAGCTGTAATTCTGCTGTTGTTGTTCTGGAAAACCAGCATTACCGCGGGCATTTTCTAAATACTTGCGGCTATTTCACTTTGTACATCCTTATTTTCAAGTAGACAAGCATAAGGTACAAATATTATACATAGGAGAAAAATCCAACACAGAGGTGAAATCGTTCAACAGCGAGAGACTCGTCGTTTAAAGCTACTACCACTACTGTGACTGCCCAAGGCGGTTTGTGTGTACCCAGTCCACTTTCTGTGCTGTGCATGTAAATACAAATGAGACCAGCGTGTTTCACACAATAGTATCACTTGCCATTTCCCCTTACATCCTGTTGATCTTTGCAGCGCATATAAATCGACCTCATTTGGCTAATGCCCATAATAATATTCCAGAGTAAGGCCTGTCTTAGAAATGTATTCAGCCTGTTCTGAAGGCCTTTTAGGATTGGATTCCTTTCTCCTCCTCTTCCCCTTCTTCCTCCTCCTCTTCCTTCTTCTTCTCCTCCTTCCCCTTCTCTCCTTCTTCCTCCTCTTTCTGGAAAACCAACATCACCATGAACATTTTCTAAGTGCTGCAGGCTATTTGACTTTGCACACCCGGATTTTCTTTTATGATACAGACTTTTGAAATAATAACACTTTTGGGTGTGTGTGTGTGAATCTATTTTGAGCAAATGGAGGGAAACTTCTTGGGGCAGAATTAACTTTTCAGAAGGACAGAATTGAAAATTTGCACAGTACAACAATTGCTCTTCAGACAGACTCCCAGACGGCACGGACACTTTCAAGACAGCCCATCGACTGAAGTTCCAACTGCCAGCCATCGTACCTCAGCTTTCTGATAGATGGGCAGGAAGGAACTGCTGAGTTGCGTTTTCCTGGTTATTTGAGAAGTAGAGTTACTTCTGGCATGTTTGTTAGTTGTTTGGATCTCTCTCCTTGGAATTGTCTGCTCACCACTTCCGTGTGTGTGTGTGTGTGTGTGTGTGTGTGTCTGTCTGTCTGTCTGTCTGTCGGGTGTTTGTTTTTTCTTTGTTGATTTATAAGCTCTTCTTATAGGCTGTGACTCCTTTTCCTCTTTGCCATGTTGTAAAACTTCCAACTGACCAGTCATCTTGTAACTTTGCTTTTAGTGTATTTTGCTGTGCAGAGAATCTATATTTTTACCAAATCAAATCCATCTTTTAAAAATTTATGGTTTCTTGACTTTGTGCCTGGCATAGAAAGGCCCCCGAATGCCATTAAAATTCAGGAAGCAGAGTTAGGAGGTTTGTTAGAAGCTTCTTTTTCAACATCTCAGCCTGGATCTTAAAAACTTGAATGCTTTAGAGCCCCTCCAAGTCCCTCTCCTCTTACATTTTATCTTTTTCATCTATCTTCTCCGCTCACTTGGCAACAGATTGCATCATCACCACCCTGTGCACTGGCTCCTTCCCACTTGCTAATGGAACATTGAACTTGGGGGTCCTGTGGCTGATGCTTTGCCTTGTCTCTTTATGACTCTAGAAGTTTGAGTTATATTTGTTTCTGAGAGAGAAAGAGAGAGAGAGAGAGAGAGAGAGAGAGAGAGAGAGAGGCAGAGACAGAGAGAGCGAGAGATAGAGAGAGACAGAGAGACACACACAGAGGCATACATGTAGAGAGACAGAGAGACAGAAACACAGAGACAGAGAAACACAGACACAGAAAGAAACAGAGAGACACACACATACAGATGCAGAGACACACAGAAAGAGACACACAGAGAGAACGTTACTCTTTTCTTTTTGGAAGGTATATTTTCTACCCTTTCTATAAAGAGGGAGCTTTGGAAGATTCCCCCGCTTCTCATTTTGAGATTGCTTGTCTTGGTATCTCTAAGATGGCTGCTAGGCCTGTGACTTCTCACCTGGGAGCAACAGCGTGTGTCTGACTGCTCATCTCAGCATCTAGGCTGAGCATCGTTTTAGACAAGGCCTCTGTGTATCCCTGACTGGCCTGAAACTGCCTATGTAGGCTAGGCTGGCCTCACAGAAACTCAACTGCCTCTACTTCTCCAGTGCTGGAATTAAAGGCATATGCCATCACATTTGGCTTACTCCCTCTATACCCCTTCTCTGAGTTTCATGTAATTGGTTTTAAATTTACTATGTGGTTGAGGATGACCTCAAGTCCCTCCTTCACTTGCTTCCACCTCCCAAATGCTGGGTTTATAGACATCCACTGCCGTATGTGACTTGAGTTGACTCTCTGTGTACTCCGTCTCCTGTGTCTCAGTGTACATGGATGGCAGAAAAGTGAACCCCAGTGATGGTGTCCACTCTCTACTTCCCAGAACCTGTGAGTGAGTGAGCTGATACATATTCTGCTAACCAGCTGACTTTGGTACGAGGACAGTATTCTGTTGTGTATTTATGTGTGTGTACATGCATGTACTTCTGCATGAGCACAAAGGGGAATGTACAAGGTGTGCACATTCATGAAGATGTTAGAGGCCAATCATGGGTGTTGTGCCTCAGAGGCGGTTGCCATGCTTCTGTATTGAGCCACTGTCTATCACTTGGCCTGGGGATTTCTGATTAAGACAGGTCAACAAGTCTTAGGATCCTTCTGACTTGGTCTTCCTAGTGCTGGGGTTTGCACACCACCACGTGCTTGGGGGATCAAACTTCAAACTCAGGTTCTTATGCTTGCAAAGCAAGCACTTTATTGATTAAGCTATTGCCCTGGTTTAGCCCTGATTATCCCCCTCTTCCTCCTCCTCTCCCTCCTCCTCTTCCTCCTCCTCTTCTTCCTTCTCTTCCTGTTCCTCCTCCTCCCCTCCCCTCCTCCTCTTCCTTCCTCTTCTTCCTCCTCCTCCTCTTTTTCTTCTCTTCCTCCTCCTTTTCCTCTTCCTCCTTCTCTTCCT
>JANHMN010000001.1:57200995-57232585 GCA_030674055.1 Rhabdomys pumilio | reverse complement strand
CTTTTTCTTCTCTTCCTCCTCCTTTTCCTCTTCCTCCTTCTCTTCCTTCTCCCCTCCCCCTCCTCCTCTCTGTCTCTGTAGTGTATGTACACATGTGACTCTGTATATATACATATGTGCATACAGGTAGGCATGCACACGGAAGTTAGAAGTCAACCGTAGATATATTCTGTTATTGCTCTTCACCTTTCACCTTTTGAGACAATCTCACTGAACTTGGTGCTCGCCAGCTGGTTGGACGGGCTGGCCTGCAATCTTCAGGGTTACAGGCATGTACTATCACAAGTTGCATGTGGGTGTTGGGGGATCTGAACTTGGGTATGCTAGGGCAGGCATTTTACCCAACGGGCCATCTCTTGAGTCTCAGGCTATTATTCTTAGAGGACACATGAGCCTGGCATAATTTCAGGGATCCTTAGATGGAAAAGGGGAGACAAGAAGAGGGTGAAAGAATCAGGAGAATACAGAGGAAAGCACTCTGAGTGGTCATTGGTGCCTTTGAAGGTAGGTTAAAATCAGAGGATGTGAGCAGCTCCCAGAGGCTACCCCGGAGCCTCCAGACAGGAGCAAAGGCGGAGGTGCTTTGTTATCTCAGAGTTTTACTTCAGACTCATAACCTGAACAATTGTGAGGTAACAATAGCCAATGTTTTGAGCTATGAAATTTATGACAATTCTCTAAAGCAGCAACAGGACCTAATATGATAAACACAGAGCAAGGCAACTGATCCTGCCACAGCCGTGACCACTGTGGTCACACAATTTGTGACTTTTATCCCAAAGTCCCAACATTTTGTTATGCAAAAAGCAGCTACACAGTCTATAGAAACAAAAGCTGTCTAACGTCTGATTGGAGTCAGGCTCCTGGACCCCCACACCTTGCATATTCTTGTTGCAATTATTCTTCCTACAACTATACTCAAGTCTGGCCCACAGCTGCACCTTGGCTGACATTCATGACAAAACAGCTGCAGTCTGGGACAGTTGCCTTGAATTAAAAAGGAAAGAGTCTCTTTCTTTTGCCATTTTATTTTATTTTGACTCAAATAAATGCTTTGAATGTAACAACATTTTCCTGGGGGGAAAACATGGAAAATGGAGGCAGGAAAACTTCATTACCTATGGGGCAATTTAGTTAGTCTGCCATCATGACGGGCTTCACTTCCCTCCCCTTTGAAGAGGGAATAAGAGCAATCAAATGCAATCACCAGCTGAAGTCCCTGAGCCCCAGATGACTCCAAGTAGAGTTGCTATTCCTTGGGACTCTAGCCTTTAATATGGAAACAATAGTGACACATTCCATCACTGAGTTGTTGGGGGAGGGGGGGACTTAATGAGATAACGATACAAGCTTTTAGATGATTCTTCAGAAAGAAGCTTGAGGCTGAGCTACAGTTCTACCACTAGATGGCACCATCAACACAGCCAGAGGAGAAGCGGCTCTGAAGTCAGGTCTCTGGATGAAGTCAGTTTAATAGTTGCTGTAGCTGTTCCAAAGAACTTGCCTTTTTCCTACTTTTTTTTTTTTTTTTTTTTGAGAGGGGGTATGGTGTTGGAGATCAACTCAGGGTCTCTTTACATGCCAGGAAGGTGCTCTGATACTTCCTGTAGAGCTTTTCCTTTTTGATGTAAACTATACTGTGGCCAGAACCAGAACTTGTCTCAGACGAAGTAGATTGTGCTGGGGAACGAGTGGAAGTTGGGTCTGGAAATCAAAACAGTCTTTTTGAAACACAAACCTGGCCATGCCCTTCCTGTAATTAAACCTCTCTGAAGCTCACTATCGATAAGTCACTTGTGGACCTGCTTGGAGGTCAGGATGTTCAGGAGGAGGAAGAAGAGGAAGAGGAGGAAGGAGGAGGAAAAGGAGGAAGAGGAGGAGGAAGAAGAGGAGGAAGAAGTGGAGGAGGAGGAGGCAGTGGCAGTGGCGGCGGCGGCAGCGGCGGCGGCGGCTTGGGTTTGTAGCATGGTGCACTGGGGAGGGGGGCTCGTCTGTTACTCCTGCCCATCCCTTGCCACTGATGTCTTTGTACTCAACTCTCAGCATCCATGACCCTGCTGGGCCCCCATTCCCATTACCCTCCTTCTTGCCTCCAAGCCTCTGCCTATGCAATTCCTTTATGTTGAATTCTGACTCATCTCTTGAGGCCTCATTTAAGCACTAGTTTCTCCAGAAAGTCTCCTTTGACCCTAAGTTCTCTTGTTCTCAATAGTACATTGTGCCTGTCTCTCCCATTAGTGTATGAGATTGTTGATCACAGGAGATGCTTCTTGCTCAACCTATTTTATGAAGCCCTAACAAAGGAGAGAACCTGATGATGTATAGGGTGGGCGGCTGAGGGGCAAGCAGAGAGATGGGCCTTCTGGGCAGGTGAGATGTGGGAGATGAGATGGAAAATGGCGAGATGACACTGCAGGTTCTGAGGAGTCATTGGCTTGGACTGGGGCACAGGGGAAGTTTTCCAGGGTTTTCTTCTAGGCCCTGCAGGAGACCAGGGTGAGATTCTTCACTCTAAGCCCCAGTGAGACTCTCACACTGGGCTCAGGGTTGAGTGGTCCTGAAAGTGGCTTGTTTCTAAGGGTCATTTTGGCTGACCCTCATGGTGTCTGAGGTTGACATCTCTGGTTGCTCACATACCTAAAGGTAGAAGAGGTCCTACCAGGGATGCCCCCTGGAAGAGGGCCAACAGAGATCAAGGGTGCTCTGGGCCTGAGATAGAGGGCCAACAGAGATCAAGGGTGCTCTGGGCCTGAGATAGAGAGGGAAAGCACAAGGCTTTACAAGAAATCACTTTTACTGCATTTTCCTTCCAAGCCAGTCCCCCAGGCATCTAAACAATGCCTCTCCAGGCAGCCTGGCACAGCTGTCATAAAATGCAAGTGAAATCGGTATCTATGGAAACAGGCTGGCTCCTAGCTCCCTTTTGCCTGGCTCACTCCCTGCCTGTGGCCAGGATAGGTCTAGACTTCAGGCCCTGCCCTCAGATGTTGGGGCTGTGTCTGTGCCCACACCATCCTCCCAGATCTACCTGATTCTGACTTTCTCTTAACAGAGGCAGGGGAGCTACTGTGGGGAGGGCAAACTTACTGGTGAGACTTCAGAACTCCAGACACAAAGACTATGACGACTTGCATAGACACAGGGAAAGCAGATGGGAGCTCAGTGGGGAGAGCCCTGACTTGACCATGGGGGCTTTGTTTACCTCTCTTGGCTCTTGAGAAAGCCTGGACTTTTACTTGGCCAGCACGGTTGACTCCCCACACCCTCTACCTACCTAATGTCTGGCTATGATGTTTCTGGTCCTTTCTCTCTTCTGCCAAATTAATTATTCATTAGAGGTACACATATGATGGGGTTTATTTATTTATTAAGAGGTTTATTTATTTGGGTTTAAAACGAATGAAAACCAACCTGCATCAACTTGGCAGAATAGCCCCAAAAGGAGAACAAAGATAGAGTTTTCTTTCCCTCTCCAGCCCCTATCTACTGATTTACTAAATCATGAAAAAAAAAATCTGCCCTTACCAGAGTCAATCTGTCATCAAAATGCATTGTAGTGGCCTGGAGAGAGGTCAGCTCTTTAGGGCACTGGCTGCTCTTGCAGAGGACCTGGGCTGGGTTCCTAGTCCCACATGGTTACAGTCATCTGTCACTCTAGCTACAGGGGATTCAGTGCTGTCTTCTGGCCTCCATAAGCCCCAAGTATGCACCCAGTGCTCTTACATGCAGGCAAAGCACTCACATATATATCATAAAAAAAACCCATATCTTTAAAAAAAACCCAACAAGTCACACTGGAGCACTGTAGGTAGTTATATACCTTATCTGTGAGTAAAACTGGCTGAAAAGGTAGCGGGAGTGAGGAGGTGCGGTTTACAAAAGCCATTTAACAGCCAAAAATTCTAAAGAAATCATTTTAGCATGCGGTTGCCTCCTGCCTGGGTAACCCAGCAAAGGGTCAGCCTGGCACAGTGGCGAGCCTGGACACTAGGGGGCGATGCTGTTCCAGCTTTAGAGCCTGAGAATGTCAGGTGAACTCTAAATTACACCAGAATAATGGGTGTGGAGCTGAGGGGACAGGGAATGCCAGGCAGGAAGATGGGGGCTAGGTATCTTTTTATTCGGTGGCCTCAATTCTTCTAGTGTCCATCTCACTAGACTGGTGGGGTTAGATGACCCACAGGGATGGCGGTCATTTGTCATTACCTCCTCCTTCTTCTCCTCTTCTTCTTTTTCCTCATCTTTCTTCTTCTTTTTCCTCCTCCTCTCTCTCCCCCTCCCTCAAAAGCTCCCCTCATAACTGGGAATCTGTCCTATCATCTGTTGGTCTCAAGTCTCGTATGACCAAATCCAAATATGCTTCTCTGCCACACCCTCTTCACCTCTCCCAGACCTGCCTGCGTTTCTACTGGTCCTGCTCAGCCCTGCCGTGGCCCTGCCTGCACCAGGAGTGATAGGGGCAGAAGAAAATGTAGTGTAGGTTACCATTGCCCAGAATCTATTCTAAAAGTTATGCCTGAGATTGTGTGAATTAAGTCACAAGCCTGCACATCATGACAGAGCTGCCTGCAGGAAGCCCCTGCTGCTGTGAGTTCTAGCGCTGTGGGAGGCGGTGGGGAGAAAGTCTCTCTGCTGCTAGCTGTCCATGCCGGGCCTGCCCTCCAAAGTTCCTTTCCTGGGCACTATCTGGTAGGGTAGCTGAACCAACAGAGACTTCAAGTTCCTGGGCAAGAGTCCATTCTTCTCTTGGGTCATCTGTAGAGTCCAGCAGAGGGGAGAGTCCTGGGGATCTTCTACCCTAGACCCAGCAGCTGTGTTTTCATATACTTCGGATGAAAGTCTTCTAGGGAGACTATAGGCAGAGCGCGTGTTTGGTTTACCAACATGCCTTAGTATTTTCTATATTCTTGGGCTCTGTCAGCAGGCTCAGAAAACATTTTCTATCTAGGGGGAATTTGGCTAATTCTTCTAAATCTTAGTTTCTGTCATTTGAGGTGGGGAATGTCTATTATGGGGACTTAATGAAACAATCTATGTAAAGAACATGATCCACAGGCTGGCTTTTACTTGGTGACAGCCACTTTGCTAGCATACAGTGACTGTAGGGGCCGAGGAGACGGCTCAGTGGGCAAAGCGCTCACTTTGTAAGGGTAAAGAACCCACGTAAAGCTGGACATATAAATCTGTAACCACGGTGCTCCTGAGTCAAGATGTGAGGTGGAAACAGACTCCTTGGAAGTTTGCAAGCGATCTAACCTGGTGTAGGCAGCACCGAACAAGAGAGCCTGTCTCAAACAACTTGGAAATATAGGATTGATATTTGAGGTGGCCTCCTCTGACTTCCATGTGAGTACCAACCATGTCATGTACATGCCTATACTCATGTGTACCTCACATGTATGTGAGTGCATGTGAATACATTCACCCACCCCAAATATTTATAATTAAAATTATTTTATGTATGAGTGTTTTGCCTGCATGTATAAATGTGCACCATTGTGGGTCTGTAGCTAGTGCATGGGCCTGGGTCCTGTTGGGGTGAGTTGTGGGTCCTGTGTGTCTACCACCCCAGGCCGGCATATGTGCGGGAATTTGACTGACTTCACTCCACGTGGCGCTTGGCGGATGCTGGGCTAGGGGAAGCCACTGAATTCCATTCTGGGCATGGGGAGATTTCAGTCTGAGGGGCAGAGCTCTTGGATTGGGGATCTCCGGGCTGAGGCAGCCGGCCGGAGACTCGCTGGTCTCAGTCCTTGGGCACCCAGGCGCTGACTGCAGAAGGACTGAGACAGGGGTGGGGGGGCATACAAGCCAGACCGGCCGGCAGCTGAAAGGGACGAGGGAGAGAGACACTGCAGGCGCCCTATGGGAAAATGAGACTCTTGGTCAAGGCAACTCGCTTGGCTGGGTCACAGTTGGCTAGGCTAGTCTGTTTGAGTTGGTGGGCTCCGTGGCTGGAACATAGAGAGGTCCTCCAGCAGAAGATTAGGCAGCAGCTCATTGGTTGAAGGCCCCCCTAAGGTTCTCCACGGAGGGCTCCAAAGATAAGAGGAAGTCCGTTGTTTTAAAAGGTTTATTGTCATGGCAGAAAGTGGATGAAGCTGTACTCCATGTTCTCAGGGCAGGCCTGAGGTTAAGTATCTTTTACAAGGAGGAGGGTCTGGGAAGCAATGCTTAATTGGCTATGCCCTTCTGCCTTTAGTTAGCTCATTAATATGGAGATCTCCTGAGGCTCTGTGGCCTGTAGTCATGCCCTCTATGCTATATGACCAGAAGGCCACAGGCCTTTCTTTGAAAGGGGCTGAAGATGGCTGTCCTGAGTGAAGGGAACCAGGGCCCCGGAGCTAGGCTGAACTCTTACCGGCCCTTTAGGGTATCTGGGGTTCAAGGTCTGCACTTGACCAGGTACTCAGCTGCTTCTCACAGCCCATTGCCCCACACATCATGTGCACCCTTGGTGCCTGTGGAGGTCAGAAGAGAGGGATCCCCTGTAACTGGAACTAGAAATGGTTGTGAAGGCACCATGTGGGTGCTGGGAGCCAAACCTGAGTCTTCTGCAAAAGTAGCAAGTGCTCTCAACTGCTGAGCCATCTCTCAGCCCCAGAAAGACTTAAAAATTACAGTGAGGATAATGCCTAAGCCAGATGTTTCACATCTGCACTTTGCCATTCTTGCTATATGATCTCAGAAAAATGATGGGGTTTATGTGCCTTAGTTACTTTCTGTATAAAATATAGTTTAGGGTCTGGAGAGGGAGAGCTTGGTAGTAAAGACTGTGCTTAGCATGCACAGGGCGTGGGATTCAATCCACAGCATCTCATTTAAACCAGGGCCTGGAAAGATAGAGAGGTGGTTAGACTGGAGTTTAGATCCCAGCACCCACGTGGATGTGATGCCATCCTAGCATCTGCTTGTAATGTTAGCTCCAAGAGATCTGACATCTTCTGTATTGGTTTGGATGAGGATGTGGATACTTGGTTCCCAGTTAGTGAAACTGTTTGAGAAGTATTAGGAGATATGGCCTTGTTGAAGGAGGTGTGTTACTGGGGTACGCTTACAGTTTCAAAAGCCCATAGAATTTCCAGTTGTCTCTCTCTGTCTCATGCTTGTAGATCAAGATGTAAGCGTGTAGCTACTGGTCCAGTGGGATGCCAAGGTGTCTGCTGCCATGCTCCCATCATGATGGTCATGGACTTACTCTCTGACATTGTAAGCCCCAAATAAACCCTTTCTTATGCAAGTGTCCTTGGTCATAGTGTCTCTTCACAGCAGTAAAAAAAATTAGCTAAGATACCTTCTTCTGACCTCCATGAGCACTTGTACATGCTTGTGCACATACATACACTCACACACAAGTAGTAAAAATAAATTCTCAAAAAATAAATAAGTTAAAAAAGGTAGTTCAATAAAAGCACCCTAAAGTACTTGCATGGACCACATAGCCAACATGTGTAGACTATCACACATAGCCAACATGTGTAGACTATCACACATAGCCAACATATGTAGACTATCAGGACAGTCTTGGCATGTAGTCAGTACATAAGAAAGTCGAGTCTTTTTGACCTGTGTCACTGTGGCCTGAATTATCCAAAAGGATCTGCAGAGCACGCTTAGCAGGAGAGTTAATTTTTCATTTCACTTTGTACTAAAATGAATCTGTATTTATTGTTTGGACAACTGGTTGACGCTGTGTTGTAGTCATTTCTTACCCCAATAAACCCATATAAAAACGCAAAGCTTAGTTATTATATTTATAAACTATATGTGTAGATTGGGCAGGTCTATCACTCTGCTAATTTATTCCCCAGCAATGAGATCCCTTGCTACTTGCAGCTTCTCCAGGCCATGTGGTTCTGCCCCATCTTCCTTTCACTTCCTCTTCCTCTGTCCTTCTTCTTCTCCTGTTCCCTACTCTTCCCTCACTCTCTAAAACCTCCAGCTCCACCTTTTGCTTCCACTGCCCAATCACAGGCTCTAGCCTTTATTTGACCAGTTAAAATGGGGAGAAGGTACATATGAAATCACCAGAGCAGGTGATCCACTCCTCATCAGGGCAGCCCCTCTTGAGGAAGCAACATTAACATCAGAATACAAATGGCACCAGGGCAACCCACAACAACCCTGGGCGCAGATGCTCAGAACCTGGCCAAAGGAGACCGGATAGGTCCACAGATGTGCAATACAGTTAAAAGCAAAACTCACTTTAAGGCACATGTATAGTGCTGTTTCAACAGAGGTCCCGTATGGTTTATCTTTTACTGCATACCAACCTAGAAAGACCTTACTCTCACACCTTTTATTTTCAGGTGTACAAAGAGATGAAAGAGACAGAGTCTGTGTCCTATGCAAAGGTTGCAAATGAAAGGCTCTGTACTCACACACTAATTGTGTTTTAAAATAAAAGTCTAATCAAAGAAGCTTTTGGTATTCCCTGACAGGACAGGTTATAATGGAGTTTGACGTGTTATTTGACCCTGTTAGATGCCTTGGGTACAGCTGCAGTGAATCTAGAGTAAGGCCAAAAATAGAGCCCATCTCAGGGTTTATATTGTATATCCCTGACTATGTATTTTTAGAGACCCTGCCAAGAAAATCTGAAGAAAAAAGAAAGAAAATGTCTGGGAGAAGAATTATGAATAAAATCATTAGAATAAGGAGAGTATGTTGTTAATTCTAAAAATGTGAGAAAATTAACCCAGAGAAGCAATTGTGGTTACCAACTTTGATTATCATAAATGAATTATATGTAACAGTGGTTTTGTTATGACTTTTCATACATGTACATGATGCATTTTGATCACATCCCGTCCCATTCACTCTCTTACCTCCCTCCGACTCCACTGATCCTTCCAGCTTCTTCTTTCTATGCTTTCATGTCTTATTTCTCCTCTGTGGCCCAATGAGTTTAATTGGCTTGCTTATAGAAGCACAGACAAGGGGTTATTTTCAGGATCATGAGAGACTTACAAGGTGCACTGAAGAAAATGACTTTTCTTACTTCAGAAACCAGTAATTGCTTCTAGATCCTCAGGGAGGGGTGCAGCCTTATGAGCACCCTTCCTTCCAAAATGAAATGCTGAGAGGACCAACATTACGCAGGTAATTACAGCTGCCATGAATTCCTGAGCACAATGGCCACGTCATGCTGGAAGACACTGGTCCATGCTACTTTACTCAGCTGTCTCCCACCTCATCTTCTGTGTTGTTCCCCGAGCCTTGGAGTGGGGTATGTGATACAGATGTTCTCTTTAGGGCTGAACATTCTACAGTCACTTGCTGCCACCTACTATATAAAAAAAGGCCCTTTGACCAAAGCTGACATCATAAATAATCCATAGGTATAGACATAAATATCTAGAAGATAATTTGATGAGCACATAGCCATTTAGCACCTCCATAGGGCCTATGAGTTTCCTAGCTATGGGATGACGATCGGGTTTATATGACAGACAATAGATTTGAAGCCCTATCAGAAGTGGTTGGTTACACCACAATGACTATGCTACTATTATAACGTCTTGCCTGGAAGATTGGTAGAGTAGCATCTTTAGCCATTATGAAAGCTACTCAGCAGCAAGTTCCAGCGTGGCTTCTCTATGTCCTGAAACCAACTTACAGTGCAACAATTGTCTAAGTAAATCTGGCAACATGAAGTCAGAAAAAAATATTCTGCTGGCTTCCTAAACGGGATGAAGATTAGCAGGGAGGTTTAGAGGTCTGGATGGCCCTTTCCTGATTATTTGTGAAGTAGTTGCCTGGATTAGTCAAAACAACATTTGCTCTGGGCTTTGGAAAATGTCACGATGTTTGTTTTGGCGATAGATTAATTTTCCAGCTAAAACTTTTAGAGTTATTAAAATATTTTATTAGTAATGACTATATAAATGCCATATCTTTTTTCTTTCAATAAATATTTATTGAGTGTTTACTTTCTGTGCATGCATTGGCTTAAAATACAAATGCCAAAGAGTCAAACATAGTCCCTGAGCTCCTGTAGATAGTCATTCAAGAAATAATATACATATACAAATCATCCCCTTAGAAGACAGAAGAATTCTAAATGTCCATAAAGTGAATCTTGTCTGGTGCGTGTGTTGTCATATGAAGGCTGGTCTGTAGATGTGAAATGGTCACCAAAAGACTGAATAATGCCTTATACCATCCATGTTTGGGTTTGGCATAGCCTCTGAGTGGACATACGTTTGCTTCTATGTAAAGCCAGGGTACTGTTTCTGCTTGAATTTTCCCACTCTTTAAAATTAATTATTTTAAATATTGATTAATATTACCTCTTGATTGATAAACCATTGCTACATATATTTATAGAGTATCATTGTGTTTTGATGTGTCTATACACTATGCCATCACTAAATTGATCCAATTAACATTTTAATCTACTTCCCTATTACTTTTCCAGGTGATTATTTGAAATCTACTCTCTCAGTTATTTTGAGATGGCCTATACCATACGTACACTAATATTGACTATACTCAAGCAACCGGGCAAGTAATCTTGAAACTTACTCACGTCTCTGTTAAACTTTCTAATTTTTGACTATAGTCAAGATACGAAAACAACCTGAATGTCCATCATGGATGAGGAAAATGCAGAATACGTTGAATACAGATGTGCACATCTGTAGCCCCAGCTACACAGGAGGCAAAAGTGGAAGGTAACTTCCACCCATTGAGTTCAGCACCATCTTGGACAACACTGCAAGTCACAGTGTCAAAACAACCAAAAAGGAAGATAAAATACAGACACAACAAAACACTAGTTAGCCTTATGTGGGTGATATCTTATCAATTGTTACAACGCAGGTCAAACTGGAAGACATTGTGCCAACTAAAATAAGTTAAGCACAAAAAGACAAGCATTGCACGACCTCACTTATAATGTGGAATGTACCAAAATGGAACCCAGAAACAGAGAGGGAATGACTGTCACCCAAGGCTGGCAGGACAAGAAAGGTGGAAGGAGCCAGTGTGGTGGCTTCTCTTTTGAAGGTGGCCATTTTTTTCTCCATACTCTTCTTGAAGAGTGAGGAAGGGCTCCTGAATTTGGGAAGTGGCTCTGTCAGTTACCAGACCAGAGAGACCAGCACAACTCTGTGGTGCATTGACTGTGATGATTGGTAATCTGACAAAAAACTTTTTAAATAAAAGCACAATCTATTAAATTATAAAGCAGACAGGTGGACTACTACCTATCTCATGCTGTTGGGGACTGACAGTCTAGTTCTCATTAACAGTTACAGTTTAAGGGACTCAGGTAGTGGTTGTGAGCATGGACACATTTCCTGGATGAAAACAGAAGTCAGTTTTCTACTGCACTTACTAAATGTGTACAATATGGCTGGTACCTTTAAGAATGTCCTGCAAAATCTATCAAGTGTCTCGCTTGACTCCATTTTACAGATGGGAGTGCACAAGCATGCGTACACGTGCGTGCGTGCGTGCGTGCGTGCGTGCGGGCACATACAATTTTTAGATTATTTCTGAATCTGGATGCATTTCTTGATCTTTCATGTGCCAGATAAGCTCTCTACCACTGATTTGTATTCCCGACTCTGGAGTAAACCTGTCAATTCCCTTATGCAAAATCACTATGCTAAGAAGTGTGAGAATCAGGATTTCTGCCCAGCCCCATTTGAACTATGTGTGTTCCCATTATGTGGTACCTGCCTCGAGAGGTGGAGGCAGACACAGCAGATCCAGGCTGACATCGTGAGAACTTGCTTCGCTTTTTCTTCACAAAGAAACAGGGAAGGGAGAAAAGAGTTCACAGTGGAGTTGCAAAGCAGGCATTCGTGGAAGTAGGTCTTTAACCTCATTTTATCTTATTCATATTTATTTCATGTCCATGAATGTTTTGTTTTCATGCATATATGTGCGTGCAGAGACCAGAAGGTGATTAGATCTCCTAGAACTAGAGTCACACATGGTTGTGTCCTGTAAGTGCTGCAAACGGAACCTAGGCCCTCGGCAAGAGCAGCGAATATTCTTAATTGCTGGGTCATCTCTCTAGGTCTTGAAATGAGAGGATTGTAAATAAGATGTCTTCTCTGAGGTGGGGGTGGGGATTTGCACCTTCACATGTGCATTACAGTTAAACTGGAACCAGTCTGAGAAGGTCTTGGATAAAAGGAGCAGACACGCCAGCGCTGGCAAATGTGGAAGAGCACGAAAGACCAAGACCCCCGGGGTTACAGAGAAAGAAGAAAGGCTCCCAACTCATCGCCACATTGAGTCATTTCTATTTAGAGAAACACCAGTGTCCCCCTTTAGCCCTCCTGCCTTGGCTTTGGTGATACGAACGTCTACAGGTCATTTCCACCATCTCTGGCACCTTTATGGCTCCCTGTGTAATTACATCCAACCTTTCAAGAAAGAGGGCCCTGGCAGATATGTCTCCTGGTTTGTGAATAACCCTGTTTCTTCTGTTTCTAGCTAGAAATTTATACTTTTAAATTTTATTTTGGAGAGCCTATTGTAACCATTCCTGGGGTTGGAAATTTCCATATCACAAAGCCCATTGGCTTCTGTTTTGTTGACTGCTGAAGTATACTGGAGATGAGACAGAGGGAATGCATAGGATAGGTTGATAGCAAACAGGCAGCTGGATGGATAGGTAGAGAGGCAGAGAGATAAAGAGGAGGTGGCTTATTACAGGAAGCACAGTTGGCTCAAGGGATGATAAAGGTCAGAAACTTGGCAGAGTTCTCTAGTTCAACCCCAAAGATCTGAGCCCCACAGGAGCTGATTGTATAACTCCCAGTCCCTGGCTGAGGGGCTGAGAAAAGAGCTGAGGTGTTGGGGTGGGCTAGGATGAGAAGAGCTAGGGTGGGCTAGGGTGGGCTGGGCTGGGTTGGGCTGAGGTGGGCTGGACTGGGCTAGTGTAGGCTGAGGTGGGCTAGGCTGGGCTAGTGTGGGCTGAGGTGGGATAGGCTGGGCTAGTGTGGGCTGGGCTGGGGTGGCCTGGAGTGATCTGAGGTGGAGTGCAACAGCTAGGGCCTATAAGACTAAACTGATAAGAGGGTTATCTGAGGATAAGAGAGGGAAAGAATTCACCTTTTCTCTCTGTCTTTTTTTCTACTCAGGCCTTGGGGGATTTGATGATGCCCACCTGCCCTGGAAGGGCAGATCTTTCCAGTCTGTTTTTACCCAACAGATTTACCGTCTGTTGACTCAAATGCTAATCTCTTCCTAGAAAACCTTCTCAGACACACCCAGGTGTAGTTTAGTCTGGGCATCCATCAGCTCAATGGATGTCTGTCATCAAGATGACATCACAGACATCAACCTGGTTGGCCCCTCTGAGTCCTCTCCAGCTGCGTTTAGAACATTATATCTCTCACATTATGAGTCTCCACGCTGCTGTTTCCTCTGTTCTCGGAAACAGAATGGCTTTGGTCCCAAAGGGAACTTTTTTCTCCTTTATGTTAGTTTTAAGTTTAATGATTTTCATAATTTCCCTAAGCTAACTGGTCTTTTTCTCCCCCCACTGGCATAGTCAGGTAGAGGTCATGTTTATGCCTACTTAGGAGATAATGTACTTAGCTTATGAATAGACTATCTCTGGCCCTAACTTTAACTCGAGAACAATAGAAAGAATAAGAACAAGACTATAATCTAATGCTGAATACAGTCAGTGGAAGAAGCTAGTGCCACAGAATGGGAAGGCGGCTGATGCGTTTGTTTTAATATAGTCATTTGCTGTTCTAGCAAATATCTGCACTTCATTATTCTTGACAAACTTGTTTGGGTATTTGCAGCTAGTGTGATCATTCTAGTTTTCTGGAAAAAAATATAGAAGGAAAAAAATCCCAAACGACCCGTTGTTTCTTTAAAGTGGTCCTTTCTGTTCATAAGTATCTTTATGGACTTCACTAAACTGCATGATGCTTTTTGGCTAACATGACAGGTCCCTTCAATAAAATGTAAGTCCCTTGAAGGCATATTAGTTAAAATGAGTATTAATAAAAATTTTCTGACCCTTAATTAAGTAGGGTAAGAAAATCTGATACTAAAACATGAAGGGTCAGATTAATTAGATCAATGAAACAACCAGCCAGCAGTTAGCCAAAGGCAACGCACATGCCAGCCATCACTGCCTGACTGGTTTGGGCAACTTCTGGTGGTGGTCACTGTCTCCTGCTTTCTTGCACTCATGTCCTGGTGGAATTTCCAGGGTAAAAGTAGCAATTCGGAAATCTCTGGGCTGGGAGCATTCATTTATCACCACTACGCAAGTAGACATTTTAAAAACATCTGAGGGATGCTACAAATGCTCCTTTCTTTCCCTTCTGCCATATCTACTGTTTCCTCTGGGTTTTTTCAGACCCCTTTCCTTCCTTTTGGAACGTCTTCTCTTTCTTCAGCTAATAAGATCTTAAGAGTGGGAGCTCAGTGAGCGAAATGAGCCAGTCTCCAAGTGTTTTATAGCCCAGTGCACGGTGCTTCAGTTTGACTCTACTAGGTACTAAAAAACTGCCTGCTACTATGAAAGAATAAGTATCATTTATCTCACTTAGCACCACTAAGCAATGACTTGAACATCTTAGAGAATTAGACAACAAAATGTATAAATAAACCCATAAAAGAGATCAACATTTGGCGTCACTAAGCCTTGAGTATCTAGACCAGGACTTCTAAAAATTTCCCTTGAGCAAATCCTTTGACCCAAGAAATATTTTCACGATGCCAGGTATGTGGAAATATAGAATATGTTTATAAATATTTACTATTAATAAATCATAAAGAGATTTATTTTAAAACAAGTCTTTGGTATACATGAAGCTTTAACCATTATTAAAGATGAAAGAAAATCAGCAGACTAATGAGACAGACACATGCTTATTTATTTTTATATAAGGGATTAAATTTTGAGCCATGCATGGTGGCAAGCCCAGTGGTTGGGAGGTAAAGTCAAAAGGATTTAGAGTTCAAAGCCACCCTCAGCTATAGAGTGAGCATGAAGCCAGCCTGAGCTACATGAGACATTGTCTCAACCCCTCTTCCTTCTCCCAAAAGGGAACTAAATCTTGGCTCTTTGATGTTACGTGCTGTAGAGCCTGTACGATGTTTTTCAGAGTTGATCAATGTTTCAGATTTTATATTTGTCAACACTGAGAATGTTGCTTCACAGAAATACATAGTACAAAACAGTAGACCATGTTTATGGCTATTTCAGACACTGTTGGAAATTCTATCCTAACCCCAAGCCAAAAAGTTCATTAAATGATTTTTTTAAGTGAAACTTAAGCTACCAACTCAAACAGCAACTTTAAAAATGAAACATTCTATAAAATATAATCCAAGATACTGATTTGATGCTCAGATGCTGAGGGATGACATCAGGAAAACATTAAAGATGCTTTCTACAGGCTTGTTTTTTTGTTTTGTTGTTGTTGTTGTTTTGTTTCTTTTTTGGCTTTTTGAGACAGGGTTTCTTTGTGTAGCCCTGGCTGTTCTGGAACTCACTCTGTAGACCAGGCTGGCCTTGAACTCACAAACATTTATCTGCTTCTACTTCCCAAGTGCTGGGATTAAAGGCATGCACTACCTGGCTAAACTGTTTTACATATATGTATAGTTTTTTGATAAAAGAAGATCAGGTTGGCTTAGACTCACAGAGATCCACCTGCCTCTGTCTCCTAAGTATGCACCACCAAACACAGCCAAAGAAGAATATAGTGTAGAATACTATAATTAATAAGATTATAATTTCTAATGTGAACCAATTTCTGGCGATGCTTCTTGGCCTTGTGTGGTGTGATGGAGCACGCAGTACACATTGGCATGTTGCTAGGAGCCACAGCTGCAACAGAGTCCTGGTCTAGCATGCCAGAGAGATCTCAGATTCATTATGTATTTTATTTTGAATTAATTTTTGGTTGTTGTGTATTCAGAAATCTTTTACTGTTAGCGATTATTTTTTTGTGAGCCTCTTGTATTCATGAGGTGGTCATGATTCATTTAGATAAGTTATGGGCTCATTAACACAAGCTACCCAATGACATACTGATGGCATATCAGCAAATCTAGCTCAGACAGCAACAACTGAAAGTGCTGGGTGGCGTGTCTGCATTTCATGTCTCAATCTCACAGTCAAAACTGTACCCAAACAGTTGCCTAAACACACACTTGCATTCGGGTGAAATTCAAGGTGGGTGCGGTTTTCTGGCAGAGATGAATAATTGGGACTATCAAACTGTTTGTCGATCTATGATTGAGTTCCTAAGAAGCTGAGATTAATTTTAAGTTACACTTACTTGCTTGTTTATTCATTTGTTTATTTATTTTGTGTGTGGTTATGGATATGCCACAGTGCACATGTAATGATCACAGGACAACTTGTAAAAATAAGTTCTTGCTTGCTACCATTCGGGTCCCAGGGACTGAACTCATACTGTCAGGTTTCACCATAAGTGCCTTTACCCGCTAAGCCACTCACTGGCTGTGTTTCTTTTTGATGGATAGCCTGTATATTTTCTGGTCACAGTTGCTTCTGAGGGTAGCTTTCTGTGATGGCTAATTGTGATTGTAAACTTGGTGACATATGGAATCATCTAAAACTCAAGCAGGATTAGTCATGCCTGTGAGAGATTTTCTTGGTCTGATCATCCGAGTGGGAAGACCCACCTTAAGTCTGAGCTACACCTCCTGGAGGCAGCCCACGTACAAGCACAAGGGAGAAGGAAGCTTCTGTGGGATTCTGATATAGACTGAAGAGTGGCTGAGACATCCAGCTTCGTGCATTGAACTACCACCAGATTCTTGAGAGCCACTGTATGACTAGCCGGACCACAGCCTGTAAGCCACTCTAATGATCAATGAATTATACCTGTGTATATGTATATGTATATGTATATGTATATGTATATGTATATGTATATGTATATGTATATGTATATGTATATGTATATGTATATATGTATGTCCATTCTATCAGCTCTGGTCTTTTTAGAGAGCCCTGACTCATGCCTTCTGTAAATTCTAACTAAAATCTAAACTAAATTTAGTAGAGTTCTTTCTCTTTGGTAAACTCTGACCCTCTGCTTGCTTCCGTACTATCTGGGCTGTGAATAGCTGTGTTCAGCCTCATGGCCTTAGATCCAGGTAACAGGTATTTATACAAGAGGAGTGGAGAGGAGCACCCCCTCCCCTTATCACCAGTCTTTGTCTTTAAGTCCTTGGCACATCAGTGGCTCTCAGAATCTTAGAATGATATTTCTTCTTTTTGATATTTCATCTAGTATTTTCTTCCCAACTGTTGTAGGCAGGTGAGCTGACAGGACTTCCTGTTCTGCCACGGCTGTAAGTCTCACTGCTGTTGAGTTCAAATGTGGGTTTCCCCAGATGTCTCTCAAGTAATCAGCTGCTATTGGGCTCGGTGGTAAAGAATAATAGCAATCTTGGCTTATAAAGTTCATGTTGAGTTAAGAATAGAAGAAGTATATGTCTAGACTTTCTTCGTTTCCTGCTTGCTCCAGTCAGGTCAATCCCTAAAACTATTCGGATTTCAGCAGAAAACATAGCCATGGATTCTGTGTGACTTTGGGCTAGGAAGCATGCCTTAAGGAGGTCAGAAAATGCCCTGACAGACAACCACAAACAGAAGAGGTTGATAGATTTGGTGAAGTGCCAAATGTCTGCTTATCCAAGGTCACTAACATTAAAGAGAAAATGCCAGTCAGCATTTAGGAAAAGTATTTGCAAAATATGCATCTCGCAAAGAATCTTTTCATATATACAGATATATCCTGGAAATCACACACACACACACACACACACAAAAGTTCAACAAATAAAGGAGCTAAAACAAACAAACAAAAACTTCAACAGACACTTCACAAAAAATAATATAGGAATAGGTACCTGAAAATGTACTTAACATAATCATTAGGAAATTCAAATTAAGATAGCAGGCACACATCACTGTATACCACCCAAATGGCTAAAGCATAAATCAACAGCGCTAAGTGCTGGCAGAGACAAGTGACAACTAGAACTGACTGCTCACTGGTGGAAACTTCAGCCAGAAAAAAATCCCAGGCAATCGGAAGTTAGCAAATGCTAAACTTATACCAAACAAAAACACAAATGAAAAACAACCCTGTACCTGTTTTATAATCCCACAACTTAATTCTTTTTTTTTTTGAGCCAAAATTTTATATATTTCTTGCATTTGAAGTATTCCTTGATGACATCCTTGGCCTGAGATTCTTTGCCATAGTCCTTAACCACTACACAACTGCAACCAACCACTTTCTATGGTTTCCCCTCTCGATCAGTTTTACAGAGGCCCACCCATTCCCCTAGTTTCTTCTTGTCATCAACCTTTGTCAGGTTGATTTGGTGCTCAGCAGAAAGTGCCTCCACCAGCTTTACATACATGGGCTCACCACAGTTGGATGCAAGCACACAGAGATGAGCTTGACGCTTGTCTAAGGCTTTGGCAGCTTCGCCGTATGCCACGTGCTAGGCCATCGTGGATGAGGGCGGTCTTCATCACCTCTTGTAGAGCAGTGTTGTCGTCCATTACACCTCCAGCAACTATGCCTTCCTCGGCCATGGCGGTGGGTTAGGAATCTTGAACGCACCCGAGCTTCTGCCTTCGAGCAAGGCGGTGGCAGAGGACCCACAACTTAATTCTTAAATATTTGTATTTCCTCACAAGAAACGAAAAAGTGTGCAAAAAGATTTGTGCAACAATGTTCATAGCAGTATTGTGTGTGTGTGTGCACACGAGCGCTATTTGTGTGTGTGTTTGGATGTGGATGTCATAGGACAACCTTGGGTGCCCTGATACAGGGTCTCTCACTGGTGGAATTTTGCCAAGTTGGCTAGGCCAGCAGACTAGGAAGCTCCAGAGATCTGTCTGTCTCTGCCTTCCCTTTGCTGGCATTAGAAGCATCTACCACCATGCCCATATTTTTACATGGGTTCTGGAAGTCCAAACTCAGGTCCTCAAGCTTACAAGGCAAATATTTTTTTTTCTTTTTTATGAGTCATCTTCCCTGTGCAGTAACTCTGAATAAATGACAGGTGTGTCAGGCAACACTGTGTAATGCTATTGTTTTCTATTCCACGAAAAAGGTAAGGGTGTATTTGTGGCTAGGAAGTGTTTCTGGGATTCAGAAATGAGACACTCTTGGTTAGGGCCTATTGGGAAGACCTCGTTAATCAGAGAGGGGAGAAAGACAGTATAGAAAGGAAAGAGAGGGATGGGGTGATACTGGATTTGGCACATGTTTGGGGACAACAGGCTCAGCAGTCACGCTATAGCTCCATTTGTGGGAATTATTCAAGAGGGAAATGGACTGACTGGAGAAGGCATTGGAATGTGTTCTGTAGCCCAGTTTCTCACAGGAATTAGGGAGTGTGAGCAGAGGGTGGGGGTAGGGAAGGAAAAGTCCACGCATGAAGAATAATGTTCTGTTCCTGGACTTCATGGCAGAGGGCCGTGCTGAATGCTGGGAAGGGTTGGCTCCTCAACCTGGAGTCTCAGCACAGTCTGGCTTTCCTTTTCACACGGTATTTGTTCCCAGTCCCTGGCTGTCTCCCCTGGGGAGGACATCCGTGGGGACAGTTCCTGTTTCCCTGCCATTGCTGGCCCAGCCTTCCTGAATGTGATATGATTGTTTCTTGGGGCACAGTGCAAAGATGCCAAGGGAGAACGGAAGTAGCTCATGCCTCAGCAATCTTTCTACAGAAAAAAAAAAAAAAAAAAGAAAAAAGAAAAAGACCATTGAACTTGGGAATCCTGGACTTAACGTCCTCTTTCTGGTGTGTGTAAGCAGGGACATTGTACAGACACTGCCAGTCGGCCCTGAGGCCAGATATATCTAACATGGGAACCCTTAGGCTCCCATCCGTCAGCTAGGCAGTGATGGCTCAGTTCCTTCTAACTGCTATATTTACAGTTTCCCTTGGGAATCTTGGAATGAGGACGTGGAGAGCTTTACTCTTGCCACCCTTCCCCTCTTCTCTGCCACATTCATGTCTTCCTTTATCACTTACTTACTTATCACTTACTTCCTTTATCACTTACGAAGTTCTTTATCACTTCTTTACTTAGTCACCTTCCTCTCATTTCCTAATGACCACCGCATTTTTCAAGTACCTATATGAAGACGTATGCCCAACCTCAGCTACATGGTAAGTTCAAGGCCAGCCTGGGTAGAGTCCCAGTCTCAAAATTCCCTAAAAAAAAAAAAAGTATTTTTTTGACATTGTTCTCAGTACAGAGCTCTAAAACATTTGGAATCTACATAAGTGACAGATATATGTTCTGTTATTTAGTCCTGAGTCAGGGTTCTCTAGGGGAACAGAATCAATTTTGTGTGTGTGCCTGCATGTGTGTATATGTGTTTGTGGGTGTGTGTAATTAGTAATCAGCTTTAAAATAGCAACAGCAACAGAATTAGACCTGGTAGTTGCATCCTCCTTGAGCCTGGGTGCCTCAGTAGTCCTAATTTGGTAACAGAAGTCTGAAGGGCTCCTGGGGAACCCTCAGTCCCTGGGAAATGCATATACACAGCCTTCTGATAGCAATGAAGGAGCCAGCAGCAGCAACAGAGCCAGTGAGCTCAGTAGGCAGAGGGAGGCCTAGTGAGCAGAAGGTGAGCTGCTCTTCCTTCTGCCATGCCCACTTTCTCTGGGTGCTGGCCATGGTCAGGGTGGGTCTGTCCACAGCAATCAAAGCAATCAGGGAAATTTACCAGGTGAGGCTCCTATTGGGTGATTCTAATTTGTGGCAAATTGGCATTGAAACAGCTATATTGACCCCTTTCACTCACACCAGAGTTTATGTCATTGGCCCTACATAGCCTCGGGATGGGGCATCTTACTCAGAAGGCCATGTCATTGGAGAGTAGGAAGTCATCTCCATTCTATCCACTGATTTCTGAGGAGCTGGCAGGAGGCTAGAGATTAAGGTCTATGAAAATCTTTGACTAAAGATCTGGTGGATTTCTGAGTTTTGGGAACCACCAAGGAGGTGTGGCAAGAGGGTGTGGAAGCTCTGTGTGCCTGAGCAGCTGGTCTCTCTGGGTGTCTCTGAGTGCATCCTTTATCACAAACTTGTACACATAAGTGACATATTTTCCTTATGTCAATGTGCCTTTCTGGTGTTTATTAAACCCAAGCAGGATGTGGTGAGAGGCACTGATATACATAGCTAATTGGACAGAAGTGTTGGAGGTTTAGGCTTGCTATTGACTTCCGAAGTTGAGACAGTTTATAGTCTGACCCCTTGACTTGTGAGACCACATCAGTACTAAAATGAACTATAGGCTGCCCAGCTACTCTTTGGAGGCTGGAGAAAGATGTAGGCATTTCCTTGATGCAGGAAAGCCCTGCACACCCGGTGTCTGTAGTGTTTTATGAGAATGCAGAGAATTAGTGAGGAGAACAGGCTTTATCCAGATGAGGAGGAACCAGGTATTGGGCTAAAGACTAACACCTTGGCAGTGTTGGGGGGAGTACCCTTCACATTTGCTCTCATGCATCTACCGCCTGATTGAAAAGGTCCCTTACCATAGTCACACATGAGGAAGGAGAGAAAGACAGCAAAATTATGGGGAAATGAAAAGGGAAGGAGCTCCCCTTTGGGTCTTGTGGAAGCTGCTCACCAGCAGACAAACCAAGGGCTCCAATACAGTCAACAACATATACTTAAGGCCTTTCTCCTTTCCCAGCTAATAAACCTGCAGTTTTCCCAGGATTCTCGTCATAAATCCCTTTATAATAAAAGGACATTTTCTAACTCCTCGTGCAACCCGGTTTTATTTTATCAGATTGTAATCCCACTCAAAGTACCATTGACAACACTGTAATCTCAATTACCAAAAGGGAAATGGAGGGAGGAGAAGAGAGGATACCATAGAAACCTGTTAATGGGATTCTAAAAGCTTCCAAAAATCTCATTTATAATTACCACTAGGACACTTGAAGTATATCTCTCTTAGAGAAGCCAACACCAGTGCTCTTGGGCCTGTCTTTCTTTCTCTTAACCTGGTGCTTAAAATCTCCATTAAAATATCTTTTCAATAGACTTCAGCGCTGCTTTATTCTGCTTCACCCTGACATTCTTTATGATGTCAAAGCAAGGAATCCAAAGGTCTAGGTCCTTACAAAGTTGAGGGAATTCCCAGGCTACTGGGAAAAACAGATAAGGAGCCGCACCTCTGTCATTGCTTCTACTTCGAGCTGAGGATTCTTTACCTGAAATGCTTGAGACTGGGTTTATTTGGGGGCTTCAGATTTTCAGTGTCGGCAGGGCCAACATGTACTAAGCAAGGGAGCACAGGAAACACATAAAAAGAGAAAGAACAGTATAACAATGCTTCCCATAAAAGCCACAGACCAGTGGTTCTCAGTTTGTGGGTCATGACCCCTTTGGGGTTGAATGACTTTTTCATAGGAGTTGTGCATCTGATATCCTGAGTATCTAATATTTACATTTTGATTCATAACAGTAGCAAAATTACAGTTATGAACTAGTGCTCACCACAACATAAGGAATCATATATATTAAAGAGTTGCAACATTGGGAAGGTTGAGAACCATCGCCAAAGACCGTTTAACAAGATCCCCAGTGCCAGGCAGGGTAACCCATTGTTTGAGTTGTTGGTTGTTGGGGGGTAGGCATTCAAAAGACTCCCGAAACAATACAGGCGTTTTCAGTGCCCTTCCCTGACCTTGAGTGTAAGACCTGATGATACTGTACACTTTGGACACTAGTCTTAGAGGAATTGAACTGGATCTGACCCCAAAGTCTCCTCCCCCAGGACTACTCTCACAGTGTCTGAAGGTGCTACCCAAGCTGCCAAGGGCAGGGGTGATCAACAGCCCTACCCAGCTGTGAAGCCTGCAGACCACAGCAATGACCACCTGGCCAGATGTCCCCAGCAGTGCACTGGCACTATGATCTCAGCCATAATCAACAGCTGTCTAATTGGATTGAAGGCATGCTCAATAAGAGGGAATTCATCTCTCATACTGCAAACCTTCCCAACCACCCATGACTGGAGAGGCCAGTGACCCTACGGGAAAACCTACTACTACAGTTTCCCTAACAAGTATCATTTCTGACTGTATTTCAAATACTTACCCTTGTACCTACAGATCTGTGTAGCTCTTGTCTCCCATTATAAAAGCTTCTTTTGCAACAGATAGAGACTGCTATGGTGGTCCAAAATACAGAGAATGAATGAGTGTAAGGCACATAGCCCACTGGCATATCTACAGCCCCTATGACTGAGATCCAGGAACATGGGACAGAATATAGGACAGAAAGCTTGGACAAACCAGAGGACCAAAAAGTTTTCTGCAAGATTGTGTCTTTTAGATATGACAGGGAAGCCACACCCATAAAATATCATTAACATGGTTGCCTAAACAAAAAGTGCATAAAGATACCACCAGCTGGTGTCCTAGTGTGGATTGGGACAATCTCAGAATGCTCCGACCCACTGATAGGCTCTGTGTGTGTGTGTGTGTGTGTGTGTGTGTGTGTGTGTGTGTGTGTGTTTGCATGCATGTGTACGTGAGCTCATACATGCATTGAGATTTGAAACCTGGGTTGCTTGTAAATCCCTCAGCTACAGCACAGGGAACACAGCAGAATAGCACGACACCACAAATAAAGAACCATGGGGGGCGGGCTAAGAAGTCACATGATATAAAAAGACCAGAGGAGCTGGAGTTCCACAGAGCTCAATGTAATTTCCAACTCCATTACTTTTTAGCGTGGATAAGCTGTATAGTCTTTGTGGGCCTCAATTTCTTATGTGGTAAATAAGGATGATAATGGCCATTGCACGGAAACTGGGGAGGGCTGGACTACCACAGGTGCTTCACAGAGCCACGCTTGGGAGTTTGGTCTAGAAGCATGGGGACTTGCAGATGGGCTGTCACATGCTGAGTGGTATTTCAGAGTGATGAAGTGATCAATGACATGAACATTGAGGCAGTGACTTAGGTGCTGGAGGGGGAGGCAGTTAGGTGACACCATAATCCAAGGACACAGAGACCTAGATTCAGAGCAAAGCAACAGAATGAAGAGAGGCATGGGTATGATAGACTTAGAGTTGGAAGAAAAGGCAGGACAGTTGGGAAGCTTGCCCAGGACCTCGGTCAGGAGGGAACTCTGACCCTGCAGTCCATGGAAAGAGAGCCCATCAAGGTTTTCTGGTGGTCATTTGATAAATCCTTCATATCCAGGTCTGGTTACGGTGCTTTTTGGTATGGCCATATTGTGGGTTTTGCATTCTACCATGCCTTCCATGCCTTTGTTGTTGAAAGCTAAATGTGATACATGTGGGTTTAAAGACTTATCAGAGGTATCCAAGGAGCTGAGGTGAATAAGGAGCTGAGGTATCAGGAAGCTGAGGTGGACAAGTCGCTGAGGTGTACTAGCCTTTCAATATGAGACTTTGCATTTTTCTGGCTAGATGCTATGCTTGCTTCTGAAATGTTCCCACAGGCTCATGTTTTTAATGCTCCATCCTCCAGGCCATCGTGCGATTTTGAAGGTAAAAGAACCTTTAGGAGCTGGAGTGTAGCTGGCAGACATGGTCAGCAAAATTGGGTTCTTGTTCTACAATCTGCAAAGTTTATGGGTATAATAATGACTCCCGGACTGGTGTGACAGTCTCCCAAACTCCATCTCCCCTACCCCCATTGTCTCCCATGCCGTTTATTTCTTCCCCCACATTTCAGCCAGTGTCAGTGTTGTGTAATAAGAAGTACATTATTAGGACCAGAGATTGCGGTCCAAATGGTCGTCGTCTCTACTGCTCATCAACTGTGTGCCTGATGCACATTTCCTGTTCTCTCTGACATTGACAGCAGCTATCTTATCGAATACAGTTTTGTGCGTGTTTACTAGTTTGCAACACACGGCTTGTGGGAAGTAGTAACTTATTTCTATCTTAATGGTTTTCTTTGATAATACTAGAAGTCTGTTGATGAGGTGGTAGGAAGTTTTAATCAAATAATCTCTTATTTTCTTTAAATGGGGAAATAAAATAGTATTATATTTATTATCTCAATGCCATTTGCAGGGATATTGCAATGTGCTGTTTTCACATTGTTGTGCAACCAATGTTCTAGAATGTTCCATCCTGCCAAGTGGAACTCTTTTCCCTCTGTTGGAAGTTGGTATTATATACTTCATGTTTCTACAGGGTAGCTTTTTTTCCCCCGATATGAATATGGATTTCATCTGCAATGAGAGCTGGAGCTTTAACGGCTTCTTCGGCAAGTCTTTTTGATGTGGGGTTTCTCTACAAGACTCCACTCATTCCTGCATCCATGACAACAAAGCAGTGGTTTTCCCCAAGTTGGGCCCTCTGTAATTTCAAGATTAAAGAGACTCAGATCCTTGATTCTATCCTTACCTTAGGATAACAGCTGGGTTACTTGGAGCCCTGGCCTGTTAGGTGTGGATTCTGGCCTATGAGTGACATCCAAATTCCTGGACTCATCTTTAGTTCAGTATCAAACTCACCCACACTTTCCCGGCACTTTCAACCCGAATGGAGATCTCCTTCCTGGGGCCCACTTTTCATTCTGCCTTTCCTATCAACGGTGCTTCCATGTCTCCAACTTTGTTTTTGATAATTGTTCATTTTTATTTTATTTTTTCTTTGCTTAGCCTTTTTTTTAATTTTTATTTTTTTAAGTTTTTTTTAATTGGATATTTTATTTACATTTCAGATGTTATCCCCTTACCCCATTTCCATCCCCCACTGCCCAGGAACCCCCATCCCATCCCCCCTCCTCCTGCTTCTATGAGGATGTACCCCCACCCACCCCCTACCTCCAACCTCCCCACCATCAAATTCCCTCACACTGGGGCATCCAGCCTTCATGGGACCAAGGATCTCCTCTCCCACCTATGCCAGACAATGCCAAGCTCCCCAACAAATACAGCTGGAGCCATGGGTCTCTCCCTATGTGCTCCCAGGCCGGTGGTTTAGACCCTGGGCTCTCTGGTTGGTTTGTATTGTTGCTCTCCCCATGGGGCCGCACACTCCTTCAGCTCCTTCAGTCTTCTCTCTAACTCCTCCACTGGGAACCCCATAATCAGTTCAATTGTTCATTTTTAAAAAGATGTATTTGTCTTCTGTGCATCAGTGCTTTCCCTGCTTTTATGCTCACACACCATTTATGTGCCTGGTGCCTGCAGAGGCCAGGGAGGGCAACAAGTCCCATGGAACTAGAGTTGCAGGTGATTATGAACTGCTGGGCAGAGAATCAAACTGAGTTCTCTCCAGCCCCTCATTATCTCGGGGATCATATTTTGTTCTGTCCCTCTCCTTCACCTCCCTCCAACCTTCTGTCTACAGCCAAGGCCACTGGAGCCCAACTCATGGCTTTCCTGACTTCCGGTTTCTATTGTCACATCGCTCAGGTTTTCTTCACTTCTCATCAAGCCTTCAGGACATCACGGCATCCCAGGGAACTGGGGAATATGAAGTTCCGTCTTCTCTTGTGTGTCGTTACCAGATCAAGTTTGAAAAACTGATCTCTGATCCTGTCATTGCTCAGACCTTCAACATCTCCTACGTCTGCAGTAGCTATAGGAAGATCATAGCTCAGACGCATCATCAGTCTGGCTCTGAACTTGCCTCCCATCCTTTCCAGGTACATTAGTTACTTAGTACCTCATGACAAACCATCTCAGAAGTTGTGTGGTTTGAAAATAGACATTGCTATTTTTCTGGGTGGGGAATTTATACAGGCCTCACTGGGTTCTCCGTGCTCTCTTTTAAGACTACACTCAAGGCATCAGGTGGGAACAGAGTCAACATGAAGTGCGACAGGTGGGGTTCTGCCTCCAAGCTTGCTCAATGGATGTTGGCAGGATGTAGAGGCTGCTGCCATATTAAATTTCTTGCCCACTACTCCATGGTTTACACCAAGACACCATTTGTGTCTGGTGCCTTGATGTAAAGGCCTTGAATTCTTTTTCCCTTTAAGCTTTACTTAGGTGATTCTGCCTAAATGCCTTTACTACCTCCCTAGTTGGCTATTAACTTTGATAAGCACGACTCAAATGCCACCCATTATTCCTGCAGAGTAGAGTTTTTTCCTTTTTTGACCAGAGTTAGAGATAATTGCCCACTTTGGAGTCCTAGGAAGCTCCCCAGCCTTTTCTCTCTATTGGCTATTGTCATTCTCTGCTCTGTAGGAAGCTAGTTTGTGGAAGCATACCCCCAGTTCTCAGCAGACCCCGTTCCTGGAGGATGGAATCACACCCTGGTAGACTTTTGAGCCTCTTTTGGTCTTAGGTTGCCTGGAACACAGTAAGCAGTTAAACATTTGTTGAAGTGCAAACAACTGCAAGGCTTGACAGCCCAGGTTCTGTGTAGATGGACGGTGCTGTTGGAAGGGCAGCGTTAGAGAAAGGAAACCTGTGCTTCTCAGACAGCCCTGCGAAGCTGATTTAAACCAGAACAGCTGCCTTCCTGTGACTCCCGGGATTAGTGAGGGACTGTGGGTTGCTGGGGGCCAGAAGCTGCTGATATTTGAGATCTGTACAGGAATTTGGGAAGACTGGCGACAGCCAATCTTATTCTTACTCTCCCATTTAAAGAAACATTCCTCTTGGGCTTAGTGAAAAAAAAAAAAAACCTCTTTATAAAGAGGGTATTATTATGGACCTTTTGAAGATTAATTTTTAAAAGAAACGAGAATATTTAGAAGGAACCTCACTTTACTGTGATTCAAATTCAGGTGTGGCGTCCACTCTGAGGTCTGTTGTGCTACTGTGCTCTGCTACTATAATTGGGCACTTAATGCGTGTACATTTTTGTGAGAATGTTGATGATTTTATAAAGTATAAGGCATGACTGTTACCTTTCAAAGGCTCTCACCCAGAGCTGAATTTTGAGCAAGTGGATTGAGAGGTGCAGAGTTTTCATTCAAAACAGTGGCTTATCCTCTGCAGGACCATTCTCACACACACCCACAAGCTCCCCTCCCAACACCGCACGTGGGAGCATAGTGACAGGTATGTGACTGACCGAGAAGAGTTCTTTAGAGGAAGTAGAAGTTATAGAAAAGGTAGGACTCTTGAATTTTAGAAGGGAATATTATGACTCTGCCAATGTCCAGCAGTGCCTCATCGTCTCATTCTGAATAAGATGTGTATGTAAGTGTATGTATATAAAATGTCAAGTATATATACTCAGCATTATAGGGTGAGGAAGTATAGAGTACATCCATATACCTGAACCTACATTAAAGCTAAATCAGGAAATACCAGGTTTGCAAACAAAAGAGTAAGTCAGAGAAAAATTTTAATCTCATAAATTGCATTGCTCTAATAAATTCCTAAGTGACTAAATGAGATGGATTTCCCGGTCTCTGGAAACAACAGCAAACTCTCTCCAGATGGGGAATGCTGAAGTGTCCCAAAGTCTCTTCTCTGAGCTGCTGGATAGCTGATTTGTAAAGCTAACTGTTGGGCCTTACATCTATCACGGTTAGGCTTCATGGTTAGGCTTCATCCTGTTACCTGGGAGATCATCTCAGGCCCCCGACACTCTTTGTGTTTTCTGTTTTAGGCTTCATTGATAAACACCTTCCTGGGGATCCGACTGATTTAGTGTTTAAAATGTTGACAATGAGAGGCCAAAGGCCAGCAGACTAAGGCAGGCAGTCGTGGAGCAGTGTGTCTGGGAACAGGCATATTGTACAGCTCTCAGTCGGGCGAGGTACAAACACCTCTGGTAAATACAGAGATGAGGGAACCATAACTTCTACTGAGTGGTCAGGACAAACTAATGCAGCCACTTTCAAGTGTTGTATGAGGCCCTGTGCTGTGCTGCAACAGAGTCTCACACCTATGAGGGTTTTTTTTTTTAAATTAAAATACTTTCATGAGGCCCGCCTGCCCGCCTGCCCGCCTGCCCGCCTGCCCGCCTGCCCGCCTGCCCGCCTGCCCGCCTGCCCGCCTGCCCGCCTGCCCGCCTGCCCGCCTGCCCGCCTGCCCGCAGGCGTCTGCCTGCCTCGCCTCTGCCTCGCCTCTGCCTCGCCTCTGCCTCGCCTCTGCCTGTCTCTGCCTGCCTCAGCTTGCCTCCCTCCCTCCCTTCCTTTTTCTTTTTGTTTTTGGGTTTTCAAGACAGGTATTCTTTGTGTAGCCCTGGCTATACTGGAACTAGCTCTGTAGACTAGGCTGGCATCAAACTCAGAGATCCACCTGCCTCTGCCTACCGAGTGCTGAGATCAAAGGCGTGAGCCACCCAGCTCTTTAGGCCTTTTTTGGAAGGGCGTCAGAGCAGCCTTATGAGAGCATGTGCAGAGCATGCGCAATGCATGTGCAGAGCGTATACAGAGTGTGTGCAGAGCATGCGCTATTCTGATGATCATAAACTGCTAATGGATCCAAGGGCTATCTGCCGCTCTCAGGACAGGAAGTAGGAGATCTGGATCTTCAACCCTCTTCTGACTTATCTGTTCATTTGCTTAATAACAACAATAATACCCATTTCATTGAAAGCTATGTTTCCTTTCTGTCGTTCCTCATACCTGTGAGCCTGGTTAATCTTCCCTCCTAGACGCTCCTCTGTGAGGGCAGGGACCATGCTGGCCCATCCTTGTCTGCTTATGGCCTTGCACACAGGCTCAGTGAACAAGTTCGTACGTGGCAGGAGAGTAGGGACAGGAGAGGAGGGCATCAAGATTAGACATGAAAGAAGCCAATTGTTGAGGGCTGAAATCCTTCCCCACCTGGGCTACGCACGAGGAAAGAGCATTTGGAGGAGAGACGCCCCCACTGTACAAAGTCGGGGAAGGTGGGTTCTGTGCAAATGACCTATGAGGTCATGAGACTTGTGGGTCCGCTCTTTAGTGTATATGCTTTGCCCAGCTTAGTCCACCCCCATTCTTGGGAGTACCCTTTTCTTTCTTCATAAACGGCCTCTATTTCTGTCAACTTACTGTATGTCCCTGGTATAGTTCTTTGTCCTGCACCACAAGAACCTGGAAACTTTAGTAAATGCCCTTTGAGCGGATACAGGCATCTATAGCACATATGTAAGTGTAAAAGAGAAATGATTAAATATGAACTAATGTTAAGATGTGATTGTTAATGAAAGCCATCTCTCTTGTTTTATCAGGGCTGGCCTTTTACATTGCTCCCTTCCACTGAACACGGGATACGTGCAGCAGTACAGCCATGTGTGCCGTCTTCTCTCCACACAGAGCTGCTTTTCCTCACACACACACCTTGACATAGTCATGGGCTGAGATCATCCTGTTGACCTGGAGAATAGATTCCTTATCTTGCTCAAAACCACACAGGCATTTTCAGGAGCAGCTGCTAATAGATTCTATGGGTTTTTTTGTTTTTGTAAATTCATTCCATTGCTGAGGATGCTAAATCCTACTAAAGCTACCAGGCACCAGGCACCAGAGCCTTATGCTGCTTTTCAAGGGGGTTACAATGCTCCCAAATTAATTCATGGAAATGGCTGCAGGATTGTGGAAAAGCAGCTGGGTACTTCCCAGCAGAATTAGCTGTAGCCAGTTTAGTCACTGGCTGAAAGAAGGCAGGAAATCTCTTACAAAAGGCAGCCACACTCCCTGGAATATAACAGCCAGCAAATATGTTGCCGCAGAGCCCCAGGTGCCGGCTGGTTTTGGAAGATCGGGTCAGATAAGAATGTGAGAGATTTTACTGTTAGATTCCACTCTCTGATGTGGCCACTCTGTTACAGATGGGTCAGATACTTTGACAATAGTGGAATTGATTTGTCGATGAAGTCAAAGGAGTCTGTGCTGCCACCAAACCTCAAGCCACAATCAGACAGCTGCGGTGCCATTCTTTACGAGGCCCGAGGTCAGCAACCAACTACTGACCTTCATTCACTCAGGCCAGGAAATGCCCCATGCCGCAGGGCTGGAGGACAGCCCGGCCCAGGGCAGTCAGGCTCAGGCCTACTTATTTAGTACTATACTGTCACATTAAGTAGTTTCGAAAGAATTACAGAGTCGAGAAAAGGGCACAAACATGGTGGATGTAATTTCTTTGAACCTGATTCTTTATTTCTTCAAAAACTTTTGTATGTACTCATTTCTTATAAATAAATGCTTTTTCCAGTGTGTCGGTTTACCAACAAGCAACAGAAAATTAATTTAGGTGCACTACTGTCCTCAGACCCCACTCCGAGTGTTGCAACAGCGTCCTTTATGGCTAAAGGGTTGGGTTTGAAACTCATGCTTCCTGAGCAAGTCTTTAGGTAACGTCATCCGTAATGGCACCTCATCTTTTCTAGCTGTCACCTTTCTTTACCGATTATGAAGATCTTTGGTAAGTATCTCTCCTTTTAGCCTGGCCTGCTCTTTCCTCAGCAGGTGTTTGCTGTGCATCTCTGAAAGAAGGAATGACTGGAAGTCGTGCTGTGTTCCCAGCATGGTGCAGACATTCAGCTGTTCTTATAACTGATTTGGTTATGGTCCTCAGATGATGCTTGCTAGGTGTCTCCAACCTCAGGTTACTTTTTCTCCATAGTGAACCAACTATGTATATGTATATGTATATGTATATGTATATGTATATGTATATGT
>JANHMN010000001.1:57127211-57196083 GCA_030674055.1 Rhabdomys pumilio | reverse complement strand
ACACACACACACACACACACACACACACACACACACACACACACACAGAGAGAGAGAGAGACACACACACATACACACACACACACACACACACACACACGGGGGGGGGGACACACACACATATACACACACAGAGGCACACACACAGAGGCACACACACACACACACACACACACACACACACACACACAGAGAGAGAGAGAGAGAGAGAGAGAGATTTTCAATTAAGTATTGGCTCCATTAGGCGTTACCTCTCAGGAACTAGCTTGTCATCTTAGCTTTATGGTTCCCACACTTGCATTTGAAGTTGGTCACCCTTGATTGTATAAGATGAGTAAAATATGAACAGCTGTGTGGAGACAGCTAAGAGGCTACTGAAGAGGCCCAGGAAGAGACTTGCCTTGACTAGGTGATGGGCAGGAGTCTGCAGGGAAGCAGGTGGATCTGAGACACTCAGAAACAAGCACTGGCAACACCACTATTTACGGGGCTAATGTGGTAGCCATTTCCCCTTGATTTTTCTTACCTTTTGCATATATATGGATATTTTATACTATTAGGATGTTTTAGATTTTGTATGCTGATATTATACTTATTTTGTTGCCATCAATTATCCAAAGTATTATCATTTAAAATCATTATTTTAACAAGCCATTGCCTTTCTATTCTAAAATATATTAATTAAAAAAAATACTCAGTAGAATTTAGGGAGCAATGGATTGCATGATGGAGAGCTGGAGGAAGCACAGCTCTGTGGGTACCACTGACTGTCTTCCTGAGATGCCATCTACACTGAGTCTGTGGTGGAAGCAAGGCCAAGTGTGTCTCAGTGATCTGCCCCATGCCCTCTGCACCAGTCACAGTTCATGGCCCTGTCACACACAGCTCACTGCCCTGGTCACAGCTCACAGCTCACAGCCCCCAGCTCCCACCTACAAGCCATAGCCTGTAACACCTCGAGTTTGTCAGCACGTTTATCAAAGCTTAGCTATGTACTGGTTGTCATCTGGGATAGATAGGGGCACACTTAAAAATGATTGTTTAGAGGGGTAACAAGACCAAGTTGGGTATTAGGAAAATTGCTAGGTGGTAAACACTTCCAGACAACAAATGAAGAGTTTGTTAAGACATCAGATCAAGGAGTTGGAGAGATGGCTCAACATCAGAATGCGATCTGTTCTTTCAGGGAACCCAGGCTCACAACCACCTTAACCCCTTGCCAGGGAAGCTGATGCCTTCTGCTGACCTCCTTCATTACTTGAAGACAAGTGTACTTATATACATGTGTGCACGCATACATGCACGTACGCACGCACGCACGAGCAAATAAAAATGATAAAATAGCTGAGTGTGGAGGCAGAGGTAGGGAGATCTCTGCGAGTTGGAGGTCAGTTTGATCGACATAGGAAGTTTCATGCCATCTAGGGAGACCCTCCCTGTTTCAAAATAAACAAACAAACAAATAGATACATAAAATACATCTTAGATACATAAAATAGCATCAACTATTCCTTGAAACATAACACTTTCTACTTGGACCATTCAAAACTCTGTGCAGAATTGGCTGTCTGATTCATAGGAGTCTGAAAAGCTTACACAGATGTATACACATACACACACATGCACATAGCATGCACACACCCATACACACACACCACTGCTGTTCTATTCCCATGAAGGCCTGGAAAGCAGCATGCTCAGGCTAGTGGAGACTTATCTCTGGCCTCCCACCTCGAATTCCCCAAACCCTTATCTGTATTTCTTCACCTTCTTCTACGAGGGACAAAGCAGGGCTTCTCCCTCCCGCACACACACTCTGAAAGTTGTCAAATAATTTAAGCCAAGGTGTTTGTGGATAGCAAAGGTGCTGTGCTGATAAGAAAAGTGTTACTGATGTGCTTAACACCCACAGACAGATCTACAGTTCAGCGGCAGCTCTCCGAGGAGAGGGGCTCAAGGAAGGAGTCACGTGGCAGATAGCACTGGGGGGCTGCAATTTGGAGGCTGAGTGCCAGGCTGAGTTTCAGACTGGACTGACCTTTACAGAAACCTTATGTCCCTTTCTAATGGCAGTAACCCTTTTGTTTCTTTGGTATAAATGCTGAGTTCCTACTAGGTGGTCAAAGGATCCTCACAAGCACAGCTGGCCCAGCCTCTGACCTGCCTCCTTCCCTCTTTCTTCTTAGTCTCCCCTCAAGAATGGCGAGGAAGAAAGGGGGTGAGGGAGTGCTGATTTTACCCCAAATCAGGAGATCTAGTATTAGAATTTTAGTTCTTCTTCTTTTTTTTTTTTTTTTTTTTTTGCCATGCTTACATATAAGAAATAATTCTCTATAAATATTGACTCGAGGCTGAGCATGTGACAGTTGGTAGTGAGCGTTGCCTAGCCAGCACAAAACCCTGGGTTCTATCCCCAGCACTTCATACACTTGAGGAGGTGCAGGGCTGTAATCTCAGCACTCTGGGGATGGAGACAGGAGGATCAGAAGCTCAAGGTCATTCAAGCCAGGGTTACAAAGAGACTCTGTCTCAAAAAACCAAACCACAAAGATAAACACTGATTCAAAGTTAGCTACAAATATAAGTTGAGCCACTAATGCTACTTACTGCCCATATTGAATATTAATGTTCAAACAGATAATGTAGTGTCATAAAATCAAGACTGGTCTTGAACTTTGTGTCTTTCTGATTAAAGGTCTGTTGCTGAAACTCCTTCCCTCAGGAAGACACAGCAATATCTATCCTTCCTCCTAAGGTCCCAAAGACAACCTGTGGAGATTCTTGTCTTTTGAGACAATACTTGCTCCTATGTTTAGTTCCTTTTGTGTCTGACACTTTCTCCAAGTTTGCTGTTATTTCTAGCCTTTATTCTTATGTATTTATTTATTATTCAGATTTATTTTGTATATCTGGGTGTTTATCTGTGTGTATGTCTGTGCTCCATGAACACTTCTGGTCCTCACAGAGGCCAAAAGAGGGTGCTGCCTCCCCTGGAAATGGAGCTACAGATGGTTGTGAGCTGCCACGAGGGTGCTGGGAAGCAAACCCAGGTCCCCTGCAAGAGGAACAAGTGCTCTTAATCGTTGAGGCATCTCCCCCTCCCTCCTATACGTTATACTTTCTATATCTGTACACCATTGCTATGTGCCATAATCTTATCATAAATTGCCATTCATGTTACTTCTTTGAACTTAACATGATATACATTCAGAGCATGGAAGAGAATTATTTTTTCCCGGAGCTGTGCTCCCAATATTTAGACAGTATCTAGAACATAGTAGACACTAGTGAGGATGTACTGAGTAAATGTTAATTTGAATGATAGGAAGAGACTTCTAGAAACTTAAAAATCAAACCTTTCATGTCATAACAATTGCTAACTTTATACACGTTCCTAACTTAAAAAATTACAGATTCATAAAATCCATGCATACAGCATCATATAGGATTAGAGTCAGACCAACCCAGAATCACCTTTGCTTTGACCTTGGGATAGTGACTCCATCGTCTTTGGTTGAGTTTTCTACTCTGGAAAGGGACTAATTTGAGTAGTTCCTTCACAGGTGGTGTGGGGCTTGCAGGAGATTGCATGCCGGTTTCAGTCTGGTAGCAGGTTCAGTGAGTGGCTGCTAGGTGCTGTCCTTGGAGTCTGGAATGGACACTCCTCACTCCAGCAATGAGACGCAACTATGTCATCCTAAGGATGCTTGGCTTGAGTGTAGATGACAGCTTAGCCACCACCCACCCCTCATAATTTTCTCTTAGTGTCTGATCTTAGAGATCACAGTAGTGCGACTGACTAGCTGGTAACTTTGTGCTAGCTTGAACACCTTTCTGAGTGTAAAGCATTTTTCTCTGTAAGGGGGAAAGAGTAGCTTCCAGCCCTGCAGGTTACTAGATGTGAGAAGCAGCTGTAAAGCACAGTGCCATGGCTGTTGACGAGTGCCACCATGTCCTCGCCAGCCTCCTTGTTCATCACAAATGGATATGGAAATTGGTAGAGGACTCTCTGGCTTTGCGTTAGATGTTTTTATTTCATATTTTTAAAAAACATTTTATGTTTGTTTACACACACACACACACACACACACACACACACACACACACACACACACACGGAGGTCAAAGGACAAGCTTTGTGAATCTGTTCAGTCTTTCCACCATGGGTGTTCTCGGGATCCAACTCAGACCATCAAGCTTAGCGACCATCTCCCTGGACCATCTCACCATCTTCCTTACATATTTTCAGTTGTAAGAATTCCACTCTCCCATAGCCACTTGGGCCTTCTTTGCTGATTTCTTCAGGGCCTGGTATTTTGACCCATTTTTGTCTTCCATCAATTGGTCACTTCTTTTCCTGTATTTCAGAAAGGAAAGGGGACTTAAGGCATCTCCAGACTTCTAAAGTTACATATTTAAAAATTTAAATGCATGGATTACAATGCATATCGATATCTAAATTCTAGAGGTTTTATCAACGAAAACGTATGCTTATATACCACCTCTTTTGATTTTTCTTCCTGGGAGCCCAGTTCACATGGTTCCCCCGCAGACTAGTTTAGGTTTCTAATTGGACTCCTTGTCTCTAGACCTTTGCCAAAGTGACTACTCTCACACATAGCTACCAAACGATTTTTTTTTAAAGACCAAGTTTTACTATATAGCTCTGGCAGGCAGGGAATTTTCTATGTAGAGCAAGCTGGCTTTCAACTCATAAAGATCCCCCTGTCTCTGCTTCCCAAGTGCTGCAATTTAAAGGTGTGTGTCATCACACTTGGCCAGATATTTCTTAAGAAGCTGTCTGACCATAATTCACTCACAGAGACCACACGCTGGCTGTCAGCATCTTTATACTTTGGCTTCTCTTCCTTGTAGCCCAGCGGCTCTCAAGCTTCCTGATACTGCGCCTTTAATACAGTTCCTCATGGTGTGTGCTGACCCCAACCATAAAATTATTTTTGTTTGCACTTCAGAACTGTAAGTTTGCTACTGTCATGAATCGTAATGTAAATATTTTTGGTGACAAAGGTTTGCCAAAAGGGTTGCGACCCACAGGTTGAGAGCTGCTGTCCAGCCCAATCTTTCTGAAGTCCCCTAAGCTTTGACTTTACCTGATCTTCGGTGCCCAGGGCCTTCTCATCTGCGGGTCTTGGTTCTAATTGGAATATGCTGGTCTACTCACTATCTTTCCATGCTTTACTTAAAAATACTCTCTCCTTTGAAGGCGCTCCGGACCCCTTTACTGGCTGTCGATTTCTTGAGGATCTGCCGTTCTTCCACAGCTCTTCCTATACTCTTACGCTCCCTAGGAGAGCCGTTCTGGAGTTTTATTCTCATCTGTTGTAATTCCTTACACATGTACATGCACGTGAGTGCTGAGTCTGACAGTCTGATTTTAGAGTGTTCAACTTCACACGTTAAAGTACCTTTTCCAAAAAGACCTCGCTAGGCTAAGCGTGACTCTACCGTGTGAACAATGTGAAGATGACTTGCTTGCTCCTGGCCCACCAGAGCCCCCTCGACCTGCCCTTGCATCTGTGCTTTTCCATGACTTCTCACCTGCCACTAACATAGCGAGGAACCCCGGGCTTTGAGCAGTTTCTCCATCTTCCTCTCCCACGCTCCCCCGATTCCCTTAGCCCTGGCAGTTTTTCAACTTTCCTTCCTGCTCAGATTCTCCTCTCTGCTTCTTTTCCATCTGCCTTTCCCCTTTGCTTGACCCTCCCATCATCATTCAGTGCTATATAAGATTTGGAGTTTGGACTTGGGTTGAGGAGAAACAGCAGAGAATCTGAACACATCTGGCAGGAGAAAGACCGGCCCACTGGACCGAGCTTCAGTCCCCTCATGGCATCCTCATCCCTCAGAGGCGCCAAGCCTCTGGCTTCTGAGAATGCAACCATCCCAGTGCCTGCTTCACTGGTTGCGAACTGCTTACAGGTACGTTGCAACCCCACGCTGTCCAGCTTGTCTGCTACTCTTTACCCACTGAGACCTATGGGCTGCAAGTGCTTGCTTTTTCCACAAACAGAACCAGCTGCTGTGAGCCCGGAATTCTGCCTCCTCTCAGACCCGGATAGCCACCTCCCCTCGCTTCAGCTTCTCACCTCCTGGGGCCTCTGTTCCACAAGTGCACCAGATAGCGCACTAAAGTATGACTGTGGGCCCCCAGGGAGGTGCAAATTCAACCTGTTTCTCTAAGAAGAGTGCTTTCCTTGAGCATATATTTTTTTGAGAGCTCAGATGTTTTAGGTCTGATCACCCAACATTCTTTATCTTGCCCGTGGCCTATCCGTCCATTAATGTACATTCTCCCTTGTTTTTAGTAGCAGCCTCTCCCTTAGGCAGTCCTGCCCCCTCTAGTCTAACAGAAACAGCTTCATTATTCCTCAGTTTCCCCCAAATCACCCTTGTGTTTAGAATCCACTGCCTTGGGCACAGAGGTGGCTTCCACAGGCACAGTCAAGTGCACAGCCAGTGCTTGTCCATCTCATCCTAGTGCCCCCAGAACCCCAATTCTCTCAAACAACCAAGTTCTCTAACTGTGAAAGTGAGTTCTGTTTCTGGTGCAAGCTTTCTTTAGGGTCTAGGAGGACCCTTAGGACATTTGAAATGGACATGAGGTGCCCAGTGAGTAGCACGCTTGCTGTGCAAACCTGAACACCTGAGTTTGGATCTCCAGAACCCATAAAAAGCCAGACACAGTGACACGTGTTTGTAATCCCAGTGTACCTACATGAAATGGGAGGCAGAGGCAGGAGACTCTTCGGGAGTTTGAGGGACCAGATAGCCTGGCTGATGAAGTGGCAAAGAGACCCTTTCTCAAACAAGGTGGAAGGCAGACCAGCACCCAAAGATTGCCCTCTGACCTCCACATGTGTGTCTTGGGACTCAAATTCTTAAGAACTAATTCTGGTTGAATTTAGTTTTCTTGTGAATATAAATGTCTAAAGGTCTTGATTTCTGGGCTGACCTCAGTAGCACTCAAGGCCCTAGGGACAGCCAGCTAGCATGATGGAAATCTTCCAAACCTGGTGGGTCAGCTCCAACCTCGCCCCATATGGATGAATCTCACAAATAACATGTTGTATGAAGACTTCTGCCCTACCCTAAATAGGGTAGGGTTGCTCCTTCTCTTACTTATCTACTTAATAAGTAATAAATACAAGGTTTAAATACCATGAAAAGACACCTATCATGCCAGATGCCAGGACAGTGGTTATCTTGGGGAAATATTAGCTTATATAGAAGGGTACAAAGAATGCGTGGTACTGGTAATCTCCCTTGAACACTATGTGTTTACTCTGTGAAAGCTTACAAGGCTCTTTGTACTTTCCTGTATGTGTGTTAGATTTTTTTTTTAAGGTGCTTTATTCAGATCCTAGCTGCTATGCTTGAATGTGAGGGAAGAGCGTCATGGCATGACAGTAATGATGGCCAGAGATGTCGCTTAGTGACAGAGTGCTTGCCTGGCATGTACGAGGATCTAGGTTTGATTTCCCACTGTAAAAAGCAAAAGACAAAAGTACCCTCCCCAACCAAATCGAAACAATCATAACTACAACAACAATAAGGGCCTCTACATTACTAGGGGTAATTACTGCAATAACTGGAGGTGCAAGTACCCCCAACCTGGACAACTGACTGCAGAGGATGCGGACCTAGAATTGGGCAACCAGTAAAAGCACATACAGAATTTAAGATGCTCTAGGTCTTACAGTAGACAGCCTCCATGCCCTAGAATAATGTATTCTGAATCTTCTCTGTGGGGGAGAGGAACACAGTTAGGAAGACTTGGTTAGCAGAGCGTCCTCCCATAGGTAGATGGTCCTGTTGCTTGGTTTAAACATATCTTCAGGGTCAGCTTGACTTCTCTGTTCCTTTTTATCCCCCTTTGAGACAGGATTTCTCTGTGTAGCCCAGGCTGTCTCACAGCTCACTCTGTAGACCAAGCTGGACTCAACTCAGAGATCTGTCTGCCTCTGCCACCACTGCCTGACCTGCTTGACTTCTAATCTTCCTCATCTAAATGCACCTGGTTATACTTGACATTTCCCCAAATCCCTTTCCAGAGAAAGATTTGCTAGTGATATGCAATGACCATGCCTGGGATGGAGCCCCTCAGCAAAAGAGATTTCAAATTGTTCTCGCCATTCTGCACTCATATTTTCTCACGGGCTTCCAGTTTCCCTAACTAGATAGTGCCTAGGGTGAACTATACTCAGAACCACCTGTACTCATGCAGGGTGATTAATCATCTGCACTTCCATGCATATCACCTTTAAATTTTTTTCTGAGATTAGTAAATTAAGAAAATTGGGAGGAAGAGGGGGAACAGTTCACAGGGAGTTCATCTCTGAGCTTGGAGCATTTGGGAAGGGCAGGAACAAAATGAGCTAGCAGTGCAGGGAGCCTCGGGAAGGCGGGGGCCCTCATGAAATCATGGGATTCATATCAGGAAGGGAAAGGAGGGTGTCAAGAAATAGGGCAGAGCTGAAAGCATTGTGTCAGCTAGCCATAGATGAATTTTGCTATTTTCCATTAGGCTGCTCCTTTGTGTATGTATATTTCGGTTTTCAAGGTGGGTAACTGGGAGCTCCTGGCCTCTTAGGGTTCTGGGAGTAATTACAGGTGATTTATCGTGTTATTGTAACTCTCAGCTTATGCTACTGATACCATCAGGAGAGGCAGTATGGGTTTAGGATTCACCCTGCTAGACTAATCTTCATAAAACAACGGGAGTTCCCTCAGAACCAGCTATGGCAGAGAAACTCATCTCCTTTGTTGATTGGGTTTCTAGGCTGGTAAGCCTCAGCAGGGCAGAGACTACGAGCCTGGGACAGCCAAGCAGATTTGTAATTGGTTGAACAGTCTTGCACAAATGCTGATGATTAATGAATCCGTGTCATCTTAAAGGGAAGCCTCTAGGCACTTGCTGCAGGTCGCCGTCACCATCTTTATTAATGGCTTGGATGGGTTCACAGAACATGTTCATCTAATTTGCTGAAAGGGTTAGTGGCTGTGTTGGATGACAAAACCAGGCTTTAGAAAGATCTCAGCAGACTCCAGTGACATCCCAGATATTACAATATGGGATTTAATGGGAATAAATGTGAAATCTTGCACTTAGCCCTCAAGTGCCATCTGTATATGTGTGTGTAGAGGCTTGGGGTCACATGAACGCAACTGGAGAGAGTACTTTTTTCTAAAGCAGGCATGTGACATGCTACTGAGAGCCAGGAATCCCTCAGCCAGAGCACAGCTGAAGAGTGTGGCTTCTTCTGGCATTGCATCCAAAGAGCAGTGGGACAAACTGGACCATGCTCCCAGCATCAAGCCAGACCTTGAAGGGTCTGAATCCATGTTGCAGGAGGGACAACTGCTGGACTTTCTTACTAACACTCATGTTTCATCATTGACAGGCTGGTCAAAAGGAAGGCAAATTAATGTCTCTAATGGTCTCAAAGGGATCAAACTCAAAACCACCAGTGGGTGGGAGCTACAGTTTCCACCTACCTTATAAAATTCAGGCAACTTTTCTGACAACTAGGAAGAAGGAATGCACAGTGGTAAGAGTTCAGTCTTAGGAATCAGGCGTTGTTTAGAATCTTAAAAATGCCACTTAATAACAGCACTTTAGGTAAGTTTTCCCTTTGTCTGCGTTAAGACGGAAATACCAAGGCACCTAGCATATGGTTGGCTCCATGCAGGGACTTGACAGCTGATAGCTATTTTTATAATAGTTTTTGCTATAGTTGCTTAAGAGTTGAATGAATGAACAGATAGGAGCTTGACCTAGGTTCAGATATTAAGTAAGCCATAATCTTAAAAGTTCTTTTTTAAAATTAACACCCAGCTGTATGTAAGTTCTGAGCTAATCATCTGCCATATAATCTTATGAGCACAATTTAATATAACATAGGAATATTATATGATAATTCTATAATAAACATCAGAGAACATTTCAAGATAGTGACATGAGGAAAATTATATAATTAATTTCACAGGAACATTGAGTAGGAAGCAATTAATTCTAACTGGAAGATTAGGAAAGGCCTCTTGGAAAAAGTGGCATTTGAGCTGGGTCTTAAAGGACAAGAGAGATTTTGATTGATGGGAGTTGGGCGGGGCAAGGCCTTCCAGGCTGGGGAATGGCTTAAACAAAGGCACAGAAGTAATTAGCAGAGATAATGGGCCATCTTCCCAGGGCTAAAGATGCCCTTTTCCTATAGACGCCTTCATCATTGGCATCCCCAATGATCACAATTAATAAGAAATAGCAGGAGACACTTTGCTTCTGGTGAGCTGTTGCCATTGTACATGTGTTAAGGTTATTTTTTCCCTTTTTGGTTTTTTATTTAAAATGATAGGATGCCTATACCATGTGTTTGCAGAGTTCTGAATGTTAAGACAGGCAGCCCTACGACTCCAAGGGAGCATCAATGTGGGGGAAGTCAGGAGGTCTCTGGTCACATGGAAGGAAGCTTTCATACATCCTGGGAGTGGCTATGTGGGGTCTGTGAAGGCCATTTATGGATGGATTAAGCCTACTGCCTAGAAAGAGGTCTGAGGATGGGGGTCCACTGACACTCAGACCTGCAGGACACTCACTGACATTTTCATTTGATCTTTGCACATCAGATAAGTCCAGGGAGGGTGAGAGAGACTGGGGCCCAATAGCTGGCCACCTGGGAAGGGAGACCCAAGGATGGATGGGAAGGGACACCTTTCTACTGGTCTGTCCAGGTGTACCTCCACCTCAAGCAGAACTCTCCTGGCTCAAATTGATCACAACTGCCCTATTGGTGACTGTACTGGTTAGTTTCATGTCAATTTGACACAAGTCAGAGTCATCTGAAAAGAGGAACCTCAGTTGAGAAAATGTTCCACCAGTTTGGCCTGTGATACATTTCCTTGATTAATGTAAGAGGGGCCAGATCATTGTGGGCTGTGGCTTCCATGGTTGGTGCTTCTGGGTGCCATAAGGAAGTAGGCTGAGCAAGCCAGTGAGCAGCAAGCCTCATGGCCTCTGCACCTGGTCCTGCCTCCAGATTCCTGCCCTGAATCCCTGCCACAGTTTCCCTCAGTGATAAGCTTATGAGCTATATGGTGAAATAAACCCTTCCCTCCCGAGTGTTTTATTACAGCAGTAGGAACCTGAGACAGTGGCTAAAAAGGAAGGCTAGTGATGGCTGCAGAATTTATATATTGATGGAAGGAGGATTTGTATATTGACTAGAGAGAAGAATTAGGTAAGAGGATACTGTGATCTGAATGCTTATGTCCCCTCATTCATATGTTGAAACCTAATAACCAATAGAATGATATTAAAACACTATATAAAATCTATCTAAAAACTCTCATGAATGAGATTGATACCCATCTGGTACCAGAGATATTCTATCCTGTGAAGGCATACACTCTATCTATGAACACTGAAGCTGCCTACAGCAGCCTGGCTTTACTGTGACTTGATCTTAGATTTTCAATCCTCTGAGACTAGAAATACTAGTCTCATTTATTGTTTCTAAGCTGTGTCGACTAAGGCATTTTGTTATAGCAAGTAAAAAATATTAAAGACAGAGAGGATGCTAGGGTGCCTGTCTTAAAGCTGCCGTTGTCTATCTTTTTGCTTAGATTGTATAGCATGGATCAATAAAACAATCCTTTAAACAAAAATACATTTTATATCACATTTTATGTAGTCTTTAGAAAAATGGCAGATATCTATGTGAGTCAGAAAATTACTCATAGAGATGAAGAAGAATGATCCTAAGTCACTCGTTATTGGCTGGACCATGGATAACTTGGGCAAATGAACTGATGCTATCTATGGCTTCTTCCTTGACCTCACAACCTCAGCCTGACATGTCACTCAGGCACAGGAAGCCAGTCTTTTTGCTGAAAAAAAAAAGTTCAGTCCTTACTGGAGACCTTGGAAACTGCAAAGGCGCTCACAGTCAGAATCCCAATTCAAGGGGAACTGGAACTCAAGGAGGTTAGGAGCCCAGGAGCCAGCCCCAGGGTGTCTTGTTAAATCAGTGTTGGCTCCACTTAGCATTTACTGAGCACCCAGTATTACTTATTGTTGTTATTGCCAGGTACAGAACATCAATGTGGATTAAAATCCCGAACTCAGAGAGCGTCAGCCCATTGAGAAAATGATCCACATTAGTGCCAACTCCAGGCGCTTCAGGGCAAGAGGATAAGAGTGCTTTCATTAAGAGTTTGTCTGGAGGTTGCCCAGTGCTTGCCTACCATATCCAAAGGCCGTAGGTTCAATCCCCTTGTATATGTTGTCTTGTTCTTTACAATAACTCAAGAGGCAGGTACTGATTACCTCATTTTATTGAGTATTTGTGTGACTTGTTCTAGAACACATGGCTAAGCTACAAAGCTTATAAAGCCAAGTTTCCCAGAGTGGATCTGAGAAAGGGGGCAAGGCCATCATGGAGAGGGCTGGAGTTTAGTATACAGAGTTGAGAGCTGACCTGTCCATTCAGAGTAATTGATGCTAGCTCACATTTACCTCCTGGTAAATTAATTATAGTAAAGATGGTAAGAACACAGGCATTGTAGCCTCATGTGGAGTGGGAGAGGAAGGCAGCTGGTGCTGGTGAGAAGATACAAGAATTCAAAACTCATAATTTTGTCAAGGGATGAACTTGACTATTGATCAGATTTATCCAGCAACTGGGGAGAACTTGGTAGAGCAGCCAGTTGAGATGGGTGTCACCGTACTTCTTAGCCTTGTCAAGTTGGTACCTTTTCATCTGAGGAAGGGAAGCTGCTGAGAATTCTCTTGCCTTCGGCTTTGACACTATGGGGAATGACATTACCCAAAGGTTGGCAATTGCATGGGTCACCCAGACCGAATTTCAATGTCAAATAAGTAAATTGTCATGACTCACTCATGAGTGTCTTCTAGTTGAGATGTTTATTCAAAGGCACAGTCCTTGAGTCTGAGATGGTGGGAAGGTGGAGAGAAGGGAATGGGCATTAGTCAGTCTTTGTGCCTTGGCTGAAGAGCAGAGACAGAAGGGGCCCCAGCATTAGACTAGAATGAACAAAGCAGTCATCCAGCAGCCTGACCTGTTTCTCAGCTTTACCATCTGGTAGTTTCTATTTCTGGATGAATTTTTTTCCCTCTATGTTCCCATCACTTGATGGCACTGACCATTCTCCAGGCATCCCAGCTCAGTGACATTTGAGTATGTTCTGAGGCAACAGCAGCACACAGGACCAAGGGACAAAATGCTCCAGGCCTATTGGCAAAAAAATGTCAACCCATGATGGATGGAGACCAAGCATTGTCAGCCACAGGTTCTGTCAATCCTTAGTGGTCACTGACAAAGAAGGTGTCTCTGCAATGACTGTGCCGTTTCCAGAAATCCTGATGTCTAGTGACCAAGGTGGCTTGATAATGAGCTTGCTTTCTTTAGATATCATTTCATTCTTCAAAAAGTTCTCTCTGTGTGTAACTAAATATAACTTAATTGTCCTACCTTTGAAAAATGTGGCACTTATATTAACATATTTAAGAAGCAACGCAGCCGTTCATGACAAAGACCAGTGGAGCCATGATTCTAGTGTTTGGTTCTGAAACATATGGACACAGGATAGTTGGGAAATCGGTCTGCTGCAACTGTAAGAGGCAACAACATGTTGGAAATTTACATTACCAGGCTAGAAGTCAGAAAGGTGATCTGGGAGGTTTTGTCTTAGAGTGGCTTATGTGACTGTGATAAAAGACTCTGACCAAAGCAATTAGGGAGGAAAGGATTTACGTGGACTGTGGGTTACAGTCCATTATCAATGAAAGGCAAGGCAGGAACAGGAAGGCAGGAACAGGAAGGCAGGAACAAGAAGGCAGGAACTCGTGCAGAAAACCTGTAGGAGTACTGCTTACTGATTTGCTCTGTTTTTTTTCTTTCCTTTTTTTTATTTTTAAATTGGATACTTTAATTTTATCTTTATGTGAAAACAGTTTTATTGTTTTTTAGAGTTATTTTCTTTATTTTTAAACAAAATATAACAAAATAAAATATAACAAGATAAAACAAAACTAAAACAAAACTCACCACACTTAGGTTGAATAAAAGAAACCAACAGAAAAGAGCCCCAAGAGAAGGCACAAGAGTCATTTGTTCACACACAGGAGTCCTCAAAGTACTAATCTGAAAGCGATAATGTAAACACAGAAGACCTGGTGCAGACTCGTGTCAGCCCTGTGCATGCTGCAGCAGTCTCTGTGAAGTCCTAAGTGTGTTGATTGTGTTAATACAGAGGCCTTGTTCTCCTCGTGTCCCCCATCCCCTCTGGCTCTTATGCTCTTTTTTTGTCTCCTTTTTCTTGTGGGGTTCCCAAAGACTTGAGGGGAGAGATTGGATGAAAACATCTTATTTAGAGCTGTGTTCCAGGGTCTTACTGTCTCTGTGTGTCTGTGTCTGTGTCTGTGCCTGTGCCTGTGCCTGTGCCTGTGCCTGTGCCTGTGCCTGTGCCTGTGCCTGTGTCTGTGTCTGTGTGTCTCTCTGTGTCACTCTGTGTCTGTCTGTATCTCTGTCTGTGTCTCTGTTCAGAAAGTCTTCTCCTGTGGCAATGAGTTCAAGCCTAATCCCCAGCATCTCTGTTATCAGCCTCAGTGTGTCTGGCTTTATGTTGAGGCCTTTGGTCCATCTGGAACTGAGTTTTGTGCAGGGTGATGAGTATGGACTCATTAGCATTCTTTTACCAGTTTGTGCAGGGTGATGAGAACGGACTCATTAGCATCCTTTTACCAGCTTGACCATCACTATTTGTTGAAGATGCTTTCTTTTTTTTTTCTAGTGTGTTTCTGGCTTCTTTATCAAAAGTCAGGTGTCCACCTGTGTATGGATTATGTCTGGGTCTCCAATGTGGTTCTGTTGATCAACATGTCTGGTTTTTATGCAAATGCGTCACTGTTTTTATTACTATAACTTCGTAGGACAGCTTGAAATTGGGAATACTTTGCAGCCATTCTTTTATTGTTCAGGATTATTTTAGCTATCTTGGATTTTTTGGTCTTTCATATAAAGCTGAGAATTTTCCTTTCAAGACCTGTGTTGGAGTTTTGATAGAAATTGCAGTGAATCTGTAGATTGCTTTTGGTAGGGTGTCCATTTTTACTCTGGTAATCCTACTAGTCTATGAGCATGGACGATCTTTACGTGTCTTTTCTTCAAGGATGTGAAGTTTTATCATACAAATCCTTCACTTGTTTGGTTAGCCGTCCCCCCGAGATAGTTTATATTATTTGAGATTATTGTGAAAGGTCTTGTTTCCCTGATTTATTTTTCAGTCCATTTGCCATTTGTATATAGGAGGGCTACTAGTTTTTGTGTTAACTTTGTCTCCAGCTACTTTGCTGGAAGTGTTTACCAGCTGTAGGAGTTCCCTGGTGGAATTTTCCGAGTCACTTATGATATTAACATATCATCTGCAAATAAAGATAATTTGACTTCTTTTCCAATTTGTGGCCCATTGAGCTCTTTCTGTTGCATTATTGCTCTACTTAAAGACTTCAAGATTGTATTGAATAGGCATGGAGAGACAACCTTGTCTTACTCCTAATTTTAATGGAATTTTAATTTAAAAGAAGAGAAGCTCCAAGCTTACTTTTATAAGATCTAAGACCGAGTACTCAGAGGTGACACCGTCCACAGAGAGCTGGGTCTTCCCACATCTATCGTTAATCAAGAAAATTCCCCACAGACTTGCCTACGGGCCAATCTAATGAAGGCATTTTCTCATTGAGGTTCCTACTCCGAAGCCAAGTGGTTCTATCAGGTTGACAAAAAAAATTAACCAGCACAGCCATGATAGCACTCTAAACGAGCTGTGGAGTTAGGGCTTGCTAAGAGACCTAAAAAGGGAACCGAATTCCATGGAGCACCTCCCTGGTGCCTGGCTCTGGACCAGTGCCATACATGACCCCTTTTGATCCGCACACCTACACTGAGGTGGGCATTAACTAGTTATACACGGAGACAATGAGTCCCACTCTTTGTGTTCCCTGAAAAGATCAACCAGTGACTTTATTAGAATATTTACATAAGGCATACCTATTGAGGACATCAGTGAGAAGTTAGTTGGCTTAGAAAGGACAAGACCCCCTTCTCTGGTCCAGGTACAGCTCCTCCTTCCCTCAGTCAACACATAGGTGACTCATCATTGGGCTTGATGACAGCTTTAGAGATTTTATTTGCTGCTTCTTCAGGAGGCAGGGTGAGCTTTGGACGTCCCTGTACCTTGCATGTGAGTTATTTGCGATAACTTTCTGGACTCTGTGTGATAGATCTTTCCCAGAAGCTTCTGCTTCGACTCAAGAGAAACAAAACTCAGAGCTTCCTGAGTACCGTTGTATATTACCCACACGGCTTCAAAGGAATCCCAAGTGGAGGATGCAATATATTGTTTTAATTACAAAAGGATAATAGCCTCAAGCAAAGAAGTTTTACCAAGAAGAAATGAGTCTCATATAATGAGCAATAAAACCTCCTGCAATTACTATCATTGCGTTGATTCAGCCAGACCTCAGTGAGATCGGAGCAAGGCCAGCTTCCATCTGAACTCCGTTCTTGTCTGCCTCAAACATTTTCTACTCTGCTAATCACTTTTTTTTTTGCTTTTTGTAATTTCACTTCTTAGAGGAGTCTAGCCCCTTTCCTTGAAGCCTGGGTTAAACACATTTGTACACAAAACTAATAGAACTATAATATGCTATTTCTTCCAGATTTTTACATTTTCAGATGTTGGCCCAGTGAGGCCAGTACTTAATCTCTCCTGTGGTAGAAATGCCAGCATATGTTAGTAAGAATTCCACGGGATTCTTACTTTTTCCTTTCTTTATGTGAATGGATCTTTTGCTTACATGCGTGTCTGTGCACTGCATGTGTTCCAGGTCCTGAGGCCAGAAGACAGCTCTGGATCCCCTAGAATGAAGCTCAGTATGTTTACAGCGAGGTGTTCTTTTAAAAAGTTGTTTGTGGTTGCTTAACATCCTGGGAAGTAAATAGCTGGAAATCTTGTATTTTTCCCTGAGGAATGTGGGAGGATTTTGTTACTTCCTGGGTACTGCATGGAAAACCTACATAGTATAAAAGGTTTTTAGTTCCCAGGACTTTGGGGTTCACCCAATCACTCAATAACCATTGATCAAAATAATCTCAAAAGGTAGTAGCTGCTCCTGCTGTTCTTGCAGAGCGAGGCATCGAGGTCCCTGAATTCTGATCTGCGCTGTGGGACAAGTGCTGTAAAGTGGATGGAGACTGAGACTAGCATGGAGGGAGGAAGGAGAACCTAAACACATCCCCCAGGATGTCTAATCCTGGATTATGCATCCGAGGAACCCCGCATTGGAAATCAGTTAAGGCGATCCATCTCACACAAACATGGTTTTCCTGTTAAACCTGGGGTGTTTGTCAGTATTTTAGGGCTGAGTTTCTCAAAATATGGTTTCTGGCACCTGCATTAGAATCATCAGGGAGCTAGACAAAAATGCAGATTCCCAGGTTTCGGGGCCAAGTGCTTTCATCGTCAAATAATGGAAACTCCATGTGGGAACAGAAACTGATTGGTTCAGAGACTCAGTAACCTCTTCTAAGAAACATCCTTCTCTGCCCAGTTTTAAAAACTTATTTTTATTAATAAAATGGGCCCCTATTCAGTAATACACTCAAATATAAGCTTAAAGTTGTTTTTTTTTTTTTTTGCTTTGTTTTTGTTTTGTTTTGGTTTTGGTTTTGGAAGGAGCAGGGAAGGAAAGTTGTTACTAAAAAAAAAAACCAAAATAACTGGGGCCCCAGTAGATGTCTCAGTGGTTAAGAGCACTGACTGCTCTTCCAGAGGTCCTGAGTTTAATTCCCAGTACGCACATGCTGGCTCACAACCATCTATAATGGGATATGATGCCTTCTTCTCACATTTTAAAAATAAATAAACACATGCACTCATTCCCCACATGGCTAGTCGATGGCTGCCATAGCTTCTGAGATGCATTCACAGTGGTGCCTAGCAGAAAGACTCTTTATATGGGGGATATCCCTATCCTAAGATATTTCCTGCCAGGCCTGGCTTTAAAGGCATCCAAAAACCTGTGTATTGTGCCAAATTCCGTGTTCAGACAAGCCTAGCTGCCATTTAGTGTACCCTGGTATCATGCTGACTTTCTCTGTAGTGTTATCTCTGAACTTGTGTTGTATTTGTGAAGTCTGCTTGGATGATAGCACAGGCACGTGGTCTGAGGTGACATGTGTTTCTGGCCCTCACTGCCAGCTTGTTCACTTGTTCACATACAGTTTCAAAGTGTCTCATAGATGTCCACAGAATGTGTCAGGGTTTGGCAAGACTAAGGTATAGGGGAAGAAAAAGAACTCTATGCCTTTCGAAGTCCTTCGATGAGGGCATTTCTGCAACAAAGAACAGATTAACAAGAGGAAAAGAAATTTAAACTTTTATATGTGGGAGATACCCAGAGAAATAAGTAAATCTCAAAGAGTGACTTTGACGTAAGCTTAAATACCACTTATTTTCTAGGTGTGGTGGTTTGTTTGCCAGCTTGGCACACCTTGGACCACCTAAGAAGAAAATAGGAATTATCTGGATTCAATGGACTTGCAGGGAAATCATCAAGGGATTTTTCTTGATTATTAATTGCTGTAAGAAGACCCAACCCACTAAGGGCACCACCATTCCCTAGGCGAGGGCTATATAATTATATGAGTATAGAGAAGGAACCAAGTACCAACAATCTGTGTGTGTGTGTGTGTGTGTGTGTGTGTGTGCGCGTTCATTTCTCTCTGCTCTTGACTATAGATATGATACCGCCATAAGTCCCTGCCACTGTGACTTCCCCACAGTGATGCACTGTAACCTGCAACTGTGAGCTAAAACAAACCCTTCCTTCCTTAAGTTGCCTGTTGCCAGGATATTTTATCACAGAAATAAAACCACAAAAGAAGAAAGAAAGAGAGAAAGAGTGTAGAAAAGGCCAGTTAAGGGGAAATCCCAAGGCAAAGCAAGAATCTGTCTGACTAGTTTGGTGTAAGTTGGTGTCTTCACTGGTAAGGATCATGACCCAGGCATCCTGTTTTTCCTAGTCTTGACAAATTTCCATTACGGATGTCAACTTCCCTTGTGAAAGAACAACTTCTCTCCTGGGTTTGCAGCTTCTCAGGGAGAGCAACTCAATATGAACCCCATGCCAATGGGCCTTCTGCAGAGGGCACATTCTGACCTCACTTGAGAGCCTTCCTTCACATTTTTCTCATTTTCAGAATAGCTCTGGAGCTAGCTGAGCCTTTTCTGAGGAACACTCACGCTTTAGATGTTAGGTCATTGAGACTCAGAGCTCAGTGAGTGGTGTGGCTTTTCTTTTTGGGGCACAGCATCTAAAGTTACGGTAAGAGACTTGAATAACAGAGAGGCCTGTTTATGGGGGGTATAGACTCATGATGGCAGGCTTCGTCCAGACACAGAGAACCAAAGCTCACAGAATTTAGTGTGTGCTCCCTCTAGGGATCCTATTTTTCTATTAAAACATAGTTATTACTATAGTTATATAGTTACTATTATAGTTATCACTAAAGGACATTTTACTAAATGTGCCAGGCAAGCCATTTAACCCTTTCAGCTCTACATTTGTCATGTCCATATTGATTTCCTCTCTTCATTCTTCCCCATCCTCTTCCTCCTCCTCCTTTTTTTTTTTTTAATAAGTTCTCCCAGATCCTAGGATGGCCTCGAACTCTCTATGTAGCTGAGAATGACATTGAACTTCTGATCCTCCTGCCTCTGCCACAGGCATTATCATGTATTTTTTAAAAATGTGCTGAGGTTGAAACCCAGGGCTCTTTGCACACCAGGAGATCGCTCTACCAACTGGGCTACATTCCCAGTCTTCAAACTCCCTTTTAAAAGGGTTCCTTTGGTAGTAATAAAAATAATGCAAAACTGTAAACAACTTAAGACCTGGGTGGGCTTTATGAGAAAAGACCAATAGTTTTGCTGCACAAATCAAGAAACCAAGGCCCAGAGCAGAAAGTGATTCAGAAAGCTCATTCTGCAAGTGGCTGCTGCATCCAGGCTGAGTCCAGGTATCTCCTGTTACCGTTGGCTGTGTCTTAGTTAGGGCTCCTGTTGCTGTGATAAAACAGTCAAAAAGCAACTGGAGATGAGAGGGCTGATTTGGCTTATACTTCACGTCACATTCCATCATGGAAGGGAGACAGAGCAGGAACTCAAGCTGGGCTGGAAGTCACAGGCAGGGACTGAGCAGAGGTCATGGAGGATGCTGCTTACTGGCTTGCTCCTCATGGTTTGCTCAGCCTGCTTTTTTAACAGCACACAGCACCACAAGCCTAGGGATGGCACCACCCATAGTGGGCTGGGCCCTCCCACATCAATCATAGATCAAGAAAATGTACCACAGGTTTGCCCACAGGCCCATGTGGTGGGGATAGTTAGTTTCTCAACTGAGGTTCCCTCTTTCAAAATGACTCTAGTCTGTGTCAACTTGGTATAAAAACTACCTTGCACAGGCTGCAAAACTAGCATTCCTCAAAATTCGGCAAAGACCTTATGAAATATACACCCCCCTCCTCCCCCCATGAAACCTGGGCACACCAAGGAAAGAGATTGTTATTAAAAAGCTTGCTAGAAGGGGAGCCCCATGTGTGAAAAAAGAGATACTGACACACTGAGGTAATTCCTGAACCAGAGAGACCATAAAACTTCAAGTGCTTTAAGAGAAGGCAGGCAGCTGGGGAGGGCCCTGAACTTCCCACAGGATGTGGACTGGAACTTCAAGTCAATCTTATCTGGATCTCGGGTGGCAGCTGACCTTTTGGTTACGTCAGATTTTATTTATTTATAGAATCAACCCCCTTTCCTTGACCTAGCATTCTTTCCCTCACCCTCAGAAGCTGGGGTCCCTCAGCTCAAAAGCCCTCTGCTCCAGTTAAGTTAATAGCACTGTAGGCTCAGAAATGTTGTCTGCTGAGTAGGTACTCCTAGCCTGGGTTTGGTCTCTTCAGGTCTTTTGTGGGTGGTGAGAATAAGGAGACGTGGTCTTGCTATGTAGCCTAGGCTAGCCTGAAACTTAGGATCCTTCTGCAGTAGTCTCTAAGGTGCTGAAACTAAAAGCTTTTGCCATCACAGCTGAACGATTCTGAATCTTGAATGCTCACCATTCAAACTAGGGAGACTGAGGCAGGAGGATGGTGGGTCTGAATCTAGTCTGGGATGTTTAGTGAGACAGTATCTACAAAACAAAACAAAACAAAAGCAAAACAAAAGCAGAGCAGAGCAGAGCAAAGCAAAAAACAAAGCAAAACAAAACAACCAAGAACTTGGCATGAGTAACAAATGATCTTGTGTTGACACTGGGTCATCTGTGCCTAACTTAGGTGGCCTGTCAGTCCTATAGGGACTTCTGAGGTGGGGCTTGAGCCTGTCTAGTGAGGCTGGACACGGGTGCCCTAGGCACTTGTGGTTGCTGTACAGTGAGCACTGGCAGAGCCATCTTATTAGGGACCCAAAAGAGGTGAGGAGAAGTGTTAAAGTCAGCTGTGGTGGCTCGTGTGTGGGGATTGGCCTGCTCTCTTTCCACCTGTCTGAGTCAGGGTTTCTATTCCTGCACAAACATCATGACCAAGAAGCAAGCTGGGGAGGAAAGGGTTTATTCAGCTTACACTTCCACATTGCTGTTCATCACCAAAGGAAGTCAGGACTGGAACTCAAGCAGGTCAGGAAGCAGGAGCTGATGCAGAGGCCAGGGAGGGATGTTACTTACTGGCTTGCTTCCCCTGGCTTACTCAGCTTGCTTTCATATAGAACCCAGGACTACCAGCCCAGGGATGATACCACCCACAGGGGCCCTTCCACCCTTGATCACTAATTGAGAAAATGCCTTACAGCTGGATCTCATGGAGGCACTTCCTCAGAAAACACCTCCCAAAAGATTTCACCTCATTGAAGCTGGTCTCTTCTTAATCTCCACCAATTTCTTAGCTCCAGCTAACCAGTATCAATAATGCCAGTAATGCAAAGGTTTTGCTTTAGTAGTTCTGGTATCTTGTTAATCACAGCTGATTCTTCAGCCCCAGTTAACCCAAACCACAGAATCTTCACAATCCAAACAGCAACAGGCCTGATAAGAGTCTTTAATCTTCCCTCTGAAATTTCACAAGCCAGGCCTCCATCTTCTGCACTGTTCTCATCATTACCTTCCAAGCTCCTACAGAACATCCCACAGAGCTCTTAACATCCCAATGGCTCTTCTAGCGAAAAGTTCCTAAGTCCTTCCACATACCTCCCCAAAACACGGTCAGGTTGTCACAGGAATACCCCACTATGCTGGTACCAATTTATCTTAGTTAGGCTTTCTATTCCTGCACAAACATCATGACCAAGAAGCAAGTTGGGGGGTCCAGAGAAGCTGCACAATCAGTTTGCATCTCATCTACAGCAGTGAGGACTGCTACCTAACCCATGCAGCAGCCTGAGCTGCCTGACCTTGGGTGGATTATTTTAATTTTCTCATTTTAAGTAGTCCCATTCATTAATCAGAGCATGAAAGCCATGTGATAGATAAAGTATAGTCCCTGGGAGTCCATCGTGCATACTGGCTCAATTATTGAACAAATATTTAAGGACCCCTTTTCCCCATCACTCATATTGTGGGTGCTTGGACTTAGGGTGAACAAGTCCCTGCTCTCAGGGAGATGGGGGTATAGATAATAAACAAGGACAAAATATATACAAATATAAGATACATGTTATGTTAACATATATAATAATTCAAAAGGTAGGCAAAACGTAATCATAAAATATGCTGTGGAGGACAGTGACTTGAGCCATGGACCATGGAAAGTGATGGGCAATGACTTGGCTTTTGTATAGGTTGGTCAGATGGGCGTCTCTGACAAGGTAACACTTGCACAAATAGCAGAAGACTTAACGTACTGGGTCCTGAAGGTGTGTGGAGGCACATTCAAGCCGACAGGACCTGGTTCAAAAGCCCTGAAGTGGTGTCATGCTCCGTGGTTCAGAGATGCTCAAGGAAGCCCCGAGATTGGCTGGTGAGAAATGAGAGTAAGAAAAATAAGAGTTGAGGGAGTTATTATGAATCCCTTAAAAAAAATCAATTAATTTCTCACTCATTTTATTCCCTGGGAGTTGGAGTGTTGGAATGGGTTTTGCCGTGAGGTTATGACTGAGTGGCACATTTCCTTTGTGTCCTTGGATATCACATCAACACCCCCCTGTAAGGCGGTCAACATCTCTGAGGTGCCTGTGAGCTCATTTGTCAGGGGGAGGTCACATGTGGTAGATGACCTACTTGCTGATAGTTATGCAGGTTTTCCTGTGTGGTGCTTCTCTGGAGGTCGGGTGGATATCCCTAGTAGGACTGGTCTCTGTGACTTCCTGGGGCAAGTAGATCCTTGGCAGGCGTGTCACAGCTGAAGGTTTTCATGCAATGCATCAGCTCTGTTCCTTTTGGAGCTTGTTCTCCTCAGTTAGGACAGCTTGCTCCCTCAAGGAACACTGAATAAGACAAATAGTGACCAAGGGAGTTCTACACTCACGCACAGACCCTAGGAATAATTTTGTTTTGTTTTATGAGGCAAGTTTTCATGTAGCCCAGGCTGGCCTTAAATCCTTAGTGGGAATGATCTATAACTTCTGATTCTTCTGCCTCCATTCCCTCAGTTCTAGGATTGTAAGAGAGATTATGCTCCAGTGCTTGGTTCAGGGTTGTACTGAGGCTCCAACCCAAGGCCTTGCGCATGTCAAGCAGTCTACCAACTTAGATACACCCCCTGCCATAAATATTTGTGCATTTAAACCACTCAGATTTAGGCGTTATTAGTTGTTGCAGACAAGAAGGGTCAGGTTATAGCTTAGCATTTTCAAATATTATCGCCACAGTCCATGCTCACCCCGGCACTCCTCCTGACTGGGAATTCTCACTCTGGTTTTGTACATGGTGAAACAGGGGCCAAGAGAGGAATCAAGGCACTTCCACAGAATTATAAGACTCAAAAGTCCATCCATCTGACCCCTTGGCCACTATGCAGCAAGACACTGTCTTTCCTGTGTGTCTAGTAGAAGAGCAGTAAACTAAGGTCTGTGACAGCACCAAATGCCATTAGTGTGGCACCAAACTGCTCCCTGCTGAGTCCAGGGAGCCAGTAGGCTCCTTTCCCCTGCTCCCAAGGCCCTTTCGTTCCTCTTCCACACTGCAGAAAGTGCTCCTGGTCTCTCATTTTCTCCATTGTCGGAGTAGATCTTCCCTCTTCCCTTAAATCTCCCTGGAAACTTCCTCATGGGCAAGCCTAGGGGCATGTCTCCTGGGTGATTCCAAACCCAATTAAGTTGACTGGGGAATTGCCATCACAGAAGGGGAGAGAGGAAGTCATTGCTTGGTGCCAGTCTGTGGCATCACTTCACTTGGGGGCAGCCCTGGGGCCAGGCCACGTTGGTAGTTTGTTTTGGAAATCTCTCTACCTGACCCACCAGCCCTGTTGCCTCATGACTTCCTGTGTACTTCCACTGTGACCTCACAACTCATTAAAGGCCATCTGTGCCCTTCCTTTACCCAGGAGCACATTTAAAGTCCTCTGTCTGCCTCCCAAAAGGAGATTAATTGGCAGCACCTGCAAACTTGTCCTGACACTCTTGTCTGCCAGGCTCCACACTTTACATATGTTATATATGTATGCTGTGTCACTGATGCCTGTAACCGTTCTCCCAGGAAGGCTCAGCTTTAACAAAGAGGAGAACAAGCCTTAGGGAGAAGCCCAGGAGAGCAATTGCTAAGATGGGGAACAAAATGGGGGATGGGGGGAGAGGCAGGTTCAGGGGCAGAGAAAAACTTCCAGCTCCCACACACCAGCAGACTAATGACATATGTCCCTGAGGCTAGCAGTCTTTTATGACTTCAGTACTCACTGTTGGGAAAGACGGTGTAGCACGGTGTAGCTTTCAGTTAGCTGATATTTTCGAGCAGATGTGTCAGCCAATGACACATAGGTCATGCCTACTGAGGCTTATGGGGGCGGGTTCTACTTTTGTATTTTTGTTTTTAAAGAGAGAGAATTGAGAAGAAGGATGCTCTACCTTGCCTGCCCAACTCTGTTTCCTTATAACTGTCCTGTGAGAACCTGTAGCCTGTGAGAACCCTGCCTTCTTGAGCTCACAGACCCAGAGCAGCTGAGATCACCCAGGGTCGCTGTTGTGTATGCCCAGTTTGCTATTGATCTGACATGATATCTCCCATTCATAAGACAGACTTACTCAGATTCCTCTTCCGGTCCTTTGGGCTCGATCTCCTTTACTCCCCAGGGACACCAGTTTCCCTACCCCCACTCCTGTGCAGTGCTTGCTGGGCCCAGATGCAGTGGTTCAAGCCCAGGCTTAAACATCTAGGCTTATCATCTAGGGTCACAAAGAAAGAGGTGTAGATGTAAACACGGGTCGTGATCAGTGAAGCCTACTGATGAATCGATAACAAGAGCTCCGTGGGTGGCTGAGCACTCAGTTAATCTACAAGGCTGCCCCAGTGTCACGTCTCTGGTTAGTTCTCTGCTGGCAGCATACTGAAGATGACCTCAAGGATTGCATGTGACTGTCTTCCAGGATGCCATGCTTGGCTCTGCTCTTCAGATTCATCAGAGCCCCTCCTCCGCCTCCCGATCTCAGTACCAGTGTTGAGTTAGGGGCATCGTTGCTTCTCTTTTTCTTCTTATCCCTATGTCTTCTTCACTCTCCTGGCATTCTAACCTCTCTCCTGAGCTTGCACATCCATTTAATATCTGACACATTCACATCCTGTAATAGTCCTAGACTCTTATCCTTCACAGTAAAACCAGTTAGGCCTCAGATGTTTCCATCTTAACTGATGGCCAGTGAACCTATGTGGCTTCATCTCTCTCCCCACTTTCTGTACATTCTCTATCCAATCCTTTGATGAGTTCTGTTGGTATGGCCTTTAGAACTCACCAGCAACTGGCCACTCCTCAGTATTTCAGTATTTTGTGTCTTTCTGATGGCTACCACCTGTTCTCCCCTGGATAATTGTAACAGCTTCCCAACTATTCTTTCTGCTTCTACTCCTGCCCTCCTCAGTCTATTTATTATCATAGAGAATTTGGTCTTCTTTGTTTTTAAGACAGGTTTCTCTGTGTAACTGCCATGGCTATCCTGGAACTCACTCTGTAGACCAGGCTGGCCTTGAACTCACAGAGATCTGCCTGCCTCTGCTTCCCAAGTGCTAGAATTAAAGGTGCATGTCACCACAGCCCAGCTTGATAAATTGATCTTTTAAGTTGTTTAGGTCACGGTCCTTCCTCCTACCCAGAAACCTGCAATGGCTCTCTACTTCCCATAGCACAAAATCTGGAGTCCTCACAATGGCCCATGGCGTGTCCGGACTTCTCCTCCTTTCTTTCTTGTCTTCCATTACAAAGGTCCACATTTACTTTCTTCACTGCTACTCAGGTGTGCCAAGTCCATGCCCAGTCAGAGTTCATGTACTGCCTGGCCTCTCTGTCAGATATAACCTGATTCACTCCCTTGCCTCCTTTCGCTTGGCTTTGACATTTTACTTTCTCAATGACAGCCACACTGAGCAGTCTGTCATGAATTCTACTCTAACCCAGAACTCTCTTTCCCTCAGTAGCACTTACACCTCCCAACACTCTATTAAATAATTCACTGATTTATGCCTTATCCTCCAAAGTATAAGTTCTCGTCAGTTCAGTACCTAGAAGAATAGCCAGTATTTACGTCATGCTGGACTCTAGTTGATATCAGAAGTATACACAATGAGACATATTTCTAGTACCAGTGCCAGGATAGAGAAGCTCTTGCTATCTTATATTATGGATGAAAACAGTGAGGCGTGAAGAGAGTGCTAAAGGACTGCCTAGACCATGTATCTAATAGTGGTCAGTCCTGAATTCAGGTATTCTGGGTCACAGTATGTTCTGTTACCCCACCAAGCATATTGTTCCTGACTGCATAGTTCTTAGTAAACACTCAATAAAATTCTGTAAATAAACTTTCAAAACAATAATTACTCAGCAAATAACAGATTCTATTGTTGCTCCCTCATAGGTGAGGAAGGCTAGGGAAGAAATTGTAAGAAACTTACCGCCCAGGTGGGTAGAGACAGACCTAAAACACTGCTCTGTTTCCAGCATTCACCACAGACAGAACTGAGGACCAACTGCTGACAAGCATCCATCCTCAGCCCTTCACGTAAACCTCTTGTTCATCCACTGTCTAAAGAGTCTCACTTCAAAATGCAGAGAGGCAAGGGTCAGCAGCCTTCAACATGGAAACCAATCTCCCACACCAGCTGGCTTTCTCCAAGAGAAAAACGTGACTGAGAAGCATCGTTGCTGCTTCCCAGGGGTCCTGTCTACTTCATTTTATGACACTTGGTTAGGGTAGACACTGGCCATGCACCACAACTACTCAGTGGCTCAAAGTCATTTTTGCCAAATTTCCAAGTGTGTGTTGGTGACCACGTTGTCCTGATGCTTGCCTGGCTGGCTTTCATGACATTGGAGACATTCCCATTTTGAGAAGCTCCACATCTGCATCCCGACTTTGCCCAATCTGAGCAGCTAAGAGCCACTGAAGGCAGGTGTGAGGGGCACTGGGAGATTGGACCCACAAAGAGTGCTGTTTCTGAGTGCTGGGAATTAGATGAGTTTGGGGAAGTTAGACAATAAAGGTTAAAACAGCAACTAACAGTGAGGCAGGAGGCTGGTGAGGTCCAGATCAATCCAACAGGCAAAATAGACATAAAATTCAGCACTGGACTTCCTCGGTTTTAGGCAGATTGCACCATTACAAAAAGCAAGTTTAAAAAGCAAGTTCCCCTTTGTCTCCAAGTTTCTCCTCTCTGCCTCTAGCTTCACTCCCCGGGTGACGTCTCCTTTGGTACTCAGAGTCCTCATTATCTCAAGCTGTCAGCGGCCATTTTCTCTGTATCTCAGCAGCTGAAGTGTGAGTTTTCCTGGCCTTTGAATCTCCAGAGCTCAGGGCATGGTCCACATGGGCTGCACAAGATCAGGCATAAAATGGTCAAAGAGGCAAACCTCCATGTGGCTTCAGTCCAAGAGAAATGGATGTCTTACAGATTATGTTCCAGTGAGGACACCCAGTTTTCAGCTCTGCTAACCTGTCACCCTCATGCTTACAACCTTCTACCCTCCCATGTTTTGGGTAGGTTAGTACAAGGCAATGGGGCAGACAGGCAGCAGGCAGCTGCGGGAAACACATCAAGATGACTGGAGCTACTGACAAATGGCTTGCTGTGTGTACCAGAAGGGCTCAAAGCCATGTTAATCATGACCCATCTCTGTTCTTCGCAGCTATATTGGAACAGACTATAGTGTTGAGATTTTATTAAAGTAGCAAGGATGCCATGGCATAACAAAATGACCTTTCTTTCTGATGATGCCTAGACCGAGGTTGTGTAAAAAACCCAGGAAATGTCAACAGAATGAGGGTGAGGGAAGAAGAAAGGAATCTGATTTCGTCAAGATCGAGATGCCTTCCTGAGACTTCTGGCTAAGGGGTCATCACCACCTCACTAAGGAGGGCGTATGTGCAAGTTTTATATCAACTTGACACAAGCTAGAGTCACTAGGGAGAGGGAACTTCAATGGAGAAAATGTTCCCAACAGATTAGCCTGTTGGCAAATTTATAATGTGCTTTCTTGATTGATGATAGATGGGGGAAGGCTCAGGTCACAGTGGGTGGGGTCCCCTGGCTGTTGGTCCTCGGTGCTATAAGAAAGCAGGTTCAGCAAGCCATGGGGAGCAAGTCAGTCAGCAGCATCCCTCTGTTGCTTGCTTTTGCTTCAGTTCCTGCCTCTGAGTATCTGCTCTACTTGAGTTCCTGCCCTGACTTCCTTCCATATTGGCCGGAAGGTGGAACTGTAAGCTGAAATGAACACTTTCCTCTCCAAGTTGTTTTTAATCAAGGTGTTTTATCACAGCAATAGAAACCAAGCAATAGAAATGACTAAGACAGAGGGGCTGGGCTCTCACTGTGAGATGTTTGCACCTGTGTGTAGTGGTGTTCACTATTGTCCAACCAACCATGCACAGTACTCTTCCAGCAGAGATGAAGTAAATGCTAGCGCCATCTTCATACCTGTTCAGTGTTGGGGCCAGATGCCACGAATCCTAGAGTTAGGTCATGGCTGATTGTAGAGCGATGTTTCTCAACCAGTGGGTTGTGACTTGTTTTAAGGTTGCTTATCAGATATCCTGCATAGCAGACTACAGTTACAATTACATTACAATTCATAGCAGTAGTAAAATTACACTTATGAAGTAGCAACAAAATAATTTTATGGTGGGGGTCATCATAACATGAGGAACTGTTTAAAAGATCACAGCAGTAGGAAGATGGAGAACCACTGTTCTAGACTTTAGTCTGGTAGAACTTGGTTCTTACCAAGACATCTTCCTGCATGCAGATGTTCTCATTCAACCCAGAGCACACCAAGCACTCTACCATGATCTAAACGGATCAATGGGTTTGGCTCACGCACCTGGTACTGTCCCTGGCCATGTCCTGTCCACGGTACCCCACACACGGCCATTTCTCTACAGCTAGTGCCCGATGATCTCATCTCACCTACCCTGGTTTTCTAACCAAGTGGCTGAGCATTATGAAAGCACAACTCACAGGGTCTCTGCCTGGTCACTTCACCGGACAAAGAAAAATAACTCAAAGGAGCGTATGCACAGCTGCAGGTTTTTTTTTTTTTCCTGCACAGTCTCTTCCTCGAGTTCAAGTTGAACAGCGACGGCTCCTGTTTCTGTTTCCATGCTTGTAACTGTCCAGGTGGGAAGCCATCTGCCTCAGAGAAAATGACTTATCACTGGAACTGCAAAACACACACACACACACACACACACACACACACACACACACACACACACACAAAAACCCGCTTAGCGAATGTTGGCTGTGAATTTCTGCTGCGTAGCAATCACAGTAACTATTCAATGGCAACACCCATTGAGAACAGCTACACTATTTGGCAGCCGACGACGGTAGACTCTGAGTTCAGATGGTTCAGCATCCGAATCCTGACTCCCGAGCTTTCTGCTTGTAAGACTTTGGCGCATTCCTTTAGTGCTCCTGAACTTCACCCTCTTCCCATTAGGGCGAAGAATTGTGATATGTACTCACCAGTCCTTACGGAAATCTTATCAGTCAGTTCACCCAAAGGTACTGATAATGGGGTTGAAGTTAAGGTACCGTCTGCCTTCAGGGCCAGCATAATCGGCTCTCACATCTCACTCCAGAGGAAGTGGTGCTGATGGAGGAACAGGGTGGTTCAAGGTCTTGGGCGAATCAAAGTGTGATTCAGAAGAAAACGCTTCCAAAAGCAACAGAGCTGAGAGAACTGGGAAGGCACTGGCCAAGAGGAAGGTGATTAATTCATTTAGCCAATATCTGAGTGCCTAGCATTTCGATGTTCTTAGGGCTGGAGATCCAGCAGTAAACCAACACTACTTACTTTTTAGCCACATGAGCCTGCAATCTAGTGGGGAGAGACAGATACTAAGTATAATGAGCTAAATATTGATGGAGTGTGCCCAAGGTGTGTGAAGAAGGAAGTTGTTAGGCGCTGTTGGCCTTTGTGGTTTTAAGCAAGGTGTCTAAGAGTGCCTTGCAGAGAAGGTTAACACTGCAGCGGAAAAACAAAGGTGAACAGATTGTGTCCTAAAGGTAACAAACAGGCTCCATGGGGTGCTATGAGGTGAGAATGTCTGGAAGTAGAAGCCTTGACACCCCAGCTGCAGTCTGCCTTCAGCACCTGGTGAGGTTAGGGAGGAAGGGGCAGCTTCTGGGCTGGTTGCCTTTTTTTCCTTTGGTTATTTTTACATTTATTAATTAGCTGTTTAATTAGGGGTGTGTGTGTGTGTGTGTGTGTGTGTGTGTGTGTGTGTGTATACACTTGCCTTCTACATAACGTGGGTAAAGGTCAGAAGACAACCTACAGGAGTTGGTCCAATCCTTCCACCGCGTGGGTTCCTGGGGATGGAATTCAGGTCTTTAGGCTTAACAGCAAGTGGCCCGACCCACAGAGCTATCTCGTTGCCTATGTTTTTTCTCTTTTTATGGGACCAGCTGGTAGGACTCCTACCTCCACGCCCTGGACCTCAGACTAGCAATTCTTCTTACGTTGTTTTTGAGACAGGGTTTCACTCTGTACCCTTGGCTGCTTTGAGCTTGTGATCTTCCTGCTTTGGTTTCCTGAGGGCTGCATTGCCACACAGGGCTTTAAAGAAAGCCCAGGAGCCTTGAGTTATTGTGTGGGTTGTATGAGTTGCACAGTGCACAGCCCACCGCAGCCAAGGGGGTTGTAGATGTATTCCAGGCATTCTTCGACTGTACTCTTGTGAAGAGTTTCAGGCAGACAGCAACAGAGTGTCCTTAAAACAGAAGCCAAGTGTGTGATAGCTTTCTGACACATGGGGATAAAGCACCTGGGAAAAGGGACAGACACCTTTTCCTAACTGGCATTAGGTCGCCTAGGAGCCAGCAATAGCCCAAAGGTTTTGGTTTCTGAAATCTCTCACTACTAGTTTGTTTATTGAGGACCTACTAGAAGCCCACTAAGAGTTCTACTTGTTAGTGGTTAAGAGCACCGGCTGCTCTTGCAGAGGACCCAGGTTCAACTCTCAGTACCCACATGGCAGCCATATGGCTCCCTCACACACTGGAGAAAACTCCCTAGCAGGGCAGCAACTCTAGAACTTTATGTAAGAGAACTTGAGAAGGGAAGGAGAGAGCCAGGAGACATTTCAGACTCCATTTTAGACAAGTATGCTGTGCTTACTTAACCTGGGGGATAGCTGCTCGAGATGGCAAGCAGCAAAATACCATATCCTGCCCCTTAACGCTATCGCTGCATATGGGTTCCCCAACCCAGTCTCTCCTGGTGTCCCTTGCCTCATCTCTCATCTCCCCTCACCATGGTTTGTGTGTTAGAAACTTGTTCCCTACTGTGGGAGGTCCTTAGATCATTTAGAGTCAAGACCTCAGTTGGGAAAGGGATGGTTGAAGAGACAGTTCAGTGGTTAAGAACACTGGATGCTCTTGCAGGGGACCCAGTTCAATACCTAGTACCCACATGGTGGCTCATAACCATTAACTCCAGTGTTAGGGCATCCAGCATCTTCTGGCCTTGGTGAGCATGTAGTGCACAGACATACATGCAGGCAAAATGCCTGTACACATAAACTACAAATAAGTACATTTTTTGAAAAAAGATCTCAGAAGGAATTAAGGGATCTCTGTGGGGCCTGAGCTAGCTTTCAAGAGAATGAGTTGCCATATGGAACAAGCCTAATCATTTCTTCTTAAATTATATTTGTGTGAGTGTGAGTGTCTGTTGGGAAGGATGGACATGTGTTACAGTGTATGTGTGGAGGTCAGAGGTCAGCATGAGGTAGTCAGCGCTCTTCTTACACCATGCGGGTCCTGGGATGAAACTCGGGCTGTCAAGCTTGGCAGAAGTGTTTTTATCTATGGAGCCATTTTCCTGCCCCCAAGTCCTACCCTTGAATTCTCTCTGGTTTCCTGTCTTGTGAACGGATCTGTCACATGGCCTTTCTATGAACCATCTACCGGAATATGATGTAGACAGAAGGACCTTAGCCAGAGACTGTACCACACTGTTTGGAATTTTAGCTTTCAAGATCATGAGCTAAATCAGTTTTTCTTGGTAAATTATTCAACCTCAGATATGTTGTTATAGTAGCAAAAAAATAGACATCAATTTGAGGACATTTGAACAGAGTCACCATGTTTCTAGGGATCCCTTTGTGTCTAGTTTCCTTCCTGCCCCCCACTGCGTGCTCTGAGTCATTAGTGCTTCTGTGAAGCCAGATGCCCCTGTAGTTCTTCATCTACCCATAGTCTCTCTATTCTGGTGTCAATAAAACTTTATACTAGTTCCTTGAATGCATTTTTCTCTGCGTCCAAATGTAATAGACCAGTTTGTCTACTTATACTATAGATTCCTTTAAAGATTCATTTTTACTTATGTGTATATGTCTGTACATAAATGCACATGTGAGCAGTGTCTGTGATCAGAATCTCCAGAGCTGGAGTCACAGGTGGTTATGAGCCACCTGACATAGATTCTGAGAACATAACCTGGGCCCTCTGGAAGAGCAGAACATGCCCTTAACTACTGGACCATCCCCCCAGCCTTCTCTATAGTCTTTTTGAAGGATAGATTGCATTTCACTAACCTTGGTCAAACTTCTTTAGTACTATTGCTGTCCCACAAATGTGCTTCCAAGTAGCATCTTTGGTACTTTTTAAAGAAATCACATATTTTTAAAACCTCAGTACATGCTACAAACAGCTTTAAATCCTATATGTCTTAAAAGGTTGCCCCTCCATCCCTCATATGTCATGTCTACACCAAGCCTGATAATTTCCTAGGAATTGAGATATAAATATGCATCAGATGAGTCCATGCAGATAAGAATAACACCTGTAATTTTGGAGCATGGATCAAATAGCCAGACCGTAGTCTTCATATTTCAGGGTATATGCAATCCCCCTATGGAGTTGGAGAGAAATCTCATGCCCCAATATGGCAAAGAATGGGCTACTCAGAGCCCTAAACCCATACGACCGAGCAGTCCCCTGGGGCTTTGTGGCACCACTTCGGTTTCTGGGGAAATGTGCAGAGTATGTGGCCTTTATGACCCTGATACATGAGTATCTTTGGAAAGTTGCCATTCTCAGACATCGGGCGTGCTGATGAGCAAAGTCCCCAGAGTGACTCAAGGGCAGAAATACCGCAATTTAAAAATATTCCCTGGGCAGTTTATAAATTGTGTACCAGTTACTCCAGCCTCCCTGCGTGTGGCGTGGCAGGTGGGGTGTCTGTGTTTATTTATTCCTGGCTTGTGATTACTCAGAGGGGCTGCATTTGTCACACACTGTCTCCTCTGTGACAAGGACCTCTTAGAACCTAAGAACCTAAAGGAAGTGTTGGGCAGGCTGGGACTCTGGTACTTTGTGATGGAGACCAAAGGTTTCCTGACCTTCCTAGGAGGCTGGGGAAAGGAAAGTGGCCAGGAATAGGTGGTATCTAGGCAACTGTGGTTGTCATAGATGTGTGCTGGTGTTTTTTTTATCAACCCTGGTGCCATCTTGGATCTACCCACTGTTGGTGGTCTTGTCTATGCTGTGTCTTTGAAGGGGGAATGAAAGGAGGCCTTGACTAATGATACACTGTTGTGGGGAGACATTTGGTATATACAAGAGAACACATAGAAATGTGGTCTCAGAATCCCCTAGACTGGCCAGGGGCCCTGGAGAAAACCAGTTAAAGGGCCAGGGCTGACAGAAAGAATTCCCCACTTAAAGTTTTGAGGAAATTCCAACCAAAGAAGGAACCCAAATAGGCTGCAAAGGGAAGTGGAGTTAAGAGGAGAATGTAAGGCCTAGACTCCAGACCTTAGTAACCCCCATGACTATAGAAATGCATAGGGCTGCAATTGACATAAAAGGCTATAGTTGTGGCACGTGCCCAGGTAGAGACGGTGGGAGCAGATAAGCCTGCCTGATTACTTCTGCTATCCTTGGGTTCTTCACTTACTCTTTGTGTGACCCTTTGACTGACCTGACCTTGGGTTTCAGCTTTCTGTGCCCATACCACCATATGTTTGTCTATTATATTCCCCAGTCTTATCTGATTGACATGATGACTCTTAAGAAGTAGACTTAAGACTTACTACCTCTGTGACACAGAGAAGAAAAGTGGGGCTTGGTGACTTGTGTAAGGTCACGGAGCCAATGAGCGATGGAGCTGACCCAAGCCCAGACCTTCTGACTGTGTTTCCAGCACTACATGTTGGTTATATCTGAAACAACCAGCAGCTGTACTTTCTTTACTGTCTTATGTTTGAGCATGCCTGCCAATATGTTCACTCACACAGAGAGTAGAAAATGTATGGTGATATTTAATACATGTGCTATATTATAGAGTGTAAAAACCCATGTTTTAGAAGGGTGAAAAACTGATATATAATTTTTTAAAAGCCACATGAACTACTGCTCATTGATAGTTATGAAGGTTGATAGCTGGGTACATAGGGTATTATTGTGGTTTGACATTTTTTCCATAAGAAAGTATTGAACAGCTAAAGGTGGTGGCATATACCTCTAATCTCTGGAGGCAGAGGCAGGTGGATCTTTGTGAGTTTGAGAGCAGTCTGCTCTGCATAGCAAGTTCCAGACCAGCAGGGCTTCATATCCTGTCTCAAAAAAAAAAAAAAAAGTTAGGGCCCAAAAAGTTGTGGAAGCTTTGTCTAGTAGTGTTGAAATGAGGTACTGTGAACCGGAAGCTGTTTAGGACATGCTACTTCCCATGGCTAGCCTCACCAGAGCCTGTGGGACAATGGCAAGGCCTAGGTTAACTCTGCTTCTGAGATTTCAGCAGTGGCACCACAGTCTGCCTGTCCAGCTTCCTTCTGTAAGAGGCGGCAGCGCATCCAGACAGTGAAGTTTAGCGATACACCATTCTTTAACCTCCTTGGTCTCCTGCGGCTCACATCTCGGGAAGGAACTTAAGGCCTGAGTGTTTCCATTTTCTCTGTATGAAGGGGCTAAGGGTGTTCCAGTGCTGGCTTCTTTCCGTGAGCATCAAATGACACACACAGAGCACGTATTCAGAGCACATAAACAGGTATATTCATATGTACTAGCAGAACATACTGAGGCTTGTAGCTGTGACCAGTGTCCCTCCTATCCTCATCTTCCTAGATACAATACAGTCTAAATTCCTGGGGACCCTGCATCCCTCATTTCTACCTTTGACTCAGGTAAATGGCTGGATTTAAATGGTAAATGGTTAGTGGCAGCCACAGGTGGCTCTTGTGACCCTCACACACACCTGCCTCAGCTGGTTCACCTGTCATTTCTTGTGTAGTGACTCAGAGCAGGAGGCCCCAAAGCCCCTTGCAGAGCTGACTTTTGGTTGTATATTAGGTTCTTAGGATTTTGAAATTCAAACACTGTCACCACAGGAGTGGTATATAGATTATGTAGACAATAATCATGGAATAGAAATGGTGGCTTTTCAGGAGAGTGTCCTTTGAGGTGATTTTTTACTCTCTTTTCTTTTTTTTATGGTTTCTGGTTTGTGGTACTGAAGGTTGAACAACCAGAGCCTGCTTTGTGCTAGGCAAGTGCTCTACCACTGAGCTCCATGCCAGCTTTGAAGTGCATGTATGATTTAAGTTTTACATATATATATATATATATATATGTATATATATATATATATATATATATATGTAAAACTTAGGTATATGGCTTTTTTCATTTTACATTGAATATCTATTACTTATATAATCAGGAAAAACCTCATGGCATAAAGAAGGATATATTAAGTCTGGAGATGACGATACATGCTTGTATATTAGCTCTTGAGAGACTGAGATGAGGGAACACGAGTTCAAGGCCAGCCTGGGATATAGAGTGAATTGTCTAAACAAACAAACAGACAGACAAATGAGTATATTAAGAGGTCTGGAAATGTGACTTAGTTAGATAGAGCTTTAAATGTACGAGGTTCTGGGTTTGATTTTAGCATCATGTGCACACACACACACAGGGTACATTCAGTACACAGACTTACATATCTGTATAAGGATATAACTTTTATTTATTTATTTATTTATTTATTTATTTATTTATTTTTGGTTTTTCGAGACAGGGTTTCTCTGTATAGCCTTGGCTGTCCTGGCATTCACTCTGTAGACCAGGCTGACCTCGAACTCAGAAATCCACCTGCCTCTGCCTCCCAAGTGCTCGGATTAAAGGCGTGCACCACCACCGTCTGGCTAGGATATAACTTTTAAAGGAAAAAGTTGCAAAGTGCCTGAGAACACCAGCAGTCTCTTAGTACAGTGAACCTCTAAGCAATGATTTAAAATGCAATGTTTACACTATTTTGCCATGATTTCATTCTAGTGCCTCTTGGTTGGTTATCTTCCTAAACTGATCACAACGAGGAGAGTCTTGAATGTGTCCAGAGCTGGGACAACCAGTTTTCTGGGGACAATTAAGTAGCCTAACCACCTAGTTTCGTGGGCGAACTTACTTTCGTTTTAAACAAGTTATTCAACACATTGCATTTGTCTCCTGTGTTTGGACTTGCTGCAGATTGCAGCAACCTCAGACCACAGACCCTCACAGGGCACACTCCTGCCTGTGGCAGCCTAGGCCATCTGGGCAGCGGAGCCCAGCTATGTGAGAGGGTGAGTGTTAAACAATAGCAGCGGAAGTTGGAGCGGGCTCTGGGCTGATAGCACATCCGCCCAGGGCAGGTGAGGGACCTGGGCGCATTTCCTCCACAGCCATGCTTTGTCTCCTTTGCTCTGAATCATGGTCTTGAGAACAAAGAGTCACAACTCAGCATAACTCAGTTCCCATTGTTCTGGGGGAAACAAGGGTTCTGGGGAGCTACCTGTCCATTCACCCCTACAGATTCAGATGAGGCTCCCACTCCCTTCTTTCACACCCCTGAGGCAATATCCTACCTGAAATCTCTCCTCTTCTTCCTCCTCCCTTTCCTCCTCTTTCTGCTCTTCCTTTTTTCTTTCTTCCTTTCCTCTTCGTGAGCTTGCCTCAGATTCCCAAGTGCTGGTATTACAAGAGTGTATGCCATGTCTGGATCTGAGAATTAAAAAAAAAACTTATAAACTCTACTATTAGCCAGACCCCAAATCTATGCAAATTAATAACTTTATATGTAGGTAGACTTGGTATTCAATGTAGAAACTGTGAAGTTTCACACTCAATTTTATACTTTTACTATTGAATATATTTTATGGACTCATCTACCACCGAAACAACGCATACCCTCTTTCCATAGTTCATGTGCATTGCTTGCATTTTCTCAGAATTCTTTTTATCATAGGAAAATTTTATTCATGAATCAGATTCTATGCAGCTAAAAGCAGGGACAGATCCTTTTCCAAAATGAGGATATATGAAGGTCACATGCCATTTTATTTAATATTAATTAATTAATTAATCAAATTACAAATTAGACTTTTTAAAAAAAGAGTAGATGAGACTAGAAACCATTCAGCCAACTGCACTCTGGAGAGAAGAAGGTGGACTGCTGGGTGCTGACCCACGACGCTGGAGACCCTCAGCAGGCCCAGGATGCTGCTGCAGGCTGGAACTCCCTGGAGAGCACGCAGCTTTCAGTGATGTCAGAAGGTTAGGGCAGGAACAGCCTTCTCATATCTATTCCCACTCAGGATAGGGAGAAACCTCCTTTGCTCTCAGCTTCTTCACAGAAAAGAGAATCTTGACTGTGCAGAACAGAAGAACCACCACCTCAAACCGCAAAGTTGGGTTCTTAAAGATGTACTTGACTTCAGTTTCAAGTAGAATTGCGTGGTGAGTACTGATGATATCACAGGAGTAATGACAACCAGAAACGTCACAAACGCCACATGGCCATGCTGTTCATTAGGTAGCCAACTCCAGAAAACACTTCACTGAGGCCCATATGTGTGTAATGTGGTCTCAATACAATCCTTAGACTCAGCACTGCTGTTGAAGGGTGGGGCAGTCATAAGCACAAGTCCTCATCAAGGAAAGAAAGGGAAAGTGGTGGGTCCCCTTACCTCTGGAAAAGTCTTCGTTTGCTCAGAGTGGAGACCAAATCTCTCCGAGGAAAGAGCAAACGGAAAAGAGGAAGTGGCCTCTTCTCGTGTATCTCGGAATTCTTAATAAGGTCAGCTCTGTGCGTTATTCTCACTTGAGTTCACTCACAATAGAAACAAAAAATTACCAAAATGGTCAGTTAGCACTTAGTACAACCATAGGAGCAGATGACTACTGAGCGTTCTGTGCTTTCAATTGCTTTGATCAAATACCCTAAACTGAAGCAACTAATAAATGAAAGAGTTCATTTTGGCTTATGGCTCCGGAGGGATTAGAGCCCATCACGGTGGCTAGCAGCATGGCACTAGGAGCAGGCAGCTGGGACATCACACCTCAACCCCACAAGGGAAGCAGAGAGAGTAAACTGGAACTCTCAAAACCCACCCCTGGTGACTTACTTCCTGCCTCCCCAAACAGCACCACCAACTAGGGCACAAGTGTTCAAATACCCGAGCCTATGGGGAACGTTTCTTATTCACATTGCCACACCTGATACTTACAATGTGCCTGGGGTCAAGCTAAATGCTTTAAATGTGAGCTCACTTAATTTTCACAATTTGAGGGAAAAATACTGTCGCCCCCACTTTAAAGGTGAAAGACTTGAGTAAAATTCATACTATTAGGAAATAGCTCTGGCATGGCAGTGGTGGCGCATGCCTTTAATCCTAGCACTTGGGAGGCAGAGGCAGGCGAATTTCTGAGTTCGAGGCCAGCCTGGTCTACAGAGTGAGTTCCAGGACAGCCAGGACTACACAGAGAAACCCTGTCTCGAAAAACCAAAAAAAAAAAAAAAAAAAAAGGAAAAGCTCTGTAGAATTAGAAACTCCATGTCTGTCTCATCCTTTGACCCTATGCTCCTCAGAGTGCTCGAATCTGTTACCTTGACAGACGTGGCCCTTGCCATCAGGGAACTTATACTGTAAGAGGAAAGAAAGAAGGAAAGAAAGAAAGAAAGAAAGAAAGAAAGAAAGAAAGAAAGAAAGAAAGAAACAAACAAAAAAACTCCACGTGTGGGACATAGCTGACCAACGAGAGTGCAAGCTGGATGGCAGTCATAGCCAAGACAGTCAACCTCAGCTGCCCATGTAAAACTGTATTCTAGAATATTCTGGGATGCCAGTCTAGCCTTGAAATGTGAGCTTTGCTTATCTAATGTTTGATTCGCTGCTGTCATGGTACTGTGGGTATATGGAGGATTCGAGGTTTAACATTAGATGAGGGCAGTATAGAAATACTTGCACATTTGATATGGGAAATGGCCATTCTTTCCCTAAAGAACATTTAATTTATTTTGATCATTAATCTTAGAACTCCATCTGGGAAGGAGAGTGAGAGTAATTTCTTTCCAAGACATTTCTCCTGGCAAATAGTTGAGGGTTCTATGCATGACCAGTGATCTACTGGGTCTTTGTTTGAGAGGAAACAGAGACCTTCTTGAATAATAGCAGAAAGACATCCACTCATCAGGGTCATCTCCAAAAGCATTTTGACTTTCCTAGTCTTACTGGGGAGATTTGCAGGCCAGAGACAGAAAGGGCCGATCTGGAGCCTCGGCCTTCTAGGATAGAAACGAACTTCAAAAAGTTACATGATTATTCCTATTTCAGTCTGTCTCCATGAAAGTCAAACATTTTATATTTATTCTAAGTACTTTGGTAGATAAAGGACTCTCTGCTGCCCTAACTGTTCCTACAAAGACGGTGAAAGATCGTGTAAAAATATATTCCAACTGACGGCAAGTCTTCAAGGAAGGAAAATGGATTTAAAGCTTTATAAAGAGCTTGCCACAGGAATAACAAATGTCGAATCACTCATCTGAAGCTTATAATTGCCAGGTCACAAAGTTTGGGAAATTTTCCATAGTGTTGCTCTGGCTGGCAGTGCTTTCTTACCATCTTGGTTCATTCCAACACACATTTACTGAGCCTGTGATGTGGGAAAGGAACTCCATTCAGACTCCAAATGTGAGTTCAAAGCCCGCTCCTTAGCTGCTCAGCCCGGCGTTCTTTAAACTGCCTGTTTGTCAATGTCTTTTTCTGTCAAATAAAGGTCATACGCAACCAACAAGGATCTTTAAAGGATCAACACAGTGATTTCATGGGCTCAGTAAATGGCAGCTCCAGTCCCTGCCCAAGTTAGGAAGAAGTGAGAAGGCCAGGCAGGGGAGCCAGGCAGAAGGAGGTCAGTGTATTATATTACCTCGCTTACTGATGGGACTAAGTTCAGAGGCCTGGCTCAGGGCATGCAGCAACACTGGGTGTTTCATCTCAGCCACCTTGCAGTGCTGGACGTGGCTGTGCTTTGCCTAATGCCAAGTAAGGTAGAGCAGGTGCTTCCCACAGACAGGCAGCTCCTGGGGCGGGAGAGCAGGAACCTGACTGACCTTCACCTGTAGGGCAGCAGGTCTTGTTTTGTTTTGTTTTGGTTTTTTTGTAGGTCATGGCTACTGGTGGCTGTCATGGGTTGATGGGTTGCCTCTTCCACAAAGTACTGTGATTAGATGACTTATTAAAACTATATTTAAAACATTTTTTGTTGACTTAAAGGGATCTTTTCTACATACGTTTAAATAGATTAAAACCTTCTCTGCGTGCTTTCTAAAGCACCCCGGACTGTAGCTACTGTGCCTAATTGATGAATTGTTCCTTTATGATTAGTTTGGTTTCCTGTTTTCCCAGCTAGAGAACCTCCTCCTCCTGTCTTGGCAAACACTGAGTGACCCCCAAAGATGGACGTACGTGCTGCCCAGATGAAGATATGAGTTCGGAGGGAGGGGGACAGCATACTTGCCATTTTCCACAAAAGTAAAGTTCTAGAAAAAAAATTGTACAATAATAGCCTAGATGGAATAAAAGCAAGCCAAGGTGAGCTAATTACAACCCAAAGCAAGAGGGAAATCAGCTCACAAATGAAGAGCAAGTCCCATACTGAGCAAAGCCCAGAAGCAATTCCTTGAGGTCGTGATATTTAAACTCTGTCTTGCAGGATAGAAGATTCTCGATAGCTAAGGGAACGATCAAGGTAGAATGGAGGGGTCACTCCCATCTCTGAGAACATACGAGGTGTTCTGGGAGTGGAGGAATTCAAAGCGATCCCACCTGTCCCATCTTTGCTGATTGTTCTATTGGTATTTCATATTAATGGTGGAGGGGAGAGAAGTCTTCATTTGTTCAATGCGCACTGTGCGCTGGGTGCTTTATGAATGTCTCATTTACTCTTTCCTCCAATAGTCAGAGGTGGATACTGTTATTTCTACTTCTTCTAGACAAAGAAGTTGGGACTTTGAAAATTTCAGTGACTTGCCCAAGGCCACAGAGCCTTGAGGCTATCACTAGAGGCCAGAAGCCAGAACCCAGGCTCCCAACTGCCTGCCCAGAGCCCTGCTCACGCCTTCCTCAGAGACTTCAAAGCGATGTTCTGAGAGCTCTACAAAAAGAGGAATTCTTACGATTATATTTTAGGAAGAATGTTTTTCCAGAGATTCATTTCTGGCATTCCATTCCGCAGACTGTCAGGCTCCGGGATGCTTTTCCGTTCCTCACCTGTTCATTGTCTACTGAAGGCCTTCATCTGTTGGCAGTGTCTTTTCCTGACCTCTTAGGCAGGAGCAAGGTTTCTGCTGTCCTGTGGACTCTTCTTACCCAACAGGGCTGTTCTTGGCACCCATCACTGTTTGTTTGCCCTGAGACCATGCTGGGTTTGTGGGAGCTAACAGACAGGTGTCCGGCATGTAGTGAGCACTTGCTTGTGTGCCCGTACAGGCCTTCACGCTTCACGTCGTCTATTTTATCTGCTAGGGCCCCAAGAGGCAGGGTGTGTTGTTGGCTGTTCTTGATGTGCTGCTGGCTGACTGCTGTTGGTTGCTGATTGTTAAGTCGTTGTGCACAGAGAAGGAAGAAGGAATTAGATCTCCATGCGTGAGATCAGACTTGCTCCAACAAACTCAATGCCCCTAATCAGTAGGAAGTAGTCTAATGATAACGTCTCTCCCTTTCCAACCCCTGCTAACCCTCTCCCTCTCCTCTCTAGTATTAGGGGGTTTAAAGAGTGGAAGAGAAGGGGTGGGGAAGGGTGGAAGACAGAAAGAACCTATAAAATAGCCAAAAAACAGGCCACAGAACCAAGACTCAGAAATGTCAAGTAATTTTTCAGAAAATGACACCGTTCTGATGGGTGGTCTGAGGCAGGATTTAGTTCCTAATCTGATGACAAACTTGCCACGAACCACGATGGGCCCTAGTAGAGCCTAGAGCTTCCTTCCCATCAGGTGCCACTGGGGAGTGGATGACCTTTCTACTTTGATTCACCTAGTTGCAGTCAATCAAATTAGTTTTAGCTTTTGCATTTTCTGTTGTTCTTCAAGTAATGTTTTTTTAGGAAAACAGACAGACAGACAGGCAGGTAGGCAGGCAGAAAAGGTCTCGTATGTACTGGAACCCCAGCCTAGGCTGCTCTTAGACTTGGAATCCTTCTGTTTCAGTCTTTCCAGAGCTGGGATGACAGGTGTGTGCTACCATGCTTGGCTTTAAATCATGTTTTACAGACCTTTTTTTTTTTTTTTTTTTTTTTATCCAGCTTCATTCAGTCTTCTCCTCTGCCTCCAACTCCACCCCTTTCTCCTATGCCCCTGTAATAGCCATAGGGTAATACTGGAAGCTTGAGTGTAGAATTCTTGGCTGAGAAGTCCCCTTCAGAAGACCAAGTCATGCGAGATCATCCATGGACTCCATCTCTTTAGCATCCCCTCATCCACACCAACATGTCCTGAATCCCTTCCCTTTGGATGGAGTATCACCTGCAGCATCACGTGGCTTTGCCTTGTATTCCAGCTCTGTGTCTAGACACTGTAGGTGAGTCTGGGCAGGTGCTTCAAACTCTCTGTTTTGGTTTCTTAATTCTCTCACTATCAGCCTTGTAGGGTTGCTTCGAGAAGAAACATCCATGCACACAGCACTTAAACAGTGCCTGGTGGAGAATACACATGCCATAAATATCAGTGATCTTTATTGTCACTCCTTCCCAGGACTGGGCCAAGGGAATGTTCTCCTCCTGGAACTTGGATCTTGAGCAGAGTGCCAAGAAGACAGGAGTTCATCTGAGCTGACTTATTTGGCTCTGAAGAAATGGTCCATCGGTTTCTGCTCCCTAATTCAAGGCAGTCCTTTGTCCTGGTCCTTCCTGAATCTAGAGTTTTGGCTATATTCTAAAACCTGTACCCCACCTTTCACAAACTTCCCCACCTTCTTTCTGTACACCCCTCCCAGCATGTATACAGGACAGACTTACGGAGGCAAATCCTTAATTGACATTTCCTCTTCCCAAAGAACTCTAGCTTGTGCCAAGTTAACAAACAAACAAACAAACAAACAAAAATAGCAAATAAAACCAACCAACCAACCAATAGAAAACAGCTAGAACTTCTTTTGAGAGAGTGTAAGAAAAACAAACTTTTGCCTTTCCCATTAATAGGGCTGCCTGCAGCTTATAGGCAGCCGCCCTTATGGGGTGCAGTAGTAAGACTGAGCATGTCTGGCCAAATGGGGTTGTGTGTGCTTGGGGCCATCGGGGACACACTAGCCTCCCTTGGGACTCACTTGCAGAGAGTGGCTCAGATTCCGAACACTAAGATGAATATTGCCAATCTACCTCAAATCTTTGGCTCTACAATAGTTGCCCATGGTGTGTCTACTCTAAACCTAGTGACAATGTCCCAGGATAGAAAGTATCAGCGTGAGGTGGGAGAGCACCAGCCTGCTCTGCCCCCGGAGTACTGCACTCAGTTCACAATGGTGGAACAAGAGAACACTGACCAGCCCAGCATTGCAATGGGAACTCAACATCATTGAGATCAGACTAAAGTGAGCTCACTGGGGCCCATGCCATTCCTGAATTTTAGTGTATCAAGACCCCTTTATCAACGGCTCTGTCCCAGAGATTATACAACCTCTGAAAGAACACTCCAAGATTTGGGAACCAAAGCAAGTCTGCCACAAACTTAGATCATCAAGGCAAACTTCTCCCTGCTCCATACCTCAGGTAATGGTACCTCAGGCTCATGCCTGCCCAGTGACTGTACCTGTTTTCCCTGCAGCCTCCTGTATAACTCCTACTTTTAGCATTTTCTAGGCTTTAAATGAAGTCTGTGTGCGGGGCTTTGAGTATCTATCATATATCTCCTTCTCACCTCTGGTGACTTACTGGTACCTTGTGCTAGTTGTTGGGAGCTTTTAAGTAGAACTTATCCAGGATGGAAGGAGTCAGATGTATTTGTTGTGACTCTTTGGGGGGGGGTCAGGGGGGTTATCACTTTGGCTTAAAGCCAAATACTGCTCATGGAATGGAATCCTACCTTTGGTAAAGCTGAGCTGTGTCAGGACAAGAAGTTCCAGGACAGGATGAAGATCTGATGAGGTTACAGGATGACCCCTCCTCAGAACCTGGGTTCCCCTCCTCCTCTAGGACTTGAGCTATGGCACAGAGCCTCAGAGCAATGGGATGGATTGGGCACTGATCTGAGTACGCTTCTCGTTCGTTTGGGTTAATTACACTGAAGCCTTAGCAAGTGTCACAGTCCTACGGTGCTACACTCATGCCGCCTCTTACCTGAAACACACGTATTTGGAATATTATGTGGAAAAAGTTAATATCATTTTCAAAACGAAGTGAAAAAAAAATCATGGCTGGTCTCCATTTGGACTTTTCCTAGATTCAGAGTTTCAATATTTTCATCTTGGAGGCCAAGTGTGTTGAAGGGACATTGGGGCGTCTATCCTGCTCTATCTCTGTGCATCTGTCACTGTCTGAATATGGAGACATGAGGTTATCCGGTCCCGGGCCCTAACAGTTGTGCTGGAGGGGTTCAAAGCAAACTGACCATAAAAGTGATTGGTGCAATCCAGGATAGGCCAACCAAGAACTCATCCTGGGTTCCCTGGAGATTGGAGGAAGTTCTTGTCTCGACATCTTCCTTGGCTCCCTGCTGCCTGCAAGGGTGTTTATAGCTCACACAGTTCTTAACCATCTCCCCTCAGTTCTCCTTTCTCTGTGAGTCACGTTCCCACGCACCTGTTGCTCCATCTGGACAGAAATACTCTCTAGTCTCCAGGCTTTTGCTCACGCCATCCCACAGAGCTTAGGTATTATTTCCCCTGTTCCTACCTAAATGACTTCTACTTGTTTTTCAAGGCATACCACAAATGTCATTTTCTCTGCGGGGCCTGTCCTGTCACTTCATTACATGTTTCTTTCTCAGTTGCTACAGATTCTGAGCTTGCTTGACTACAGTAATTATCACACAGCCATATTATTTAGTTAAGTGCACACTGCCTCGGTTCAGATCCCAGCTATACCACGGACCAGCTGTGTGCCCTCAGACAAGGTTTCCATTTCCTGTTTCTCCCTATGTTAAACAGAGATACGAGTATCGACCTAAGGGGGTTTTGAAAGGATTAATGGACTAGTGTGTGTTAAGTACTTAGCCCAGCACATAGCCATCAATATTAGAAGCATTATCTGCGTGCCATTAACATTCATGGTCTCTATGAGTTCTTTATGAACATGAGTCCATCCTGTGTATCAATAGCCATGGTTAGGTCAATTGTAATCCGAAATCAATACGCTGGAGGTGTTGAGTGTTCCCAAAGCCCCTTGGGCATAGACTGGGTGAACAGATGCTGAGACACACGGTTCCATTCTCTGTTCCCCTGAGTTCACAGCTCTTCACTGATGTCTTTACAGTCCGTGGCATCATGAGCTGTCCCTGCAATCCGGACAAAACTTAATGGCAGTGCTCGACATGGTGGTCTAAACCAAGACAGAGTCTCTTATTCTAACTAGTTGTCTAACTAGTCTCATGGGATGCTCACTGGTGATATCATTTAGTTGGCTGTTGGAGAAGTCTACGCAGAATGCTGAAGACAGGTCTAGGTTTGGGTCTTTTGGTTCTGATGCTGTGTCAGAGTCGGCAGCATATCTGTATCACAGAACAACACCAGATTCAGTGGGCATTTAAAATGAAGGGCTGGCTGAAAAAAAAATCAATATGTAAGAAAACAGATCGACCAACTAGGTGGCACAGGCCTGTAATTCTGGCTAAGTAGGAGGCTGAGTCAAGAGAATCACAAGTTTGAGGCACTGCCTGGGCTACAAAATAAGTTCAAGACCAGATCGGGCAAGTTAATGAAAGTGAAGAGGGCCATGCATTACTGTGAGACTGAACACATCTGTGGACACCAGAGGATGATGGAAAATCTGTGTGCACAGCAGGGTAACGGTCAGGGTGGTTGGTTGACTCCACCTGAGTTTTCTTTACGGACAGCTAAGAGCAATCTGATTAAAACATGGCTCCAGATGCTGGCTCATTTCTCCTCCTCTGTGTATCCTCATGGACTTAATGCTGTGCTAGCATCTGGAATAAAAGTAGCCTGAGAACATCCACTGTGCTCCCTAGAGCAAGAGAAAATGTGATTGGGAACATAAGATGAGCCTGGATTTTTTCCCCCCAAGATTTTTCTTGACATCAACATACTTAACACCTTAGAATCACAAACACTGTGACGATGGCAACGAGCAGTAATTTAACTCAAACTCTCCCTTTCACCAAGATAAAAACTAAAGGCCTAAGAGTGACTGTCAAGGTCACTTCACTATGTGTCAATTAAACCCTGAGCCCTGGTCTGCATTTCCTCCTAGCCTCGAGTTGTCTCTTACACATGGCCTGGCCATCGTGTGAAGAGTTGGTGCTTTAATCCCAGGGTCATGTGTGAGCTTACAGAAGCCTGGATGGAACTGGAGGCATGTGGCCTGGTGATAGCTCTTCTGGGCTGCAGGCTCCATGGCAATTTGGAGTTTTCCTGTTAGCTCTTCAGGATTGAAGTTTCCACCTCTGCTTACCATAGGCACCCATCCCCCAGACTCATGCAGTTCCTTCCCAGGGTCTCCAGGGCCATGCTTATCTCACATAGTTTCACCTCTCACCCAGCCTACTTCCTTTTGCGTCTCGTATGTGTGATGGGGAAGGGGTTTGTTGAATGGGGGAAGCTAATATTTTTGTTTTGTTTTGAATGGTTTTGTTCAGAAACTCTGCTTTTTCCCACAAGCTGTTGGCAAGGCTTTGGAAGGAGGGCTCAGATCTCATGCTGTACTTACTCGGGGCAGAGAGAGAAATTGTTTTGAAGTAGAAAGAAACAAGGCATTGCTTGTTTCCAAAATAGTTTATTTTACAAACTAAACACTGAAATATTAAAAAAGGCCATGGAATGAATTTTGTTAATTCTATAGACATAAAACTACGTCACTCAAGGGCTTATCAAAGGATGGGTGTGCTGTATCTCCTGTATTCATCTTGGGATGTGGGCTCTTGAGAATTCTAGTACAGGGGTAACACCCCAGTAGATAGAATAGGCAAAAATGTTACACTGTATTTGGCTGCTATCTCCTCTGGATATGTCCATGGTGATCATCAGACAAAAGGGATGTCACTGCCAACACAGAAAATGTCCCCGATACTTGCTGATCAAAAACAAAAGAAAAGTACAAAAATGTTCTCATGATACATTTCTAAATACGTAACAACAAGGTTATAAGCATAAACATACGGTGGAAGGTTTTCCAGCAATATTTTTAACAGTGATGACGGGTGGTTTCTTTCTATTACTTTGTTTTTTCTGTTTTGGCTAGTTGTTTTTATGTGCAAGTGTGTATGCGCAGGTACAACTGTGGGTGCCAATGGTGGATGATGGATATCTTCCTCCATCATCATCCACCTTAGTGTTTGAGACAGGATCTCCCAGTGAACTTGGAGCTCATCACTTGGGCTAGATTGACTGCCCAGGGAGCCCCCAGGATCTCCCCCATACAGCTCCTAGCACTGGGGTTAAAGTCCCCTGCTTATCTTGCTCTTCTGTCCTTCCTTCTTTCCTCCCTCCCTCTCTTCCTTCCTTCTTTTCTTCCTTCATGTGGGTGCTGGGAATCCAGAACCAGGTCCTCGTGTTTGCCCTCTGAGCCATTCTCACAGCCTCCTGCTGCTATTTCTATGATAGGAAAATGCTTTGTGAGTTAAAATCAATGACAGCATTTCTGCTGTCACCAAGCTTGGAGGCCACTTTGTGAAAGAGGCTGAGAGTCCTGGCATTAAGACATTCAGGTGGCTAATAAATATGTTTCCCTTTTCTAGAAAGAGAGGAAGGCAGGGAGCAGGCATCCTCGCTGCGGTGTAAGCTGGAAAAATTTTCATCTGAAACTCAAGGGAGACATGTATCTCTACAGCTGTCACTCAACATGGCAGGACTCTCTGAGCCAATGCCAATGCGCAGGCACTGGCTGCTAGAGTCTCTAGTACTCTCAGCCTTGCTCTTAAATAACTTTATAACTTAAGTAAGTTTGCATGGGCTAGCCTGGGAAGCTAATTATCTTCCCTGACATTATTTCTGCAGGAAAAACAAATGTGCTCTGAATTTTACTACACCAATTTACACTGGAGCTTTTAGGATTTGGCCATTTTTGGTTTGGAGACCTACCTGGTCCAAACTTCATTCATTGGCTACTTAAAATTATTTGCTAGTGTTTTACACTATGTTGCAAATGTCAGGGTGCTTCGTCTGATTTGTACTTCATCAGTTAACCCATCATATGGAAAAAAGGGTTTTCAGGACTGCTGAGATCTTAGAAGTTTGTGCCTGGTGGCTCGCACTGCTGGTTTGCCTCTTCCTTACCACTGACCCTAAGTAATTAAGGAAAGGAGGTTTTGTTTCAGGAACTTGTGAGATCGAGTCCTGAGTGGGTGTGTGCTGTTGACAGGAGCACAGCTCTGTCAATCAATCCAGTGCCTCAGACCCATGGAAGTGGCAAAGCCACCTGCAAGTGAAGCTCAGAGGGATGGCTGACCTCTGGTTGACGGACAGAAAATGTCCATCGGACCTTTCTCCCTGGAGATGTTTATGGCCTGAAGACTGCTCCCCCACAGAGAAGGCGCCTGCTGAGATTAGCTAACCTGCATCCTTGTTCAGTTCCACACCATAAGCCCCGGTCCCTCAATCAGTTGTACGCAATAGTTTTGATCTCTCTTCCACTGTATATAATAAACACACTAAGCTTCCAGGGTGCTTCCAGGGCTCCCCATGAGAGAGCCCAAACCACCCAATCTCAGTTTTTCTGTGTCCATATGTCTGTCTGTCCTTTCTTTATTCTTCTGCCACTCTAATTAGGTCAGTCCATGAAGCTGAGCAGAGCATGGCAGAAATGTACTCAGTGACCCAGGATATTACAGATTTGTAGAGGTCAGGCCCTGGGCCTTTAAGACAGCTTCAGAATCACCTGGACATCTAGGTGAGATGAGAGCTGGGTGCTGGTCTTGTTGAGTGTGGAAAAGTTACACTTGAAGGGATCAACGCGTGGGCTGAGATGGTCTCTCCATGTCTGAGCTGTGAAGACTGAACTGAAAGACTCACCTCATGTTACAGGGCAGACTTCAGCCCATTTGCTAAGAGGCCTCTAGGTCAAGGAAGAGGCAGAACATTCTGGCCTCTGCTAGATTTATCACGTGGGCTGTGTAGCCACTTCAGTAACTGGAGGTTTGTGGGAAATAACCTTGATTAGTTAGACTTGGAGCAGTGAGCTTTGACCTTTTCTGGGTCAGGAACACTTGTGGTTTAGATAGAATTCTACACTCCATGATGCCTACCAAGGATATTTTAGGGGTCTATGTGTGTAACATGAAGCACCTCTGGCTTATATACCAAATCTTATATGCAGCAGCCTCCTGTGACTTGCTGTACATGTGCACATACAGGCCAGATGCCATTTCTTAGGTGCTGTCCCATCTTGTTAAGACAGAGTCTCTCCCTGACACCTGCAGCTCTCTGATTAGGCTAGGCTGTCTGGCTAGCAAGCCCACAAATGTACTTGTCTGCCTCCCCAGCGCTGGGATCACGATGTGCCACCATGCCTGGCTTCCTGTGTGGACTGTAGGGATCTAAACTCAGGCCTCACACTTGCACAGCCAACTTTCCACAGTTGAGCCATTTCCAAAGCTCAGGTTCTCATGATTTTTCCCGAGAGAGAGCAGACAGCTCTAGATCAAAGGTGTCGTGACCACTCTTTGGTTCTTTGAGAAACTATAGTTCTCTCTTGTGTAGACTTAAGGCATTTAAGACACAGAGAGAACAAGAAATAACCATTTTCCCCCCTCTGGTATTAGTAGGTTAAGCACAGAAACTTTCAGCTAAGTCCTCTAACAGATGTAAGAGGATCTGTCACCAGTTACTTGCCCTGCTTAATGCAGGGAAGTCCCCAGATTTCCTAGATTCCTTGAGAGAGCTGACTTCTGTTCCTAGACAAGCTGCTTGATCTGTCAGGGCTTCAGCTTTCTGGTCCACTCAACTCTTCTTTGCTCCCCCCACCCCCACTGGTGTCCCAGCATCTGTGGTTTTGTGACTTCTATCTGTGTAGCACTGAGAGGTCACTCAGAAGAATTTCTAGAGCATTTCTTCAGTTGTCTGAGAAGCATTTGGCTTCCCAGAAGCCTTCAGGAGGAGGGCAGGAAACCAGCTTTTTTTGCTTTGAGAAGAAACCTGTCACGAGCCATTCATAATGCAGCTGTCTGTGGGGTTCACACCCCACAGTCTTCTGAATGAAAAACTTCCATGAGAAGACCAGAAAAGGCAGGTCCAGCCTCAGGGACTCAGCTAAAGAAACAGGAATCACTTGAATCTTGGGCATGATCCCACTTCCATGACTCACCCCGCCCGCCCTCTTCCAGAAAGCCAGGCACAGAAATTAATTTATGGGTTCTGTCCAGAGGTCTTTAAGTAAACAGTGCTAACAGCCCTTCCAGCTATCCAGACAAGCTTGGTTTCGGGCCCCTGGGAGGAAGCTAACGACTTGTAGTTACTTGGCTATTGTTTTCCGAAAACAATTTGACTTCCTTTTAGATAGCCTCGCAATTCCTTCTTTACAAATTGGGGTGCTGGAGCCAAGGAAGGGCTGAACTGGCCAGCTCCAGAGCACAATGCCCTCAGTCTAAGGGCCCCTTTCTTAAGAACTTTAAAGAAACCTGAAAGTTTGTTGAGCAGGCAAGACTCTGTGAATGGAAAGGACCTTTGTGACTCTGCCTGTCTCTTGAAATCTCACCCCTGTCCAAGAGCCTATAATAACAATTAAGCTGTATAACATACAAAGAACAAATTTGTGAAAGACTATGTAATATTATGACCATTTTACAGATGTGAATATTGAGGCCTGATGACTTGCCTTAAACCATACAATTAGCAAAGGGTAGGATTCTGTCTCAGATCTGAGTAGGGAGACTGTCCTGAGCCAGCAGGCTTTGGTCTGTCCCCTGACAATCCTGATGCAATAGAATGTACATTCAGCTGCACTGGCTGTGAAGCTGAAGTGCAAGACCCCCCACTCTCCCCTCATTCTCCGGAGCTGGGGTAGGGTTGGGTCTCTGTATGGAATTTTTCTTTCAGTCTTTCACAGCCAAGGCTTGACCAAGGATGACCTTAATCTCCTCATACTTTTTTGTCCATTTCTCTAAGGGTTGGGATTACATGAGCCACCACATCTGGTCCATGAGGAAACCATATTTGAATCTTCTTTCTGTCATAGGTTCACAGGTGCACAGGTTCACAGATGCACAGGTGCACAGGTTCACAGGTGCACAGGTGCACAGGTTCACAGGTGCACAGGTGCACAGGTTCACAGGTGCACAGGTGCACAGGTTCACAGGTGCACAGGTGCACAGGTTCACAGGTGCACAGATTCACAGGTGCACAGGTGAGCAGGTGCACAGGTGTGCAGGAGCACAGGGGCACAGGTGATATTCTCAGATGAACAGCCCAGTCCCTTTCTGCTAGAAAGTCCCCTAGGCTTTCTCTGTAAGTAGACTGAATCTCATTGATTTTTTTTCTTGATTTTGAAAATATGAAATATAAACAGACCTTAGTGTTTTATTATTGATTCATTTATGTTGTATGTGTATGTATATTATCCTATATGTACATACACAAAAGAGAATATTCATGTAGTTCTCATTACATTTTAAATAAGATACATCCCATTTAATAGCCAGTCCGTAGGCTTGATGGTTATTAACATTATCCTCATTTTAAAGTGAAAAAGAGGGTCCCATAGATGCTAAGTGGCACAGCCAAAATCTGAGCCCAAGCCAGTATTCTATTGTATTTGTGTTGCTGATGTTTGAGGCCAGCACCCTGCAGCTGCAGCTTGAACCCATTCTAAGCAGTTGCTCTACTACTAAGTTAAACATCTGCTTTGCAGCCAGTAGTCCCTTTGTGTTTGTATGTGGAAATTTGTGTGTACACATATGTGTACATGTGTGTTGAGAGCAGAGATCAATGTCAGATTGTTCTTGTATCTTACCAATTTACTGAGACTAGCCAGCTTCAATCTCTAGGATCTTCTTGTCTCTGCCTTCCCGATATCAGGATTACAGGCATGCAATCGTGCCCAGATTTTAATATGAGTGTTGGGGATTTGAATTTAAATCTTCATGCTGCTGCAGCGAGCAGCTCCCCAGATCCCCTGGAATCCAGCACTTTTCAGTAGACCCCACTGGTGTCCATCACCATATCTGACAAGACAGTACTCTTAATTGCAAATTATTTTTCCCCCACATCCTGCCCATTTTATCTCCAAGGTTTAGCTGACTGGATGTAAGACTAACCTTTGAAAACCAACAAAAGTCTAAGCTTTCTTAATGCATCTCATTCCCTGTAATAACTTGACCCTGGGAACACACATTCAATCTAATGATAGATATGAACACATAAAACTTCCATCCTTGAGTTAGGGTTTAAATACTTGTGGCTAAATTTTCAAGATGGATTAAAGGGCATTATATACTTCTGTTTACACTTAAGGGTCTGCCTCTATTTTGGAGTGACTTCTTGGAGGTTATCTGAGTACACAGAATATTTGGCAGAAAGTTCTTCAATCTTGTACGTTAAGGTTTTTGTCAATAGACCACTATACTAGTTTGCTTTGTATTGCTGTGGTTAAAAAGCTGACCAAAATCAACCTGAGGAGGAAAGGGTTCATTGCACCCTTTGAGTCATAGTTCATCATTTGAGAGAAGTCAAGGCATGAACTTGGAGGTGGGGACTAACCCAGGGGGCATGGAGAAGTGCTGCTTCCTGGTTTGTTCCCCATAGCCCACTTAGCCTGCTTTCCTATGTAAGTCAAGACTACCAACCTGTGGGTGACACCACATGGTTCTCCCATGTCAATCATTAATCAAGAAAATGAGTCCACAGACTTGTCCACAGGCCAATCTAATAGGGGCAACTTTTCAGTTGATTCCATTTTCACAGATAACCCTGGCTTGTGTCAAGTTTACAAAGACTAACCAGTATAACTACCGAGTACCAGACCTTGCACTCAAAGGAGAAGCAAGTTCTCTTTCATCCTTGTGGGGCAGAGGTTAGGCAAGATTTCATCCCTTGTTAGAGAGAAAGAAGGAAGGAAGGAGGGAGAGGGAAGGAGGGAAGGAAGAAGGAAGGAAGAAAGAGAGAAGGAGGGAAAGAAGGAGGGAAGGAGGAAGGAATCTAGGTGGTATTCAGCTGGAATCTCTAGACCTTGCCTGTAACAGAACCAACATTTAAGGCTCAATAGTTTAGTTTCAAGGATCTCCTAGACTTGGAGAACAAATGTCTTTCCAAGATGTCCCAGGCAAAGATCCTAGATTTTTGTTGAATGAAATCTCCAGTCCTGGACTCTTGGGGGCCTAGTATTTGCCCCCATACTCTGACTTTAGTGGCATTAGGTTGACGGCGATGATGACCACGAGGGTGACGGAGGCCGTTCCTCTTCCTCATCCTCCTCTTATTTGGCTCAGTCCACCACAAAAGAGTTCTGAAGTCTGGGATCCCAGAGGACTCCTAAGCCCAAGATTAGGTCTGGATAAAATTTTAACCTTGTCTTTGGGGATTAAAAACTTGAAATGTAATGAGAGAAGAGAACAAAACATCAGGAAGGAGAAAGTCTGAGTTTCATTTGCTTTCTGCTTCTTGGAACAAAGTGGGTTTTTACTTGTTTGTTTGTTTGCTTGCTTGTTTGTTGCCACTATCCGGAGAGTAAAAGTCCTAAAGGGACTGGCTTAAGCCTGCTGTGTTTGCTTCTCAACCAGCAGAAAAGTGTGACCTCAGCCCACTAACCACAGCTCCAATTGCCCATTTACACACTCCAATTAGGCGCTGGGGACTCATTGCTCTTGCAATTAGCTGCTGACAGAAATTACTTGCATGTGTTACCGTGTAGGCTGCAAAGGGGGTAGCTGTTAGAACATCTGCACCGCAGGGTCTTGGGAGGGAAACCTGAGGAGCCAGAGATCCACTGAATGAAGAGGACATGGAAAATCTGTCTCCTCATTTCTCTCCTTGCTTCTAGAGACGAGGGGTGGGGGGGAGGATTGTGGAGGAAAGAAGCGAGTTTTGAGATGCCAGCTTTAAAAGACTTTGGAGAAGGAGGAAATCTCAGACCATGAGACACCTTTGTAGTTACAGGTAGTGCAGCCTCTTGCTGGGGGTGGGGTCCATTCTTCTGATGCTCTGCCTTGGGGTGCCCTGGCCTCCTTTCTTACTACACCAGAAGAGTTCATACAGCTGTGGGACAAAGAGGTGAGCCTGTGCACCAGGCAGAACTTTTCTTCATGTCCTAAATAACCCTGCAAGTTACTGAACCTCTCTGAGTGTGAACGTTCTTTATATTAAAATGGGAACAATGGCATATTGTTTATCGTGCAGTGCTGTGAAGTGTTCGACTTTTCACTTTGCTACAACAACAAAGCAACCGCTCAATGATTGTTTCCTCCATGATTTAGCAATTTATTGTACATGCAATATTGAGTTTATATTAACTGTTTTATAGTTAAGAACTCTATTTTGCAATTAGAATACCAGGTACTTGTGGCCTTTGTTTTTCAGCATTGACTGAGCCCACTGTGGGTGGCAACAGGTCTTGGTCAAGGCCATGATCCTTATGTAGTGCAGATGGTTTCATGAGATTGTTTTTCTATGGGTTAGAGAGATGGCTCAGGGGTTAAGAGCAATTGCTTGTCTCGCAGGGAACCCTAGTTGGGTTTCTAGCACTCATGACTGTCAGCTCCCAATTGCCTGGAACTCCAGATGCAGGGGATCTGGCACCCTCTTCTGGCCTCTGTGTGTACTGCATGCGTGGATACACATCCACTCACAGATAAGCACACATACAAATAATTTGAAAGAATGTAATCTTAAAACAACAACAACAACAACAACACTCCTTAGATCATTTTTCTAACTTCTCATTTCAAAGTGGAAAAACTGTGAATTGTGCCCCATGCTGCTGAGTAGAGTTTCTTTGCAGCACCATTTTTAATGTGTGGAGCCCACCCTCGTTGCCTCTCTCTAGGACTCTTTTTACAATGAACATGAAGAAGAAGGGGATAGCACAGCAGGATTCCTGTTTTATCCGGGCCCTTGTCCTGAGGTCTTCCTACGGCACTGGGCATCTGCTCATGATGTCCTTCTCTGGCTTGTGGTGACAGCTGTACTGGGTCCCTTTAGAAAATCACTCCAGACCCACAACATGAATGACGTTTTCCTTACTTTTGTTAAACTCTTGCCTTAGTCCCAGAGAGATTCTCGCAAGAAATAAGGCGCCCTTCCCACGTTCTTCCACTCTTAGTTTGTGTCCACCAAAGTATTTTCTGCCTAGATGCTGTGCTGAGCCTTGTGCATAGTTCCCTGGACGCAGCTTCCTGGAGTGTTTCTAGTGGCCCCACCCAACTTCTCTACTCTCTATTCTCTATTCTCTATTCTCTATTCTCCAGGTAGGATGGTGGTATTTTCCTGCTATGCCCTGAACTGTCCATCCTCACAGGTGTGCCTACACGTAGGCATGTCTTCCCTTCTAGGTTCTCAAGGGAAAATGGTGCTCTCTCTGTCTCTCTGATGATCAAGCATTACATCACTGGCATTTAGTTTCTCCTCTGGCAGACCCACAATCTATGAATTAATAGTCCATTAAACCTTCCCCACATTCAGATCACCCCCAGGTGAGACTTCATGGGATCTTATCCAGCTACCTCTGGCTAGAGGTAATAATGTGTCCCCAAGTGTCTTGTGTTGTGGAGTGGCTTAAAGTAGGGACAAAGTCACAGCATGGGGACAGGGACCCCTGGGATCCAGGGCTCTATGCTGGCTTCAGGGCTGAAGTCTGTCCCAAGTAGGCACAGGTGGAGAGGGAGCACCACCCTGTCCTGTGTTCTGAAGTCATGCCCTCTGTACCTCTCGGTACTAGCCACTAATCTAAATCCTCACGTATCTTCATCAGTTCTCAGGACAACCCGAGAGGCAGACATTATTACCTCCAGCGTACGGCTGAAGAACCTGAGCTTCATGGAGGATGGCTTGCCCAGTATTGTTCTCAGCTACAGAGTGGCAGAGCCAGGATTCAAACCCAGATAGGCTGGCCTAGAACATTCTGGCAAGGGAACCTGTGGCTAAGGAATCAAGATTCCCATGTTTGGTTTTTATCAGAACTGTTTCCCTTCTCCCAGTGCGATAAAAGAAGCCCCACACTCTGTTCTCTCCTGTTGGTTCTCAGCTTGTGCACTAATAGAAGAGAGAGTCCATTTGTGATGAGTTCTGGCTGGGGAGGGCACCAAGCAGATGACTGTGTGTGGAACAAGAGACCAATCTGTGTGCTGGCCTGGCAACTGCCACCCACTGTGGTATATGACACCATTAAGGAGTCTAGACTGTCCCTCAGTTTCCCTGGCTGTTGTAAATGATTTCTGAGATTCTCTTCCTCAGCTGTCATAGCTGTGGCTCTTAGTCATTGGTTTGTCTGACTTCAGACTTCCACCTCCGACATTTGTCACAGCTCCTCTGGGCCCACGGCTTAATACTTAAACAGAGGAGTTGGTACAAGGTGAAAGAGAAGGTGGTCTGAGGCAATAATTTCTGAATTTGCTCTCCTGTGACAAATAGTATTCTAAGATCTTTCCCTGGTTTAGCTATACCAGGGACATCTACAGGCTTCTTCAGATTGCCCAAGAAAGTGAATGTTGGCATTGGCTAAAACCTAACCTGCCGTGCAACTGAGTCACCATGAGCCTGTTACTCAATTTCTTTGACCGTCTGTTTCCTCAGAGACATTGCAGAGTATGAAATCAGAAACTGGGATGATGAAGTGGAATAAAACAGGCTGCGTGTGTGAAGCCCCTAGCCCAGTGCCCAGGCACACATAAGATGCTGTCTTCTGGTTAGAGGAGAAGAAGGAGAGGACGAGGGAGCAAGAACACTCTGGTTGGTGGGGATTGCAGCTCCACCATTTGGAACCCCAAGTTAAGGGGGTTTGACCATTCACATTAAACCTTGTGCCCATTCAGGGTGTCTAACGGCTGTGACTTGCGAGGATTACCTCTTCCTGGGCTCTCTGGGGTGTTTGCTGTGTGGATAGACATCTTCTTTTCTGGTGACAGAAAAAGGACTGGGAAGAGGGATTTTCTCAGGGTGCTTCAGGAGAGCAGAATTCTGTAGCCTACAGAGAGAGATAGACAGAAAAAGTCCCAGGGAGGCTGTGCCTGAGCCAGCTGAGAGTTAGCAAGTGCATGGACTGCCGGATTTCGGACTGCTGACTGCGACTGCAGATTGCCAAGACTAGAACAGCCACCGGGACCCGGGACAGCAGAGTGGGGGTGGGGTGTCTTTCTCTGCTGGTGAGAAGGGAGGGGAGAAGACTTTTAAAATGAGTGCAAAATTCTAAGCACAAAAGAGAGGGGAGGGAGGGACCCAGAGGGGGAAAGGGGTGGAGAGAGACCGAGGAGGAAGAAGTGGGAGGAGGGAGGGTGATGAGATACCGGTTAAAAAGAGGGTGGGCGGGAGCAACCGACAGGCTCAAGAGCAAATACCAGTGGGCAGTTGAACAGCAGCCAGAGCCTGAAGAAGCCAACTCCAGGGCGGAGGAAAGGAAGCAGGTAAGGGTGGACTTGAACTTTAAAAGCTAAAACTACACATCAGCGGAAGTAGGTCAGAGACAGACTGGCCTCTCCAGAGGCCGAGGAAGAAGCAAATCTCCGTGTACCTAAGAGTGGATTCCCTGCCCGTCTCTATTCCTGCCCTAGTGAAGCTTGGCTAAATTAGGTAGGAAGGTTTAGTGGTGATCTACTTTAGTGAGCTGTAGAAACGAGAGAGAGCAGGGGTCGGGTGACTATCTGCCCCCTCCCCATGCAAATGCAGTGCTCTGGGGGCATCTTAACAAGTGGGTCACTAGTCCATTGCCAGCAACTTTTGTTAAGTGGGAATTGGCCCTTTAAAAACAAAAAACCAACAGTGTTTTACGATGTTTTCTCTAGGCATGAAATCTCTTTTGAAATGCTTTCCATAGCATCTAGGAGAGTGCCTTGAGGTTTTTGGCTTTTTTTTTTTTTCTTCATAAGGCATGTTGGACGGTTTAAAAATATTCTCTGCTTAGCTTCCTGCTGCGTCTCATGTCCCCACTGTGGAGTGGCCATACACAAGAATCCCAGCTACCCCTGAGGTCAGGTAAAGAGGATAATGAGACCCAGAGAGGTAACCAGAGGGAGGAGGCCTGAAGGGCTCCATCCTGCCTGATGGCGGTATGAGGCGGAGCTGCTGTGAGCTCCTTGCCACTCTTCTGATCATATGGCAATAGAAACCAGACTTGGGGGTGGGAAACCTGAGGTGGTCCTTGAGTAGCTATGTGACCTTGGGTGTGACACTTCCTCCTCTGGTTCTCATTGTTCTCCCATGAAACGTTGGGAGTAGAAGGACCCTCTCCAATTTGCAGCGATGCCATGCAAAACTGTGGTTCGATTCCGTAGGCTCCAGTGCAACTCAGAACCACTTAAAAAGCAGCACTTGACACGATGGTTTAGGTTTATAACCTTTGTTCCCCTTGTTCCTATACCCCCTCCCCCCTAGTGCCCATCATGGGGACTCCTGGTCACTCCTCAGTTCATTGCTAAGGTGGGTGTTTCCTGGCCAAGGTTTAAAGACTCCATGGCCAGGCTGGCCTTAGAGAAGAAAGGGCAGTGGACAGAGAGAGACCTGAAACCGAGAGATGCTCACCAGAGTGGAGACAAGACCATGGGGGGCAGGAAGCTTTGCAAGGGGCCTCACCCTGAAGCTAGCAGGCTCGCCAGGCTGACTGTCACTGTAGCAGCTTAATTGATCTCCAACTTCTTCTCTACTTTTTGTCCCCAGAGGCATAGCCCAGCCCAGAGCCTGATTCACTGCTCTCTAGGGACAGCCCTGGACTTTCTACCTTCCTGTCAGGTCTCCACACCCACCTCTGGGGCAGCAGAGCTGTTTGGAGCTTGCAACCCCCCACTCTTTCCTCACTCAGCAAGCAGCTGCCAACAAGGAACCCTTAGTGTAGAGTGGAAAACCCCAGGAGGGATGTTTTCTGGACCCTGTCTCTCCTACAAGTGATGTTCAGAGCTCCACGGTACTTACCAAGTCAAGTTGCTGTGCCTTGCCGCTGTCGTGGAAGTCCTGTAGTTCTTGCTGGGCTCCTGACCCTCATCTCCGTTCTCATCTCTTAGCTGCCTCACTCCTACCCCGCCTCCTAGTCCAGGAAGAAGTCTCAAAGTGGCCAGTCAAACTTCCCCCTTGACAAAGAGACCGAGACCTAGCATGGGAACATGACTTACTGGGGAAAGCACCCTGCTCTGACCCTTATTCTTTGCTGTTTCTTTCTTCTTTCCCACCTTTCCCTGATACAAGCTTCCATTTAAGCATCTATGCAATCCTGAGGTTTGGCAGACACTACCTGCCTGCCTGCCTGCCCCTCCTCCCCTCCACCGGCTGGTAGAGGTTACAGATAGTAGACAGTCACTGAGGATGCCACAGGGCCATCTGGCCTCTCCGGTACTGGTTGGACACATATCTGAGGACTGCCAGTTAAAATGGGACAGGTGAGCTGCCTGCCTGTCATTCAGGACTGAAGTAAGAGACCTGAAACCCTCTGAGCCAGGGGATCTGATGTCACTGAGGTTCAAGCTCTCTGCCTCCCAGGGAAGGACTGTTCAGTAGCCTTCTATATGAATAGGCACCCATAGGCCTGGCTCTGGACTCAAGGATTGAGCTAGCCAGAGAGGGGAGATGCTCATTTTCATGGAAGGCCTGGAGGGTTCTGTAAGAAAAGCAGACTTCCTTCCTATTGTGGGAAGAGGTTGACTTACGAATGACAGCTTAATGCTGATTTCTGAATCAATTGTTCCTGACATATTAGCAAGTAACTGGCAAGAAAAATCCAGCAATCCATTCACTTTGATAAATGAATGGTGTTTTGAGGATTCAGAATCAGAGGGATTGAAACCACACAGAGAGACAAGTCAGCGTCTCAGGCGCAGGGCAAAAGGAAGAAGCTGGGTACGGGCTCTGGAAATTAACTGTGTGACTTGAGGCAAATTACTTAATGTCTCTGATCCACAGCTACAGAAGGGAAAGTCTTCTGCAAGGCTTAGTTAGCATCACACAAAGCCCGTTTCCTGTTGCACATTAAACAGTGGGGTCCAGGTATGTGAGTGCAGGCACCAACTGCTGAGCTGCAGCCCCAGCCTGGTATCTTAATTGACTATCACAAAAGTTGTTCAATCAATGACAAAGCAGTAAGGCCAAATCCAGCAGACCTGGTCCTCAGTCCCAGGCTCATTGATTTACACTTTATTTGACACAAAAGCCCTTTCTCAATGAAGGCCAGCCATGGCATCCCGTTCTGAGAAGGTACTGCTTGCTTTCATGATTTACAGATAGAGTCTCCCTACTATGACTATTCTTGCCAACCCCTAAGCCAAGAGTTAGAAAGTCTGATTTGTCTCTTGACTTTGCCACTTGGCTGCCACACCTCTCACAACTGGGCAAGTTCGGGGCTCTCCAGATGCACCAACTTGGGGCTGTCAGGCCTTGGCGACTATTCCACCCAATTGCCTTTATCTATACTAACACGTTGTGGTTCAGGAAAGAAATGCATTTGCCTAAAGCCACAGAAAAAAATATCTGGAGCCGGAAAAGCTTCCTTCATGAGATGGTGACACTGGTGTCCAAAAAAGACTTCCAGAATCCCATGCATCCTGAAAAGTTCTTGGTTCAGAACTTCAGAGGAAGGCAGAAGTGGCCAGTCAAGATGTCTCTGGTCCCCAACTTACAGGAGACTAAGTTCCCCTTTCCCTCTTCAGTAGACCTAGTCTGCGTGGATTCAAAGCCTTTAGCTCTGAACACATTCAAAGGGCTTTGGCTCCTCAATCCCACAGCGCATGCCCAAGTGCTAAAGTATATATGAGGCAGGCTGGGCCTGCCTTAGGAACAAGAGGAACCTGATCTGAGCAGGGCTCAGCCCCCGCTCTCTTCCTAAGTCTTGCTCAGAGGGTCTTGATGTCTAGTGAAACATCCATCTATCTTACAGATGCATGAGTGTCCTTCCAACCTCCCATGTTTTTCTCATTCCTGACAGTCTTCTGGTACCTAGTACCAGGGGAAACTTGCAGTGTCACTAGCCAGTTTCTCATATCTTCAAGTTCACTGTGATTGGGTGTAAGTGGGTAATTGGGTCATAGATGACCGGTTTTACCAGAGCCTCCAATGTGCTGAGTAGTGTTCTAGATGTTTCCATGTATTCATAAATCCATTAGCGACCATGATTAAACTTTCCCACTTGTTTTTGAGCTGGAAACTGAGATCACTTGACTGAGAGCAATGGAATAGAGTCCTGGTCCATCTAATTCTTAGAAATCACGAGTCCATCATCTGGTTATGACTGTCCCTATTGTTCTTGTTATGATATGAGAGCCACAAGATGCTGGAACCTGCTGTTTGGCTAGCTGGAAGGCCGTCAGTAGACATTGCCACAGCCCAGAGCACTTACTGGCTAAAAAAGGAAATAACTTTCTATATGAGAATCCTGGACAAATGGTGGCAGATGCTGAAGAGTCTGGGGGTCCTGACCACTGTGAGCCGAGGTCCTTGAGGCAGTGACTAATGCCAGGAACAGCTTAAGTAAGAGCTGGTCTGCCAATAACACACAAGGTAACAGAAGAAACCCCAGCTTCTTGTGGGACTGGATAAAGTGAGCAAAGCCCTGTTCACAGGCTGAGACTGGCATTCTGGATGCAGGTTCGCCAGCCTTTGTTAGTTGTAGGAACTTTTCTGATTCCCTGGTATAGAGACGTAAGGGGATCGTGGGCTTTGGAATCAGGTTGATAAGATTCAGGTGTGCTTGCAGCATTTTCTAATCATGGGACTTTGGACCAGTTACCAAACCTTTGGACCTCCATTTTCTTTTCTATGAAATGGAACAATATGACTTTCCTGAGAGAGTCAATGGCTGGGTTTTAAATTATGGTTTGTAAAGAGCTGTGCACATGGAAATCCACCGTGTTCTCAGAAGTGCTGTGTGTTCTTATGGTCCCTGTTCTACAGTCTTCTCGTGTAAAAAATAAGGGTTGATTTCTGAGCGATCCCTGTGTCTTTCAGCTGTAAGGTTCTATGTGTCTATTACAAGACCATAGGAACAATAAAGAAATTTGAGTATTATCATAAATAGAGTTCTCATTACTAACTGCATAGGAACTAATCAACTCCCGTGGGATAATTAATGAGGGCCCCCTGGTGTTTTGTTGTAAGCTACCATTCCTATACACTACTCACGTCTAACTGTTTCTTTTAACATTTCAAGAAGAAAATGAATATTTTTCCTAACATAATTCTTTCTTCACTCTGTCTGTTCCCTCCAACCTCTTGGCTTCAAAACAACAATGTGCCAGCAGGTGTCTCAGAATCGTCCAATCTGCCCTTGCCAGAAGAAAGTAATTAGATTTTTAAAAGAGTCAATTTTCTGCCGTGGGCATGAGTGGGAGGAGAGCTGTTTTGCATACTGCATGCAATCCACCTGTCTCTTTCCTCCTCTCTCTCACCTCCATCTTCCTCTCCTTTATAGAGTGATCAAGGTTCAGGGATGCTGGCCCCCAGTTGACGTCTAATGCTGAGGAAGTAGCTCACAGCAGTAGTGGCAGCTACTGTCAGGTGCCTGGTCACATACCCTTGAGAATTTAAACCTGAAATGTAAGAATTACTCTACTTAAATCAACTCCCAACATAACAATTGTCCCATGAGCATTCGCCTCATACAAAAGTGGCCAACTCCTCCCGTGAGGTTTTGCTAAAGAAAGGAAACTAGTTTTATTACATGAAACTAGAAATGAGCACAGCCATTAACACAGGACTTTGCTTCAGGTGTTCCAGGATCAAGTTTGGCCTCAACTTTGACCTCATTCTGAGCTCTAAAAGTGGGTGAGAATGGCTATTTCCTTAGCTTGTCATGAGGCTCCAAGGAAAACAGTCTGTAATGTTTATGGGGTACTCAGCACACAGGAATATCTCTCAGTATGTATTATATCATCATCAACATTCTGTGTGAGTGTGAGTTCGTGCGTGTGCATGTATAACACTAGATAAACTAGAAGATGTAGTCGACAGTTTCAAGGATAATAAAGATGTTTGAGACAGCTGAGCACTTAGACTAGTTTTGCATGTAATTCTTCCCATGTGTCTTCAGAGGAAAACTACTACTAGACAATGAGAAATCAGAAAACTGCACATGAGTAAATAAGTCTACAAGAGCCCTGGGACGATGTCCCTCCTGGCACTTTGCAGCCACCTTTACTGTCTGGCATAGCACAGTCACTCAGTAAACACTTTCTGCACTAAACTGAACTGGCACAATGCTATGCCTGGGGCATTCTTTGAGGAGGCCCGTTGGGTCCCTTTATGACAGAATTCTCTTAATTGGGAAGCGAGTCAACCCTTCCCATGCTGCATTCCACTGTACGACAGCAGAATTGTAGCAGGGGGCCCCAGGGGACTGTTACTATTACTATGAATAACAGCCTTTATGGAGAAACAGAGATCTATAAGATACTGTCCAGGACATGTGTCACTGTCCAGAATTAGCCTCTGTGGAGTGGTTTTATGATCTAATTTTGACAAACTTAAAGTCTCCCAGTAATCTGATGGGAGGAGGAATGAAGGAATAGTCTGTAGTGACAGTGTCTGCTGTGGACATTCAGTCCTGATTAGCCAAGCAAAGGTCTCTCTGATAGGCAGAAAGAAGGTTCAGTGGCTTCTATGTTCTTGGTGTCTCATGGAACAGGAGTCCCTAAGCCAGCTTTCCAGAAGGCTAGTCTTCCTGGCATGAAAATGACTCCTAAGTGGAGCTAGCTTCTTCAGCAGCTGAGAAGGATCAGCCTCAATTCATTTGGTACTTGGTGTTTTGAGTCATGTGAATGCTATCCTTCATCTACTGGTTACTGTTATGGTGTAGCATACGTCCCACCAGATGCATAGCACAGGAGGGGAATTCATCCAGGAGACTACAGTGAGAGATAATACATGGCTGGTGAAGCAAATAGCTCTCACATGTTTGTGAGACTCCCCCAAAGACTTCTCAGCACATCCTAAGGCTCAGCTGCTGATTTGAACATCCAGAAGTTGTTGTCAGATACTATGTTAGAAAGTTGGCTACATGTGACCCCCAAAGAATAAAGTTGTTACTCAAGAATATAGACGATTTTCAGCTATCTCTTTGGAAGCTGCTTTGTTTATTCATAATATGCACTCTTGAACAGGGGAGATGAGGATGCTGTTATCGGAAGAATGTTGGGAGACACCTGCTCATACATGGTTTATGCTATGGATGTTACTAAAGGAGTTATGGATACCACAAATTGTGAAGAAGTCCTTAATATCCCAAGCATCTTTGGAGAGCTACCTTCTCAGGGTCTGCCCTCAGAAACAAGGCATGTACTGGGCAGAGTGAGACTGAGAATTGCTTCAGGCTCTGAGGCATAGCCTCTAAAGTATTCCTTGATCCGACCCTAGCCTTCTAAGCAGACCCTCATTTTCTTTTCTTCATACCCCAAAGCCATGTCAGTTCTCATCCATTGAGTTCCTTCCTGCAGCTCTCTTTGTCTGAAATGCCCTAATCTCTCCTGCATCTCCTTCACCCTCTTAGTGCCCCAATAAACACCATACCTACTTGGGTTGTCACTTCCAGGAAGTCCCCTTGACCACCCGCCTGCTCCTTCTCTCCCTTGTAGCTAAGGGCAATGCTAGTCGATTCATTTGTATGCCACATCACACCTCGTTTCTGGTCTGTCTCTGGCTTTATTTGTATTCCTCCACAGGGCAGTGTCTCATTAACATAGAGATGTATTGACCTTTGGGGCTCTGAGTTCTAGCACTAGGCTAGTGTAAGAGACACTCAGGAAATGGTTATGAAGATGAAGTGAGTTATGCTTTCCTACATACTTTCCCCGGCACTATATATAGCATAGGTTACACTAAGGGCACATAATAAATATTTGCTTGATTGCATAAAAGCTGACCCTAGACGTTATCACTAAACAGCAGATTCATGTCTGGAATCACTCAGTGGTCCAACATTCATGGGGATTTGTCCAGCTCCAAGTGCAGAGACCTGAGAAGTGATGGGGTCCATGCTTGAACGGAAGCTGGAAGGAGACATCATACTCCATCAGTGGTTGAGGGGTTATATATTAGATATCCCACATGTCAGATATTTACATTATCAGTCATAACAGTAGCAAAATTACAGTTACGAAGTAGCAATGAAATAAATTTATGGCTCGGAGAGATCACAGCATAAGTATTAAAGTATCATAGGAAGGTTAAGAGCTACTGCTCTCGGCTGATCAGAAACTGAGGCACTGGGTCTGCTTCTTTAGTTCATCTCTGATTCTTTGACCAACTCAGATCTATGTTTTCCCCTCTGCAGAACAGGCAGAGTAATCCCTGGATAGAGTGGTCATGAGGATTCATCCATCTACAGCAAAAACTGAATGTCTGCAATCCTGAGGGGAAATTCAGTCTTGAATGGAGAAAACATGGCCCTCGTTCACTGAGCTGGCAGGAGATGGCAGAGAGGAACATCCCGAGTGGGGAAAGGTTTTAGTTGTTATAACTGGGTTTCCAAAAGGCAATTCCAACCTCCTTAGAACTGCTCTGTGCTGTCGTTATTTGTATTTTCTGCTGTGACAAAATACCTCACAAAAATAATTTGTGAAAGGCTTGTTTTGGCTCCTGACTTAGGAAGGGACAAGGTTCTGGAAAGTGTGGTGGTGAGGAGGTGGGAGTAAGAATGTTCTAGTTAGCTACTCTGTTGCTGTGATTGAGCCCTGACTAAAACCGTCTTGGGAAATAAAGGATTTATTTGGCTCATATTTCCAAATGATAGTCTATTATTGAGGGAAGCCAAGAAAGGAACCTGCAGTGAGGAACGGAGACCATGGAGAAATGCTGTCTACTGGCTTGTTCCCCACAGCTCCATCAGCCTGCTTTCTTATACAATCCAGGACCACCTGCCCACTTCAATCATTAGTCAAGAAAACACCCCACAGACATGCCCACAGATCACTATGATGAAGGCACTTCCTGAATTGGTATTCCTTTTCCCAAGGTGTCTCTAGTTTGTGTCAAGTTGACAAAACAACACAGGGAGGCTGGCTGGTCACGTTAAGGACAGTCAAGAAGCAGAGAGAGATGGATGCTGGTGCTTCTGTCATTCTTTTCCCTTTGCATTCATCCTAGAGCCTCAGCCCACAGGATAGTGCCATGCATACTGAAGACACATCTTCCTTTCTTGATTAAAAATATTTTATACTTTTGATCTGTCTATCTATCTATCTATCTATCTATCTATCTATCTATCTATCTATCTATCTATCTGTTGGACTGTAGTATGCATGTGGGCATAGGTCCTGTGGGTTGAATTATGGGTCCCACATCTAATGCCCCCAAGGGGCTAGGGCCAAGGCTCAGAGAGGCAGAGGCTTGGGAAGTTGACTGTGTTCTCTCCACACCGGTGCTGAGTGGACGTTGGGCTGTGAGAAGCCACAGGACTCCACTCTGGGGGTGGGGAGAACACAGTCTGGGGTCTCACAGGCCCAGGGCTCTTGGGTTGGAAGTCTCCAGGCCAAGGAGGCCGGGAACCAACTGGTTCTCAGGCCCTTGGGCTCTCAGGTGCCGCTGAGAGGCCTTGGAAGGGTTGAGACGGGGCTGGGGGTGTGCATATGGGCTGGATCAACCCATAGCCAAAGTGGGGAGGGGGAGAAGTTCTGGCTGCATCCTGCAGGAAGGGGGCTCTTGGTCATGGCGACTTACTTGGCTGGGTCATGGCTGACTCAGCTCGCTTGCTTGAGTTGGTGGCCTCCGTGGCTGAAATGTAGAGAGGTCATCAGCAGGAGATGAGACGGTGGCTCTTTAGACCTTTTCCACGGTTCCCCATGGTGAGCCCCAAAGAAGAGAAATAGTCCATGGTCATAGGCTATGGTCTTAAGATATTTATTGTCATGGCAGAAAATGGATGAATCAGGTCCGCCCAGTCTTCTCAGGGCGGGCCTGAGTTTAAATACCTTTTGTAGGGAGGAGGGTCTGGGAAGGAATGCTTAATTGGCTACACCCTCTGGCCTTTAGGTAACTCATGAATATGGAGATGGGTCTTGAGGCTCTGTGGCCTGTAGTCATGCCCTCTACCTGTGGAGGTGCTGGTAGGAGTGTTGTCTTACAGGACAATGGCCACAGACCTCTATGTGGAGGGCTGTAGCTATGTGAAAGGAGACAGGGGCCTAGGAGCAAGGTCAAACTCCTACTGTTCCTGAGGGTCTCCGGGGTTCAAAGTACCTGCTCGACCAGGTACTCAGCTGCCTCTCACAGCCCTACATTTATCTATCATCACAATCATCCTTCCCCCTTCCCTCCCACTGTGTGTGTGTGTGTGTGTGTGTGTGTGTGTGTGTGTGTGTGTAGATCAGAAGCTAATATTATGTGCCTTCCTCAATCTGTTTGAGTCGGTGTTTCTAACTTAGGGATCCTAGATCAATCTAGACTGGCTATTCAAGAAGCCACAAAGCCGCTTCTGTCTCCACTGACCTAGTGCTGGGATTATAGATACACACTGCTACCTCTGGCCTTTTTTTTAAGACTTATTTTTGTTACTATTTTTAAAGTGCGTGTGTGTGTGTGTGTGTGTGTGTGTGTGTGTGTGTGTGTGTGTGTG